>CM071600.1:14270000-15470000 GCA_036435485.1 Saposhnikovia divaricata
TCACTCGAGCCGGTCATCCAAAGCAATTCCACTCAGTAGCCGCAAACTGCAAATATGTGCCCAAAGATGCAAGAAGTTACTTTTGGACATCTAGATATCCTCGCTTTGCATTTTAAACAAATAACTGCCAGATATTGAAATAGAACAATGTCAATCAGATTGCAACTATACTTCAAATAGAAGTAAAAGTACATTATCGCGTTTTACAGTATCATATTATCATCTCGCAAAGCTTCCCACATCGACGGAATAAAGGTCAATGGACTCAGACAATGGTATAAATAAAGATATACAGCCTACATGGCAACATACTTACCTGGATGGGGTCAATGGCTGATCATAAAGGGCCATGGCCTAGGGAAGTGACTTCCATTGCACTTTGGATGGGTGCTTGCCTAAGGTCTACCCAAGTGGTGGAGCCTACATCATAATTTGTGTTAGGGGGGCTTGCGTCCGCGCAGCCCCCGCAATTTTAGTAAAGTATTTTTTTGGTGACACGATATTTTGTTTTCGGTAAATGGTGCAACTCATGACATTTGTAGTGTTTCTTTTTTTGGATAAGTTGGGAGGGAGCAAACTCTAAATTCCAACATAATGAGGGAGTACTTATCCGTATTTAAGGTTTCTTGTTACGAGCTGAATTACAATTTTAACCATGCTAGTAAAATGAAAAAAAAAACACGATAATACTAGTTCAGAAACCTCTATAGATTTTGCATACCACCTCACGCGTCATGCCAATTCATTTTTGGTTGCCCTTCGTTGCATATGATTATTCAAGTTTTCCCGAATTTAAAAGAAATCCCACACTGCATGATTAAGGTAAACAACATCGCCAACATCACATATCGAAGAGCTGTTCTGATTTCTTCCAATTAAACGCAGCCATGTGATGAGCACAGAGCGAACTATTCTTTCGCCTTTTACTAAAGAATACCGTGTGCTCGTCACTTATAGTGGCATACGCTTATTTTTGGAGGGGTTTTCTATATGGAGCTCCCTAACAATTCAATCCACAAGATTTATGCAATCCTTTTTTTTTTGCCGGTTGATGAGCACTTACATGTGTCCTGATTCGTTAATCAAGGTTGCACTTACATGTGTCCTGATTCGTTAATCAAGGTTGTCTGAAAATTTACCTTCTACTATATCCATCAAGTTATTTCCCATGGTTTCTATTATTTAGTTCAGAGTTCATATCCCAAAATCTAAAGGTAATTACCAAAAATAATGCAATAAGGAAATTCGTTGTTGTGCTGTTTCCATGGTTCACGTGGTGGAGCAAAGCCTTTTTCCTATTTTCCTATTGAACACCTGCCAAGGCTTTGAATTTTAGACCATTCCGTTTTACATTTTTTGAGGGTCTCCTCTTTTCCCTTACAGGGTTTAAATTGTCTTCAAGGGTTTACATTAATCTGGTGGGTGTTTGAGGTTACCACTTACCTGCACTCTAAACTATTTATTCTTATATTTAGTTCTCCTTTATTCTACTGATTTCTACTTACGTACCACATAGAGATACTCTGTGCCTGGAAGTCGAGGAGCTCAGGTCATAAGCAACCTCAGACAATCTGTTTAGGCATACCTTTCTCGGCCTTTTGGCTAAGATCAAGTGTAGTATCTGTTCTTATCAGTTTAATATCTGATATGTGGTCCAATGGTCCACACGATATTAAATTAATTTTTTAAGGGGGAAGGCCCACCACAATAGCTTGCTATTGGGGTCTTCACGAGTCGCTCAAGTGTTGCACTACTGCTCGGGCCAGGCTCACCCCACCAAAACATAGTTTAAACCTCATGAGCCCATTTTTATGACCAACATAACATGTTTTTATTTTCTGCTCCGTTGGGACTTAACATTTGAAAATTAATGTAGGCATACTTTTCATCGCTGATACGACTTGCATTAAAAAATTAATTTAACAAAAACAAGCACGTATCATTTAATTTCCATACTAAAAAATGAAATCAAATACTTTCGTATTAATGTGCACGCAAAATATGTGTTTGTCTAATCATAAGATTAAGCACAATTTTAATGTGCACGCAAAATATGTGTTTGTCTAATCATAAGATTAAGCAAAATTTTAATCGTGCACTAAATATTTTTGCTTGGAAACTCTATAATTGCAACTATCAATTGACGAATAATATTGAAAAATAATGGCGAAAGAAAGTCTAAGAACAAAATTGAGTTAACATCTAATTACTAATAATCCTCTAAATTTTTAGATTTTATGACTAATAAGTTTATGTTTTATCTATCCACGTTTAAGGTGTAACTATATAACGTATCAGTCCAGAACAAAACCTATTTCTAGTATCCAAAATAAAAAATTACTCGGATTATTTTAATTTTTATAAAAGAGTTTAAAATGTTTACTATATTAACAAATTTACAAATTATAAATTCTTTCTAATAATTCCTTAAAAATACACAAGTATACTAATATAACATTTATATATTGTAAAGTGATAAATATAATGTAAACTGGGGCGCATTTTCACAATAACGACCCTGAATATACACGTAAACTATGAGCATCATCTTGTAAGCCTGGTTTAGTGCTTTCATATTTCTTAAAGTTTAATGCTTTGTCGTGTCAAAAAAAATAACCTGATGGTTTTGCGTTAAAATACCGAAAGTTTGTTGGTTTTTTGTGTGAAATGCTCTTAGCATTAGATTCGACAACCACAAGACGCACCCATCCCATCTTGGGTTGAGAAACATGCATGTACACCTAGGCATGTTGTTTCATTTTCTACAGTTTTCAAGTAGTAACAACAACTTAGTCCCGGAATCAAATTCCAAAGTGAATTCCTGGACCTAGTATATATATATATAGGGTCTTGTTCTAATAGAAACTAACTTAGAATAAAAACTAGAAACTAAACCAAAATTAAATATTTCAAGCTAATCTAATCACCAAATTCGGGGTACTCCAATACAAAAAACGTTTAAAATTATTGTCTCTATTCAACAAAAATATAAAAAATTAAAAAAAATTAAAAAAAGTTACTGTTCACGTGATGACGTGGCACGAGAACAGTAATTTTTTTTTATATTTTTTTTATTTTTTTTTATATTTTTGTTGAATAGAACCAAGAATTTTAAACGTTTTTTGTGAAGGTGCCCCTAGCGGGGCCATCAAAATAAATGAAATATAATTTATTTAGGGTAGGTTTCTAGTTTCTATTCTAAGGTTGGTTTCTATTTGAACGCTAGCCTATATATATATATCATTGTTCTGCCCTAACTAAAAAGGCTATCATTACTTGAGACTCGTACTTGATTAAAATCATTACTCTGAGGTTGTTCACCCTCTGCTGCTTCGTTGACATAACTTATGACATAATTAATGACTAGAAGGTTTGCTTGAAGGGTTAAACTGATTCCGATTCCTATTTGAGACTTGAGAGTCATCAATGTCCTAAAAGAGAATTCCCACAACGCTATGGATGAAGACACTACAACGTTTATATACTTTCTCCTCCAAACACATCAATGTCCCTTCGGGGACATCCGATAAAATTGGAACGATACAGAGAAGATTAGCATGGCCCCTGCGCAAGGATGACACGCACAAATCGAGAAATGGTCCAAATTTTTTTTTCAAAACAAGGACCTTTCCCTTTAAGGTTGTTCTTTTAAAAAAAAATTCTTTCTTTGTAAAAATGAATATAAGAAGTGCCATACGAGCGTGTAAACGAAACCAAACCATAAGTAAAGCACTCATGTGGTTTCTCATGTGGTTTCTGACAAAGCTAATTTTGTCATCCTATATGTTTTAGGCGCCCATGTAAGCTTTGCTTTAAAGATAAATCAGAAGTCCCGTAACATATATTACTTAATTTGTTGAGGTCTGGTCGGAAGGAAATTTGCAGCAAGCAATCAAATAAGAGTTCATAAAGCACGAAGGGCGATCTAAAGCAGTCAACTTGAATTATATAGAATTGACAATGCATACATCATCACAAAGTTTAAGAACTGCTCTCCGTACCTGTCTTGCGGAAACATAATACCGACCCTCCTGATCCACCCGGTCTAAACTCCAAAAGCTAGAAGATTGATGAAGAATATGTACTTTTCAGAAGCGATGCTGCATACAAAGACAGTAAGTCAGCAACAGTTCAATGCTCTGACATCAAACACAAAAAATGAGGGAGTACTTATCGTATTTAAGGTTTCTTGTTACGAGCTGAATTACAATTTTAACCATGCTAGTAAAATGAAAAAAAAACACGATAATACTAGTTCAGAAACCTCTATAGATTTTGCATACCACCTCACGCGTCATGCCAATTCATTTTTGGTTGCCCTTCGTTGCATATGATTATTCAAGTTTTCCCGAATTTAAAAGAAATCCCACACTGCATGAATAAGGTAAACAACATCGCCAACATCACATATCAAAGAGCTGTTCTGATTTCTTCCAATTAAACGCAGCCATGTGATGAGCACAGAGCGAACTATTCTTTCGCCTTTTACTAAAGAATACCGTGTGCTCGTCACTTATAGTGGCATACGCTTATTTTTGGAGGGGTTTTCTATATGGAGCTCCCTAACAATTCAATCCACAAGATTTATGCAATCCTTTTTTTTTGCCAGTTGATGAGCACTTACATGTGCCCTGATTCGTTAATCAAGGTTGCACTTACATGTGTCCTGATTCGTTAATCAAGGTTGTCTGAAAATTTACCTCCTACTATATCCATCAAGTTATTTCCCATGGTTTCTATTATTTAGTTCAGAGTTTATATTGCAAAAGCTTACCACTAAGTTTTAAAATTACAATTCAGTTCTGCTTGCTACTTTCAGGTGCACAGAATGTACCTCATTCGTCCCAAACCAACTGAAATCGCTAGATCATCATCGAAAGAAGGGGCTTCGGTTCTCAATGAACAGAGTTGCGCTGTTCCAAGTTCACTCGTACCAGTCATCCAAAGCAATTCCTCTCAGTAGCCGCAAACTGCAAATATGTGCCCAAACATGCAAGAAGTTAGTTTTGGAGATCTAGATATTCTCGCTTTGCATTTAAAACAAATAACTGTCAGATTTTAAAATAGATAAATGTCAATCAGATTGCAACTATACTTCAAATTGAAGTAAAAGTACATTATCACGTTTTTCCGTATTATATCATCATCTCGCAAAGCTACCCACATCGACGGAGTAAAGATCAATGGACTCTTGACAATGGTATAAATATAGATATACAGCCTACATGACAACATACATACCTGGATGGGGTCAATGGCTGATCATAAAGGGCCATGGCCTAGGGAAGTGACTTCCATTGCACTTTGGATGGGTGCTTGCCTAAGGTCTACCCAACTGGTGGAGCCTACATCATAATTTGTGATAGGGGGGCATGTGTCCGCGCAGCCCCCGCAATTATAGTAAAGTATATGCAATTACAGTAAAGTATTTGCTTGGTGATAAAGTATTTGTTTTCGGTAAATGACATCAGAATTATGCAACTCATGACACTTGTAGTGTTTCTTTGTGTGGATAAGTTGGGAAGGAGCGCACTCTAAATTCTGAGTTAATTTTTAGCTTGATAGATATAGTTTTTGCTGCTATTCTTCAAGCTCCGACATTATGAGGGAGTACTTATCGTATTTAAGGTTCCTCATTACGAGCTGAATTCCAATTAACCATTCTAGTAAAATTGAAAAAAAATATGATAATAGTAGTTCCGAAACCTCTACAGATTTTGCATACTACTTAACTATCATAAAGCTGACTCACGGGTCATGCCAATTCACTTTTGCTACACTGGAACCAGAAATTAGCAGCTATCGGTTACATATGCTCATTCAAGTTTTCCTGAATTTTAAAGAAACCCCACATTCCACGAATAAGTCAAACAACATCGCCAACATCACATATCACAGAGATGTCCTAATTTATTTTAATTAAACGCGGCCATGTGATGAGCACTGAGCGAACTATTCTTTCGCCTTTTACTAACGAATACCGTGTGCTCGTCACTTATAGTGGCATACATACGCCTATTTATGGAGGGGGGGTTTCTGTACGGATCTCCCTCACAATTCAAGCTTTAAGATTTTTATGCAATCCACTGACTAAAAGGATATACCTAAATCCTAACTCTAAGTTCTTAAGAAAGTAATTTGTCAGTGCTGTAACTATTTCAAAATATTCACCTAGTTATTAGGTCTACAAATCAAGCTACAGAATTAATGCAATACACCCACTAAAGAGAATACCTAAATCCTATCACTGCATGCTTCATCATCATAACCTCTGATTTGAAGAGACATAATTGTTAAGGCAAGGGACATAATTGCATAATAACATATATCACTGCATGCTTCATCGTCATAACCTCTGATTTAAAGAGACGTAGGAAACAACCTCTTAATGTCCGAACCAACCAAACGCTGATTCCCATCTAAAACAGCTACTTGGTCAAAACATTGAGTATAGAGATGTATTCCTTGATATTACTAGAAATCCCTGTGATTCACAACACCACATGAGATCAATATACTATGTTAATACATTTATACCAGCACATAATTGGACCAAACTGTTAGAAGATGCCATTGTTCATAGTGATTAGCAGAACATAATTAAGTTCACGAGTTCTTCTCCTCTTTTGGTAAAAAGCATGTGAAGGTTTGCTAAAAAAAAAATCTAAGTAATAAACTAGCAGTTTGCAATTAAAATTCACATTCCAAGTTCTTCAAACAAAAGGAGGTGAAAGCTCATTTCAAATTCCTGAAATTTCAATAAATTTCATCTTCAATTTGTAGGAATAATATACAGAGTGATCTAAGAAATAAACAGGGTTCCAAATCTTGCCAGGATAAGTAACCTTTGAATTATTAGGACCGAGTGGAGGTGGCAATGTGGCTAAATGCTCGAACTAAACCATAACTAGCTTCTAGCCTTCTTCCTCACTTCTGTACTTATGGAAAAAACGGGAGAAATTTGTTCAAAAAGTACAACAGATCAGAATCAGAAACAACAAGAGAATATGATAGTTAAAGGGGATCAAAAGACATTATATAAGAAAATTTTAGATAAGAGTTCACAGGTTGGTGGAGGAAAATACTATCAGAAGAACACAATACAACTCTAAGGTCTACCTATCACACTCTCCTACTACTTTGGCAACACCTACGTATAATTATTATGAGCACATTTACATGATTTGTGCCGTGGGCTTTGGGTGAACACTTCCCGCTAGAAGAATTAAGTTTCAAAAATAAATTGAAAATGCCTATCACCGACTTTAAATTTTTAAATTTTTCATATTTTTGTACAATGAGCATTAGTGATAACTAATTAAGATATGTGAATTTTTGGCCAAAAATTTCAAAAGAGGTATTCATATCCTCGTGAATACCGATAGTTTTAGCCATCACCCTAGGGCTCCTAGTCCTACAACATGAATTGTTCAAGGTTCGTATACTCCCAAACATATAAATAATTAATATATCAAATAAAAAACATATACGAGACCGTGTTGTCTTATGTACCAAAAATCCTCTATCATAGGAGTATAATCTAATCACCATCTGGACAGTGAAACATCATTGGAATAGAACTACACACTTAAATCATACTTGCATAGAAAAAGGAAACATAATAATCTAAACAACTGAAATAGTATGTTTATATATAAAAGAAAACAGATGGGAGAAAAGAGATACTGACCGGAAAGTGACGCCGGAAGTTGCACAGATCGACTGCGTGAATCGACCGACACTGGCTCCTCTTTCATCTTCTCTTTACATTTTTGTTTGAGTTTTGAGAATCCCCAAAAACCCTCGTCAATATAATAATAATACTGTAATATATTAAAGTACTCAAACCAACACAGCCTTGGTGTACTGTAGTGTACACCCGTATGTCTCGGAAACCGTGATGTTTGTCTCCGTGATTACGTACTTTAAAGTATGTATGTATGTATGTGCACGACTCTTCTATTTCTATTTCCTTTTCAATGCACAGTTCATACTTCATAGTGCCTTTTTTTTAGGTAGTTCCTAGTGCTTTGTTAATATAGTATAAACTTGATAAATAAATATTTGATAAATGAATAATTTTATTAAATAAATAATTTTTTCCGGTCCCAATTAATAGAGATAGTATATTTTTGATCTCGATAAATGAGGAATCTCGATTAATGAATATTTCGGTCCGGAATGTATTCATTTATCAAGGTTTAACTGTAGTAAAAAGTAATTTATCTTTTTTATCTCAATACTAACTTAAAATGCATGAATTCTTTTTTAATATTTATAATTATATTAATTTTTTAATTTTATTTGTTATTAATTTACATATCAAATTTTAGTTAAAAAATTAATATATACAAGATTTTACACGTTCGATAATATTTGCAGTGTATCTTGAATTCTTAAAATTTGATTTGGACAGTTTTATAGCCCACGTGAAATTAACAAAATAATATTTAATTTAGTGATAGTTTAACAATTATTTTCCAATTAAATTGACGATTTTTTACGTTAAAAATTCTATTCGATTTATGTATTCTACTTATAATTCATTTTGATTATCAAAATACCCTTGTTATTATTTAAAGATAGTTCTAATAATAACCAATTACGATTTTAATAATAAATGTAAAAGGTATTTTGTCCAAAAAATTTCAAGGCACATAATTTTTAAAATTATACAAATGCAAATTATATTTTCGCTTGAAATTATGAGTGTTTCTATTTGGATAATAATTATCAAATCATCAATAAATTAAAGATAATTTTCAATGCACATAATTATTAAAACTATGCAAATGCAAATTATAAATAATTATAGTATATACATAATTTTTTCAAAAAATAAAATAAAATGGTTTAACAAAATTTGGTTATGACTTATTAAATTAAAATTTAACTAGATAAATTAATAAATTAAAAGTTTAAACCCGTGTAGTGTATGGACTGAAAGTGTAGTGTAGGTGGACATCCTTCAACCCGTGTGTCTCGGAAACCGTGATGTATGTATGTGCACGACTCTTCTATTTCCTTTTCAATGTCCTACTGCTTTGTTAATACAGTGGTGAAAAAATATAACTAAAATTAGTATACGTATAAATTAGTCCTGATTCGCGGTGTCGTTTTTATTTTTTAAATAAAAAAATTCAATGAATATTCATCTATATTATATATTATTAATATTAAATTTTAATAATTAATACATTCTTCTGTAATTAATCGCTCACTCGTTGAATATAATTTTCTTGTTAAACCGTTTTCTCGTTAAAATGGAAATTCCATCTTTAATATATACTATAAATACTTGTATAGTTATTTTCATCCATAAAAATTCAAACCTAAAATAAAATAAAATTTATAACATCAGTATTAAATTTTTAATAAATCGTCTTCTCATTAAGTTTAAACAAGTAAAAGTACGAAAAAAATATTTAGCAAAAAGAAACATGATATGGGCTAAAAATAAGTCCTAAAAATACATTTAATGTGGCATTAATTAGACCCGGTATGGTCCGAACGTGGGGCCCATTTACGAGGCCCAAAACCCTAATTAAATATTAATTTCGTAATTAATATTAAGGGTGATAAACAGCTCAGCAATAAGAGTCAAACAAGGAAACGATATCAAGAGGAGTAGCCTCCAAGGTACCCAATTTAACGTGGAAATTGATTCCTACAAGGAAGTAGTTTAGAACCTTCCTCAAGGAGGTGGCTTGCCCACCAAGTCTCCGAATCCTACTATAATTCTAAGGCTCCAACAGCCTATATAAGGGCCTGACCCCTCATTCTCATAAAGACGTCTTTGCTTGATTCTTAATAACGAGATACGTAGGCACTCTGTGAGGACCAATTAGTCTCGAACACGGAAACAGTCATTAAAACTCGAAGCTCAACAAACCCTTTGTATTAAATACATACAAACTCTCGTTTTTATTCCACATCATTTGGCGCCGTCTGTGGGAAGACAACATCAACCGTGGTTCAATCACGAAGAACAACATCAGCCTCGACCGCGGCCATACCCCTTAGCTCTGCTCCACCTGCCACTTCTGATCCGCCTATCACTACTGAGGAAGTGCAAGTACCTCCATCAACAGGTGCGATCATTCAACCTCTAGTCTCTCAACCCCCAAGGACGATTCCCCCATGTTGAGGGAACTCTACCGGTGGTCGTCCATCAAAGCCAAGAAGCCAACCCTCTTCAGATGGTGGTTTCTTCTCTTGATAACGTTAATCGCACGCTACCCCCAGGGGTACGGATCCATACCACGGATCTCCCCGCAAATACCAACCCAATGTATGGTCTACCTAACTACCCTCCTGCTACTCGAGGTGTTGGAACAAGCGGCCATGCCTTGCTGATTCAGGAGCCTCCTTATAATAGGGAGTTGGGCCGTGATCAGGAATATGATGACTACTCTGGCCCCTATACTGACGACTCATCATCTGAGGACGATGATCGCGACGAAGCCTCGAGGAGGCGACGTGCTAGCAAAGAACCTCTAATGAGGACACAAAGTATCCATGATGGACCCCTTTTGACAACTACTGAGAGGATAAGGGCTCATGAGGCCGAGATCTTAAAGCTGAAGGACGACATGGCAAGAGAGCAGGCAAGACAAAATCAAAATCGACCTCCTCCGACTACAGGAGGGATTCCCCTTATTGATTTGGAAAGGCCTTCAATGAGGCAAAAAAGGGCTGATGCCCCAACTGGAAGAACAACAAGGGTCGAAATCCCCAAGGGGAACCCCAAAGATCTGATGCCTCTTGGAGATTCGGATGATCCACACCCCCGTTTACCGAGGAGGTGATGAATGCTCGTATTTCTAAAAAGTTCAAGATGCCGACAATTAAGGCTTATGATGGAACGGGGTGATCCCACAAATCACGTCAGGACATTCTCAAACGCACTGTTGTTGCAGCCTGCAAGTGACGCTCTAAAGTGTAGGGCATTTCCTCAAACCCTATCAGGCATGGCTCAAAGATGGTATAGTCAGTTGCCTGCAAATTCGATTGGCTCCTTTAAGGAGTTGAGTGCCGCTTTTGTCAACCAATTCATTAACGGAAGAACTCATGAGAAAAGCTTTGCATCTTTTATGTATGTGGTACAAGGAAAGAATGAGAATCTGAGGGATTACCTCAAGCGATTTACTAAGGAGACACTAAACATCACTGACCTGGAAAAGACTTTTTATAAAGAAAAAGACTTTTTATTGATTCATATAATTATACAGATATAGACTCATTATGAGCCTGTTTATACTCACAACCCCTAAGGGTTTTACTCACGCATTATTCAATGGACTCTCAGAATTTGCATACAGTGTTTCGTGTATGTTTTTTCGATGCCCTCTACTAAAATATTAACTCGCCTTTTATAACCCAAAGTCGAGGATCTGTACAAACTTGCATTATTTATAAAGCAGATATTTTTTCTAAAGTAGATTCTTTGCTTTCTCCTTTAGCTAAAGTAGATGCTCCACTAGCAAAAGTAGATGCCTTTTCCTTTCTTTAAAGTAAAGTAAATGCTTTACTTTTATAAAGTAGATTCCTCTACTTTATTCCTCCTCCACTGCTTTTTTCTTTTCCTTTATTAGTGATGGGGCTATCTTGACAGTATTGACAAAGATAACTCTTGTCGGCACCTGTCCTTTTTATTATTCGTGCACTAGCTTTACAGAATTCTGAGTAGTGGCAATCGAATATTAGCTCGCTTTTTGTTATGCGTCTTTTGCATGCTTCCAAAGTGGCTTTATCTTCTTGGCTCATTGTAGTGTGAGTCATCGATGTCAAGATGCAATTTGAAAATGAATAATTTATCTTCAACTTATCATTTTCTTTTATGCAGAGAATCTTTTCAAGAATAGCTGCATATTTGTGGATAGCTATATGCTTCAAGTCCTTCTTTTCCAGTGTGACTGGCCTTGATTCACTTGGAGTGTAGCTCCTTTCTTTGACAATCACTAGCTGAACATAATGGAAAGGTTTAGCCAGACCGTCTTCGTAGTCTTCATCCCAAAATGGTAGTGTTGATTGAACCTTGATAAAGATTTCTTTTGCTGGATTCTGAACACACTTTGTTCTGAATTTTTTGATTGCTTCCCTGAAAGCTTTCGGAAAGCTGCTAATTTCTAGCAAATTATTGGAAGGGTAAATTAATACTAACTAACCCATTAACATAAGCATCATATACCGTCTCAGCATCTAAGTTAGGGTAAAAGTTGAAATAACTTATGTTAGTTTTATCCGTGGTAAAGAACTTATACTTCACGAATTCTTGTTCCGTAGCAATTCTTCCAAGTTCATAGAAGTAGCTGAAATTGTCGTAGATGGTTTCTCCACTATCGTCATTAAAATCTATGATAAGATTTTCTGACCTTACTTTTCCCAACACCTTTTGTGAAGATGCCGTCTTTTTTAACACTTGTTTGAAGGTTGGCTTCAAAGCGTCTGCAGAATTGATGAGATATAGAGGTGGCTTCATAATTTCTGTGGTATAGAGATCAGCAGATACTCTGGCTTCTTAGAAATTCTTGAACTTCTTGTGAGAAACTCCCGAAATTCCTGAAACTGTAAGATTTGCAATTGCCCAGTTGTTATAAATTCCTGGATTGGGACCATTATAAACAACATAGTAATTCTTGCTGGTTATACCGAAGGGTTTTACAAAAGATTGCTCTTTTAATTTTTGTGGGATTTGAATTCCCCCATTGGGTCTCAGATTTAAATCTGAAGGTTCTCCCAAAGTTATTGAGGTTTGTACCTCAGTTATGATTTTTACCAAAGCATCAGGTTTCAACGGATTTGTTGAATCTTTACCAGGAGCCGTTTGCTCTGGATTAGTCGCTTCTTGTCTCATTACTGAGGAAGGTGAAGTGATAACCTTTTGTTGCGAGGATTGAACCTCGGTTTGGATTTTTGCCAAATCCACAGGCATCAACAGATTTGATGTGCCTTTACCAGTAGCCATTCGCTCCGGGCTAGGTTTTACTTCACTTGTTTTCGAGGAAGGTGTAGAAATAACCTTTTGTTGAGTATCACCTGAATATTTTCTGACGAACTCCATTTCTGCTCTTATAATAAAGAGTTCTTGCTGCAGGTTCTCAATTTTCTTAACAACTATCATTTCCTATATAGGAAGCCTATCCATATTATGTAAATATGATTTCTTAAAGAAAGAGATTATTTATAGAGCAAACAAGGCTCTTCGATCTGTTGAGAGATCTTTTTGTATAGAGAAGTGTTTGATGTTTGTTTGGCATGATTTTTGCACTCCATACTTCTCATATTTATAGCCAAAATTTGGCTTTGGATTCCTGAAAAAGCAAAACAAACAGTGAAATTGTTATGTCAAAACTTTTACACCTGTCTTTGCTGGAATTCTCTTGTTAAAAAATCTGCTAAGCAGTTTTTAACTCCTTCGATGTGTTGAACATCAAAGCTGTAGCTAGATAGCCATCTGGCTAATCTTCCTTGCTTATTATCTCCCTTTAACTTAATACGAAGAAAATAAGAGAAGTTTCTATTATCAGTTCTAACCAGAAATTTAACTGGAGTTAGATAAATAGAGAATTTATTAATTACTCTAATGACTGCCAAATATTCTTTTTCATTGGAATGATAATTCTTTTCGGCGTCTTTAAAGCTTCCTGAAGCATATCTGCAAATTAATTCTTTATCAGAATTAATGGCTTTGAGAACTCCTCCCCAATATTCTCCTGAGGCGTCTGTCTCAATGATAAGCTTATCATCCGGTTCTGGATGATAGAGTTTTAGAAAACTCTTTAGATTCTTTTTTATCTTGCTAATGTAGCTAGTGTCAGAATCTTTCCATTCCCACGGAACATCCTTCTTGAGCTTTTCCTGCAAAGGGGCACGTATAGCTGCAAGTTTAGGATATAATCAGAAGCATAAGTTAATATACCTAAAAACCTTTGCAACTGTTTTTTGTCTTCAATTTTATCCGGGAATTTATGAATATGTTCCAGGATATGAGTTTGAGGACAATGAGTTCCTTGATCAATTTCTAATCCTAAGAAATTAATCTTTGTCTTGAAGAGCTGAGCTTTCTTTTTCGACAATATTATACCAAGCTATTGGCATTTCTTTAATATTGCTGCCAAGTGTCTAAGATGATCATATTCATTATTACTAAAAATAAGAATATCATCAACATATACACAATAGAATTTTTCAAAAGACCTGAATGCATTTTGCATGTGTCTTTGGAATATAGAGGGCGCTTGTTTGAATCCAAAAGGTAGCACCTTCTACTGATAATGTCCTTGAGGACATGTAAATGCTGTCAATAGCTGTGATTCTTCGTCTAGCAATACCTGCCAAAAACCAGATTTACAGTCTAATGAACTAAACATTTTCTTACCTCTGATAAGGGTAAGTAATTCATCCTTGTTTGGTAAATTATGGCTGTCTCCTATGGTGGCATCATTAACCGCCTTGTAGTTTACTACCATTCTCTTTTTGCCTCTTCTCCTTTCTGCTTCATTTTCTACTAGAAAAACTGGAGACATGTGA
Organism: Saposhnikovia divaricata; assembly: GCA_036435485.1. Lineage (NCBI taxonomy): Eukaryota > Viridiplantae > Streptophyta > Magnoliopsida > Apiales > Apiaceae > Saposhnikovia > Saposhnikovia divaricata. The sequence goes on from CM071600.1 coordinate 14,284,533, forward strand.
GGTGATTTTCTGGGTATGATAATATTCATATCCAATAACTCTTGAATTTGTTTGCCAAATTCTTCTCGATCTTATGGACTATATTTCATAGGTTTTACCTTGATTACTGTCTTTGGATCTCTAAGCTTGATGCTTCCTTTCATCCATTGCTTAGTCTTTTCGGGATCTAAGGGATTTTTAGAGCATACTGAATCTAATAATCTTTCGATTATCGATTTCTTTTCTATGTCTAGAACTAAATTTTTACAAATAAAGTTCAATTCTTTAAACTTCTCTAAACTATCCTTCCCCCTTTTTAAAAGTTGAATTTTATTGGGGCTGATGTTTATAGCTTCTGGCTGACGAGTCTTAGAATTTTTCTTCATTGATTCAAGAAAATATGTAACTCCAAATTTTTTAGCTATAACTAATTTTTTGACAAATACTCTTCCACCACCTGAAAGGGTTAGAATAATAAAATCTGGATGTTGAGTAAATGGTCCATATAAGTTTAAAAAATTATTGCCTAGAATAAGGTCTACACCCGATTCCTACTGGTAGATTGTAGGAATATGAAATACTTCTCCTGCAATCATTATGTCAATGTTTTTACATACCTTATTAATAGTAATGGAACTATTATCTGCTATACTTACTTGTATAGGTTTTTCTGCAATAACCCAATGTTCTTCTGGGATAACGTATTTGCTTGCCAGACACAGACTTGCTCCTGTATCTACATAGCAATGTAATTCTATCTTTTTATATCATGCAAAGTTCAAGATACCAGGGATATAAATAGAATTTGGGTTGGTAATATTTGATATCGCCATATCCTTTACTTCTTCCGTCTGAATCTGATGAAGTATATTCATTAGTCTCTTACTCTTCTGGTCCGGGATCTAATTTTTCTTCTAAGATGTACACTTCTTGTAGAGAATTTTTCTTCTAAGATGTACACTTCTGGGATAACGTATTTGCTTGCCAGACACAAACTTCTTATAGGAATATATCCTAGAGAATATTACTATTCAAGCATTCGAGCTTTACTTTCATGCTTTTTCCGGTTAGGACATTCATTTGCATAGTGTCCTTCCTTATTGCAAATCAAACACCTGCAATTTTTCTTGCCTTTTGGGCAAAACTTTTGTTTCTCGTTAGAAAATTTCTTAGAAGATTTTTTCTTAACGTATTTCCCTGATTTGAAAGGCTTCTTTTTCCTAATAAATTTGTATCTTTTCATATATTTCTTATACGGTTTTTTCTTGTAGAATTTCCTAGATGTTTTGCTACATCCGTACTCAAATGGCCGTTCTACTATTTTTTCACAGCATTTTTTACAAAATAATTTTAGCTGTTTTTGTTTTTTAGTCAAATCACAAATCTTACTGATTTCTTCTTTAACTATGCTATGAGCATAGCCTAAGCTAAACTTTGCTACACCCATTGCTTCTAGATTGAAACGCTCAAGGGCTTTTTCACCAACTAATGGAATTTTAAGAAGAAAATCTCTAATAAACTTACTATAATCTCTAATCAACTTCTGCGTTCATCTTCAAACATACTCCTCTCTTTCTTCAAGGCCACATTTTCATCCCGAAAAGCCCGACCTTGGCTGGCAGCGTATTGAAAGTAGGCATTTGCCTGAAAACATGAAGTTTGTTAAGACATTTGTACATTGAATTGACCAAGGACAGTGAATTCATAAAAATGAATAGCATACCTGATAGAGGGCTTGAGCCCCGAGACGCTCGGACTCCTTGATTTTATATCCGGAGGACACAGTTAAACGGTCGGAATGGGTAATAGAGCATTTGGACCAGTCCAGGGCTAGGGCAGAGCACCCGAGGATGGAATCCTATTCACAGATACCCCCAAGCCAGAATGAGAGGAGACCTAGTGCTCCAATCGGCATTTCGAGATCTCTTACCCTGAGTAAATCGCTCCAAGAAAGTTGGACACTTGGGAACAGTTGGCCTCTTAGCCTTATCTGCTTGCTTTGCCATTCTTCCAGTACGGACCTCCGCCATCTATGGCCTAGCATCCAGCTCCGCAGCAACTGAAACACACAAGGAAAGAATATCATAATAAGAACAAACATAGTTCAAGATATATAACTGAAAGTATAATTACCCTCGAAGGGAAGTATGCTAAGGCCTGCTTCAACAAGCCTTTTCTCTGTTAAAAATGTTCGATAGTGAGAACGGCCGTTGTCCTCTAAAAGTCTGTCTCGATTGAGAAGCTCGTGGGTTTCGAGATCCAGAATGAAGTGTGAACTATCTTCCACGCTACCAAAATTCTTTACAAAGAACTAGTCCCAATCACGGCCTTTCCAATAAAGAACAACGAACCCCCTCGACTAGAAATGATGGGAATCCGGGAAGGACTTCGTGTTCACGATATGAGGACCTAAACCCCGATGCTGAAACCTAATCCATCCTTTCTTTCTTGGTACTTGCAGAATTTATAACTAAGAAGATACTTCGAAACATGGTGGTACTCAGAGGGATGTCCAGGTCACGGCATCTTAGAATGAAGATAATAAGAATCCTCCAGGAGTTGGGATACAGTTGACAAGGGTGAACCTAAAGTTCAGCTAACAACCTTATGATGAAGGGGTGCACGGGAAACCTGAACCCCGCTTCCAAAGCACCTCTGTAAACACAAAGCTTCTCCGGATGCCACTTGCAAGTTCTATCACCTAAGCCGGGCATTCGAACCTTGATTACTTCCGGTAAACCATATAAATTCCTTATCTTCTCAACATCATGTTCCTTCAGTTTGCATGCACTCTGGTAGGAGTCTAACTCTGAGTTGTTGGGAAATATATCCGCTACAGTGCTAAACAAGTCTAGCAATGAAGTAAAATGACGGTCAATATATAAGGGAGACCAAATTTCATTCCTACCTTTGAGAGTTCGAGCTTTGCTCCTTTTGGCCATTGCCTCCGACATGGACACTGGGGGTACTTGACGAGATTGGGATGTTTGATTGCTATCTGCCATCTCGAGAACTTGAACTTGAGCTTCAAAACTTAAGAAGTAGAGAGCTAGAGAACTTGAGAGAAAGTTTGAGAAATGAAGAAGTGAGGAGAAATGAAGGATTCTCCCCATATTTTATAGAAAAATGGTGACCTGCTAGTAGCATAGGTTGAAATCTAGATTGGTTCGTGTTTACAGGTCATTTGTCGTTTAAAATATCAGAAATGGCGGAAAATTGACAAAAAGATCGTTATATCTCGTATAATTCTGGAAAAGAAGCGATGAATATTCAGCACGGAGCTGGAATAAAATAGTTGGTTGGATGACACAAGTTAATTAAGCTAATCAAGCTTAATCAAGAGATTAGTCAAAGCTTAAAGGTTAAGAAGGTTTCTTCATCAATATTCAGGTATTGATAGTTGAGTCAAAGACGACAACCTCCAGCCGGGAAGGCATCAGCCGAGAGGCACCCCGAGGGAGCCCTCAGTCGAGAGGCATCCCGGGGAGGCCCCTGTCCGACACCTACAAGCCGAAAGGCACCCGGGAGAGCCCTCAGCCGACAGACATCAGCCGAGAGGTATCCCGAGGGAGCCTAGGCCGACACCCATTGGCCGAGACACATCCGGGGAAGGTCCCAACCGAGAGTCACCGGCCGAGACACACCCGAGAGCAGCCCCAACCGAGACCCTCTGGCCGAGACACACCCGGGGAAGGCCTCTGGCCGAGAGTCAGCAGCCGAGACCCACCCGGGGGAGGGCTCTGGCCGAGACCCATCAGCCAAGAGGCTCCCGGGGAGTCCTCTGGTTGAGGCAGTTGTGTCGGGAAGTTTTTCTGGTGACCCTCTTTCAGTTGGTAGCCGTTTAATAACTTTCCGATTAGTGCCGTTTAGTGCCGATTAGCACCGATTAGTGCTGTTTAGTGCCGATTAGCACCGATTAGCGCCGTTTAGTGTCGATTAGCGCCATCTTATGCCATGTAACGCCGTTTAGACGTCGTTTAAGGCTAGTTAACACCGTTTAGTGTCGCTTAGTGCCGTTTAGCATCATTTGAAATGTCGTCGTAAACGCGTCGGTCGCTCAACGCTTTACATCAAAAGACGATACTCGTGAAACACTAGTGTACAACGATAAACCCTGACCCAAGTCTCGAAAAAGACAGTTAAAACTTCAAGGAAAAGCTGATTAGTTTTCTTATAAGTTGGGGGGCAAATGATATGGGCTAAAAGTAAGCCCTAAAAACACATTTAATATGGCATTAATTAGAGCCGGTATGGTCCGAACGTGGGGCCCATTTACGAGGCCCAAAATCCTAATTAATGCCCATTCACCCTTAATATTAATTTCTTAATTAATATTAAGGGTGATAAACAGCTCAGCAATAAGAGTCAAATAAGGAAACGATATCATTAGGAGTAGCTTCCAAGGCACCCAATTTAACATGGAAACTGATTCCTACAAGGAAGGAGTCTGGAACTTTCCTTAAGGAGGTGGCTTGCCCACCAAGTCTCCGAATCCTACCATAATTCTAAGGCTCCAGCAGCCTATATAAAGGCCTGATCCCTCATTCTCAGAACGACGTCTTGGCTTAATTCTCAATAACGAGATACGTAGGCACTCTGTGAGGACCGATTAGTCGCGGAAACATCCATTAAAGCTCAAAGCTCAACAAACCATTTGCATTAAATACATACAAACTCTCGTTTTTATTCCACATCAAAACAAGATTAAGAAAGAAACGCTAAATACAAAAAATAATATCAAATAAAGGATACTACTTATATTATTTATGTATAATATAAATAAAAATTATGATAAAAGTTACATCATTAGAAAGTACATTTAATCTAGTTTAAGATTTATTTTTTAGAATTTGTAAATTATAAAAGTATAATACGTATATGTTAGTCAAAATTCGATCAACTTGATAAAAAAAACCAAATGAGACAAAACAATGTTTGCAAATTTCATTAAATTCATGATAGTTATTTTATTAACATAACTTTTTATATTTTAATTGTTGTACTTTTTTGCTTGAAATTTTTTTATTTTAAAATTATTAAATTTATAATTTTTTTCATATTGCGTTTACACAATAACTTTATCATACTCTATATCATTAATATTTGATTTTTTTTCTGAAAATTTCCAAAATCATGTCTATAGATCATATTCATAATTTTTGAAATAAAATGTAAAATTTAATAATATTTTTAATTTCTATCAAATATTATTTGAAAATTTAAATACTAATAATATTTTTGTAATGACATATATGTCCCTGATGATCAAACTAAATCTCCTTATGCCCATTATATATAGGATATAATATAATGTATGGGCACTACTCTTCTATTTCCTTTTCAATGCACAGTTCCTAGTGCTAGTGCTTTATTTTGTAAGGCACTCCTCCATTTCTAAAAACTTTTTCAATTTGTTTTGGACACGTTTACCAATTCATACTTTTAATTGTTAATATCTTTAATTTCGTATTAGTATTATATATAAAAACTTCTGATATGGGCTAAAAGCAAGCCCTAAAGACACACTTAATATTGCGTTAATTAAACCTAGATTGGTCCAAGGTTAAAACCCATTAATGAGGCCCAAAACCCTAATTAAATAATAAATTCGTGGCTAATAAATCAGCCAAATAAAAGACTCTGTTGTCGAGTCCAAAAGGAAATCAAATCATCTATGGAGTAGCCTCCAAGGCATACAACTCCTATAGTTATCCACCTCCCTCATTGAAGGATCTAGAATTGGGCCCAAATTGTATAACTTGCCCACCAAGTTACTAAACCCTAATTCCAAGGCTTCTCAAGCCTATATAAAGGGACTAACCCCTCATTCTAAAGGGGAGCGTTTTTGGGCAGAGCTCCATACGTCACTCACCACGTTTTAGGCTTAATCCTCAAATAAAGACATACAAGCCACTACGTCACTATGCCGCGAGGGCGCATCAAGCCACGTAGGCAACTCTAGAACTACGTTTTGGTTTGATTCTTGATATTCATCAAGGTACGTAGGCATCTTGTTAGGACCGAGTTAGGCCCTGACAACAAGAGCAGCCATCATCAAAGCTCGAAGCTCTCAATCCCTAGCAATCAATACACGAATTAATTACACCCTACTTTTTATTCCGTAACAACTTCATTGTATTAAAGTACTCACAAATACGAACCAAACAAAATCACTCATGATTATATTTTATCATATAAATTATGCATAAATTAGTAGTCAATCGCTTATAATGAATAATGTAAAAAGTCAAAACAAGAAAGATTTTTCGGGACAGAGGAAGTAGTTCCTAGTGCTTTGTTAATAGTACAAAATTATTGGTATTATTATATAATAGAGCGCGTGGTGATATGATTGGTTTTGTTATTTTTATTATTTTCCGTTTATATGTTATTTTACTTTGTTTTCAGTCTATCAAGATATCTATTACATTATTTAATATACTAATATTTTTTAGTGTAATAGTTATATTTTCTGTTGTAAAGGTACAAGGGAATCTTATAAAAAATTTCAACAAAGGATGAACCTAAAACTTTTAAGAAGGATTATGATAGGGTTTTAGGATAATATCATGACAGTTTGAAAAAATAGGGCAGGAGTATGGCCTCATAATGTATGAGCTTAATTAGAGTCAATAATTAAATTTAAAATATAAGGATAAAATTTACAAGTGAGTAACGTTTACAACTTTTTTTATAAAAAAATTCAATTGACTAATTTATATAGTATTGTAACATTTTTTTTGACTTTTTCTATATTACAAAAATGATTAATATATTTTAAGAAAATACAAAAAAACATTAAAACGCCACCGGGAAGCATGGGTTAGTGAACTAGTTATAACTAAAATTATTGTATAAAAATTACAATTTCGTACATGACATGATAATTTTGCATTTATGTTTATTCTTTATTATATGAATAAATTTAATGTGATTTTAGATTCATATTTGATACACAACAAGAAAAGAAAGTTCATGAAATAAATAAATATTTTAAAATTATAAAAATACCTATTATAAATAAAAATTGCATATACATAATTTTTACAAAAATAAATTAAAAAAATTCAAATTTAAGTTTAACAAGATTTGGGTATGACTTATTAAATTAAAATTTAACTATAAATATTTAGTAAATAAAAAGTTTAAATTTCACACAACACGAAACGTAAAAGACACAGAGTAAATAAATACGAAATTACACAAAATTTTGATTACTTGTGTTTGAATTTAACATTCATTCATGTATACAAAATACGAAAGTATATAATACAGGAAATATATACTTTCGTATATGATTGTCAAATTTAATAGAAGTTGATAATAATCCCTGAATTCTTGAGAAAATGACCAAAATGACACAAAAACAAAACCCAGCTGCTCAAAATAACCAATCGCGCGAACAGTGCCCAAACTAACCACGGATTACGCATTTGCGATCTGCGTGGCCTGGGATACGCATGTTTAACATGCGCATATGGGGTCACACATCACCCAGATGCGTGATGACGTCATGTGACGTCATTTTTGCAATTGCAGCTCCGATCGTCTCTCTCGCTCAAAATCGCCTCTACGATCGCCTCACTTCGTTAACCACAATCCGGCAATGTCCACTGCTTCTGAGGCATCAAAAGGAAGCCCACGGCTCCCTCTCCATGTTAATCCATTAATTTGTTGATTTTTAGCCCCGTAGGGGCATGTATGAACCCACCGGAAAGCAAATCGGAAAACGAGGTCATTTTTTGGGTCTTTTTAATACGGCAAAACAAATGAAAAACAAATGGTATAGACATGTAGAGGGTGAAAAGGCGATCAATTTAATATATAGTATGGTAGTGAAAGATTGCTGGAAATAGGTGAACGAAGTGGTCAAAAATTTGGACAGAAAATGAGTCCGGCGATGTCCCGAAGGAGACGATAAACAGTTCCTAATACGCATGTTCTACATGCGCATCCCAGCCCACGCATTCTAAACATGCGTATCCCAAGCCCGGTTCCACATGCCACATGCCTCACTTTTACAAACTCCATGCATCTATATATTGCGTATAGGCCCTATACGCACTTTTGACATCCATTTGGAACACCTTGAAGTTGCAGTGTGCAGCATAGGCTAGAAATATCCTTATAACTTCAAGTCTGGCAACCGGTGCAAATGTCTCATCATAATCTATTCCTTCCTGTTGGCAGTAACCTTTAGCTACTAGCCTTGCCTTATTTCTTGTCACATTTCCACTTTCATCCAATTTATTTCCGAATACCCACTTTGTATCAACAATTGATTTCCCTTTTAGTCTATGGACTAATTTCCATACATTGTTTCTCTCAAATTGGTTAAGCTCTTCTTGCATAGCTATCACCCAATCAGAATCCAACAATGCTTCATCAATTGTCTTTGGCTCAGTTTGAGATAGGAAACAAGAGAGCATGCTGTCAGGAGAGACATTTCTTCTAGTCCTTACTCCAGATGTAGGATTGCCAATGATTAAATCAGAGGTGTGACCCTTATTCCATTTTATGGATCTGGGTAAGCTTCTATCTTGTTCTGTCTGATCAGTTCCTCCTTGGGGAATTGATTCTTCCACACTATTGTCTTCTCCATGTTCTTCAAGGTCTCCAGAGTCACCCTCATTTTCATGATTAATTATGATTGTTTGTGACTGAGCTGGAGTTTGATTAACATTATTAATGTTGACAGCATCTCCTCCAAGTTCAAGAGTTTGAGTAAAAGTAGGTTCTTCAGTAACAATTTCATATTCTTTCAAGTATCCTTGATTTTCAAATCTAAGAGGCTGCATTTGATCATCTTCTTGTAGTCCTGGAAACTTGGTTTCATCAAAGGTGACATTCACACTTTCTTCATAACTTTGTGATCTATGCCATAGACTCTATAGGCAATCATTTCTAATCCATATCCCATGAAAATGCCTTCTTGTGCTTTAGCATCAAACTTCCCTTTCCTTTCATGATTGTCTTTCATCATGAAACACTTACTTCCAAATACATGAAAGTATTTGACTGTAGGTTTATTTCCTGTCAGTAGATAGTAAGGAGTATTCCCATGAGTCTTGTTGATTAAGGTTCTGTTCTGTGTATAGCAAGCTATGTTGATATCTTCTGCCCAGAAATATGTTTGTAATTTTGCATCATTCAACATAGGTCTAGCAGTTTCAATGAGAGTCCTGTTTTTCCTTTCTACCACACCATTTTGCTGTGGTGTTCTGGCAGCAGAGAATTGTTGCACAGTACCTTCATCTTTGCAGAAATTTCCAAGAGTTGCATTCCCGAACTTAGTGCCATTATCACTTCTTAGAATTTGAGCTTTTGCATTTGGAGTTCTGTCAAGAACTCTAATGTGATCAATGATCTCCTGAGTAGCTTCATCCTTTGATTCTAGGAACTTCACCCAGGTGTACCTAGAGTAGTCATCTACCATGACTAGAGCATATCTCTTTCTTGATAGGGATTGCACATTTACTGGTCCAAAGAGATCCATGTGAATCAATTAGAGTGATTCAATGTTGGTGTTCAGTTGCTTTGATTTATGCACAGATCTTCTCAGTTTTCCCATTTGACAGTCCTCACACAGTCCTTCTTGACAAAATTCCTGTTGAGGTAGTCCTCTCACCAGTTCCTTCTTCATTAGCATATTCATTGTCTTGAAGTTAAGGTGGGAGAGTTTCTTGTGCCAAAGCAAGCTGTCACCAACAGTTGCTTTACTGTAGAAATAGTAGATCTTGTCCTTATTGGTTGAGTTCAAATCTGAAACAAACAAACTTCCTTTTCTGACTCCTTGCAAAGAAAGGCTTCCATCCTTCTTGTGATAGATATTGCAAACCATCATATCAAAATCAACCTTAAATCCTTTGTCACTGAATTGGCTGACACTGAGCAGGTTGTGCTTCAATCCATCCACAAGAGCAATATCTTCAATGACAACATTTCTAATTTCCAAACAGCCATATCCCATAGTGTAACCTTTGCTGTTGTCTCCAAAGGTTATGCTTGGGTCATCTTTCTCTACATAATGTGATAGCAGGGATTTATCACCTATCATGTGTCTGGAACATCCACTGTCAATGATCCACATGACCTATTTTTTTTCTTGCCCTGCAAAACAGATGAATTTTAATTTGCATCTGGTACCCAATCCTTGTTGGGTCCGGCAGTTTCAGTATCACATTTAATATCATCTTCATTCACATTTGAATCAACACTTGAATCTTCCTGTTTGACTCCTTTTGCTACCCACTCAGCTTTAGAATAAGGCTTGGTCTTTTTCTTAGTGGGCACTGCCTTTTTACCAACATTGGTAGGCTCAGAAGTCTCAACAGTTTGCATATAGGAGCATTTTTCAGTAGACAGAATAGGCAGATTAAAACATGTACTCATGGCAGTGATTTTGCATGGCATACAGTCAATGTTACTGCAAACATTCATTGTTCTTTGCATAATGGGAGTTCTATGTAAGTTACCATTAACCTTGGTCACATTAACCTTGTTCTCAATAGGTTTCTTACAAACATGTGTTAAGTGTTGGGAGGAGCCACAATTATTGCAAAGTTTCCTAGGAGCATTCTTAACATGAGCATAACCATTTTTCTTATCAATTCCTAACTTGTCATTCCTATTCTTAGACTTGTAGGCATCTGTGTTGACAGTATGTCCTGAAGTTGCTGTCGAGTTACCCTTGACAGTAATTTTTGTACCTGTTGTCTTGACAGTAGGTTTGGAAGTTACTGTCTTAGGTACTCTCTTGACAGTATCTTTGAAAGTTTCTGTCTTATCCTTGTTGACAGCTTCTTTTGAACATTCTGTCTGATTGCTTGGTAAAGTTTATGTCATGGGGATCTTGATAGTATCTTTCCCTTCAGTATATGTGCCGTCAATACATTCATCTTAATCAAGAAGTTCTTGTTTGATGAGTAAGGAGTTCTCATCAAAATCATCTTGAATAGTTTTAAAAATGGTTTACAGACTTTCTTGAGAATGTGAGGTTTGATAGCATCACCACTTGAACAATCATTAACCATAGCTGCCTTTCCAGGCCTCCTATCATAGTCAAACCTACTCCAACTTTTTGATTCTCAGTGTGGTTCTTATGATATTCCTGTACTAGTTTAGAAGAGTTTCTAAAGGCCTTAAGTTTGAATTCGTTTTCAGCAATTTATTTTCTTAAAAATTCTTCTATCTCCTTAGCACAGACAATATCATTCTTCAATCTTTCATTTTCTTGAGCTAGAGAATCTATTGGACTGGTCTTAAGCAAAAACATTTCATTCTCAGATTTGAGTGTTTCATTATGTTTAGTTAACTTAGCAATTCCTTCATTTGCAGCAGATAAACTAACATGGATATTAAACATCTCAACACTCAATTCCTCAATAGTTTGCTTATACTCAGTTTTAGACATATCAAGTAAAATGAGAGATGATACCTGATTCATCATCATATCTAGCCATGAGAGTTAGGTTCACATACTCTTCTTCTTCCTCATCATCAGAATCATCCCAGCATTTTCCTTCAGCCACATAGGCTCTTCCTTGATTTCTTTTAAACTGACTTCCAGACCCTTTCTCCATTCTTTGATTCTGCTTCGGCCTTCTACACTCTGTGGCAAAATGACCTAGCTCATTGCAGTTGTAACATTTGAACTTTGATCTATCCACCATCCCTATCTTGTATCCTCCTCTTGTGGCACCACCAGCAGTCTTTGAAGAGTTTCCCTTGAAAGGCATATGACACAGCCTATTTGTAGTTCGAGGATTCGACTCAACTTAAATTAGATTGTAATAAGTAATTAATGCTCACTGTCTCAGGAATCTCACAAAGTACTATATGCCAGAAGAAAGAAGAAAGTCAATCTATAGTTTTGATGTTTTACACTGGAAGAAGAGTCAGTTTACTGATCATGCCCCAGTTCAGCATTGAAGAAATTGGATTCATTTAAAGTGACAGAGATTACCGTGGAGACAGCATCAGTACAGGAGTTATTAAAGAGTGCTAAGAAAGTATGTGGATCACAACTGAGAGTCAAATTGAAGAACAGATATTGGAGTTAGTCGTTCATGAACCAGACAATACATCGAACGTCAACAATTATCCAATGGAAGTTTCTCAAAGTTTACAGTGATTCACAAGGAGTAAGTCAATTATTAATTAACTATATTATTAATTTAATTAAACAAATTAATTCAATTCGAATTAATTTATTTAATTAATTAATTAAGTTAATTAATCTCTGATTTATTCAATCAGTAATAATATATGGATTATACTATTTCGGAGAATTTTGGTTATACTATTTCTGAATTTCAGTTGAACTATTTCTGGAAATTCAGTTATACTATTTCTGAAATAGGTGGTATACTATTTCTGGAATAATATAGATACTATTACTGCATTAGTAATAGTATACTATACTATCCCCGAATTTATACTATTACCGAGGTTATATTATTTCTGGAATTAATAGTATATTATTTCTGAAGTATTATAGATATTATTACTGATCAAGTAATAATATACTATACTATTACCGAAATATTTAAACTATACTATTACTACCAGTTATACTATTACCGAAATATTTATACTATTACCTAAGTTTTTAAGTAAACTATTTCTAGGTAAATGTATATTATTTCTAAGTAAATCCATACTATTTTAAGGGAATGAGTTCTACTATCCCTAGGCTGCTATACTATCACCGTGCCAGTTATACTATCAGCGTGGCATCTATACTATCACCGTGTCAATATGTAGCAGCTCAACAGAAGGAAATGTTTTGTTTTTGTATAAAAACAAACACTTGGACAGAAGAACACACAGGGAAGAAACAAGAAGAAAAAAAAAGAACCAAGAACATAAAACACTCTCATCTTCTACACAAAAGTGCTCAAGCTTTAATTCACACAATAAATTCAGTTCAAGCCTATTGTAATATCTGATCCGCTGGAACTTGTTTATTGATTACTCTTGTACTACTAGCGAATTAAGTTTCCTAGTTTATATCTTGATATCTTGATTTTAATTAGCAAAATTAGAAAAGTTCATGTCGAATTTTCTAATTAGTTATTAATCTCTTGGTATTAATTTGTAACACCCGTCAAGTTAATATATTGATATATTCAACTTGAATTCTGTGTTATATTATTCCGCACAAAATTTGTTTAAAATAAATTTTATTCAAAGAACAAATTTCGAGAAAATTACAAAGATTGTATTCAACCCCCCCTTCTACAATCTTATTGGACCTAACAATTGGTATCAGAGCCATTTGATTGATATACAAATCAAGATCCTATTTTTACTCAATCAAAAATCAACCTCGAATTTTTAACTCTCTTAAAAATTCATCATGTCATCCAAAGGCAATGTTAAAATTCCTATCTTTAATAAAGATAATTATGATATGTGGAAAAACAAAATGGAGTTATTTCTTGATGTAGCAAACCCAAGATTTTTGTGGGTTTTGGAAAATGGACCAGTAACACCCATGCAACATGATACTGAAACAGTTGTTAATGGAACTGTAACAGTCCCTGCCAAATCCTATCCAAAGGACCCTAAGAACTATACCTCTGAAGATAAGGAGGAAGTTGGATTGGATAAAAATTTGAGACTCATTCTGTTGGATTCCCTAGATGCTGTAATGTATAGCCATGTGAGAAATTGTAAAACTGCTAAGCACATCTGGGAAACTATTGAGGTCATTAATGAAGGGACTGATGAAGTCAAGGAAAATAGACTACAAATTCTTACTTCTGAATATGAACACTTTAGAGCTGGCCCTAATGAAGGCATTCAGGAAGTGTTCGAAAGATATAACAAGGTAATCAACAACTTGCAAGTTCATGGCAAGCAATATACTCAGAAGGAGATCAACATGAAGTTTTTACTAACTATGCCTACTCACTTGGAGCATAGAATCACTGCCATCAGAGAATCTAGAGATCTAACTCAGGTTGCTCTTGAAAGGCTGTTTGGTATTCTGAAAACATATGAATTAGAACAAGTACAGCAAAAGGAATTCTATGGCAAAGGCAGAATGGCAAATTCTTCTACAGCTCTAGTGGTTGAAGTTCCTAAGGAAGTGGAAACTAAAATTGTTCAACCTATCTGTTTCAACAAGGAACAAACTGAAGTAGAACTTGGCCAAACACCAGCTACTCAGGATGGTGGAGAATTTTATTCACTTGAAGAGCTGGATCAATTGGAAGATGAATCTATGGCAATGATGGTGAGACAATTTAGTAACTTCAGATTCAGAAGAAACCCAAAGTTCAGATTTAAGTCAAATAACAGATTTCAGAGAGGAGGTTCTTCATCCTCTAGTAACAGGGGAGGTTATAAAACTGGAACTGTTGACAGAAGCAAAATCCGTTGTTTCAATTGTAATGAGTTGGGACACTTTGCTACTGAGTGTCAGAAACCCAAGCAAGCACAGAAGAAAGATTATGCTTCTGAAAAGAAGAAAAGTGGAAGAGCTTATGTAGCTGCTGGTAAAAGCTGGGATGACACAGATAGCGAAGATGAAGAATATGGAAACTTTGCGTTGGTGGCAAATGCTGAATCTTCAACTTATTATACCACTCCGGTAATTCTTACTAATGCTCAGTTAATTGATAGTTTACGTAGTTCCTTGAATAATGCACAAAGAGGGTACGAGAGAATAAGTCTTGTTAATACTAACCTTGAAAATCAAATGTTAGATTTAAAAAAGGTGCAGGTTAATCAAGATAAGAATATAGAAGAAATAGCTCGACTTAACTACAGAGAAAAGGGGCTAGGAGAATACATGGTAAAACAAGTTGATAAGATTGCTGAACAAGAAACCAAGATTAGAGAACTTGAAACACAGGTTAGAGCTTGTTATAATACTGTTAAAGTTTCTAAAGATTTCTTCAACAAACAAGCATTAGAACAAACTGTAGGAATAGGATTTGATTACAGTCAAGCTGTTGGTTCTTTGAGTAATCATTCTCCTAATTCTATCCCAGCTAAAGAAAGAGGTATACCACATATTCTCAAGAATGTTGAAAAACCAATGTTTACAAAATCTGATGCTGGCCAACCAGATATTCGTTCTATGGTTATACAAGAAGAAATGAGAAATGAGGATAGTGCAAATGGCACAGTTCTTGTTAAGAATAAATGTGTTAAGGATAAAACTGTTAAGAACTATAATACAAAGAATGTGTCATCCAAGTCACAGTCTTTGTTAAGGCTAAGTCAGTTGAGGACGTTAACACAACAAATGTTTCATCCAAGAAAGATGTACCTAAAGTACCAGTCAAAGTTGTTGAATCAGCTAGTTCTTCTAAGACTGAATTAGGTAGTAACAAGTTGAAGCAGAACAATAACATGTCTAACATGAATAACATGCCAATCATTGATTCTAATCATAAAGCATGTGGTGTTGTCAACTGTATGTCTTGTGCCTTTAATGTGATGTCTGCTTACTTTAATGGTAATCATGCATGTGATTATAAGACTGCTCCTCGACAACATATGAACAGGAATAATGTTAGATCAAAGACTGCTAGTCCTCCGTATGTTAGGAGAGAGACATTTGTACCAAAGCCTAAACAAAGTTTTATGAAGGCTGTTTACAAAGTCAAATGTCCAGTCAATGATATTGTTACTAAACAAACATGGATATCTAAACTGAAACAAAAGACTGTCAAATCTGTTTATAAAGTGAAATGTTTGTTGAATAATGATATAGCTGTTGTTAAAATAAAGAATGTTGTTTTGCCTGACAAAGGCCAATTCTTTAAGTACTCTGGACCCAATCAAATTTGGGTTCCGAAGAAAGTTTAATCCGTTTGTCATTGCAGGGTGTTGAGCAGGTTGAACGAGTGACCTGGATTGTGGACAGTGGATGTTCAAGGCATATGATTGGAGATAGGACCCTGCTGACAAATGTGGTGGAGAAGGCCGGCCCAGTAGTTACCTTTGGAGATAACAGCAAAGGTAGAACTGATGGATATGGCAGACTTGAAGCTGGAAATGTTATCATTGATGAAGTGTCTTTTGTGAAAGGACTTGAGCACAATTTGCTCAGTGTCAGTCAATTCTGTGATAAAGGTTATGAAGTTCATTTCAACAAGAAGAATTGTCTAATTTCACACAAGAGACATGAAAAGCCACAACTGACAGGAGTTAGAAAAGGCAATCTGTACGTAGCCAATATGAACTCAGGAAGCACTGAAGAAGTCACTTGCTTCTACACTAAAGCATCTAATGACGAGAGTTGGCTATGGCACAAGAAACTTTCTCACCTCAATTTCAAAACAATGAATTCTCTAGTCAAAAGAGAATTGGTGAGAGGTTTGCCTTCAATGGAATTCACTCAAGAAGGACTTTGTGATGCATGCCAAAAAGGCAAGCTAAAGAGAGCAAGTCACAGGAGCACTGACACATCTTCAATAACTGAACCATTACAATTACTTCATATGGATTTGTTTGGTCCAGTTAATGTGATGTCCATGTCAAGAAAGAGATATGCTCTTGTGATAGTTGATGATTTCTCAAAATACACTTGGGTCCTGTTCTTGAATTCTAAAGATGAGACTCCACAACTGGTGATTGATCACATCAAGTTAATTGAGCGAGATTCTACGTATCCAGTGAGAGCTATAAGATCAGACAATGGAACTGAATTCAAGAATGCAGTTCTAAATGACTTTTGCACTGAGAAGGGTATAACCAGACAATATTCAGCTCCAAGAACTCCTCAACAAAATGGGGTAGTGGAAAGAAAGAATAGAACCTTGATTGAAGCTGCACGTACTATGCTAAGTGAATCAAGGCTTCCATTGTACTTTTGGGCTGAAGCCATCAATACTGCGTGCTATACCCAGAATCGAACTCTAATCAATAAAGATCAAATGAAGACACCCTATGAAATTATGGTTGATAAGAAACCTTCACTCAAATACTTTCATGTATTTGGGGCAAAGTGCTTTGTGCTTAAAGAAGGTGATGATCAAGGTAGTAAATTCGATACCAAAGCATTTGAAGCAATTTTTATTGGTTATTCAATGAGAGCATACAGGGTGTATGTGATTGATGAACAGAAGATGATGGAAAGTGTCAATGTAACATTTGATGACAATAAACTCCCTAGTATCCAAACTAAGGATCCATCTGAAAAGCTATCTTTCGATGACATGACAGATACAGATTCAGATGATGACAATGCACCTGAGATTTTTGCTGATGCTAATGATAACAATGATGATGATCAGGGTGATGGTGATGAAAGCAATGATAGTAGTCAAAATACCCCTGACTCCTCTAAACAATCATCTAGTCAACCTAGCAACAACTCAGGGGGAGATAATCAAGGGTCAATTGGTCACACACAACATCACAATGAAAATGAAGGCGAATCATCAAGATCTAATCTTCCCAGACAGACTGTTTGGAATAGAGCTCATCCTTTTGAGCTAATCATTGGTGATCCAGTTGTTGGTGTGAAGACTAGAAGAGCTTTTCAGAATCAATGTAATTACTCAGGGTTCCTGTCTGAAATGGAACCTAAGAAAACTGAAGAAGCTCTCTCTGATCCTGATTGGGTGATTGCAATGCAAGATGAACTCAATCAATTTAAACAACAAGAAGTTTGGAAGCTGGTACCCAGACCTACAGACAGACCAGTAGTTGGCACCAGGTGGGTATTCAGGAACAAACTTGATGAAGATGGTACAGTGACGAGAAATAAAGCAAGACTGGTAGCAAAAGGTTACTCACAATCTGAAGGCATCGACTATGATGAGACCTATGCTCCAGTGGCTAGACTTGAGGCCATAAGAATATTCTTGGCATTCGCTGCATTCTCAAACTTTAAAGTTTATCAAATAGATGTCAAGAGTGCTTTCTTAAATGGCAAGCTGGATGAAGAGGTCTATGTAGAACAGCCCCCTGGCTTTGAAGATCCAGATCTAATTGACTATGTCTACTTCCTTTTCAAAGTTGTCTATGGTCTTAAGCAAGCACCAAGGAAATGGTATGACACTCTCTCTGAATTTTTACTTGAAAATGATTTTGTTAGAGGTATCATAGACAAAACTCTCTTCATTAAGAAACATAAGAATGATACTATATTAGTCCAAGTCTATGTGGATGATATAATATTTGGGTCTACTAATGATCTTTTGTGCAAGAAATTTGCTAAGTTAATGTAGGGTAAATTTGAAATGAGCATGATGGGTGAGCTGAAGTTCTTTCTTGGATTGCAAATCAGTCAAAGGACAGATGGAATATTTATCTGTCAATCCAAGTATGTCAAAGAGCTCCTCAAGAAGTATCAGATGGAGGACTCTTCTTCAGCAAGAACACCATCATCTACAGCTGTTAAGTTTGGAGCATGTGAAAATTCTGCCAAGGTAGATATCACAAGCTACAGAGGTATGATAGGCTCATTACTTTACCTCACTGCAAGTAGACCTGATATTATGCATGCTACATGCTTGTGTGCAAGGTTCCAAGCGGATCCTAGAGATGTGCATCTCATTGCTGTAAAACGAATCTTGAGATATCTTAAGGGTACTAATTTGGGAATTTGGTACCCTAAAGATTCTGGTTTTAATCTTGTTGGATATACAGATTCAGATTATGCAGGAAGTGTTGTAGATAGAAAAAGCACCTCTGGGAGTTGTCAATTCCTAGGTGGCAGGTTGGTTTCTTGGTACAGTAAGAAACAACAAACAGTTTCCAACTCTACAGCCGAAGCTGAATACATAGCTGCTGGAAGCTGTTGTGCTCAGATCTTGTTGATCAGAAATCAGCTACGGGATTATGGATTTGTACTTGACAAGATTCCTATCTTGTGTGACAATACAAGTGCCATAGCAATCTCCAACAATCCTGTGCAGCACACAAGAACAAAGCACATTGACATCAGGTATCATTTTATTCGAGAGCATGTCATGAATGGTACCGTGGAGTTACATTTTGTTCCCACGGAAGAACAAACAGCAGATATTTTTACTAAGTCTCTTGACGAATCCACATTCACCAGAATTGTTGGTGAATTGGGTATGTTAAATAGTCCTAGTAATTAATCTGGTTAATATCTGAGGTCTGTTCTTTAATAATTTAACAAGTGATTATTTTGTGAATATTTGTTGTTTAAAATCACTTGTGTAATTATTTTATCATTAATTAATTCCACTTGCTTATTTTCGATCACTTGTCAATCATGTTAATATTTTATTTGGTCAATTATGAAATTAGAAATAATTTAATTAAGTGAATATTTTAATTTTATTTGTTTTGTAGTGTTTGTCCTTTTGTTATTATTGTTTGATTTCGTAAAAGGGCTAACCTATGTTGATTTTTATGTTTTAAACAAATAATTTGTTGTAAATTATTATTTTATTAAGCTTTTTAAGTTCTGTAAATTACTAAGTATATAACTTGTACATAA
This sequence comes from Saposhnikovia divaricata, assembly GCA_036435485.1. Lineage (NCBI taxonomy): Eukaryota > Viridiplantae > Streptophyta > Magnoliopsida > Apiales > Apiaceae > Saposhnikovia > Saposhnikovia divaricata. The sequence continues at coordinate 14,303,950 of CM071600.1, forward strand.
CTTGTTTAATTTAATCTAGTAAATCTGTTAATGTATTTTTCAGTAATAATATAGATTATTAGCAATAATTGTTATATCTGTAAATAGTTGTTAATTCTATAAATAGTTTAGAATCTAAGAAATAGTATAGAATTTCTAATACAGTGTCGGTAATAATATAAGTGTCTATAAATAATATAGAATTATTGTTAGTAATAATAGAGTTAATTTGTAAATAATAAGTGTTCGGTAATAGTCTAAGGCACTGGAAATAGTATAGATTTAACCTTAGAAATAGTATAAGCTGCGGTGATAGTATAGGAGTGTCGGTGATAGTATAAACAGCTGCATATATAATGTCCATACTATCTCTACTATACTATCTCTACTATACTATCATTACCATACTATCTCTCGTGTTTAGTCACAGAGAACTCAATATAGATACACGCAATATACACACATCGGGATAACGAAGTGCTGCCGGAGTTTAGACTGAAATCATCACTGTATCAACAATCCAAGATCTCCTATCGATTCCTTGATCAAAATCATCGATTAAACTGTTCTTTAACTCGATTTCTTCGAGTTTTTGTTTTGAAAAATTTTATTTTTCGATCTGTTTTTCAAGGAGATTGGGTTTGATTTTCAGCAAACTAAAATTATCTGGTTGTTTGTGATTGTATCTGGATCATATACTGAGATTTTGAGAATTTTTCAAGAACTTTTTTATTTTTTGAATTATTAATTTATTATTAATTCGAATTAATTAAGTTTAATTGAATTTTGTGCTAAAAATTAAAAATTTCAAAAGCTTAAAATCTGTATTAAAATGGCTGTTGAATTCGAACTAGTTAAGCACAACATGGTTGGTTTTTATGATCCGGAAGAATGTATGGTTGACAGATTCAAGCCCTGGATTCGTTTCTTAAATGAACAACCAATCGTCAGTAGTGCGTTATCTCTTGACGCTCCAATGAAATTGGAACCTCTACGACTGATGTGTTCTACAGCTATTATATCTACCAATGCCTTTACATTCAAGGTTGGGAACTCACAGTTCAGAGTCAATGAATCAGTACTCAAGACAGTGTTGAATCTTCCTACTGCTGATTTTGTTGATAATCCGTCCAACACTGAATTGACTCAGTTTTTCACTGATATTAATTATCAGGGACAGTTGAAATTGAGCAACTTGCCGAAAAATGGTTTGGTAGCTGAATGGTACTTGTTGTTTGATACTTTAATTCGAGTGTTTGCTAACTGTGCTAACACTTCTTTTTCAAATATTCCTTCTCTGATTCAGTATATTGGTTATTCGGTTGTCCACAATCGAAGAATTGACATAGGTAAAATTCTTTGGAAGAACATGTTCAGAAGAATAATAAATGCTAAAAAGAATTTTAGACAGGGTGAAAAGGTGTTAATCTATTATCCTAGATTTTTCACTCTTATTTTTAATCACTTGGTTTCTGAGGAGTTACAGAATACATTTGTTGATGAGGAAGCTCAAGATTCAAAGTCTTTTCATAAGAAATTTCATACAAGAGCTGCCTCGCAACAGAATGACTACAACAACGTACCAGTGCTTGTTACTCAGTACATGTCTACATTCATACATCTTCCAATTATTCCTGGACCTGTACTTGAGCAACCAGAACCAATCATAGAACAACAAGCACTTGCTGTTGTGCATCCAGAACAAAATGCACCTGCTCTTGAACAAGCTGAGCCGGAATTTCAATCACAAGAGGCTCATGTCACTTCATCTGCTGACCAGGTATTACATTCTGATCCCTTAACTACTTCTATCTCTCAATCTTCTTCTGGAACCCAAGTGGTTGTTAGGACTGACCAAGGGATTGTAGAACCACAATCTCTATCCCAGGTCAAAGAGCCAAACACAAAGTCAAAAACAGATAAAGTCTATCAAGTCAGAAAGAAGAAATCACAGCTTAAAAGAACTGAGAGAAGTAGTGAAGAAGTGAGTGAACCCACAGCTCTGCCTCTACTAAAGAAGAGTAGAAATGAACCCGAGGCAACTGTAAGCCCATCCATACCCTCCCAAAAGGATATGGACTTTGAAATGGCAAATGAACAGCTTCTGGAACCATTCTCTCAACAGGATGAGTCCATTGAATTTCGCCAGTCGGCCATGGCATCTTGTAATGTGTCAAGCACAACCCCACTGTTATTACTAACAATGGGAGAACATGTAGAACTGGATGAAAATAGGGACACATTGAGAGGAGAGCACTTAGGAACTGAAACAGTGCCTACCATAGTCACGGTAGAGGAGCCTTCACAGGCTAATGAGGAAAATCTTGACTCTCCGCCAAAATTAATAGAGTCATCATCTCCCCTCCCAGGAGGAACATTCCTGGCTCCCTCAAGGGATTTTCCACTCACAGTTTCAACTGGAGAAAGTGGAAGGCAACTCAGTCTTTCTGTCACTGAAGCAATTCAGACTTCAATTCCAACTGACATGACAGAAATGACTGTGGATAGGGATTTGCGAACTCCCATTGCACCACCACTGACCTTCCAAGAGGAGGCTAGGGTGATTTTACCTGCAGGTACACTTTCTGGAGCAGCTAAGGAAATAGTGAGGAGTGATGTGAGGATCACCACTAAATTGAGTGAAACACATGCACGTCAGATGAGTGAAACTCAGAGTGATAATCAGGTGAGTGCACACACTGACACATACACTCGTTCATTGGAAGAAAAGATTAAAGCTCTAGAAAAGGAACTTGAGGCAACTAAAGCTGAAGCAAATTTACTTCGAGCACAAGTGGATGGACCGTCTTCTTCATCTACCTCTGTCAACAGTCAGCTTATGGGAGTGAAACATGACATTCAAATAATGAAGACTACATTTAACACCAAGATCAATACTCTTGAACTCTCTCAACAACAGATAATCTCAGACTCCTCGGACATAACAGTTACTCAAGACAGAATTATTACGGCTCTTTCAAATAAGGTTGAAGACATTCAAACAGAAGTACATGAAAATCAGTTATCTACTGAAAGTCGTCTTAATCGGATTGAAAGCCAAAATGCACATCAAAGTCAAGGGCTAAAACACTTATATAACATGATTAGCCGCACTATCATTCCCATAACAGAAGAGGTAGAATTCTTTCAAGGAAAAGGTGGAGATGGTGATGAGCAAGACCCTGAAGATGGTGCATTTGATAAATCTGTAGAGGATTCCTCAACTAAGGGGGATAAGTCAACAGGGGGAGCTGGTACTAAAGGGGGAGCTGGTACTAAAGGGGGAGTCAAAGACAAATCAACAGGGGGAGAATTTGATAAAGGTGACAAGGGAAAGAAAGCTCAATCAGCACCGAAGGATGACACTGTAGAAGGTTATTACTACTCAGGTGAACCTGATAACCTTGATGTTTTTGCTGATTTAGACTTTTCAGATAAAGGTGAAGCATTTGGAGAACCAGATCTCAATTTCTGGGATGAGGATGAAGAAGTTGTTCCTGATCCTGCTGAACTCCAAAGAATGAATTTTGAAGCCAATCAAGAACTTGAACAAAATGAAGCTAATCTGACAATGAGAGAAGAAAGACTCAGAAAAACAGTGGAACAGATGGCTCATAATGAAAGGCTTCAAAAGGCTGAACAGGAAGTACTTCAACAGCAACATTCTCAAAAGCTTCAAGCAAGAAGGATGTACATTAAGTACAAGAGTGGTAATAAGTGGGAGCGTGCTCAAAGAATCATAGATTCACCACAAACTTCTGGCTGTGATGATCGTCGGTTAGGTGATATGTTTCAAAGGTTTAAAGATAAGAACCCTTTCCAAGATGATTATCTAAGAGCTTTGAAGTCTGAAATTTTAAGCATAACTTGTGCAAGTGATCGAATGGAAGAGTTACTAATCTTTGTTCATTGTCATAAGCTTGGAACTCAAAAGGTATCTCTTCAGTTCTTCTATGATAGATCACTTTCAGAACTTTGGGTAATGAGACCAAAAGTCAGAACTTCTTATGAACTTGGTGTACTACTTCATGAAAAATTCCTAGATTTCGCTGAAAAGGCAGGTCCTGAAGTAATTAGTAATCCTCCTCAAGTTAAAATTCTTATAGGAGATGTCATTCACACTGTTAATCTTCAGACCAAGGAACTCCGTGAACATTATGCCAGACACTTGGTGTATGTTGAATATGCTCTACGAAATCATGGTTTTGCAACTACATTGAAAAGTGAAGCTGCAGATCATATTAAGTCTTATGCTCAAGACAACATGAAGAAGTACAAGTTTTATCAAGGTGAGTTAAGAAAGAAGCTGGGAATACCTCTTGAAAAACCACTAGTTGGAACACCTCTAGTTCATCCAGTGTCATCATCTAAAAGAGAATTAATTACTGATGCAGAATTGCACGAGATGCTTCCAGACTTGGATGAACCTGAAGAAGGAGAGATAAGGAGAGAAGACAGCCCGAAGTGAAGAATCGCTCTACATGTTATATCTTTAGAGCTTAGATAAAACAAGATAGGTTAATGTGAAATATGATCAGTCTAGAGGATCATATATCTTGTATTTATCTTTTATGTTTGAATCTGGAAATGTTAAATATAAACCAGAACCATTTTCATTATTTACTTTGCAATTACAGTTTTACCTTTTACTAGTTTAAGTTGAGTTAGTTGAGTTATCCTCTAGGAATTTGCTTGTTAATTTTTAACAAACAAATAGGGGGAGATTGAAAGGCATATGACACAGCCTATTTGTAGTTCGAGGATTCGACTCACAGCCTATCGTGTGGTCCAATGGTCCACACGATATTAAATTAATTTTTTAAGGGGGAAGGCCCACCACAATAGCATGCTATTGGGGTCTTCACGAGTCGCTCAAGTGTTGCACTACTGCTCGGGCCAGGCTCACCCCACCAAAACATAGTTTAAACCTCATGAGCCCATTTTTATGACCAACATAACATGTTTTTATTTTCTGCTCCGTTGGGACTTAACATTTGAAAATTAATGTAGGCATACTTTTCATCGCTGATATGACTTGCATTAAAAAATTAATTTAACAAAAACAAGCACGTATCATTTAATTTCCATACTAAAAAATGAAATCAAATACTTTCGTATTAATGTGCACGCAAAATATGTGTTTGTCTAATCATAAGATTAAGCACAATTTTAATGTGCACACGCAAAATATGTGTTTGTCTAATCATAAGATTAAGCAAAATTTTAGTCGTGCACTAAATTTTTTTGCTTGGAAACTCTATAATTGCAACTATCAATTGACGAATAATATTGAAAAATAATGGCGAAAGAAAGTCTAAGAACAAAATTGAGTTAACATCTAATTACTAATAATCCTCTAAATTTTTAGATTTTATGACTAATAAGTTTATGTTTTATTTATCCACGTTTAACCTATGTTACTCGGACTCGGCTATAAGTGTCCGACATGGGTACGTGTCCAAGTATCAGACTCGACAACATTTTGAAAAATTTAAATGTTTTTGGTTTAAAATAAGTGTCCAAGTCCGAGTGTCCATGTCCGAGTGTCGAGTGTCCGACACCGGTACTCCAAAGTAAAATGAAGAGTCCGAGTAACATAGCGTGTAACTATATAACGTATCAGTCCAGAACAAAACCTATTTCTAGTATCCAAAAAAAAAATTACTCGGATTATTGTAATTTTTATAAAAGAGTTTTAAATGTTTACTATATTAACAAATTTACAAATTATAAATTCTTTCTAATAATTCCTTAAAAATACACAAGTATATTAATATAACATTTATATATTGTAAAGTGATAAATATAATGTAAACTGGGGCGCATTTTCACAATAACGACCCTGAATATACACGTAAACTATGAGCATCATCTTGTAAGCCTGGTTTAGTGCTTTCATATTTCTTAAAGTTTAATGCATTGTCGTGTCAAAAAAATAACCTGATGGTTTTGCGTTAAAATACCGAAAGTTTGTTGGTTTTTTGTGTGAAATGCTCTTAGCATTAGATTCGACAACCACAAGACGCACCCATCCCATCTTGGGTTGAGAAACATGCATGTACACCTAGGCATGTTGTTTCATTTTCTACAGTTTTCAAGTAGTAACAACAACTTAGTCCCGGAATCAAATTCCAAAGTGAATTCCTGGACCTAGTATATATATATATCATTGTTCTGCCCTAACTAAAAAGGCTATCACTACTTGAGACTCGTACTTGATTAAAATCATTACTTTGAGGTTGTTCACCCTCTGCTGCTTCGTTGACATAACTAATGACATAATTAATGACTAGAAGGTTTGCTTGAAAGGTTAAACTGATTCCGATTCCTATTTGAGACTTGAGAGTCATCAATGTCCTAAAAGAGAATTCCCACAACGCTATGGATGAAGACACTACAACGTTTACATACTTTCTCCTCCAAACACATCAATGTCCCTTCGGGGACATCCGATAAAATTGGAACGATACAGAGAAGATTAGCATGGCCCCTGCGCAAGGATGACACGCATAAATCGAGAAATGGTCCAAATTTTTTTTTCAAAACAAGGACCTTTCCCTTTAAGGTTGTTTTTTTTTTAAAAATTCTTTCTTTGTAAAAATGAATATAAGAAGTGCCATACGAGCGTGTAAACGAAACCAAACCATAAGTAAAGCACTCATGTGGTTTCTGACAAAGCTAATTTTGTCATCCTATATGTTTTAGGCGCCCATGTAAGCTTTGCAAGTTTAAGTTTAAAGATAAATCAGAAGTCCCGTAACATATATTACTTAATTTGTTGAGGTCTGGTCGGAAGGAACTTTGCAGCAAGCAATCAAATAAGAGTTCATAAAGCACGAAGGGCGATCTAAAGCAGTCAACTTGAATTATATAGAATTGACAATGCATACATCATCACAAACTTTAAGAACTGCTCTCCGTACCTGTCTTGCGGAAACATAATACCGACCCTCCTGATCCACCCGGTCTAAACTCCAAAAGCTAGAAGATTGATGAAGAATATGTACTTTTCAGAAGCGATGCTGCATACAAAGACAGTTAGTCAGCAACAGTTCAATGCTCCGACATCAAACACAAAAAACTGTCCAATCCCACTAACACTTAAAAATTCTAGTGCAATCAAATGTCTCGACAAAGCTTTTGTGTTCCTTGCAATATCCTTCAATCTTGCAAAATTAGGAAAGTTCTCGTGCCAAAAACAATAGTGGTTGCTGCCTTATCGACATGCATTAATTTTCCGGGCACAATTATTTATGCAATCACATGCTTGCACAAAGAGTAAATTTGTATATACTTCAACAACTCATATTAATACGTTATAATTTTCCCGTTCTACAGCTTTGCTACTATTAGGAATTAATTTATGCCCAGAGTTCTGCACCACCACGAGATACATTGTGGTGGAGGTGCCGGAACTCATCCTTATAAACAAAGTCAGATACCATGTTCGGTCATACCTTTCTCGGCCTTTTGGCTAAGATCAAGTGTAGTATCTGTTCTTATCAGTTTAATATCTGATATGTGGGCCAATGGTCCACACGATATTAAATTAATTTTTAAACGGGGAAGGCCCATCACAATAGCTTGCTATTGGGGTCTTCAAGCGTCGCCCAAGTGTTGCACTACTGCTAGGGCCTGGCGCACCCCCCACCAAATCACTAGATAAATATTTTATGCTCAAGACACCAACTAGTAATCTCTGAGCTGGTAAAACACTGAATGAATTAAAGCCTACTGTTTTGGGTTCTTTCCGCAACTAAAAGGTCCATTATTTCTATTCAACTTTTTAAAACAGAAATGCAGGGGCCGTATTTTGCAGGGCAAATATAATAATACAAATGTTTACCACTAAGTTTTAAAATTACAATTCAATTGTGCTTGCTACTTTCAGGTGCACAGAATGTACCTCATTCGTCCGAAACCAACTGACATCACTAGATCATCATCAAAAGAAGGGGCTTCGGTTCTCAACAAACAGAGTTGCGCTGTTCCAAGTTCACTCGAGCCGGTCATCCAAAGCAATTCCACTCAGTAGCCGCAAACTGCAAATATGTGCCCAAAGATGCAAGAAGTTACTTTTGGACATCTAGATATCCTCGCTTTGCATTTTAAACAAATAACTGCCAGATATTGAAATAGAACAATGTCAATCAGATTGCAACTATACTTCAAATTGAAGTAAAAGTACATTATCGCGTTTTACAGTATTATATTATCATCTCGCAAAGCTTCCCACATCGACGGAATAAAGGTCAATGGACTGAGACAATGGTATAAATAAAGATATACAGCCTACATGGCAACATACTTACCTGGATGGGGTCAATGGCTGATAATAAAGGGCCATGGCCTAGGGAAGTGACTTCCATTGCACTTTGGATGGGTGCTTGCCTAAGGTCTACCCAAGTGGTGGAGCCTACATCATAATTTGTGTTAGGGGGGCTTGCGTCCGCGCAGCCCCCGCAATTTTAGTAAAGTATTTTTTTGGTGACATGATATTTTGTTTTCGGTAAATGGTGCCAGAATTATGCAACTCATGACATTTGTAGTGTTTCTTTTTTTGGATAAGTTGGGAGGGAGCAAACTCTAAATTCCAACATGAGGGAGTACTTATCGTATTTAAGGTTTCTTGTTACGAGCTGAATTACAATTTTAACCATGCTAGTAAAATGAAAAAAAAAAAACACGATAATACTAGTTCAGAAACCTCTATAGATTTTGCATACCACCTCACGCGTCATGCCAATTCATTTTTGGTTGCCCTTCGTTGCATATGATTATTCAAGTTTTCCCGAATTTAAAAGAAATCCCACACTGCATGAATAAGGTAAACAACATCGCCAACATCACATATCAAAGAGCTGTTCTGATTTCTTCCAATTAAACGCAGCCATGTGATGAGCACAGAGCGAACTATTCTTTCGCCTTTTACTAAAGAATACCGTGTGCTCGTCACTTATAGTGGCATACGCTTATTTTTGGAGGGGTTTTCTATATGGAGCTCCCTAACAATTCAATCCACAAGATTTATGCAATCCTTTTTTTTTGCCAGTTGATGAGCACTTACATGTGTCCTGATTCGTTAATCAAGGTTGCACTTACATGTGTCCTGATTCGTTAATCAAGGTTGTCTGAAAATTTACCTTCTACTATATCCATCAAGTTATTTCCCATGGTTTCTATTATTTAGTTCAGAGTTCATATCGCAAAAGCTTACCACTAAGTTTTAAAATTACAATTCAGTTCTGCTTGCTACTTTCAGGTGCACAGAATGTACCTCATTCGTCCCAAACCAACTGACATCGCTAGATCATCATCGAAAGAAGGGGCTTCGGTTCTCAATGAACAGAGTTGCGCTGTTCCAAGTTCACTCGTACCAGTCATCCAAAGCAATTCCTCTCAGTAGCCGCAAACTGCAAATATGTGCCCAAACATGCAAGAAGTTAGTTTTGGAGATCTAGATATTCTCGCTTTGCATTTAAAACAAATAACTGTCAGATTTTAAAATAGATAAATGTCAATCAGATTGCAACTATACTTCAAATTGAAGTAAAAGTACATTATCACGTTTTTCCGTATTATATCATCATCTCGCAAAGCTACCCACATCGACGGAGTAAAGATCAATGGACTCTTGACAATGGTATAAATATAGATATACAGCCTACATGACAACATACATACCTGGATGGGGTCAATGGCTGATCATATAGGGCCATGGCCTAGGGAAGTGACTTCCATTGCACTTTGGATGGGTGGGTGCTTGCCTAAGGTCTACCCAACTGGTGGAGCCTACATCATAATTTGTGATAGGGGGGCATGTGTCCGTGCAGCCCCCGCAATTATAGTAAAGTATATGCAATTACAGTAAAGTATTTGCTTGGTGATAAAGTATTTGTTTTCGGTAAATGACATCAGAATTATGCAACTCATGACACTTGTAGTGTTTCTTTGTGTGGATAAGTTGGGAAGGAGCTCACTCTAAATTCTGAGTTAATTTTTAGCTTGATAGATATAGTTTTTGCTGCTATTCTTCAAGCTCCGACATTATGAGGGAGTACTTATCGTATTTAAGGTTCCTCATTACGAGCTGAATTCCAATTAACCATTCTAGTAAAATTGAAAAAAATATGATAATAGTAGTTCCGAAACCTCTACAGATTTTGCATACTACTTAACTATCATAAAGCTGACTCACGGATCATGTTAATTCACTTTTGCTACACTGGAACCAGAAATTAGCAGCTATCGGTTACATATGCTCATTCAAGTTTTCCTGAATTTTAAAGAAACCCCACATTCCACGAATAAGTCAAACAACATCGCCAACATCACATATCACAGAGATGTCCTAATTTATTTTAATTAAACGCGGCCATGTGATGAGCACTGAGCGAACTATTCTTTCGCCTTTTACTAACGAATACCGTGTGCTCGTCACTTATAGTGGCATACATACGCCTATTTTTGGAGGGGGGGTTTCTGTACGGATCTCCCTCACAATTCAAGCTTTAAGATTTTTATGCAATCCACTGACTAAAAGGATATACCTAAATCCTAACTCTAAGTTCTTAAGAAAGTAATTTGTCAGTGCTGTAACTATTTCAAAATATTCACCTAGTTATTAGGTCTACAAATCAAGCTACAGAATTAATGCAATACACCCACTAAAGAGAATACCTAAATCCTATCATTGCATGCTTCATCATCATAACCTCTGATTTGAAGAGACATAATTGTTAAGGCAAGGGACATAATTGCATAATAACATATATCACTGCATGCTTCATCATCATAACCTCTGATTTGAAGAGACGTAGGAAGCAACCTCTGAATGTCCGAACCAACCAAACGCTGATTCCCATCTAAAACAGCTACTTGGTCAAAAACATTGAGTATAGAGATGTATTCCTTGATATTACTAGAAATCCCTGTGATTCACAACACCACATGAGATCAATATACTATGTTAATACATTTATACCAGCACATAATTGGACCAAACTGTTAGAAGATGCCAATGTTCATAGTGATTAGCAGAACATAATTAAGTTCACGAGTTCTTCTCCTCTTTTTTGGTAAAAAGCATGTGAAGGTTTGCTAAAAAAAAAAATTCTAAGTAATAAACTAGCAGTTTGCAATTAAAATTCACATTCCAAGTTCTTCAAACAAAAGGAGGTGAAAGCTCATTTCAAATTCCTGAAATTTCAATAAATTTCATCTTCAATTTGTAGGAATAATATACAGAGTGATCTAAGAAATAAACAGGGTTCCAAATCTTGCCAGGATAAGTAACCTTTGAATTATTAGGACCGAGTGGAGGTGGCAATGTGGCTAAATGCTCGAACTAAACCATAACTAGCTTCTAGCCTTCTTCCTCACTTCTGTACTTATGGAAAAAACGGGAGAAACTTGTTCAAAAAGTACAACAGATCAGAATCAGAAACAACAAGAGAATACGATAGTTAAAGGGGATCAAAAGACATTATATAAGAAAATTTTAGATAAGAGTTCACAGGTTGGTGGAGGAAAATACTATCAGAAGAACACAATACAACTCTAAGGTCTACCTATCACACTCTCCTACTACTTTGGCAACACCTACGTATAATTATTATGAGCACATTTACATGATTTGTGCCGTGGGCTTTGGGTGAACACTTCCCGCTAGAAGAATTAAGTTTCAAAAATAAATTGAAAAAGCCTATCACCGACTTTAAAATTTTATATTTTTCATATTTTTGTACAATGAGCATTAGTGATAATTAATTAAGATATGTGAATTTTTGGCCAAAAATTTCAAAAGAGGTATTCATATCCTCGTGAATACCGATAGTTTTAGCCATCACCCTAGGGCTCCTATTCAAGGTTCGTATACTCCCAAACATATAAATAATTAATATATCAAATAAAAAACATATACGAGACCGTGTTGTCTTATGTACCAAAAATCCTCTATCATAGGAGTATAATCTAATCACCATCTGGACAGTGAAACATCATTGGAATAGAACTACACACTTAAATCATACTTGCATAGAAAAAGGAAACATAATAATCTAAACAACTGAAATAGTATGTTTATATATAAAAGAAAACAGATGGGAGAAAAGAGATACTGACCGGAAAGTGACGCCGGAAGTTGCACAGATCGACTGCGTGAATCGACCGACACTGGCTCCTCTTTCATCTTCTCTTTACATTTTTGTTTGAGTTTTGAGAATCCCCAAAAACCCTCGTCAATATAATAATAATAATAATAATACTGTAATATATTAAAGTACTCAAACCAACACAGCCTTGGTGTACTGTAGTGTACACCCGTATGTCTCGGAAACCGTGATGTTTGTCTCCGTGATTACGTACTTTAAAGTATGTATGTATGTGCACGACTCTTCTATTTCTATTTCCTTTTCAATGCACAGTTCATACTTCATAGTGCCTTTTTTTTAGGTAGTTCCTAGTGCTTTGTTAATATAGTATAAACTCGATAAATAAATATTTGATAAACGAATAATTTTATTAAATAAATAATTTTTTCCGGTCCCAATTAATAGAGATAGTATATTTTTGACCTCGATAAACGAGGAATCTCGATTAATGAATATTTCGGTCCGGAATGTATTCATTTATCAAGGTTTAACTGTAGTAAAAAGTAATTTATCTTTTTTGTCTCAATACTAACTTAAAATGCATGAATTCTTTTTTAATATTTATAATTATATTAATTTTTTAATTTTATTTGTTATTAATTTACATATCAAATTTTAGTTAAAAAATTAATATATACAAGATTTTACACGTTCGATAATATTTGCAGTGTATCTTGAATTCTTAAAATTTGATTTGGACAGTTTTATAACCCACGTGAAATTAACAAAATAATATTTAATTTAGTGATAGTTTAACAATTATTTTCCAATTAAATTGACGATTTTTTACGTTAAAAATTCTATTCGATTTATGTATTCTACTTATAATTCATTTTGATTATCAAAATACCCTTGTTATTATTTAAAGATAGTTCTAATAATAACCAATTACGATTTTAATAATAAATGTAAAAGGTATTTTGTCCAAAAAATTTCAAGGCACATAATTTTTAAAATTATACAAATGCAAATTATATTTTCTCTTGAAATTATGAGTGTTTCCATTTGGATAATAATTATCAAATCATCAATAAATTAAAGATAATTTTCAATGCACATAATTATTAAAACTTGTTGTGGAATAAAAACTAGGTTGAAATTATTGCGGCTAGAGTTTGTGTATTTAATGCTAGGGTTCGTGAGCTTCGTGCTTTAATGGCTGCTTCTGCGTTCGAGACTAAGCGGTCCTCACAGAATGCCTACGTATCTCTGTATTAGAGAATCAAGCCAAGAAAACGTAGTTCTTAGGTGAGGGGTCAAGCCCTTTATATAGGCTGAGAAGCCTTAGAATTATGGTAGGATTCGGAGACTTGGTGGGCAAGTCACCTCCCTGAGGAAGGTTCCAGATCAATTCCTTGTAGGAATCAGTTTCCATATCGAATTGGATGCCTTGGTGGCTAAGTCTAATGGAGATAATATCCTTATCCAACTCTTATTGCTGAGCTGTTTATTTCCCTTAATATTAATTACGAAATTAATATTAAAATAGGGATTCTGACCTCATTAATGGGCCTCACGTTTGGACCATGCTGGGTCTAATTAGTGCAACATTAAATGTGTCTTTAGGGCTTATTTTTAGCCCATATCATTTGCCCCCCAACTTCTAGGAAAACTGATCAGGTTTTCGTAGAAGTTATATTTGCCTTAATCGAGACTCGGGGTCGTTTTTATCCCTTACCTGGGACTTCTTAATTTTCCTACCCTTATATGGGAATTTTGGTTTACACTAGTGTTTCACGAGTATCGTCTTGATTGTAAAGTGTGGAGCGACCTACACATTTACGACGATTTGCCTTATTCGAGGCTTTAATTTGCGCTTGCTTTTAGCAATTTCGGCACTTTCATAGAGCTTTTATGCATTATTAGCATAAATTATTGCTCAATTTGTCAAGAAAATATTTCTATAATTTTCCTCGTATTTTTCTGTACTTTTCCTAATATTTTAGGAATTTTTATGTACTCACAAGTATTTTTCGTAATTTTTCCTAATAATTTAGGAATTTTTATGTACCAACAGGTATTTTCCTTAATTATTCCTAATAATTTAGGAATTTTTATGTACCAACAGGTATTTTCCTTAATTATTCCTAATAATTTAGGAATTTTTATGTACCTACAGGTATTTTTCTAAATTATTCCTAATAATTTAGGAATTTTTATGTACCTACAGGTATTTTTCTAAATTATTCCTATTAATTTAGGAATTTTTATGTACCAACAGGTATTTTCCTTAATTATTCCTAATAATTTAGGAATTTTTATGTACCTACAGGTATTTTTCTAAATTATTCCTAATAATTTAGGAATTTTTATGTACCAACAGGTATTTTCCTTAATTATTCCTAATAATTTAGGAATTTTTATGTACCTACATGTATTTTTCTTAATTATTCCTAATAATTTAGGAATTTTTAGGTACCTACAGGTATTTTTTGTAATTATTCCTAATAATTTAAGAATTTTTAGGTACCCACGGGTATTTTTCGTAATTATTCCTAATAATTTAGGAATTTTTAGGTACCCACAGGTATTTTTCGTAATTTTTCCTATTAATTTAGGAATTTTTATGTACCCACGGGTATTTTTCCTAATTATTCCTAATAATTTAGGAATTTTTATGTACCCACGGGTATTTTCCTTAATTTTTCCTAATAATTTAGGAATTTTTATGTACCAACGGGTATTTTCCTTAATTATTCCTAATAATTTAGGAATTTTTATGTACCCACGGGTATTTTTCTTAATTTTTCCTAATAATTTAGGAATTTTTATGTACCAACAGGTATTTTTCTAAATTATTCCTAATAATTTAGGAATTTTTAATGTACCCTCGGGTATTTTTCTTAATTATTCCTAATAATTTAAGAATTTTTAATGTACCAACAGGTATTTATTTTGTCAAATTGTGAAGTGCAAGGACCTTTTTGTAAAGTAGATAGAACTTGGGGTATCAAATTGCAGTTTGTCAATTCAACCTTCATCTTGTGGTACACCCTGGGCGGGGGTACCACCGCCTAGGAGGTTTCTTTGTGTGCCACGCCCAGGAAGAAAGCCTGGGGTGGCGTGGGTGACTTTTTTTTGGGTTTTTTTTTTTTTTTGTTTTTTTTTTGTTTTTTTTTTTTTTTAAACCATCAGGTTTTATACATTTTATTTTCGATAATTTTTACCAAAAATAAAATGTTGGGCCTCATGCCTTAGAAATAATTTTATAAATTATTCAAACATTTTTTTTTATTTAATAGGTATTTTTACCCATTTTATCATCACTTCTAGCCTATTTTCAGAATTTTTAAGGATTTTATTCCTTTTTTAATTTCTGAAAAATGGCTTGTCGTTCGAAGAGGAGCCCTGGGCGTGGGTACCCCCGCCAAGGAGACCTTCTCCTTAGGCACGCCAAGGAAGTTGGTCTCCTGGGCGTGGGTATTTCATGCCTTCAATTTTCAAAATTTATTCTGGGCGTGGGTACCCCCGCCAAGGAGACCTTCTCCTTAGGCACGCCAAGGAAGTTGGTCTCCTGGGCGTGGGTATTTCATGCCTTCAATTTTCAAAATTTATTCTGGGCGTGGGTACCCCCGCCAAGGAGACCTTCTCCTTAGGCACGCCAAGGAAGTTGGTCTCCTGGGCGTGGGTATTTCATGCCTTCAATTTTCAAAATTTATTCTGGGCGTGGGTACCCCCGCCAAGGAGACCTTCTCCTTAGGCACGCCAAGGAAGTTTGTCTCCTGGGCGTGGGTATTTCATGCCTTCAATTTTCAAAATCTATTCTGGGCGTGGGTACCCCCGCCAAGGAGACCTTCTCCTTAGGCACGCCAAGGAAGTTTGTCTCCTGGGCGTGGGTATTTCATGCCTTCAATTTTCAAAATTTATTCTGGGCGTGGGTACCCCCGCCAAGGAGACCTTCTCCTTAGGCATGCCAAGGAAGTTGTTCTCCTGGGCGTGGGTATTTCATGCCTTCATTTGTACAACCACTCTAGGCGTGGGTATCCCCGCCTAGGAGATGTTTTTTGCCAACCACGTTTAGGAGATATGGCTTCCTGACCGTGGGTATTTTTTCACCCTCAATTCGTACAACCTTGGCGTGGGTACCCCCGCCAAGGAGGCACTTTGTGATACCTTGTCTTATGATTTTAAGTCTTCTTGGCGTGGGTACTTTAATACCCTTCATTTGTTACTCCAGCCTTGGCGTGGGTATCCCCGCCAAGGAGGCTTTATTTGATCCAACGCCTAGGAGATTTAGCTTCTTGGGCGTTGGTGTTCTAGGCTCCTATCCTTTGGGCCAATTTTTATTTGTGGACCGTTTCTTTGGTTTTTGTCGGGCTCTCATCCTTATTATTTTCAAATTTTTGAGATTCCTGCAGAACCTTGAAACGACCCGTTTCTTAGCTTTCGTGACCTTCAGGGCCTTAATTCGTTTGTTGAGTCCTTGATTCGAAAACGAGAATTCATTCGTGGTTGTTGGTTATCATCAACCATTCAACCTTTAACTCTCATTCTAAGATGTTGAAATGATGGAGTCCCTTAGTTTTTGCCCTCTTGCTTCATATAGTGGGGGTCTTGCTTCTCGGTTGATCGTTCAAGAAGTTCACTTGCCACTGAGCACTTGACTTCAAGTCTGGTGTGCCTTGGCTGGTTGTCAACCCTCTATCTTACTTCTAGGTTTCCAACCTTCTTCTTATACTTGTAGAACCTTGGCTAGGTTTTAAGTAGCCTAATGCCTCTTGTCAGGTTCGTTTAGAGGCAGATAACCTTGTTGGCCATCAAGGCTTGAATTTTGAGATTTGAAGTTCAAGACCTCAAGTGTGGAATTGTAAAGGACTTCTTATCTCAACACTCTCATTAACAGTTTCCGTGCTTTCAGGAAATATCAAGGAGCCAACCAGTCTTAAGATGAGCTTTGATAGGGTCTATCTGACAGCTTCCTACATCAAACGGTGCCACCAACTTCGAATCGATGGTGGGGGTCTTCAGGACTTGGAAGTAGACGCTCCCAGAATGGGTCTCGACCCTTGAATTGAGATAAGGCATTGACCTTTGTATTCTCCTCCCTTGGGATATACCTGGCACTCATCTAACTGGGCTATCGCAGCTTTCACAATCCTCAAGTATTTGGCCATATTCTTTTCTCTAACCTCAAAGTCTCCATTGACTTGTGAGACTACCAACTTTGAGTCTCCACAGACTTTCAGGTTCTTGACCCTCAGGGCTCTTGTCAGTCTAAGGTCGGCTATCAGATCTTCATACTCCGCCTCGTTGTAGGTTGTTTGGAAGTCCAACTTCAAGGCATACTCGAGTGTGAACCCATCGGGGCTTTGCAGAACTTAACCTGCACCACTGGTTTTTGTTTTTGACGCCCCATGAAAATAGAGCTTTTTGTTTTTGATTCCCCATCAAAATAGAGCATCCAATATTCCTTCTTCTCTTCCAGGGGTTCCTCACCTTGTTGACCTTCCTGGTCTATTACCTCCTGCCCCCCGACTTCTTGGTTGTCAATGGTATATTCAACCACGAGGTCAGCTAGAGCCTGGGCTTTGATGGCCGTCCTAGGCTTGTAATTAACATCGAATTCTCCTAGTTTGATTGCCCACTTTATGAGCCTTCCATTGGCTTTCGGGCTATGCAATATGTTTCTTCAACGGGTGTTCCATCAGGACTTCAACGTTTGTCTTTATCCAGGGTCCTTCGAGGACTTAAACTCTTATCTGCTGTAACCTAACTCTACCACTCGAGGTATGCATTCGTTTGTTTTCATTCGTGTATTCTTTTATTTTCAGTACTTGGTCTTCTTTGACTCACACATCAGGTGCTTGGCACATAAATAAAATCACAATCAATGAATGGAAAACAAACTTGCATTAATAACTTGAAATGGGTTCAACCCTTACATAGAGTACTACTGTCCTACTCGGAGCAACATGCTCTGTAATGGTTTCAACGAACCTTATCTCTACTTCTACTATATAAATATGAAGCTAAGTCCTACTAGGATAACTTTAAGCCCAATCGGGGTTTTGCAAGACTAGGCCTGCACCACTTGATTTTGTTTTTGATGCTCCATCAAAATAGAGCACCCGCCACTCCTTCTGGTCTCCTCATTCTTATTCTGCAGTTCACTTCCTGCTCGGGGTACTACCTCCTGCCCCCCAACTTCTTGGTTGCCAATGGTACACTCAACCACAAAGTCAGTTAACGCCTTAGCCTCAATGGCTGTCCGAGGCTTCTGTGTGATGTCCTTTGCTGACCTTTCTTTGTGTTCCTTACCACTGTGGACTTCCATGTCTTCAATCGGAAGGACCTGCCCCCCGACTCCGTCAGGCCTTAACGAGGCTACATAACATCTTCGTGCCATCTTCTGATCACCTTTATGTTCTCCAACACCATTCCTGGTAGGGAACTTGATCTTCACATGATAGGTTGAGGCAACAGCCTTGAATGCATGAAGTCCAGTCCTTCCAAGGATAGCGTTGTACGTTGAAGCCGCCTTGATTACCAGGAAGTTCAACATCTGAGTGGCCTCCTTAGGCTCTTGCCCGATAGTTACAGGCAGCTGAATAGTCCCTTCAACTTTGGATTTTACTCCGTTAAATCCGTATATAGGCATGTTATTGGGGGTCAACTGAGAATCAGTGTATCCCATCTTCGCAAACGCATCATGAAACAGAATGTCAACGGAAGCTCCATTGTCTATCAAGACTCGCTTCACCTCCGAGTTTCCAATCACAGGAGTTATGACCAATGGGTCGTCATGGGGGAACTTCACCCCTTCCAAGTCTGAGTCATCAAAACTAACTGCTACCTCAGTTTTTGCACGCTTCGGGGCCTCTCCCACGATGTGCAACACCTCTCGGGCATAAGCCTTTCGAGAGTTCCTAGTTGTCCCGGCCGCAGTCGGGCCTCCTGAGATCATGTTGATTACTGGCCCTCGGGGCTGTGGGTTGCAATCTTGATCGTCATCCCTTCTATTATAGTCTCTTCTCTGATTATCACGGTCTTCACCCTTAGTGAAGTGTCTCAGCTTCCCTCTACGGATCAAAAACTCGATCTCATCTTTGAGTTGCTTGCAATCGTCAGTGTCATGCCCCACGTCTCTATGGAATCTGCAATACTGATTCTGGTTTCTCTTTGCGGGATCACCCCTGAGTGGCTTCGGCCATCTGAAATCCTTATCATTCTCAATGTCCAACAAGATTCGACTCCTAGGAGTGTTCAACCTTGCATACTCAGTGAACCTTGACCCTTGGTTCTTCTTAGGGGCAGAGTCGGAGTCCTCGCTAGTTCGGGGATACTTGTCCCTAGCATCATACTCTTGATCATCATAGTCCTGGTCTTGCTTTCGCTTCTTGGAGTCATTGTTACCTCCCCCTCCACCTACGGTGGTTTCTTTCTTCAAGCTATCCTCAGCTTTAATATACTTATCAGCCCTTCGTTGGAGCTCAGCCATGTTCTCCGGGGGATGCTTCGCCAATGATCTCTTGAAGAAGAGGTCAGTGGTTCCGTGCTCCAGGGCTACCATTGCCACCTTATTTTCCAAATCAGTGATATTCAGGGTCTCCTTAGTGAATCGCTTAAGGTAATCCCTCAGATTTTCATTCTTTCCTTGCACCACATACATAAGAGATGCGGAGCTCTTCTCATGCACCCTTCCACTAATGAATTGGCTAACGATGGCGGCACTCAACTCCTTAAAAGAGCCAATAGAGTTCGCAGGCAATCGGCTATACCATCTCTGAGCCATGCCCGACAGGGTTTGGGGGAACGCTCTGCACTTTAGGGCATCACTTGCAGGCTGCAGCAGCAGTGCGTTCGAGAATGTTCTCACATGGTTTGCGGGATCACCCGTTCCATCATAAGCCTTTATTGTAGGCATCTTAAACTTCCTAGAGATGTGAGCATTCATCACTTCCTCGGTGAACGGGGGTGTTGGATCATCAGGATCTCCGAGAGGCATCAGATCTTTGGGGTTCCCCTTGGGAATTTCCATCCTTGTGGTTGTTCTTCTGAATGAGGCATCAGCCCTTCTTTGTCTCCTTGAAGACCTCTCCAAATCAATGATGGGAATCCTTCCTGCAGTTGGAGGAGGCTGAGTTTGATTTAGCCTAGCTTGTTCTCTTGCCATATCTTCCTTCAATTTTAAGATCTCGGCCTCATAAGCCTTGATCCTTTCAGCAGTTGTCAAAGATTGTCCATCACGGATGTCTTGAGTCCTCCTTCGAGGTTCTCTACTAGCACGTCGCCTCCTCGGGGCTTCATCACGGTCATCATCCTCATCGTCGGAGGAGGTTTCATCAGTATAAGGACCCGAATAATCGTGATACTCTCGATCTCGGATCTGCAAAGCGTGACCACTTGGGCCTGTCCCTTGGATAGGAGGATAATTAGGCAGCCCGTATATCGGGTTAGTACTCACGGGGAGATCTGTAGTGTGGATCTGGACCCCATGCGATGGGTTGTTCGGATCAATCAGAAGAGAGACCACCATCTGAAGAGGATTGGTTTCTCGTCTTGTACGGGTAATCGGAGGTAATGTACTCTCAACGTGGGGGATCGCCCCTGATTGTTGAGAAACTTGAGATTGGGTGATCGCCCCTGATGCTGGCGGAGCTTGTTGGGCAATCGCCCCTGATGCTGGGGGAACCTGTTCGGTGATGGGTGGAGCAGATCTGAGAGGTATGACCTCAGTTGCAACTGGTGTTGTTCTTCGTGTTTGAACCATGGTTGATGTTGTCTTCCCACAGACGGCGCCAAATGTTGTGGAATAAAAACTAGGTTGAAATTATTGCGGCTAGAGTTTGTGTATTTAATGCTAGGGTTCGTGAGCTTCGTGTTTTAATGGCTGCTTCTGCGTTCGAGACTAAGCGGTCCTCACAGAATGCCTACGTATCTCTGTATTAGAGAATCAAGCCAAGAAAACGTAGTTCTTAGGTGAGGGGTCAAGCCCTTTATATAGGCTGAGAAGCCTTAGAATTATGGTAGGATTCGGAGACTTGGTGGGCAAGTCACCTCCCTGAGGAAGGTTCCAGATCAATTCCTTGTAGGAATCAGTTTCCATATCGAATTGGATGCCTTGGTGGCTAAGTCTAATGGAGATAATATCCTTATCCAACTCTTATTGCTGAGCTGTTTATTTCCCTTAATATTAATTACGAAATTAATATTAAAATAGGGATTCTGACCTCGTTAATGGGCCCCACGTTTGGACCATGCTGGGTCTAATTAGTGCAACATTAAATGTGTCTTTAGGGCTTATTTTTAGCCCATATCAAAACTATACAAATGCAAATTATAAATAATTATCGTATATACATAATTTTTTCAAAAAATAAAATAAAATGGTTTAACAAAATTTGGTTATGACTTATTAAATTAAAATTTAACTAGATAAATTAATAAATTAAAAGTTTAAACCCGTGTAGTGTATGGACTGAAGTGTAGTGTAGGTGGACATCCTTCAACCCGTGTGTCTCGGAAACCGTGATGTATGTATGTGCACGACTCTTCTATTTCCTTTTCAATGTCCTACTGCTTTGTTAATACAGTGGTGAAAAATTATAACTAAAATTAGTATACGTATAAATTAGTCCTGATTCGCGGTGTCGTTTTTATTTTTTAAATAAAAAAATTCAATGAATATTCATCTTATATTATATATTATTATAATATTAAATTTTAATAATTAATACGTTCTTCTGTAATTAATCGCTCACTCGTTGAATATAATTTTCTTGTTAAACCATTTTCTCGTTAAAATGGAAATTCCATCTTTAATATATATTATAAATACTTGTATAGTTATTTTCATCCATAAAAATTCAAACCTAAAATAAAATAAAATTTATAACATCAGTATTAAATTTTTAATAAATCGTCTTCTCATTAAGTTTAAACAAGTAAAAGTACGAAAAAAATATTTAGCAAAAAGAAACATGATATGGGCTAAAAATAAGTCCTAAAAATACATTTAATGTGGCATTAATTAGACCCGGTAAGGTCCGAACGTGGGGCCCATTTACGAGGCCCAAAACCCTAATTAAATATTAATTTCGTAATTAATATTAAGGGTGATAAACAGCTCAGCAATAAGAGTCAAACAAGGAAACGATATCAAGAGGAGTAGCCTCCAAGGTACCCAATTTAACGTGGAAATTGATTCCTACAAGGAAGGAGTTTAGAACCTTCCTCAAGGAGGTGGCTTGCCCACCAAGTCTCCGAATCCTACTATAATTCTAAGGCTCCAACAGCCTATATAAGGGCATGACCCCTCATTCTCATAAAGACGTCTTTGCTTGATTCTTAATAACGAGATACGTAGGCACTCTGTGAGGACCAATTAGTCTCGAACACGGAAACAATCATTAAAGCTCGAAGCTCAACAAACCCTTTGTATTAAATACATACAAACTCTCGTTTTTATTCCACATCATTTGGCGCCGTCTGTGGGAAGACAACATCAACCGTGGTTCAATCACGAAGAACAACATCAGCCTCGACCGAGGCCATACCCCTTAGCTCTGCTCCACCTGCCACTTCTGATCCGCCTATCACTACTGAGGAAGTGCAAGTACCTCCATCAACAGGTGCGATCATTCAACCTCTAGTCTCTCAACCCCCAAGGACGATTCCCCCATGTTGAGGGAACTCTACCGGTGGTCGCCCATCAAAGCCAAGAAGCCAACCCTCTTCAGATGGTGGTTTCTTCTCTTGATAACGTTAATCGCACGCTACCCCCAGGGGTACGAATCCATACCACGGATCTCCCCGCAAATACCAACCCAATGTATGGTCTACCTAACTACCCTCCTGCTACTCGAGGTGTTGGAACAAGCGGCCATGCCTTGCTGATTCAGGAGCCTCCTTATAATAGGGAGTTGGGCCGTGATCAGGAATATGATGACTACTCTGGCCCCTATACTGACGACTCATCATCTGAGGACGATGATCGCGAAGAAGCCTCGAGGAAGCGACATGCTAGCAAAGAACCTCTAAGGAGGACACAAAGTATCCATGATGGACCCCTTTTGACAACTGCTGAGAGGATAAGGGCTCATGAGGCCGAGATCTTAAAGCTGAAGGACGACATGGCAAGAGAGCAGGCAAGACAAAATCAAAATCGACCTCCTCCGACTACAGGAGGGATTCCCCTTATTGATTTGGAAAGGCCTTCAATGAGGCAAAGAAGGGCTGATGCCCCAACTGGAAGAACAACAAGGGTCGAAATCCCCAAGGGGAACCCCAAAGATCTGATGCCTCTTGGAGATTCGGATGATCCACACCCCCGTTTACCGAGGAGGTGATGAATGCTCGTATTTCTAAAAAGTTCAAGATGCCAACAATTAAGGCTTATGATGGAACGGGGTGATCCCACAAATCACGTCAGGACATTCTCAAACGCACTGTTGTTGCAGCCTGCAAGTGACGCTCTAAAGTGTAGGGCATTTCCTCAAACCCTATCAGGCATGGCTCAAAGATGGTATAGTCAGTTGCCTGCAAATTCGATTGGCTCCTTTAAGGAGTTGAGTGCCGCTTTTGTCAACCAATTCATTAACGGAAGAACTCATGAGAAAAGCTTTGCATCTTTTATGTATGTGGTACAAGGAAAGAATGAGAATCTGAGGGATTACCTCAAGCGATTTACTAAGGAGACACTAAACATCACTGACCTGGAAAAGACTTTTTATAAAGAAAAAGACTTTTTATTGATTCATATAATTATATAGATATAGACTCATTATGAGCCTGTTTATACTCACAACCCCTAAGGGTTTTACTCACGCATTATTCTATGGACTCTCAGAATTTGCATACAGTGTTTCGTGTATGTTTTTTCGATGCCCTCTACTAAAATATTAACTCGCCTTTTATAACCCAAAGTCGAGGATCTGTACAAACTTGCATTATTTATAAAGCAGATATTTTTTCTAAAGTAGATTCTTTGCTTTCTCCTTTAGCTAAAGTAGATGCTCCACTAGCAAAAGTAGATGCCTTTTCCTTTCTTTAAAGTAAAGTAAATGCTTTACTTTTATAAAGTAGATTCCTCTACTTTATTCCTCCTCCACTGCTTTTTCTTTTCCTTTATTAGTGATGGGGCTATCTTGACAGTATTGACAAAGATAACTCTTGTCGGCACCTGTCCTTTTTATTATTCGTGCACTAGCTTTACAGAATTCTGAGTAGTGGCAATCGAATATTAGCTCGCTTTTTGTTATGCGTCTTTTGCATGCTTCCAAAGTGGCTTTATCTTCTTGGCTCATTGTAGTGTGAGTCATCGATGTCAAGATGCAATTTGAAAATGAATAATTTATCTTCAACTTATCATTTTCTTTTATGCAGAGAATCTTTTCAAGAATAGCTGCATATTTGTGGATAGCTATATGCTTCAAGTCCTTCTTTTCCAGTGTGACTGGCCTTGATTCACTTGGAGTGTAGCTCCTTTCTTTGACAATCACTAGCTGAACATAATGGAAAGGTTTAGCCAGACCGTCTTCGTAGTCTTCATCCCAAAATGGTAGTGTTGATTGAACCTTGATAAAGATTTCTTTTGCTGGATTCTGAACACACTTTGTTCTGAATTTTTTGATTGCTTCCCTGAAAGCTTTCGGAAAGCTGCTAATTTCTAGCAAATTATTGGAGGGTAAATTAAAACTAACTAACCCATTAACATAAGCATCATATACCGTCTCAGCATCTAAGTTAGGGTAAAAGTTGAAATAACTTATGTTAGTTTTATCCGTGGTAAAGAACTTATACTTCACGAATTCTTGTTCTGTAACAATTCTTCCAAGTTCATAGAAGTAGCTGAAATTGTCGTAGATGGTTTCTCCACTATCGTCATTAAAATCTATGATTAGATTTTCTGACCTTACTTTTCCTAACACCTTTTGTGAAGATGCCGTCTTTTTTAACACTTGTTTGAAGGTTGGCTTCAAAGCGTCTGAAGAATTGATGAGATATAGAGGTGGCTTCATAATTTCTGTGGTATAGAGATCAGCAGATACTCTGGCTTCTTGGAAATTCTTGAACTTCTTGTGAGAAACTCCCGAAATTCCTGAAACTGTAAGATTTGCAATTGCCCAGTTGTTATAAATTCCTGGATTGGGACCATTATAAACAACATAGTAATTCTTGCTGGTTATACCGAAGGGTTTTACAAAAGATTGCTCTTTTAATTTATGTGGGATTTGAATTCCCCCATTGGGTCTCAGATTTAAATCTGAAGGTTCTCCCAAAGTTATTGAGGTTTGTACCTCAGTTATGATTTTTACCAAAGCATCAGGTTTCAACGGATTTGTTGAATCTTTACCAGGAGCCGTTTGCTCTGGATTAGCCGCTTCTTGTCTCATTACTGAGGAAGGTGAAGTGATAACCTTTTGTTGCGAGGATTGAACCTCGGTTTGGATTTTTGCCAAATCCACAGGCATCAACAGATTTGATGTGCCTTTACCAGTAGCCATTCGCTCCGGGCTAGGTTTTACTTCACTTGTTTTCGAGGAAGGTGTAGAAATAACCTTTTGTTGAGTATCACCTGAATATTTTCTGACGAACTCCATTTCTGCTCTTATAATAAAGAGTTCTTGCTGCAGGTTCTCAATTTTCTTAACAACTATCATTTCCTGCATAGGAAGCCTGTCCATATTATGTAAATATGATTTCTTAAAGAAAGAGATTATTTATAGAGCAAACAAGGCTCTTCGATCTGTTGAGAGATCTTTTTGTATAGAGAAGTGTTTGATGTTTGTTTGGCATGATTTTTGCACTCCATACTTCTCATATTTATAGCCAAAATTTGGCTTTGGATTCCTGAAAAAGCAAAACAAACAGTGAAATTGTTATGTCAAAACTTTTACACCTGTCTTTGCTGGAATTCTCTTGTTAAAAAATCTGCTAAGCAGTTTTTAACTCCTTCGATGTGTTGAACATCAAAGCTGTAGCTAGATAGCCATTGCTGCCATCTGGCTAATCTTTCTTGCTTATTATCTCCCTTTAACTTAATACGAAGAAAATAAGAGAAGTTTCTATTATCAGTTCTAACCAGAAATTTAACTAGAGTTAGATAAATAGAGAATTTATTAATTACTCTAATGACTGCCAAATATTCTTTTTCATTGGAATGATAATTCTTTTCGGCGTCTTTAAAGCTTCCTGAAGCATATCTGCAAATTAATTCTTTATCAGAATTAATGGCTTTGAGAACTCCTCCCCAATATTCTCCTGAGGCGTCTGTCTCAATGATAAGCTTATCATCCGGTTCTGGATGATAGAGTTTTAGAAAACTCTTTAGATTCTTTTTTATCTTGCTAATGTAGCTAGTGTCAGAATCTTTCCATTCCCACGGAACATCCTTCTTGAGCTTTTCCTGCAAAGGGGCACGTATAGCTGCAAGTTTAGGATATAATCAGAAGCATTAGTTAATATACCTAAAAACCTTTGCAACTGTTTTTTGTCTTCAATTTTATCCGGGAATTTATGAATATGTTCCAGGATATGAGTTTGAGGACAATGAGTTCCTTGATCAATTTCTAATCCTAAGAAATTAATCTTTGTCTTGAAGAGCTGAGCTTTCTTTTTCGACAATATTATACCAAGCTATTGGCATTTCTTTAATATTGCTGCCAAGTGTCTAAGATGATCATATTCATTATTACTAAAAATAAGAATATCATCAACATATACACAATAGAATTTTTCAAAAGACCTGAATGCATTTTGCATGTGTCTTTGGAATATAGAGGGCGCTTGTTTGAATCCAAAAGGTAGCACCTTCTACTGATAATGTCCTTGAGGACATGTAAATGCTGTCAATAGCTGTGATTCTTCGTCTAGCAATACCTGCCAAAAACCAGATTTACAGTCTAATGAACTAAACATTTTCTTACCTCTGATAAGGGTAAGTAATTCATCCTTGTTTGGTAAATTATGGCTGTCTCCTATGGTGGCATCATTAACCGCCTTGTAGTTTACTACTATTCTCTTTTTGCCTCTTCTCCTTTATGCTTCATTTTCTACTAGAAAAACTGGAGACATGTGAGGTGATTTTCTGGGTATGATAATATTCATATCCAATAACTCTTGAATTTGTTTGCCAAATTCTTCTCGATCTTATGGACTATATTTCATAGGTTTTACCTTGATTACTGTCTTTGGATCTCTAAGCTTGATGCTTCCTTTCATCCATTGCTTAGTCTTTTCGGGATTTAAGGGATTTTTAGAGCATACTGAATCTAATAATCTTTCGATTATCCATTTCTTTTCTATGTCTAGAACTAAATTTTTACAAATAAAGTTCAATTCTTTAAACTTCTCTAAACTATCCTTCCCCCTTTTTAAAAGTTGAATTTTATTGGGGCTAATGTTTATAGCTTCTGGCTGACGAGTCTTAGAATTTTTCTTCATTGATTCAAGAAAATCTTTAACTCCAAATTTTTTAGCTATAACTAATTTTTTGACAAACACTCTTCCACTACCTGAAAGGGTTAGAATAATAAAATCTGGATGTTGAGTAAATGGTCCATATAAGTTTAAAAAATTATTGCCTAGAATAAGGTCTACACCCGATTCCTACTGGTAGATTGTAGGAATATGAAATACTTCTTCTGCAATCATTATGTCAATGTTTTTACATACCTTATTAATAGTAATGGAACTATTATCTGCTATACTTACTTGTATAGGTTTTTCTGCATTAACCCAATGTTCTTCTGGGATAACGTATTTGCTTGCCAGACACAGACTTGCTCCTGTATCTACATAGCAATGTAATTCTATCTTTTTATATCATGCAAAGTTCAAGATACCAGGGATATAAATAGAATTTGGGTTGGTAATATTTGATATCGCCATATCCTTTACTTCTTCTGTCTGAATCTGATGAAGTATATTCATTAGTCTCTTACTCTTCTGGTCCGGGATCTAATTTTTCTTCTAAGATGTACACTTCTTGTAGAGAATTTTTCTTCTAAGATGTACACTTCTGGGATAACGTATTTGCTTGCCAGACACAGACTTCTTATAGGAATATATCCTAGAGAATATTACTATTCAAGCATTCGAGCTTTACTTTCATGCTTTTTCCGGTTAGGACATTCATTTGCATAGTGTCCTTCCTTATTGCAAATCCAACACCTGCAATTTTTCTTGCCTTTTGGGCAAAACTTTTGTTTCTCGTTAGAAAATTTCTTAGAAGATTTTTTCTTAACGTATTTCCCTGATTTGAAAGGCTTCTTTTTCCTAATAAATTTGTATCTTTTCATATATTTCTTATACGGTTTTTTCTTGTAGAATTTCCTAGATGTTTTGCTACATCTGTACTCAAATGGCCGTTCTACTATTTTTTCACAGCATTTTTTACTAAATAATTTTAGCTGTTTTTGTTTTTTAGTCAAATCACAAATCTTACTGATTTCTTCTTTAACTATGCTATGAGCATAGCCTAAGCTAAACTCTGCTACACCCATTGCTTCTAGATTGAAACTCTCAAGGGCTTTTTCACCAACTAATGGAATTTTAAGAAGAAATTCTCTAATAAACTTACTATAATCTCTAATCAACTTCTGCGTTCATCTTCAAACATACTCCTCTCTTTCTTCAAGGCCACATTTTCATCCCGAAAAGCCCGACCTTGGCTGGCAGCGTATTGAAAGTAGGCATTTGCCTGAAAACATGAAGTTTGTTAAGACATTTGTACATTGAATTGACCAAGGACAGTGAATTCATAAAAATGAATAGCATACCTGATAGAGGGCTTGAGCCCCGAGACGCTCGGACTCCTTGATTTTATATCCGGAGGACACAGTTAAACGGTCGGAATGGGTAATAGAGCATTTGGACCAGTCCAGGGCTAGGGCAGAGCACCCGAGGACGGAATCCTATTCACAGATACCCCAAGCCAGAATGAGAGGAGACCTAGTGCTCCAATCGGCATTTCGAGATCTCTTACCCTGAGTAAATCGCTCCAAGAAAGTTGGACACTTGGGAGCAGTTGGCCTCTTAGCCTTATCTGCTTGCTTTGCCATTCTTCCAGTACGGACCTCCGCCATCTATGGCCTAGCATCCAGCTCCGCAGCAACTGAAACACACAAGGAAAGAATATCATAATAAGAACAAACATAGTTCAAGATATATAACTGAAAGTATAATTACCCTCGAAGGGAAGTATGCTAAGGCCTGCTTCAACAAGCCTTTTCTCTGTTAAAAATGTTCGATAGTGAGAACGGCCGTTGTCCTCTAAAAGTCTGTCCCGATTGAGAAGCTCGTGGGTTTCGAGATCCAGAATGAAGTGTGAACTATCTTCCACACTACCAAAATTCTTTACAAAGAACTAGTCCCAATCACGGCCTTTCCAATAAAGAACAACGAACCCCCTCGACTAGAAATGATGGGAATCCGGGAAGGACTTCGTGTTCACGATATGAGGACCTAAACCCCGATGCTGAAACCTAATCCATCCTTTCTTGGTACTTGCAGAATTTATAACTAAGAAGATACTTCGAAACATGGTGGTACTCAGAGGGATGTCCAGGTCACGGCATCTTAGAATGAAGATAATAATAATCCTCCAGGAGTTGGGATACAGTTGACAAGGGTGAACCTGAAGTTCAGCTAACAACCTTATGATGAAGGGGTGCACGGGAAACCTGAACCCCGCTTCCAAAGCACCTCTGTAAACACAAAGCTTCTCCGGATGCCACTTGCAAGTTCTATCACCTAAGCCGGGCATTCGAACCTTGATTGCTTCCGGTAAACCATATAAATTCCTTATCTTCTCAACATCATGTTCCTTCAGTTTGCATGCACTCTGGTAGGAGTCTAATTCTGAGTTGTTGGGAAATATATCCGCTACAGTGCTAAACAAGTCTAGCAATGAAGTAAAATGACGGTCAATATATAAGGGAGACCAAATTTCATTCCTACCTTTGAGAGTTCGAGCTTTGCTCCTTTTGGCCATTGCCTCCGACATGGACACTGGGGGTACTTGACGAGATTGGGATGTTTGATTGCTATCTGCCATCTCGAGAACTTGAACTTGAGCTTCAAAACTTAAGAAGTAGAGAGCTAGAGAACTTGAGAGAAAGTTTGAGAAATGAAGAAGTGAGGAGAAATGAAGGATTCTCCCCATATTTTATAGAAAAATGGTGACCTGCTAGTAGCATAGGTTGAAATCCAGATTGGTTCGTGTTTACAGATCATTTGTCGTTTAAAATCTCAGAAATGGCGGAAAATTGACAAAAAGATCGTTATATCTCGTATAATTCTGGAAAAGAAGCGATGAATATTCAACACGGAGCTGGAATAAAATAGCTGGTTGGATGACACAAGTTAATTAAGCTAATCAAGCTTAATCAAGAGATTAGTCAAAGCTTAAAGGTTAAGAAGGTTTCTTCATCAATATTCAGGTATTGATAGTTGAGTCAAAGACGACAACCTCCAGCCGGGAAGGCATCAGCCGAGAGGCACCCCGAGGGAGCCCTCGGTCGAGAGGCATCCCGGGGAGGCCCCTGTCCGACACCTACAAGCCGAAAGGCACCCGGGAGAGCCCTCAGCCGACAGGCATCAGCCGAGAGGTATCCCGAGGGAGCCTAGGCCGACACCCATTGGCCGAGACACATCCGGGGAAGGTCCCAGCCAAGAGTCACCGGCCAAGACACACCCGAGAGCAGCCCCAACCGAGACCCTCTGGCCGAGACACACCCAATGAAGGCCTCTGGCCGAGAGTCAGCAGCCGAGACCCACCCGGGGGAGGGCTCTGGCCGAGACCCATCAGCCGAGAGGCTCCCGGGGAGTCCTCTGGTTGAGGCAGTTGTGTCGGGAAGTTTTTCTGGTGACCCTCTTTCAGTTGGTAGCCGTTTAATAACTTTCCGATTAGTGCCGTTTAGTGCCGATTAGCACCGATTAGTGCTGTTTAGTGCCGATTAGCACCGATTAGCGCCGTTTAGTGTCGATTAGCGCCATCTTATGCCATGTAACGCCATTTAGACGTCGTTTAAGGCTAGTTAACACCGTTTAGTGTCGCTTAGTGCCGTTTAGCATCATTTGAAATGTCGTCGTAAACGCGTCGGTCGCTCAACGCTTTACATCAAAAGACGATACTCATGAAACACTAGTGTACAACGATAAACCCTGACCCAAGTCTCGAAAAAGACAGTTAAAACTTCAAGGAAAAGCTGATTAGTTTTCTTATAAGTTGGGGGGCAAATGATATGGGCTAAAAGTAAGCCCTAAAAACAAATTTAATATGGCATTAATTAGAGCTGGTATGGTCCGAACGTGGGGCCCATTTACGAGGCCCAAAATCCTAATTAATGCCCATTCACCCTTAATATTAATTTCTTAATTAATATTAAGGGTGATAAACAGGTCAGTAATAAGAGTCAAATAAGGAAACGATATCATTAGGAGTAGCTTCCAAGGCACCCAATTTAACATGGAAACTGATTCCTACAAGGAAGGAGTCTAGAACTTTCCTTAAGGAGGTGGCTTGCCCACCAAGTCTCCGAATCCTACCATAATTCTAAGGCTCCAGCAGCCTATATAAAGGCCTGATCCCTCATTCTCAGAACGACGTCTTGGCTTAATTCTCAATAACGAGATACGTAGGCACTCTGTGAGGACCGATTAGTCGCGGAAACATCCATTAAAGCTCGAAGCTCAACAAACCATTTGCATTAAATACATACAAACTCTCGTTTTTATTCCACATCAAAACAAGATTAAGAAAGAAACGCTAAATACAAAAAATAATATCAAATAAAGGATACTACTTATATTATTTATGTATAATATAAATAAAAAATATGATAAAAGTTATATCATTAGAAAGTACATTTAATCTAGTTTAAGATTTATTTTTTAGAATTTGTAAATTATAAAAGTATAATACGTATATGTTAGTCAAAATTCGATCAACTTGATAAAAAAAACCAAATGAGACAAAACAATGTTTGCAAATTTCATTAAATTGATGATAGTTATTTTATTAACATAACTTTTTATATTTTAATTGTTGTAATTTTTTGCTTGAAATTTTTTTTATTTTAAAATTATTAAATTTATAATTTTTTTTCATATTGCGTTTACACAATAACTTTATCATACTCTATATCATTAATATTTGATTTTTTTCTGAAAATTTCCAAAATCATGTCTATAGATCATATTCATAATTTTTGAAATAAAATGTAAAATTTAATAATATTTTTAATTTCTATCAAATATTATTTGAAAATTTAAATACTAATAATATTTTTGTAATGACATATATGTCCCTGATGATCAAACTAAATCTCCTTATGCCCATTATATATAGGATATAATATAATGTATGGGCACTACTCTTCTATTTCCTTTTCAATGCACAGTTCCTAGTGCTAGTGCTTTTTTTTGTAAGGCACTCCTCCGTTTCTAAAAACTTTTTCAATTTGTTTTGGACACGTTTACCAATTCATACTTTTAATTGTTAATATCTTTAATTTCGTATTAGTATTATATATAAAAACTTCTGATATGGGCTAAAAGCAAGCCCTAAAGACACACTTAATATTGCGTTAATTAAACCTAGATTGGTCCAAGGTTAAAGCCCATTAATGAGGCCCAAAACCCTAATTAAATAATAAATTCGTGGCTAATAAATCAGCCAAATAAAAGACTCTGTTGTCGAGTCCAAAAGGAAATCAAATCATCTATGGAGTAGCCTCCAAGGCATACAACTCCTATAGTTATCCACCTCCCTCATTGAAGGATCTAGAATTGGGCCCAAATTGTATAACTTGCCCACCAAGTTACTAAACCCTAATTCCAAGGCTTCTCAAGCCTATATAAAGGGACTAACCCCTCATTCTAAAGGGGAGCGTTTTTGGGCAGAGCTCCATACGTCACTCACCACGTTTTAGGCTTAATCCTCAAATAAGGACATACAAGCCACTACGTCACTATGCCGCGGGGGCGCATCAAGCCACGTAGGCAACTCTAGAACTACGTTTTGGTTTGATTCTTGATATTCATCAAGGTACGTAGGCATCTTGTTAGGACCGAGTTAGGCCCTGACAACAAGAGCAGCCATCATCAAAGCTCGAAGCTCTCAATCCCTAGCAATCAATACACGAATTAATTACACCCTACTTTTTATTCCGTAACAACTTCATTGTATTAAAGTACTCACAAATACGAACCAAACAAAATCACTCATGATTATATTTTATCATATAAATTATGCATAAATTAGTAGTCAATCGCTTATAATGAATAATGTAAAAAGTCAAAACAAGAAAGATTTTTCGGGACAGAGGAAGTAGTTCCTAGTGCTTTGTTAATAGTACAAAATTATTGGTATTATTATATAATAGAGCGCGTGGTGATATGATT
Source organism: Saposhnikovia divaricata (assembly GCA_036435485.1). Classification (NCBI taxonomy): domain Eukaryota; kingdom Viridiplantae; phylum Streptophyta; class Magnoliopsida; order Apiales; family Apiaceae; genus Saposhnikovia; species Saposhnikovia divaricata. The sequence continues at coordinate 14,337,429 of CM071600.1, forward strand.
GGTTTTGTTATTTTTATTATTTTCCGTTTATATGTTATTTTACTTTGTTTTCAGTCTATCAAGATATCTATTACATTATTTAATATACTAATATTTTTTAGTGTAATAGTTATATTTTCTGTTGTAAAGGTACAAGGGAATCCTATAAAAAATTTCAACAAAGGATGAACCTAAAACTTTTAAGAAGGATTATGATAGGGTTTTAGGATAATATCATGACAGTTGGAAAAAATAGGGCAGGAGTATGGCCTCATAATGTATGAGCTTAATTAGAGTCAATAATTAAATTTAAAATATAAGGATAAAATTTACAAGTGAGTAACGTTTACAACTTTTTTTATAAAAAAATTCAATTGACTAATTTATATAGTATTGTAACATTTTTTTTGACTTTTTCTATATTACAAAAATGATTAATATATTTTAAGAAAATACAAAAAAACATTAAAACGCCACCGGGAAGCATGGGTTAGTGAACTAGTTATAACTAAAATTATTGTATAAAAATTACAATTTCGTACATGACATGATAATTTTGCATTTATGTTTATTCTTTATTATATGAATAAATTTAATGTGATTTTAGATTCATATTTGATACACAACAAGAAAAGAAAGTTCATGAAATAAATAAATATTTTAAAATTATAAAAATACATATTATAAATAAAAATTGCATATACATAATTTTTACAAAAATAAATTAAAAAAATTCAAATTTAAGTTTAACAAGATTTGGGTATGACTTATTAAATTAAAATTTAACTATAAATATTTAGTAAATAAAAAGTTTAAATTTCACACAACACGAAACGTAAAAGACACAGAGTAAATAAATACGAAATTACACAAAATTTTAATTACTTGTGTTTGAATTTAACATTCATTCATGTATACGAAATACGAAAGTATATAATACAGGAAATATATACTTTCGTATATGATTATCAAATTTAATAGAAGTTGATAATAATCCCTGAATTCTTGAGAAAATGACCAAAATGACACAAAAACAAAACCCAGCTGCTCAAAATAACCAATCGCGCGAACAGTGCCCAAACTAACCACGGATTACGCATTTGCGGTCAGCGTGGCCTGGGATACGCATGTTTAACATGCGCATATGGGGTCACACATCACCCAGATGCGTGATGACGTCATGTGACGTCATTTTTGCAATTGCAGCTCCGATAGTCTCTCTCGCTCAAAATCGCCTCTACGATCGCCTCACTTCGTTAACCACAATCCGGCAATGTCCACTGCTTCTGAGGCATCAAAAGGAAGCCCACAGCTCCCTCTCCATGTTAATCCATTAATTTGTTGATTTTTAGCCCCGTAGGGGCATGTATGAACCCACCGGAAAGCAACTCGGAAAACGAGGTCATTTTTTGGGTCTTTTTAATACGGCAAAACAAATGAAAAACAAATGGTATAGACATGTAGAGGGTGAAAAGGCGATCAATTTAATATATAGTATGGTAGTGAAAGATTGCTGGAAATAGGTGAACGAAGTGGTCAAAAATTTGGACGGAAAATGAGTCCGGCGATGTCCCGAAGGAGACGATAAAAAGTTCCTAATACGCATGTTCTACATGCGCATCCCAGCCCACGCATTCTAAACATGCGTATCCCAAGCCCGGTTCCACATGCCCCATGCCTCACTTTTACAAACTCCATGCATCTATATATTGCGTATAGGCCCTATACGCACTTTTGACATCCATTTGGAACACCTTGAAGTTGCAGTGTGCAGCATAGGCTAGAAATATCCTTATAACTTCAAGTCTGGCAACCGGTGCAAATGTCTCATCATAATCTATTCCTTCCTGTTGGCAGTAACCTTTAGCTACTAGCCTTGCCTTATTTCTTGTCACATTTCCACTTTCATCCAATTTATTTCTGAATACCCACTTTGTATCAACAATTGATTTCCCTTTTAGTCTATGGACTAATTTCCATACATTGTTTCTCTCAAATTGGTTAAGCTCTTCTTGCATAGCTATCACCCAATCAGAATCCAACAATGTTTCATCAATTGTCTTTGGCTCAGTTTGAGATAGGAAACAAGAGAGCATGCTGTCAGGAGAGACATTTCTTCTAGTCCTTACTCCAGAGGTAGGATTGCCAATGATTAAATCAGAGGTGTGACCCTTATTCCATTTTGTGGATCTGGGTAAGCTTCTATCTTGTTCTGTCTGATCAGTTCCTCCTTGGGGAATTGATTCTTCCACACTATTGTCTTCTCCATGTTCTTCAAGGTCTCCAGAGTCACCCTCATTTTCATGATTAATTATGATTGTTTGTGACTGAGCTGGAGTTTGATTAACATTATTTGTGTTGACAACATCTCCTCCAAGTTCAAGAGTTTGAGTAAAAGTAGGTTCTTCAGTAACAATTTCATATTCTTTCAAGTATCCTTGATTTTCAAATCTAAGAGGCTGCATTTGATCATCTTCTTGTAGTCCTGGAAACTTGGTTTCATCAAAGGTGACATTCACACTTTCTTCATAACTTTGTGATCTATGACATAGACTCTATAGGCAGTCCTTTCTAATCCATATCCCATGAAAATGCCTTCTTGTGCTTTAGCATCAAACTTCCCTTTCCTTTCATGATTGTCTATCATCATGAAACACTTACTTCCAAATAAATGAAAGTATTTGACTGTAGGTTTATTTCCTGTCAGTAGATAGTAAGGAGTATTCCCATGAGTCTTGTTGATTAAGGTTCTGTTCTGTGTATAGCAAGCTATGTTGATATCTTCTGCCCAGAAATATGTTTGTAATTTTGCATCATTCAACATAGGTCTAGCAGTTTCAATGAGAGTCCTGTTTTTCCTTTCTACCACACCATTTTGCTGTGGTGTTCTGGCAGCAGAGAATTGTTGCACAGTACCTTCATCTTTGCAGAAATTTCCAAGAGTTGCATTCCCGAACTTAGTGCCATTATCACTTCTTAGAATTTGAACTTTTGCATTTGGAGTTCTGTCAAGAACCTTAATGTGATCAATGATCTCCTGAGTAGCTTCATCCTTTGATTCTAGGAACTTCACCCAGGTGTACCTAGAGTAGTCATCTACCATGACTAGAGCATATCTCTTTCTTGATAGGGATTGCACATTTACTGGTCCAAAGAGATCCATGTGAATCAATTAGAGTGATTCAGTGTTGGTGTTCAGTTGCTTTGATTTGTGCACAGATCTTCTCAGTTTTCCCATTTGACAGTCCTCACACAGTCCTTCTTGACAAAATTCCTGTTGAGGTAGTCCTCTCACCAGTTCCTTCTTCATTAGCATATTCATTGTCTTGAAGTTAAGGTGGGAGAGTTTCTTGTGCCAAAGCAAGCTGTCACCAACAGTTGCTTTACTGTAGAAATAGTAGATCTTGTCCTTATTGGTTGAGTTCAAATCTGAAACAAACAAACTTCCTTTTCTGACTCCTTGCAAAGAAAGGCTTGCATCCTTCTTGTGATAGATATTGCAAACCATCATATCAAAATCAACCTTAAATCCTTTGTCACTGAATTGGCTGACACTGAGCAGGTTGTGCTTCAATCCATCCACAAGAGCAATATCTTCAATGACAACATTTCTAATTTCCAAACAGCCATATCCCATAGTGTAACCTTTGCTGTTGTCTCCAAAGGTTATGCTTGGGTCATCTTTCTCTACATAATGTGATAGCAGGGATTTATCACCTATCATGTGTCTGGAACATCCACTGTCAATGATCCACATGACCTATTTTTTTTTCTTGCCCTGCAAAACAGATGAATTTTAATTTGCATCTGGTACCCAATCCTTGTTGGGTCCGGCAGTTTCAGTATCACATTTAATATCATCTTCATTCACATTTGAATCAACACTTGAATCTTCCTGTTTGACTCCTTTTGCTACCCACTCAGCTTTAGAATAAGGCTTGGTCTTTTTCTTAGTGGGCACTGCCTTTTTACCAACATTGGCAGGCTCAGAAGTCTCAACAGTTTGCATATAGGAGCATTTTTCAGTAGACAGAATAGGCAGATTAAAACATGTACTCATGGCAGTGATTTTGCATGGCATACAGTCAATGTTACTGCAAACATTCATTGTTCTTTGCATAATGGGAGTTCTATGTAAGTTACCATTAACCTTGGTCACATTAACCTTGTTCTCAATAGGTTTCTTACAAACATGTGTTAAGTGTTGGGAGGAGCCACAATTATTGCAAAGTTTCCTAGGAGCATTCTTAACATGAGCATAACCATTTTTCTTATCAATTCCTAACTTGTCATTCCTATTCTTAGACTTGTAGGCATCTGTGTTGACAGTATGTCCTGAAGTTGCTGTCGAGTTACCCTTGACAGTAATTTTTGTACCTGTTGTCTTGACAGTAGGTTTGGAAGTTACTGTCTTAGGTACTCTCTTGACAGTATCTTTGAAAGTTTCTGTCTTATCCTTGTTGACAGCTTCTTTTGAACATTCTGTCTGATTGCTTGGTAAAGTTTATGTCATGGGGATCTTGATAGTATCTTTCCCTTCAGTATATGTGCCGTCAATACATTCATCTTAATCAAGAAGTTCTTGTTTGATGAGTAAGGAGTTCTCATCAAAATCATCTTGAATAGTTTTAAAAATGGTTTACAGACTTTCTTGAGAATGTGAGGTTTGATAGCATCACCACTTGAACAATCATTAACCATAGCTGCCTTTCCAGGCCTCCTATCATAGTCAAACCTACTCCAACTTTTTGATTCTCAGTGTGGTTCTTATGATATTCCTGTACTAGTTTAGAAGAGTTTCTAAAGGCCTTAAGTTTGAATTCGTTTTCAGCAATTTATTTTCTAAAAAATTCTTCTATCTCCTTAGCACAGACAATATCATTCTTCAATCTTTCATTTTCTTGAGCTAGAGAATCTATTGGACTGGTCTTAAGCAAAAACATTTCATTCTCAGATTTGAGTGTTTCATTATGTTTAGTTAACTTAGCAATTCCTTCATTTGCAGCAGATAAACTTACATGGATATTAAACATCTCAACACTCAATTCCTCAATAGTTTGCTTATACTCAGTTTTAGACATATCAAGTAAAATGAGAGATGATACCTGATTCATCATCAGATCTAGCCATGAGAGTTAGGTTCACATACTCTTCTTCTTCCTCATCATCAGAATCATCCCAGCATTTTCCTTCAGCCACATAGGCTCTTCCTTGATTTCTTTTAAACTGACTTCCAGACCCTTTCTCCATTCTTTGATTCTGCTTCGGCCTTTTACACTCTGTGGCAAAATGACCTAGCTCATTGCAGTTGTAACATTTGAACTTTGATCTATCCACCATCCCTATCTTGTATCCTCCTCTTGTGGCACCACCAGCAGTCTTTGAAAAGTTTCCCTTGTTGAACTTAGATGTCTGACCTTCTGGCTTATATGACTTGTCACTTCTGAATTTGATGTTCTTGAATCTTTTAGCCATATATGCCATGGTTGGATTATCCATGCTTTCAATTTCTTCTAATGAATAGAAGTCTTTATCTTCAACATCTTTGAGCTGTAGAACCACTTTCTCCTCATCATCCAACACCTCTTCAATTTTTAGAGATGGCATTTGTGTTGGTTGTGGACTTTGAGAAGATTCACTTGGCAGAGACACATGTGGTTCATGGGCTACAAGGGCACCAGACATGTTTGCCATCTTTCCTTTGGCTCCAGTTTGAATAGATCTCTTTTGAAAGAGTTCAAGTTCATATGACTTGAGCATGCCATAGAGATTTTTAAGAGAGACCTCATTCAAGTTTCTCTCTTCTCTGTTGGCAGTTACTTTGTGCTCAAGATGTTCAGGAAGAGTAAGCAAGAACTTGACATTAACCTCTTTTCTATCATAGAACTTTCCATGAATTTGTAGTTTAGCTATTAGATTATTGAATCTTTCAAACATGTGAGTGAGCTCTTCACCAGGCTTAGCAATAAAGGCTTCATATTGTGACACAAGAATTTGTCTTTGATTTTCTCTGACCTCTTCACTTTCTTTGCACAGTAGCTCTATCTTGCTCCACATCTCCTTGGCAGATAGACATCCCATAACATTTCCACACATGGCCTTGTCCAGAGAGAGAGTCAAGCAAGATAAGTTGTAGGTAGTCATCTAGAGCTACCTTTTCTTTCTCAGATTCTGTGTATTCTGAGGGTCTCTTTGCAACCTAGTGTGTTGCACTAACAGTATCTCCAACTGTAGTGGCTGCTACTTCTTTTTGAGGAATAAAGGGGTCGTTCTCAAGTATTCCCAAGTACAGTGGATGAGTAGCTTTGATAAATAACAAGATATTTATTTTCCAAAAATTGTAGTTCTCTTTATCAAATACTGGAATCTTGATACCACTTGATTTCTGTGTACTCGTCATGATCTCAGATTAATATATCAATATGTGAGCTCTGATACCAGTTGTTGGTCCCGGAGTATTGCAGAAGGGGGGGTTGAATGCAATACTGATAACTTCAAATCTTTATTTCAACAACAATAATAAAATTGTAAACTATTAGTACAAGAATTGCAAACGCAAGTTGTAACTCAAGATATTCTCACAAAATAAATGTTTTATTTATTTTGCAAAGTGTTGCTACAACCTTGAGAGAAAGTATTTTTTCAAGTTTCGGTTTCTTGAGTGATTTCAGAAAAGAACTAGAGATGATTCTCTATGTAGACTAATTTGCTCTAACATCTCTGTCACATGGGTGGTGGAGCTGCTATCATTTTCAAGTGGCAGCTCCTTACAATTTGCACACCCATATAACTTTCCTAAATTGCTATACAAACAAAGTTATCATTATATGTAAAGCAACCTAGATTTTTCTAATTCAAGCTAATACAATTCTAGTAGATGTAGATTTGTGATACTCTTGAATTGACGAGCTTTGTCTTGTGATCTCTCAAGCTTCTGTCGTAGTCTTGCAGGTCTGCTACAATCTTTGACAAGTTGCAGCAAATCTGTTTCTTGAACATCTAAATTGTCATGGGTTTGACTGAGATAAATCCCCAATTCAAATAATTCAGTGAGACAGTAACTTTAACCACCAAGTCTGCTGTCAAGAGAATGTTCCTTGGTTGACAATATGAATCCCCGCCAATATTGCTGTCAGGAATTCCAGAGTTGCTGTCAAACTGTGAGAATGTTGCTGTCTCATGCTCCTGCCAATGTTGCTGTCAGATGGAGTCCGTTGTTGTGACTTGCAATATGTTGTCTTCTTGTAACCTTACTGTCAATGTCGTGACAGTAAAATTTATTCTTGCTATCAAGCTGATGCATTAACTACTCCTTACATTACAATAAAGTAGATTTAATCGAGCTTAATATGTACTTTTAATGCTAAGATGATACAAAAAAATAAAAATTACTTAATTGGAAAATTTTAAAAATATAATGCGGTGAACGTGGATTGAACACGTGACCTTCAGAGTTTTAATCTGACGCTCTCCCAACTAATTAAGCTATCACCGCATATATTTAAATATTCACACTTTAAATATAAAAAGAATTTTTAAATAAAAATGATTTTAAAAAAATTATAGTTAAGTATTTGTATTAGTTTATTTCAAAAGATGATCGTGATCAATCTGAAAAATATGATTTTCAATATCAAAATATATAAATAATGGTTCTCATTCCTTACTCATCCATAGAAAAATTTCATTAAAAAAAACAATTATCCTCTATGTAGATAATCCAAATTGCATATGTACAAAACAGATAACTAAGAAGCTGAGCCCTTGAACTTTGTTAATCACCAATCCCAAGTGGCTACCATCTTGCATATTCTGGGCTTATCATCTGGGAACCGGTCCGTTACAGTGGACAAACTTCTCACCTATATAAAAGTGTTGAACTGACCACATAAGCACCTAAGCAATCTCAACCCCCAAGACCTGGAGCAAACTAAAAACATCCCAAAATCCAGAATAAAGTTGATTTGTATTACAATTTTTCCAGGATAAAGTTGATTTGTATTACAATTTTTCAATGTGGGATATAGTGTACGTAAGGAGTATATATAAAATTAAAGACGAAAATCATCAGACCTTTGCTAGACTTATTCTCGGGGTTCTTTTGTAATACAACAAGACGTTTAAATACTCCTTACATTACAATAAAGTAAATTTAATCGAGTTTATTATATTTTTTAATGCTAAGATGATACAAAAAAAAAGTCAAATTCTATGATTTGATGTCTTAAACAACAAAATACTAGGTTGTCGAGTTCAGTCTCTCCTATGATTGAGAGTTTATTTGTCTCTCCTATGATTGAGAGTTTCTTTGTCTTGATCGAGTAAAAGGTTATCATTATTTCATTTTCTTTATTGTTTTTCTTACAAGTATTATGGAGCATTCGAAACAAACATTGGAGGAAATGTATGCACAATTGTCATTAGAAGATGAGGAGGAAGGAGGGGTTATTATTGCATCGGAGGAAATTGTGAAGAAGACGAAGGCCTTCATTCTGGTGGGACGTTTCTTGACGGAGAGTAAAATTAATTTTGTGGCAATGCAGAATGTGTTAGCGGATTTATGGCGTCCAAAGGAGGGTGTGGAAATTCATGATATAGGAGGCATGATGTATACTTTTGCTTTTTACCATCCATTGGATCTTCAGAAGGTATTAGACGGAGGCCCATGGTCGTTTGAACAGAGTTTACTTATTGTTAATGAATTAAAAGAGAACGGTGATCCAAAGGATATAATGTTGGATGATACAGAAATCTGGGTTCAAGTATATGACTTGCCAAATGGTTTCATTTCGGAGAATATACTTCAAAGTATAGGGAACTATATTGGAGTCTATGTAAAGTCTGATCCGGCTAACTATGATGGTTTATGGAAAACATATGTTCGAGTTCGAGTTAAAATGAGTGTTAGCAAGCCGATAAAACGAAGAATGAAGATCAAGAGATCGGGAGGGGATTGGAGCTGGATTCATTTCAAATACGAGAGATTATCTACTTTCTGTTTTGTTTGTGGAATTCTGGGGCATGGTGAAAGAGATTGTAATGTGGTGTATGATAATCGAGGGAAAGTAATTGAAAAAGCATATGGGACATGGTTGAGGGCACCAGGAAGGGGAGCTAAGAACAATGTCGGTTCTAGGTGGCTGAGAAACGGTGGAGGGGGGACGCACAGTGGGCGGCGAAAAACAAACAAACGAAATTTTCGGATGATGGCAGGAGTGAGGAGAATGTTCAGGAGAGATTTCAGGAGACGGATGGGAGGGTAGTTGAAATTCAAAAAGAAGGGGGAAGGATAACAGTAAAGGAGAAAAATAAGGGAGTAGATAATGGGATGGGTGAAAATTCAAAAGAAATGGAAGTTGAACATGAGACAAATCAGGGGGGAAATATTGTGTTTGATACTAAGAGACGTAGAGTTGGAAATGATGGGCTAATAAGAGATGGGCTGGAGAATATGATAACAGATGGGCCAAGGAAGTTAAATGACACAAATGCAAACCAAGAGAAGTCCGATCCAAAAAACGTGCAGCTGGCGGGTTCTGGTCTCCAGGCCCGCCAAGGATTATGAGTCTAATAGGATGGAACTGTCGTGGGCTGGCCACCCCACGAGCAGTTAATTTTTTTAAGGAGTTAGTCCAACAAATAAGGCCCAGTTTAATTTTTTTGTCTGAAGTTTTAGGGAATAAAAAGAAGGTGGAAAAGATCTGTAGAAGTATTCAATTTGCAGGATATTTTGTAGTTGAGTCGCAAGGGCAAGGAGGTGGGTTAGCTTTATTATGGAGAAATTCGGGATCAGTTGAAATTAAAGGGAGTTGCAATCACTATATAGACTTTGAAGTGCAATGTGAGCAAGTGGGGAGATGGCGATATACAGGTTTCTATGGTTGCCCAGAAAGACAAAGATGTCAGGAATCATGGAACTATTTAAGGGGATTAGCTGGTGAGTCTGAGTTACCATGGTGTGTTCTAGGGGATTTTAATGATTTGATGTTTGCCCATGAGAAGAAAGGAGGTAGACCTCAACCTCGAAGACTACTGGATGGCTTTGTGGATACTGTTAATGATTGTGGGTTAATAGATTTGGGTTTTCTTGGAAATGAATTCACATGGGAAAGAGCTCGGGGCCAAGTTAATTGGATTCAGGAGCGGCTTGATAGAGGACTTGCAAATCAACAATGGATAAATATGTTTCCAGAGGCGAAGATAAAAGTTTGGGATGTGTCTTCTTCTGATCATCTTCCATTGATCTTAGAATTAAACAAACAGGTGTATCAGAGAAGTCGTCGCTTTAAGTTTGAGAATATATGGATAAGGGAGGCAGATTGTTATAATTTAATAAACCAGAGTTGGTATGTACAAGAGGGGATGGGAATAATGGATAAGATTCAATATTGTACGATGAAGTTACAGGAGTGGGGTGGAGGGCAACTAAAAGACTTGGGCTTACAGATTAAACGGAGCAAGGAATTGTTGCGAAGATTAAGATCGAGAAGGGACTTATATGGGGTTCAGCAATATAACGAGGAAAGGGATAAGTATCTTCGTTTATTGGAGAAACGAGAAGTATATTGGAGTCAAAGAGCGAAACAGTTCTGGCTTAAACATGGGGACCAGAATTCTAGGTTCTTCCATAATTTTGCAAATGGTCGAAGAAAGCAAAACCAACTTAAAGGTCTGAAGAACAAAGATGGAGAGTGGACAGATGATGATAAAGAGATGCAGCGTATTGTGGTTGATTACTTTGAAGGGTTGTTTAAGTCTACCACGGATGTAGAGAAATTAACGGAGAGAGAGGTTGTTATGCAGGTCACTGAGGATCAAAACAAGGAGTTGATACAGCCTATTATGAAAGAAGAGGTAAAAGATGCTGTTTTTTCCATGTATCCAGAAAAATCGCCGGGAGAAGATGGTCTAAATCCTGCATTTTATCAGACGTATTGGAATATAGTTGGGGAGGATGTCTACAGGTTTTGTGCAAATTTCTTCGAAACAGGGGAGATGCAGGAGGGAGTCAATCGAACTGTGGTATGTCTTATTCCAAAGGTAAAGAATCCTCAAACTATGATGGAATTACGCCCGATTTCTCTATGTAATGTATTGTTTAGAATTTTGTCAAAAGTTCTGGCAAACCGGCTCAAAAGTTGTCTGCCTACATTGATCTCTATAAATCAAAGCGCATTTGTTCAGGGGAGATTATTGACTGACAATGCGTTGATTGCTTATGAAATCAACCATTATATTCGACGTAAAACGCAAGGGAAATATGGATATGCGGGGTTAAAGATTGATATTTCAAAGGCTTACGATCGACTTGAGTGGAAATTTATTGAGGATATGCTTGGCAAATATGGTTTCCATCAGAGGTGGATATTGCGTGTGATGAATTGTATTCAAACTGTCTCTTATAGCTTCTTACAGAAGGGAGAGGTGTTTGGCCAGGTTATTCCAGAACGTGGGATAAGGCAAGGGGATCCAATATCCCCTTATTTGTATATTCTGTGTGCTGAAGGGATGAGCTCGATGATTAGAAGGAATGAGGAAGTGGGTTTAATACATGGGTGTAGAATTGCACAGGGGGCTCCAAGGGTTTCTCACCTCCTTTTTGCAGATGGTTGCTATCTGTTTTTTAAGGCAACAGAAACGGAAGCTGTCACACTAAAGAATGTATTGAAACGGTATGAGAAAGTGTCTGGACAAGCGATTAATTTTAATAAATCTAGTGTCACTTTTAGTCCTAACACAGCAGAGGAAGAACGAATGAGGATTTGTGAAGCATTGGAAGTCGAGGAAGTGGAAAATCCAGGGCGGTACCTGGGTATTCCAATGGTGGTTTGGAGGAAAAAGAAGGATGTTTTTGGCTTTCTTACTGACAAAGTGAAACAAAAATTGCATAATTGGAAGAGTAAGAAGATATCGAAAGCTGGAAAGCATACTTTATTGCAATCGGCGTGTCAAGTAATTCCAACGTTTTGGATGAACTTAATGACTATCCCTGTTGAAGTATGTCAAACTATTCATAGGCAAATGAATCAATTTTGGTGGGGAAATGGAGGTCAAAATAAAGGGGTGAAGTGGATGGCTTGGGAAAGGATGTGTGAAGCTAAAGAGAGTGGTGGTCTGGGTTATAAAAACTTACAGCAGTTTAACCTTGCTATGCTTGCAAAACATGGGTGGAGATTGATAAATGGGGAGAATATGTTTGTTACAAGTATTATGAAGGCCAGATATTTCCCAAAGACAGATTTTTTCAATGCGAAATTAGAAGCAAACCCGAGCTATATGTGGCGGAGTATTTTATCAGCTCAATACAGTTTCAAACAGGGTTGCAGGAGAAAGATAGGCAATGGCGAAGAAACTTTTGTTTGGAAGACTCCTTGGATTCCAGGGGTGGAAGACGGAATGCTCACAACTGATATGCCGCAGCAGTTAGCAGATATCAAAGTGGTAAGTTTGATGAAGACTGGTGAGAGACAGTGGGATGAGGAGGTTTTAAATGACATATGTAATGAAAGAGATAGATTGTTGATCATGAAAATAGCATTACCCAGGAGTAATAAGGAGGATTCGTGGTACTGGGATTTTGATGAAACGGGAGAGTTTACTGTTAAGAGCTGCTATAATCATATAAGGGGGGAGAGGAACATGGTGAATGCTGGTTTTTGGAGGAAATTATGGGCGTTAAAGTTACCAGGTAAAATCCTTCATTTTATATGGCGTGTGTGTAGATCATGTTTACCTACTGCTGTGGAGTTGAGAAATAAGCGTGTCAATGTGGAAACTGAGTGTTCGTGGTGCCATACTCATGAAGAAAATGGCATTCATGTGTTGTTTGATTGTGTATTTGCTAGAGCAGTGTGGGAGGCTGTTGGACTGTCAGATTTAATTCAGTTTGAACCATATGAAACTGTGTTTGATGTTTTTTTGAGGATTTTTACCCAGTGTACAAGGAATCAAGCAGCAACAGTGTCATTATTTTGCTGGCATATCTGGAACCGGCGGAATAGATGGCTATGGGAGCGTATAAATGTATCAGTGTATGGAACAAAGGCAATAGCGACAAAAATGTTGGAGGACTGGAAGAGTGCTCAGCAGGAAGAAAGTATGAGGAGGAAAGACCAGTGTGTGGGCAGTAGGGTGTGGCAAAAACCAAGTATGGGATGGGTTAAGGTTAATACAGATGCAGCAGTTATTCCTGGTGCACATCAGATTGGGACTGGGGCAGTGATAAAGGATGAAGATGGACGTTTCTTACATGCGAGGTGTATGAATATTGCAGGCGAATGGAGTGTAAAAGAAGCTGAAGCTTGCAGTCTACGTGATGCTATTGGTTGGACAGTGATCATGGGCTTCAAGAGGTGTGTTTTTGAATTAGATTCGAAGGTTGTTGTGGACGCTTGTAATGGTGGATCTGGCAGATCAAATTTTTACTCTATTATAGCGGAATGTGTTGAGGATTTTAAGCACCTCGATGAGGTTAAGGTGCAGTTTACATATAAATCTGCGAATGTAGTGGCTCATACATTAGCTAGGGCTTCTATGTCTATGTCAGGTTTGCAAGAATGGCACGGGTATGCCCCTGAATTCATCAGTGATGTTCTGAATTTTGATTCAATTTAAGTAATGCAAGTGCTTTTATTTCAAAAAAAAAAAAAAAGATGATACAAAAAATAAAAAAATAACTTTATTATAAAAATTAATGCGGTGAACGTGGATTGAACACGTGACCTTCAGAGTTTTAATCTGACGCTCTCCCAACTAAGCTATCACCGCATTTATCTAAATATTCACACTTTTAAATATAAAAAGAATTAATTTTTTTAATTAAGTATTTATATTAGTTTATTTTAAAAGATAATTGTGACAGATTGAACAAATGATTTTCAATTTCAAAATATATAAATAATCGTTCCTATCCTCACTTATCCATAGAAAAATTTCATAAAGAAAAGCAATTATCCTATATTTAAATAATCTAAATTATATATGTACAAAACAGATGGCTAAGAAGCGGACATCTAAGCTTTCGAACCTTGTTAATCGCAAATTCCAGGTGGCTACCATCCTAACCATACTTTGGGCTTATCATGAGCTTTCGAACCTTATTAATCGCAAATCCCAAGTGACTACCATCGTAACCATATTCTGGGCTTATCATCTGGGAACCTGTTCATTACAGTGGACAAACTCCTCACCTATTTAGAAGTGTTTGAATTGACCACATAAACACCTAATCAAGCCCAACCCTCCGAACGTGGAGCAAAGTAAAAGCATCTAAAAATCCAGGATAAAGTTGATTTGTATTACAATCTCAATGTGGGATAAAGTGTACGTAAGGAGTTTATATAAAATTAAAGACGAAAATCATCTGACCTTACTAGACTTATTCTCGGGGTTCTTTTGTAATACCACAATATGTTTTACTCCCTACATTACAGTAAAGTAAGTTTAATCGAGCTTAATATGTATTTTTAATGCTAAAATGATACAAAAAATAAAAATAACTTAATTGTAAAAATTTAAAAATTAATGCGGTGAACGTGGATTGAACACGTGACCTTCAGAGTTTTAATCTGATGCTCTCCCAACTAAGCTATCACCGCATATATTTAAAAATTCACACTTTAAATATAAAAAGAATTTTTAAATAAAATTAATTAAAAAAAAATTATAATTAAGTATTTGTATTAGTTTATTTCAAAAGATAATCGTGATCAATCTAAAGAATATGATTTTCAATATCAAAATATATAAAATAATCGTTCCCATTCTTTACTCATCTATTGAAAATTTTTATAAAGAAAAGCAACTATCCTGTATGTAGATAATCTAAATTACATATGTGCAAAATAGTCGTCGAACCTTATTAATCGCAAGTGGCTACCATCTTACATACTTTGGGCTTATCATCTTGGAACTGGTCCGATACAATGGACAAACTCCTCACCTATATAGACCAATCTGTTAACAAGGGGAAAAATACAAGGAGAAATCTGAGAATTTCAAATGCTATTCCACTACCTGGGTGAAGAAGGTAAGATGGGACATATTGTTACTGTGTGAGTGCGACTAAAAATGCTTTATTTTCTATTTTTTGATCTCCCAGAGAATTTTCTCCATGATAGTTACTTGTTCTAGATATTTGAAGTAGTTCCCCAGACGCTTAAGTATCCTCTTAACTCTCCAGCTGAGATTATGCAAAGATCAAACTAACAATAACGAGAGGTTGGAAATGCAGCAAGTACTATTCATGAGGTTAATGTCTAGACTGTCGCGAATGTAAATAACCAAACAATAAAGTTGCTCCATTATATAGAGAAAATCTTAATTTCCGACGATAACATGACACTGCTGACTGCAGGTTGTAGACTTGTAGAAGATATATAATCAAGTGATTACCCAATTCAGATTTTCCCTGGACACTAGTATAGATCGATATCATACTATTATGTAATTCAAATGTACCTTCACGTGATGCAGAAGGCGAGATGCACTCATACCTTATTCGTTCTATTAATAATTTAGTGAGTCATACAGATGTGCAAGGCCGGTCCTCAGAAATTAGAAGCCCCAAGCGACTCAAAATTTTGTGCCTCATCATTATACAAATCAAATATATGCAATTTATTATTTTAGAAAAAACTTTCTTCTATTAACTTCGCTAGCAGAATCCATA
Organism: Saposhnikovia divaricata; assembly: GCA_036435485.1. Classification (NCBI taxonomy): domain Eukaryota; kingdom Viridiplantae; phylum Streptophyta; class Magnoliopsida; order Apiales; family Apiaceae; genus Saposhnikovia; species Saposhnikovia divaricata. Next base: position 14,353,078 of record CM071600.1, read on the forward strand.
AGTCTTTCATATATCTATGTCTTAATTTGTTTTTATGCCCCCTACATATCGTAAAATTTACTTTCACTCTTCAATGAAAAAGAAAATGTGCCCCTAAATTTTCATTTTTTGCAGTGCCCCCATTCGAGAGCATAAGCTGCTTGGCCCTAGGGCTGGCTCTGCAGATGTGTGACGATATTAAGGTGTCTTGCAGGTGAATATAAGGTAAAAAAGACTCTGTTCGCAGTAAGAGGCTCCATACTTATCTGGATTAAGATTTCTCTTGAATTGAAAGTAATATCTGCACGTGTTAAAAAAATAAGATAGTACTACTATATTTAGTACAATCAGTAGCAGAAGTTAAACCTTCTGCCCAGCTTTTACTATTTCCTGAAATTCTGAAAGGCTGAAACCAAAAGCTTCTTACTTTCTTCTGATGAGAAAAGCTATCAAACAAATTCTCTACAATCTACATACATGCATTGCACATTAGCCTTTACCCTCAATTATTCATTTGGTTTTCAGGAAGTTGTCGGTGTCTAACGACGTATTAGTTGTGCTTAAAAACTACAAGGGGGTTGTAAGATTACTAAAATTCATAGTTAGACTCGTAAGTTTTAAACAATAGTCTGGAGGTTTTATGCTCCTGTCTGGATCGAGGAGAGTGTGAGCAGTGACTGGGATATCTAGAGGGAAGCATCCTAGATTCCAGTCCCGGTTAAACTCCATAAATCATCAACAATTTCAGTTTTAGCCCGGGGGAATTCGAATTCGAATTTTCATTATTAGTACTACGATTATTCCATGATTAAAATTATTTTACATGCACAAGTTGTCAGAATTCAGATTCCGCCACTTTATAAAAGCATGAACATATAAATCAAGGAGGAAAAACCAAAAGTGTGTTGAAGCATTCATAAAGTGGTTACTCAATTTTCCGAGCACTTCCAGAGTTTTGGCCTGGAATTAATACTAGGAACATTGCTCCTAGTCTTTCGAGGAATCCTTATCCACTCTCAAGTCAAGTCTCACCCAATAGCTTGTCTTAAATGTTCCCTGTACAGGAGCTAGCAATGCACGATAAAATATTGACCGGAAATAAAATAAGAGATTCGAGATCAGTCCCGATTCAGAGAATATATGTGTGAAGGATACATGATTTCAAGTGAATATTGAAAGCAATACATGTGTTATGTTATCCAAACCAAAATCTTAATATCCACTTAACATCCAGTATACAATTCAACACCAAAAAATACTGGATATAAAACGCACGTTGTTTTTAAAGCTGTCATGGGTGGATCAACTATGCATATAAGATTATATCACAAGCGTTTTCTTTATGGGATGACATGGTCCCTTCTACGGTCAAGAGCGGATGAAAATGTTTTCAATCAACAAATATTAGTCATCGAGTAACATAGCGTGTAACTATATAACGTATCAGGTCCAGAACAAAACCTATTTCTAGTATCCAAAAAATAATTACTCGAATTATTTTAATTTTTATAAAAGAGTTTAAAATGTTTACTATATTAACAAATTTACAAATTATAAATTCTTTCTAATAATTCCTTAAAAATACACAAGTATATTAATATAACATTTATATATTGTGAAGTGATAAATATATTGTAAACTGAGGTGTATTTTCGCAATAACGACCCCGAATATACACGTAAACTATGAGCATCATCATGTAAGCCTGGTTTAGTGCTTTCATATTTCTTAAAGTTTAATGCTTTGTTGTGTCAAAAAAAAATAACCTGATGGTTTTGGCGTTAAAATACCGAAAGTTCGTTGGTTTTTTGTGTGAAATGCTCTTAGCATTAGATTCGACAACCACAAGACGCACCCATCCCATCTTGGGTTGAGAAACATGCATGTACAGCTAGGCATGTTGTTTCATTTTCTACAGTTTTCAAGTAGTAACAACAACTTAGTCCCGGAATCAAATTCCAAAGTGAATTCCTGGACCTAGTATATATATATATATATATCATCGTTCTGCCCTAACTAAAAAGGCTCTCAATACTTGAGACTCGTACTTGATTAAAATCCCTACTTTGAGGTTGTTCACCCTCTGCTGCTTCGTTGACATAACTAATGACATAATTAATGACTAGAAGGTTTGCTTGAAGGGTTAAACTGATTCCGATTCCTATTTGAGACTTGAGAGCCATCAATGTCCTAAAAGAGAATTCCCACAACGCTATGGATGAAGACACTACAACGTTTATATACTTTCTCCTCCAAACACATCAATGTCCCTTCGGGGACATCCGATAAAATTGGAACGATACAGAGAAGATTAGCATGGCCCCTGCGCAAGGATGACACGCACAAATCGAGAAATGGTCCAAATTTTTTTTTCAAAACAAGCACCTTTCCCTTTACGGTTGTTTTTAAAAAAAAAATTCTTTCTTTGTAAAAATGAATATAAGAAGTGCCATACGAGCGTGTAAACGAAAGCAAACCATAAGTAAAGCACTCATGTGGTTTCTGACAAAGCTAATTTTGTCATCCTATATGTTTTAGGCGCCCATGTATGCTTTGCCAGTTTAAGTTTAAAGATAAATCAGAAGTCCCGTAACATATATTACTCAATTTGTTGAGGTCTGGTCGGAAGGAAATTTGCAGCAAGCAATCAAATAAGAGTTCATAAAGCACGAAGGGCGATCTAAAGCAGTCAACTTGAATTATATAGAATTGACAATGCATACATCATCACAAACTTTAAGAACTGCTCTCCGTACCTGTCTTGCGGAAACATAATACCGACCCTCCTGATCCACCCGGTCTAAACTCCAAAAGCTAGAAGATTGATGAAGAATATGTACTTTTCAGAAGCGATGCTGCATACAAAGACAGTAAGTCAGCAACAGTTCAATGCTCTGACATCAAACACAAAAAACTGTCCAATCCCACTAACACTTAAAAATTCTAGTGCAATCAAATGTCTCGACAAAGTTTTTGTGTTCCTTGCAATATCCTTCAATCTTGCAAAATTAGGAAAGTTCTCGTGCCAAAAACAATAGTGGTTGCTGCCTTATCGACTTGCATTAATTTTCCGGGCACAATTATTTATGCAATCACATGCTCGCACAAAGAGTGAATTTGTATATACTTCAACAACTCATATTAATACGTTATAATTTTCCCGTTCTACAGCTTTGCTAATATTAGGAATTAATTTCTGCCCAGAGTTCTGCACCACCACGAGATACATTGTGGTGGAGGTGCCGGAACTCATCCTTATAAACAAAGTCGGATACCATGTTCGGTCATACCTTTCTCGGCCTTTTGGCTAAGATCAAGTGTAGTATCTGTTCTTATCAGTTTAATATCTGATATGTGGGCCAATGGTCCACACGATATTAAATTAATTTTTAAACGGGGAAGGCCCATCACAATAGCTTGCTATTGGGGTCTTCAAGCGTCGCCCAAGTGTTGCACTACTGCTAGGGCCTGGCGCACCCCCCACCAAATCACTAGATAAATATTTTATGCTCAAGACACCAACTAGTAATCTCTGAGCTGGTAAAACACCGAATGAATTAATGCTTACTGTTCTGGGTTCTTTCCGCAACTAAAAGGTCCATTATTTCTATTGAACTTTTTAAAACAGAAATGCAGGGGCCGTCTGCAAAATACAAATGTTTACCACTAAGTTTTAAAATTAAAATTCAGTTGTGCTTGCTACTTTCAGGTGCACAGAATGTACCTCTTTCGTCCGAAACCAACTGACATCACAAGATCATCATCAAAAGAAGGGGCTTCAGTTCTCAACAAACAGAGTTGCGCTGTTCCAAGTTCACTCGAGCCGGTCATCCAAAGCAATTCCACTCAGTAGCCGCAAACTGCAAATATGTGCCCAAAGATGCAAGAAGTTACTTTTGGACATCTAGATATCCTCGCTTTGCATTTTAAACAAATAACTGCCAGATATTGAAATAGAAAAATGTCAATCAGATTGCAACTATACTTCAAATTTAAGTAAAAGTATTATCATCTCGCAAAGCTTCCCACATCGACGGAATAAAGGTCAATGGACTCAGACAATGGTATAAATACAGATATACAGCCTACATGACAACATACTTACCTGGATGGGGTCAATGGCTGATCATAAAGGGCCATGGCCTAGGGAAGTGACTTCCATTGCACTTTGGATGGGTGCTTGCCTAAGGTCTACCCAAGTGGTGGAGCCTACATCATAATTTGTGTTAGGGGGGCTTGCGTCCGCGCAGCCCCCTCAATTTTAGTAAAGTATTCACGATATTTTATTTTCGGTAAATGGTGCCCGAATTATGCAACTCATGACATTTGTAGTGTTTCTTTTTTTGGATAAGTTGGGAGGGAGCAAACTCTAAATTCCAACATAATGAGGGAGTACTTATCGTATTTAAGGTTTCTTGTTACGAGCTGAATTACAATTTTAACCATGCTAGTAAAATGAAAAAAAAAACACGATAATACTAGTTCAGAAACCTCTATAGATTTTGCATACCACCTCACGCGTCATGCCAACTCATTTTTGGTTGCCCTTCGTTGCATATGATTATTCAAGTTTTCCCGAATTTAAAAGAAATCCCACACTGCATGAATAAGGTAAACAACATCGCCAACATCACATATCAAAGAGCTGTTCTGATTTCTTCCAATTAAACGCAGCCACGTGATGAGCACAGAGCGAACTATTCTTTCGCCTTTTACTAAAGAATACCGTGTGCTCGTCACTTATAGTGGCATACGCCTATTTTTGGAGGGGTTTTCTATATGGAGCTCCCTAACAATTCAATCCACAAGATTTATGCAATCTTTTTTTTTGCCAATTGATGAGCACTTACATGTGTCCTGATTCGTTAATCAAGGTTGCACTTACATGTGTCCTGATTCGTTAATCAAGGTTGTCTGAAAATTTACCTTCTACTATATCCATCAAGTTATTTCCCATGGTTTCTATTATTTAGTTCAGATTTCATATCGCAAAAGCTAAAGGTAATTACCAACAATAATGCAATAGGGAAATTCGTTGTTGTGCTGTTTCCATGGTTCACGTGGTGGAGCAAAGCTTTTTTCCTAGTTTCCTATTGAACACCTGCCAAGGCTTTGAATTTTAGAATTTAGACCATTCCGTTTTACATTTTTTGAGGGTCTGCTCTTTTCCCTTACAGGGTTTAAATTGTCTTCAAGGGTTTACATTAATCTGGTGGGTGTTTGAGGTTACCTGCACTCTAAACTATTTATTCTAATATTTAGTTCTTTATTCTACTGATTTCAACTTACGTACCACATAGAGATACTCTGTGCCGGAAGTCGAGGAGCTCGGGTCATAAGCAACCTCAGACAATCTGTTCAGGCATACCTTTCTCGGCCTTTTGGCTAAGATCAAGTGTAGTATCTGTTCTTATCAGTTTAATATCTGATATGTGGTCCAATGGTCCACACGATATTAAATTAATTTTTTAAGGGGGAAGGCCCACCACAATAGCTTGCTATTGGGGTCTTCACGAGTCGCTCAAGTGTTGCACTACTGCTCGGGCCAGGCTCACCCCACCAAAACATAGTTTAAACCTCATGAGCCCATTTTTATGACCAACATAACATGTTTTTATTTTCTGCTCCGTTGGGACTTAACATTTGAAAATTAATGTAGGCATACTTTTCATCGCTGATATAGTGATATGACTTGCATTAAAAAATTAATTTAACAAAAACAAGCACGTATCATTTAATTTCCATACGAAAAAATGAAATCAAATACTTTGGAATTAATTTGCAAGCAAAATATGTGTTTGTTTAATCATAAGATTAAGCACAATTTTAATGTGCACGCAAAATATGTGTTTGTCTAATCATAAGATTAAGCAAAATTTTAATCGTGCACTAAATTTTTTTTTGCTTGGAAACTCTATAATTGCAACTATCAATTGACGAATAATATTGAAGAATAATGGCGAAAGAAAGTTAAAGAACAAAATTGAGTTAACGTCTAATTACTAATAATTCTCTAAATTTTTAGATTTTATGACTAATAAGTTTATGTTTTACTTATCCACGTTTAACCTATGTTACTCGGACTCGGCTATAACTGTCCGACATGGGTACGTGTCCAAGTATCACACTCGACAACATTTTGAAAAATTTAAATGTTTTTGGTTTAAAATAAGTGTCCAAGTCCGAGTGTCCATGTCCGAGTGCCGAGTGTCCGACACCGGTACTCCAAGGTAAAATGAAGAGTCCGAGGAACATAGCGTGTAACTATATAACGTATCAGGTCCAGAACAAAACCTATTTCTAGTATCCAAAAAAAATTACTCGGATTATTTTAATTTTTATAAAAGAGTTTAAAATGTTTACTATATTAACAAATTTACAAATTATAAATTCTTTCTAATAATTCCTTAAAAATACACAAGTATATTAATATAACATTTAATAAAGTGATAAATATAATGTAAACTGGGGCGCATTTTCACAAAACGTCCCTGAATATACACGTAAACTATGAGCATCTTCTTGTAAGCCTGGTCTAGTGCTTTCATATTTCTTAAAGTTTAATGCTTTGTCGTGTCAAGATAAATATAATGTAAACTGGGGCGCATTTTCACAAAACGTCCCTGAATATACACGTAAACTATGAGCATCTTCTTGTAAGCCTGGTCTAGTGCTTTCATATTTCTTAAAGTTTAAATATAATGTAAACTGGGGCGCATTTTCACAAAACGTCCCTGAATATACACGTAAACTATGAGCATCTTCTTGTAAGCCTGGTCTAGTGCTTTCATATTTCTTAAAGTTTAATGCTTTGTCGTGTCAAAAAAATAACCTGATGGTTTTGGCGTCAAAATACCGAAAGTTTGTTGGTTTTTTGTGTGAAATGCTCTTAGCATTAGATTCGACAACCACAAGACGCACCCATCCCATCTTGGGTTGAGAAACATGCATGTACACCTAGGCATGTTGTTTCATTTTCTACAGTTTTCAAGTAGTAACAACAACTTAGTCCCGGAATCAAATTCCAAAGTGAATTCCTGGACCTAGTATGTATATGTATATATATATATATGTATATGTATATATGTATATATATATATATATATGTATATATATATATATCATTGTTCTGCCCTAACTAAAAAGGCTCTCACTATTTGAGACTCGTACTTGATTAAAATCATTACTTTGAGGTTGTTCACCCTCTGCTGCTTCGTTGACATAACTAATGACATAATTAATGACTAGAAGGTTTGCTTGAAGGGTTAAACTGATTCCGATTCCTATTTGAGACTTGAGAGTCATCAATGTCCTAAAAGAGAATTCCCACAACGCTATGGATGAAGACACTACAACGTTTATATACTTTCTCCTCCAAACACATCAATGTCCCTTCGGGGACATCCTATAAAATTGGAACGATACAGAGAAGATTAGCATGGCCCCTGCGCAAGGATGACACGCACAAATCGAGAAATGGTCCAAATTTTTTTTTCAAAACAAGGACCTTTCCCTTTAAGGTTGTTTTTTTAAAAAAAAATTCTTTCTTTGTAAAAATGAATATTAGAAGTGCCATACGAGCGTGTAAACGAAACCAAACCATAAGTAAAGCACTCATGTGGTTTCTGACAAAGCTAATTTTGTCATCCTATATGTTTTAGGCGCCCATGTAAGCTTTGCTAGTTTAAGTTTAAAGATAAATCAGAAGTCCCGTAACATATATTACTTAATTTGTTGAGGTCTGGTCGGATAGAAATTTGCGGCAAGCAATCAAATAAGAGTTCATAAAGCACGAAGGGCGATCTAAAGCAGTCAACTTGAATTATATAGAATTGACAATGCATACATCATCACAAACTTTAAGAACTGCTCTCCGTACCTGTCTTGCGGAAACATAATACCGACCCTCCTGATCCACCCGGTCTAAACTCCAAAAGCTAGAAGATTGATGAAGAATATGTACTTTTCAGAAGCGATGCTGCATGCAAAGACACTAAGTCAGCAACAGTTCAATGCTCTGACATCAAACACAAAAAACTGTCCAATCCCACTAACACTTAAAAATTCTAGTGCAATCAAATGTCTCGACAAAGTTTTTGTGTTCCTTGCAATATCCTTCAATCTTGCAAAATTAGGAAAGTTCTCGTGCCAAAAACAATAGTGGTTGCTGCCTTATCGACTTGCATTAATTTTCCGGGCACAATTATTTATGCAATCACATGCTTGCACAAAGAGTGAATTTGTATATACTTCAACAACTCATATTAATACGTTATAATTTTCCCGTTCTACAGCTTTGCTAATATTAGGAATTAATTTATGCCCAGAGTTCTGCACCACCACGAGATACATTGTGGTGGAGGTGCCGGAACTCATCCTTATAAACAAAGTCAGATACCATGTTCGGTCATACCTTTCTCGGCCTTTTGGCTAAGATCAAGTGTAGTATCTGTTCTTATCAGTTTAATATCTGATATGTGGGCCAATGGTCCACATGATATTAAATTAATTTTTAAACGGGGAAGGCCCATCACAATAGCTTGCTATTGGGGTCTTCAAGCGTCGCCCAAGTGTTGCACTACTGCTAGGGCCTGGCGCGCACCCCCCACCAAATCACTAGAGAAATATTTTATGCTCAAGACACCAACTAGTAATCTCTGAGCTGGTAAAACACCGAATGAATTAAAGCCTACTGTTTTGGGTTCTTTCCGCAACTAAAAGGTCCATTATTTCAATTCAACTTTTTAAAACAGAAATGCAGGGGCCGTATTTTGCATGGCAAATATAATAATACAAATGTTTACCACTAAGTTCTAAAATTACAATTCAATTTTGCTTGCTACTTTCAGGTGCACAGAATGCACCTCATTCGTCCGAAACCAACTGACATCACTAGATCATCATCAAAAGAAGGGGCTTCGGTTCTCAACAAACAGATTTGCGCAGTTCCAAGTTCACTCGAGCCGGTCATCCAAAGCAATTCCACTCAGTAGCCGCAAACTGCAAATATGTGCCCAAAGATGCAAGAAGTTACTTTTGGACATCTAGATACCCTCGCTTTGCATTTTAAACAAATAACTGCCAGATATTGAAATAGAACAATGTCAATCAGATTGCAACTATACTCCAAATTAAAGTAAAAGTACATTATCGCGTTTTACAGTATTATATTATCATCTCGCAAAGCTTCCCACATCGACGGAATAAAGGTCAATGGACTCAGACAATGGTATAAATAAAGATATACAGCCTACATGACAACATACTTACCTGGATGGGGTCAATGGCTGATCATAAAGGGCCATGGCCTAGGGAAGTGACTTCCATTGCACTTTGGATGGGTGCTTGCCTAAGGTCTACCCAAGTGGTGGAGCCTACATCATAATTTGTGTTAGGGGGGCTTGCGTCCGCGCAGCCCTCGCAATTTTAGTAAAGTAATTTTTTGGTGACACGATATTTTGTTTTCGGTAAATGGTGCCAGAATTATGCAACTCATGACCATTTGTAGTGTTTCTTTTTTTGGATAAGTTGGGAGGGAGCAAACTCTAAATTCCAACATAATGAGGGAGTACTTATCGTATTTAAGGTTTCTTGTTACGAGCTGAATTACAATTTTAACCATGCTAGTAAAATGAAAAAAACACACGATAATACTAGTTCAGAAACCTCTATAGATTTTGCATACCACCTCACACGTCATGCCAATTCATTTTTGGTTGCCCTTCGTTGCATATGATTATTCAAGTTTTCCCGAATTTAAAAGAAATCCCACACTGCATGATTAAGGTAAACAACATCGCCAACATCACATATCAAAGAGCTGTTCTGATTTCTTCCAATTAAACGCAGCCATGTGATGAGCACAGAGCGAACTATTCTTTCGCCTTTAACTAAAGAATACCGTGTGCTCGTCACTTATAGTGGCATACGCTTATTTTTGGAGTGGTTTTCTATATGGAGCTCCCTAACAATTCAATCCACAAGATTTATGCAATCCTTTTTTTTTGCCAGTTGATGAGCACTTACATGTGTCCCGATTCGTTAATCAAGGTTGTCTGAAAATTTACTTTCTACTATATCCATCAAGTTATTTCCCATGGTTTCTATTATTTAGTTCAGAGTTCATATCGCAAAAGCTAAAGGTAATTACCAAAAATAATGCAATAAGGAAATTCGTTGTTGTGTTGTTTCCATGGTTCACGTGGTGGAGCAAAGCCTTTTTCCTATTTTCCTATTGAACACCTGCCAAGGCTTTGAATTTTAGACCATTCTGTTTTACATTTTTTGAGTTACAGGGTTTAAATTGTCTTCAAGGGTTCTGGTGGGTGTTTGAGGTTACCTGCACTCTAAACTATTTATTCTTATATTTAGTTCTCCTTTATTCTACTGATTTCTACTTACGTACCACATAGAGATACTCTGTGCCTGGAAGTCGAGGAGCTCGGGTCATAAGCAACCTCAGACAATCTGTTTAGGCATACCTTTCTCGGCCTTTTGGCTAAGATCAAGTGTAGTATCTGTTCTTATCAGTTTAATATCTGATATGTGGTCCAATGGTCCACACGATATTAAATTAATTTTTTAAGGGGGAAGGCCCACCACAATAGCTTGCTATTGGGGTCTTCACGAGTCGCTCAAGTGTTGCACTACTGCTCGGGCCAGGCTCACCCCACCAAAACATAGTTTAAACCTCATGAGCCCATTTTTATGACCAACATAACATGTTTTTATTTTCTGCTCCGTTGGGACTTAACATTCGAAAATTAATGTAGGCATACTTTTCATCGCTGATATAGTGATATGACGTGCATTAAAAAATTAATTTAACAAAAACAAGCACGTATCATTTAATTTCCATACGAAAAAATGAAATCAAATACTTTGGAATTAATTTGCAAGCAAAATATGTGTTTGTTTAATCATAAGATTAAGCACAATTTTAATGTGCACGCAAAATATGTGTTTGTCTAATCATAAGATTAAGCAAAATTTTAATCGTGCACTAAATTTTTTTTTGCTTGGAAACTCTATAATTGCAACTATCAATTGACGAATAATATTGAAGAATAATGGCGAAAGAAAGTTTAAGAACAAAATTGAGTTAACGTCTAATTACTAATAATTCTCTAAATTTTTAGATTTTATGACTAATAAGTTTATGTTTTACTTATCCACGTTTAACCTATGTTACTCGGACTCGGCTATAACTGTCCGACATGGGTACGTGTCCAAGTATCACACTCGACAACATTTTGAAAAATTTAAATGTTTTTGGTTTAAAATAAGTGTCCAAGTCCGAGTGTCCATGTCCGAGTGCCGAGTGTCCGACACCGGTACTCCAAGGTAAAATGAAGAGTCCGAGGAACATAGCGTGTAACTATATAACGTATCAGGTCCAGAACAAAACCTATTTCTAGTATCCAAAAAAAATTACTCGGATTATTTTAATTTTTATAAAAGAGTTTAAAATGTTTACTATATTAACAAATTTACAAATTATAAATTCTTTCTAATAATTCCTTAAAAATACACAAGTATATTAATAAAACATTTATATAAAGTGATAAATATAATGTAAACTGGGGCGCATTTTCACAAAACGTCCCTGAATATACACGTAAACTATGAGCATCTTCTTGTAAGCCTGGTCTAGTGCTTTCATATTTCTTAAAGTTTAATGCTTTGTCGTGTCAAACAAATAACCTGATGGTTTTGGCGTTAAAATACCGAAAGTTTGTTGGTTTTTTGTGTGAAATGCTCTTAGCATTAGATTCGACAACCACAAGACGCACCCATCCCATCTTGGGTTGAGAAACATGCATGTACACCTAGGCATGTTGTTTCATTTTCTACAGTTTTCAAGTAGTAACAACAACTTAGTCCCGGAATCAAATTCCAAAGTGAATTCCTGGACCTAGTATATATATATATATATATATATATCATTGTTCTGCCCTAACTAAAAAGGCTCTCACTACTTGAGACTCGTACTTGATTAAAATCATTACTTTGAGGTTGTTCACCCTCTGCTGCTTCATTGACATAACTAATGACATAATTAATGACTAGAAGGTTTGCTTGAAGGGTTAAACTGATTCCGATTCCTATTTGAGACTTGAGAGTCATCAATGTCCTAAAAGAGAATTCCCACAACGCTATGGATGAAGACACTACAACGTTTATATACTTTCTCCTCCAAACACATCAATGTCCCTTCGGGGACATCCGATAAAATTGGAACGATACAGAGAAGATTAGCATGGCCCCTGCGCAAGGATGACACGCACAAGGATGACACGCACAAATCGAGAAATGGTCCAAATTTTTTTTTCAAAACAAGGACCTTTCCCTTTAAGGTTGTTTTTTTAAAAAAAAAATTCTTTCTTTGTAAAAATGAATATTAGAAGTGCCATACGAGCGTGTAAACGAAACCAAACCATAAGTAAAGCACTCATGTGGTTTCTGACAAAGCTAATTTTGTCATCCTATATGTTTTAGGCGCCCATGTAAGCTTTGCTAGTTTAAGTTTAAAGATAAATCAGAAGTCCCGTAACATATATTACTTAATTTGTTGAGGTCTGGTCGGATAGAAATTTGCAGCAAGCAATCAAATAAGAGTTCATAAAGCACGAAGGGCGATCTAAAGCAGTCAACTTGAATTATATAGAATTGACAATGCATACATCATCACAAACTTTAAGAACTGCTCTCCGTACCTGTCTTGCGGAAACATAATACCGACCCTCCTGATCCACCCGGTCTAAACTCCAAAAGCTAGAAGATTGATGAAGAATATGTACTTTTCAGAAGCGATGCTGCATGCAAAGACAGTAAGTCAGCAACAGTTCAATGCTCTGACATCAAACACAAAAAACTGTCCAATCCCACTAACACTTAAAAATTCTAGTGCAATCAAATGTCTCGACAAAGTTTTTGTGTTCCTTGCAATATCCTTCAATCTTGCAAAATTAGGAAAGTTCTCGTGCCAAAAACAATAGTGGTTGCTGCCTTATCGACATGCATTAATTTTCCGGGCACAATTATTTATGCAATCACATGCTTGCACAAAGAGTAAATTTGTATATACTTCAACAACTCATATTAATACGTTATAATTTTCCCGTTCTACAGCTTTGCTAATATTAGGAATTAATTTATGCCCAGAGTTCTGCACCACCACGAGATACATTGTGGTGGAGGTGCCGGAACTCATCCTTATAAACAAAGTCAGATACCATGTTCGGTCATACCTTTCTCGGCCTTTTGGCTAAGATCAAGTGTAGTATCTGTTCTTATCAGTTTAATATCTGATATGTGGGCCAATGGTCCACATGATATTAAATTAATTTTTAAACGGGGAAGGCCCATCACAATAGCTTGCTATTGGGGTCTTCAAGCGTCGCCCAAGTGTTGCACTACTGCTAGGGCCTGGCGCACCCCCCACCAAATCACTAGATAAATATTTTATGCTCAAGACACCAACTAGTAATCTCTGAGCTGGTAAAACACCGAATGAATTAAAGCCTACTGTTTTGGGTTCTTTCCGCAACTAAAAGGTCCATTATTTCTATTAAACTTTTTAAAACAGAAATGCAGGGGCCGTATTTTGCAGGGCAAATATAATAATACAAATGTTTACCACTAAGTTTTAAAATTACAATTCAATTGTGCTTGCTACTTTCAGGTGCACAGAATGTACCTCATTCGTCCGAAACCAACTGACATCACTAGATCATCATCAAAAGAAGGGGCTTCGGTTCTCAACAAACAGAGTTGCGCTGTTCCAAGTTCACTCGAGCCGGTCATCCAAAGCAATTCCACTCAGTAGCCGCAAACTGCAAATATGTGCCCAAAGATGCAAGAAGTTACTTTTGGACATCTAGATATCCTCGCTTTGCATTTTAAACAAATAACTGCCAGATATTGAAATAGAACAATGTCAATCAGATTGCAACTATACTTCAAATTGAAGTAAAAGTACATTATCGCGTTTTACAGTATTATACTATCATCTCGCAAAGCTTCCCACATCGACGGAATAAAGGTCAATGGACTCAGACAATGGTATAAATAAAGATATACAGCCTACATGACAACATACTTACCTGGATGGGGTCAATGGCTGATCATGAAGGGCCATGGCCTAGGGAAGTGACTTCCATTGCACTTTGGATGGGTGCTTGCCTAAGGTCTACCCAAGTGGTGGAGCCTACATCATAATTTGTGTTAGGGGGGCTTGCGTCCGCGCAGCCCCCGCAATTTTAGTAAAGTATTTTTTTGGTGACACGATATTTTGTTTTCAGTAAATGGTGCCAGAATTATGCAACTCATGACATTTGTAGTGTTTCTTTTTTTAGATAAGTTGGGAGGGAGCAAACTCTAAATTCCAACATATTTAAGGTTTCTTGTTACGAGCTGAATTACAATTTTAACCATGCTAGTAAAATGAAAAAAAAAACACGATAATACTAGTTCAGAAACCTCTATAGATCTTGCATACCACCTCACACGTCATGCCAATTCATTTTTGGTTGCCCTTCGTTGCATATGATTATTCAAGTTTTCCCAAATTTAAAAGAAATCCCACACTGCATGAATAAGGTAAACAACATCGCCAACATCACATATCAAAGAGCTGTTCTGATTTCTTCCAATTAAACGCAGCCATGTGATGAGCACAGAGCGAACTATTCTTTTGCCTTTTACTAAAGAATACCGTGTGCTCGTCACTTATAGTGGCATACGCTTATTTTTGGAGGGGTTTTCTATATGGAGCTCCCTAACAATTCAATCCACAAGATTTATGCAATCCTATTTTTTTGCCAGTTGATGAGCACTTACATGTGTCCTGATTCGTTAATCAAGGTTGCACTTACATGTGTCCCGATTCGTTACTCAAGGTTGTCTGAAAATTTACCTTCTACTATATCCATCAAGTTATTTCCCATGGTTTCTATTATTTAGTTCAGAGTTCATATCGCTAAAGCTAAAGGTAATTACCAAAAATAATGCAATAAGGAAATTCGTTGTTGTGTTGTTTCCATGGTTCACGTGGTGGAGCAAAGCCTTTTTCCTATTTTCCTATTGAACACCTGCCAAGGCTTTGAATTTTAGACCATTCCGTTTTACATTTTTTGAGGGTCTCCTCTTTTCCCTTACAGGGTTTAAATTGTCTTCAAGGGTTTACATTAATCTGGTGGGTGTTTGAGGTTACCTGCACTCTAAACTATTTATTCTTATATTTAGTTCTCCTTTATTCTACTGATTTCTACTTACGTACCACATAGAGATACTCTGTGCCTGGAAGTCGAGGAGCTCGGGTCATAAGCAACCTTAGACAATCTGTTTAGGCATACCTTTCTCGGCCTTTTGGCTAAGATCAAGTGTAGTATCTGTTCTTATCAGTTTAATATCTGATATGTGGTCCAATGGTCCACACGATATTAAATTAATTTTTTAAGGGGGAAGGCCCACCACAATAGCTTGCTATTGTGGGGTCTTCACGAGTCGCTCAAGTGTTGCACTACTGCTCGGGCCAGGCTCACCCCACCAAAACATAGTTTAAACCTCATGAGCCCATTTTTATGACCAACATAACATGTTTTTATTTTCTGCTCCGTTGGGACTTAACATTTGAAAATTAATGTAGGCATACTTTTCATCGCTGACATGACTTGCATTAAAAAATTAATTTAACAAAAACAAGCACGTATCATTTAATTTCCATACTAAAAAATGAAATCAAATACTTTCGTATTAATGTGCACGCAAAATATGTGTGTGTCTAATCATAAGATTAAGCACAATTTTAATGTGCACGCAAAATATGTGTTTGTCTAATCATAAGATTAAGCAAAATTTTAATCGTGCACTAAATTTTTTTTGCTTGGAAACTCTATAATAGCAACTATCAATTGACGAATAATATTGAAGAATAATGGCGAAAGAAAGTCTAAGAACAAAATTGAGTTAACGTCTAATTACTAATAATTCTCTAAATTTTTAGATTTTATGACTAATAAGTTTATGTTTTACTTATCCACGTTTAACCTATGTTACTCGGACTCGGAGTGTCCGATGTGGGTACGTGTCCAAGTATCAGACTCGACAACATTTTGAAAAATTTAAATGTTTTTGGTTTAAAATAAGTGTCCAAGTCTGAGTGTCCATGTCCGAGTGTCGAGTGTCCGACACCGGTACTCCAAGGTAAAATGAAGAGTCCGAGTAACATAGCGTGTAACTATATAACGTATCAGGTCCAGAACAAAACCTATTTCTAGTATCCAAAAAAAAATTACTCGGATTATTTTAATTTTTATAAAAGAGTTTAAAATGTTTACTATATTAACAATTTACAAATTATAAATTCTTTCTAATAATTCCTTAAAAATACACAAGTATATTAATATAACATTTATATATTGTAAAGTGATAAATATAATGTAAACTGGGGCGCATTTTCACAAAACGTCCCTGAATATACACGTAAACTATGAGCATCATCTTGTAAGCCTGGTTTAGTGCTTTCATATTTCTTAAAGTTTAATGCTTTGTCGTGTCAAACAAATAACCTGATGGTTTTGGCGTTAAAATACCGAAAGTTTGTTGGTTTTTTGTGTGAAATGCTCTTAGCATTAGATTCGACAACCACAAGACGCACCCATCCCATCTTGGGTTGAGAAACATGCATGTACACCTAGGCATGTTGTTTCATTTTCTACAGTTTTCAAGTAGTAACAACAACTTAGTCCCGGAATCAAATTCCAAAGTGAATTCCTGGACCTAGTATATATATATATATATCATTGTTCTGCCCTAACTAAAAAGGCTCTCACTACTTGAGACTCGTACTTGATTAAAATCATTACTTTGAGGTTGTTCACCCTCTGCTGCTTCGTTGACATAACTAATGACATAATTAATGACTAGAAGGTTTGCTTGAAGGGTTAAACTGATTCCGATTCCTATTTGAGACTTGAGAGTCATCAATGTCCTAAAAGAGAATTCCCACAACGCTATGGATATGGATGAAGACACTACAACGTTTATATACTTTCTCCTCCAAACACATCAATGTCCCTTCGGGGACATCCGATAAAATTGGAACGATACAGAGAAGATTAGCATGGCCCCTGCGCAAGGATGACACGCACAAATCGAGAAATGGTCCAAATTTTTTTTTTCAAAACAAGGACCTTTCCCTTTAAGGTTGTTTTTTTTTAAAAAAATTCTTTCTTTGTAAAAATGAATATTAGAAGTGCCATACGAGCGTGTAAACGAAACCAAACCATAAGTAAAGCACTCAGGTGGTTTCTGACAAAGCTAATTTTGTCATCCTATATGTTTTAGGCGCCCATGTAAGCTTTGCGAGTTTAAGTTTAAAGATAAATCAGAAGTCCCGTAACATAAATTTGCAGCAAGCAATCAAATAAGAGTTCATAAAGCACGAAGGGCGATCTAAAGCAGTCAACTTGAATTATATAGAATTGACAATGCATACATCATCACAAACTTTAAGAACTGCTCTCCGTACCTATCTTGCGGAAACATAATACCGACCCTCCTGATCCACCCGGTCTAAACTCCAAAAGCTAGAAGATTGATGAAGAATATGTACTTTTCAGAAGCGATGCTGCATGCAAAGACAGTAAGTCAGCAACAGTTCAATGCTCCGACATCAAACACAAAAAACTGTCCAATCCCACTGACACTTAAAAATTCTAGTGCAATCAAATGTCTCGACAAAGTTTTTGTGTTCCTTGCAATATCCTTCAATCTTGCAAAATTAGGAAAGTTCTCGTGCCAAAAACAATAGTGGTTGCTGCCTTATCGACATGCATTAATTTTCCGGGCACAATTATTTATGCAATCACATGCTTGCACAAAGAGTAAATTTGTATATACTTCAACAACTCATATTAATACGTTATAATTTTCCCGTTCTACAGCTTCGCTAATATTAGGAATTAATTTATGCCCAGAGTTCTGCACCACCACGAGATACATTGTGGTGGAGGTGCCGGAACTCATCCTTATAAACAAAGTCAGATACCATGTTCGGTCATACCTTTCTCGGCCTTTTGGCTAAGATCAAGTGTAGTATCTGTTCTTATCAGTTTAATATCTGATATGTGGGCCAATGGTCCACACGATATTAAATTAATTTTTAAACGGGGAAGGCCCATCACAATAGCTTGCTATTGGGGTCTTCAAGCGTCGCCCAAGTGTTGCACTACTGCTAGGGCCTGGCGCACCCCCCACCAAATCACTAGATAAATATTTTATGCTCAAGACACCAACTAGTAATTTCTGAGCTGGTAAAACACCGAATGAATTAAAGCCTACTGTTTTGGTTTCTTTCCGCAACTAAAAGGTCCATTATTTCTATTCAACTTTTTAAAACAGAAATGCAGGGGCCGTATTTTGCAGGGCAAATATAATAATACAAATGTTTACCACTAAGTTTTAAAATTACAATTCAATTGTGCTTGCTACTTTCAGGTGCACAGAATGTACCTCATTCGTCCGAAACCAACTGACATCACTAGATCATCATCAAAAGAAGGGGCTTCGGTTCTCAACAAACAGAGTTGCGCTGTTCCAAGTTCACTCGAGCCGGTCATCCAAAGCAATTCCACTCAGTAGCCGCAAACTGCAAATATGTGCCCAAAGATGCAAGAAGTTACTTTTGGACATCTAGATATCCTCGCTTTGCATTTTAAACAAATAACTGCCAGATATTGAAATAGAACAATGTCAATCAGATTGCAACTATACTTCAAATTGAAGTAAAAGTACATTATCGCGTTTTACAGTATTATACTATCATCTCGCAAAGCTTCCCACATCGACGGAATAAAGGTCAATGGACTCAGACAATGGTATAAATAAAGATATACAGCCTACATGACAACATACTTACCTGGATGGGGTCAATGGCTGATCATAAAGGGCCATGGCCTAGGGAAGTGACTTCCATTGCACTTTGGATGGGTGCTTGCCTAAGGTCTACCCAAGTGGTGGAGCCTACATCATAATTTGTGTTAGGGGGGCTTGCGTCCGCGCAGCCCCCGCAATTTTAGTAAAGTATTTTTTTGGTGACACGATATTTTGTTTTCAGTAAATGGTGCCAGAATTATGCAACTCATGACATTTGTAGTGTTTCTTTTTTTAGATAAGTTGGGAGGGAGCAAACTCTAAATTCCAACATATTTAAGGTTTCTTGTTACGAGCTGAATTACAATTTTAACCATGCTAGTAAAATGAAAAAAAAACACGATAATACTAGTTCAGAAACCTCTATAGATCTTGCATACCACCTCACACGTCATGCCAATTCATTTTTGGTTGCCCTTCGTTGCATATGATTATTCAAGTTTTCCCGAATTTAAAAGAAATCCCACACTGCATGAATAAGGTAAACAACATCGCCAACATCACATATCAAAGAGCTGTTCTGATTTCTTCCAATTAAACGCAGCCATGTGATGAGCACAGAGCGAACTATTCTTTTGCCTTTTACTAAAGAATACCGTGTGCTCGTCACTTATAGTGGCATACGCTTATTTTTGGAGGGGTTTTCTATATGGAGCTCCCTAACAATTCAATCCACAAGATTTATGCAATCCTATTTTTTTGCCAGTTGATGAGCACTTACATGTGTCCTGATTCGTTAATCAAGGTTGCACTTACATGTGTCCCGATTCGTTACTCAAGGTTGTCTGAAAATTTACCTTCTACTATATCCATCAAGTTATTTCCCATGGTTTCTATTATTTAGTTCAGAGTTCATATCGCTAAAGCTAAAGGTAATTACCAAAAATAATGCAATAAGGAAATTCGTTGTTGTGTTGTTTCCATGGTTCACGTAGTGGAGCAAAGCCTTTTTCCTATTTTCCTATTGAACACCTGCCAAGGCTTTGAATTTTAGACCATTCCGTTTTACATTTTTTGAGGGTCTCCTCTTTTCCCTTACAGGGTTTAAATTGTCTTCAAGGGTTTACATTAATCTGGTGGGTGTTTGAGGTTACCTGCACTCTAAACTATTTATTCTTATATTTAGTTCTCCTTTATTCTACTGATTTCTACTTACGTACCACATAGAGATACTCTGTGCCTGGAAGTCGAGGAGCTCGGGTCATAAGCAACCTTAGACAATCTGTTTAGGCATACCTTTCTCGGCCTTTTGGCTAAGATCAAGTGTAGTATCTGTTCTTATCAGTTTAATATCTGATATGTGGTCCAATGGTCCACACGATATTAAATTAATTTTTTAAGGGGGAAGGCCCACCACAATAGCTTGCTATTGTGGGGTCTTCACGAGTCGCTCAAGTGTTGCACTACTGCTCGGGCCAGGCTCACCCCACCAAAACATAGTTTAAACCTCATGAGCCCATTTTTATGACCAACATAACATGTTTTTATTTTCTGCTCCGTTGGGACTTAACATTTGAAAATTAATGTAGGCATACTTTTCATCGCTGACATGACTTGCATTAAAAAATTAATTTAACAAAAACAAGCACGTATCATTTAATTTCCATACTAAAAAATGAAATTAAATACTTTCGTATTAATGTGCACGCAAAATATGTGTGTGTCTAATCATAAGATTAAGCACAATTTTAATGTGCACGCAAAATATGTGTTTGTCTAATCATAAGATTAAGCAAAATTTTAATCGTGCACCAAATTTTTTTTGCTTGGAAACTCTATAATAGCAACTATCAATTGACGAATAATATTGAAGAATAATGGCGAAAGAAAGTCTAAGAACAAAATTGAGTTAACGTCTAATTACTAATAATTCTCTAAATTTTTAGATTTTATGACTAATAAGTTTATGTTTTACTTATCCACGTTTAACCTATGTTACTCGGACTCGGAGTGTCCGATGTGGGTACGTGTCCAAGTATCAGACTCGACAACATTTTGAAAAATTTAAATGTTTTTGGTTTAAAATAAGTGTCCAAGTCTGAGTGTCCATGTCCGAGTGTCGAGTGTCCGACACCGGTACTCCAAGGTAAAATGAAGAGTCCGAGTAACATAGCGTGTAACTATATAACGTATCAGGTCCAGAACAAAACCTATTTCTAGTATCCAAAAAAAAATTACTCGGATTATTTTAATTTTTATAAAAGAGTTTAAAATGTTTACTATATTAACAATTTACAAATTATAAATTCTTTCTAATAATTCCTTAAAAATACACAAGTATATTAATATAACATTTATATATTGTAAAGTGATAAATATAATGTAAACTGGGGCGCATTTTCACAAAACGTCCCTGAATATACACGTAAACTATGAGCATCATCTTGTAAGCCTGGTTTAGTGCTTTCATATTTCTTAAAGTTTAATGCTTTGTCGTGTCAAACAAATAACCTGATGGTTTTGGCGTTAAAATACCGAAAGTTTGTTGGTTTTTTGTGTGAAATGCTCTTAGCATTAGATTCGACAACCACAAGACGCACCCATCCCATCTTGGGTTGAGAAACATGCATGTACACCTAGGCATGTTGTTTCATTTTCTACAGTTTTCAAGTAGTAACAACAACTTAGTCCCGGAATCAAATTCCAAAGTGAATTCCTGGACCTAGTATATATATATATATATATATCATTGTTCTGCCCTAACTAAAAAGGCTCTCACTACTTGAGACTCGTACTTGATTAAAATCATTACTTTGAGGTTGTTCACCCTCTGCTGCTTCGTTGACATAACTAATGACATAATTAATGACTAGAAGGTTTGCTTGAAGGGTTAAACTGATTCCGATTCCTATTTGAGACTTGAGAGTCATCAATGTCCTAAAAGAGAATTCCCACAACGCTATGGATATGGATGAAGACACTACAACGTTTATATACTTTCTCCTCCAAACACATCAATGTCCCTTCGGGGACATCCGATAAAATTGGAACGATACAGAGAAGATTAGCATGGCCCCTGCGCAAGGATGACACGCACAAATCGAGAAATGGTCCAAATTTTTTTTTTCAAAACAAGGACCTTTCCCTTTAAGGTTGTTTTTTTTTAAAAAAATTCTTTCTTTGTAAAAATGAATATTAGAAGTGCCATACGAGCGTGTAAACGAAACCAAACCATAAGTAAAGCACTCAGGTGGTTTCTGACAAAGCTAATTTTGTCATCCTATATGTTTTAGGCGCCCATGTAAGCTTTGCGAGTTTAAGTTTAAAGATAAATCAGAAGTCCCGTAACATAAATTTGCAGCAAGCAATCAAATAAGAGTTCATAAAGCACGAAGGGCGATCTAAAGCAGTCAACTTGAATTATATAGAATTGACAATGCATACATCATCACAAACTTTAAGAACTGCTCTCCGTACCTGTCTTGCGGAAACATAATACCGACCCTCCTGATCCACCCGGTCTAAACTCCAAAAGCTAGAAGATTGATGAAGAATATGTACTTTTCAGAAGCGATGCTGCATGCAAAGACAGTAAGTCAGCAACAGTTCAATGCTCCGACATCAAACACAAAAAACTGTCCAATCCCACTGACACTTAAAAATTCTAGTGCAATCAAATGTCTCGACAAAGTTTTTGTGTTCCTTGCAATATCCTTCAATCTTGCAAAATTAGGAAAGTTCTCGTGCCAAAAACAATAGTGGTTGCTGCCTTATCGACATGCATTAATTTTCCGGGCACAATTATTTATGCAATCACATGCTTGCACAAAGAGTAAATTTGTATATACTTCAACAACTCATATTAATACGTTATAATTTTCCCGTTCTACAGCTTCGCTAATATTAGGAATTAATTTATGCCCAGAGTTCTGCACCACCACGAGATACATTGTGGTGGAGGTGCCGGAACTCATCCTTATAAACAAAGTCAGATACCATGTTCGGTCATACCTTTCTCGGCCTTTTGGCTAAGATCAAGTGTAGTATCTGTTCTTATCAGTTTAATATCTGATATGTGGGCCAATGGTCCACACGATATTAAATTAATTTTTAAACGGGGAAGGCCCATCACAATAGCTTGCTATTGGGGTCTTCAAGCGTCGCCCAAGTGTTGCACTACTGCTAGGGCCTGGCGCACCCCCCACCAAATCACTAGATAAATATTTTATGCTCAAGACACCAACTAGTAATTTCTGAGCTGGTAAAACACCGAATGAATTAAAGCCTACTGTTTTGGGTTCTTTCCGCAACTAAAAGGTCCATTATTTCTATTCAACTTTTTAAAACAGAAATGCAGGGGCCGTATTTTGCAGGGCAAATATAATAATACAAATGTTTACCACTAAGTTTTAAAATTACAATTCAATTGTGCTTGCTACTTTCAGGTGCACAGAATGTACCTCATTCGTCCGAAACCAACTGACATCACTAGATCATCATCAAAAGAAGGGGCTTCGGTTCTCAACAAACAGAGTTGCGCTGTTCCAAGTTCACTCGAGCCGGTCATCCAAAGCAATTCCACTCAGTAGCCGCAAACTGCAAATATGTGCCCAAAGATGCAAGAAGTTACTTTTGGACATCTAGATATCCTCGCTTTGCATTTTAAACAAATAACTGCCAGATATTGAAATAGAACAATGTCAATCAGATTGCAACTATACTTCAAATTGAAGTAAATGTACATTATCGCGTTTTACAGTATTATACTATCATCTCGCAAAGCTTCCCACATCGACGGAATAAAGGTCAATGGACTCGGACAATGGTATAAATAAAGATATACAGCCTACATGACAACATACTTACCTGGATGGGGTCAATGGCTGATCATAAAGGGCCATGGCCTAGGGAAGTGACTTCCATTGCACTTTGGATGGGTGCTTGCCTAAGGTCTACCCAAGTGGTGGAGCCTACATCATAATTTGTGTTAGGGGGGCTTGCGTCCGCGCAGCCCCCGCAATTTTAGTAAAGTATTTTTTTGGTGACACGATATTTTGTTTTCAGTAAATGGTGCCAGAATTATGCAACTCATGACATTTGTAGTGTTTCTTTTTTTGGATAAGTTGGGAGGGAGCAAACTCTAAATTCCAACATAATGAGGGAGTACTTATCGTATTTAAGGTTTCTTGTTACGAGCTGAATTACAATTTTAACCATGCTAGTAAAATGAAAAAAAAAACACGATAATACTAGTTCAGAAACCTCTATAGATCTTGCATACCACCTCACGCGTCATGCCAATTCATTTTTGGTTGCCCTTCGTTGCATATGATTATTCAAGTTTTCCCGAATTTAAAAGAAATCCCACACTGCATGAATAAGGTAAACAACATCGCCAACATCACATATCAAAGAGCTGTTCTGATTTCTTCCAATTAAACGCAGCCATGTGATGAGCACAGAGCGAACTATTCTTTCGCCTTTTACTAAAGAATACCGTGTGCTCGTCACTTATAGTGGCATACGCTTATTTTTGGAGGGGTTTTCTATATGGAGCTCCCTAACAATTCAATCCACAAGATTTATGCAATCCTATTTTTTTGCCAGTTGATGAGCACTTACATGTGTCCTGATTCGTTAATCAAGGTTGCACTTACATGTGTCCCGATTCGTTAATCAATGTTGTCTGAAAATTTACCTTCTACTATATCCATCAAGTTATTTCCCATGGTTTCTATTATTTAGTTCAGAGTTCATATCGCTAAAGCTAAAGGTAATTACCAAAAATAATGCAATAAGGAAATTCGTTGTTGTGTTGTTTCCATGGTTCACGTGGTGGAGCAAAGCCTTTTTCCTATTTTCCTATTGAACACCTGCCAAGGCTTTGAATTTTAGACCATTCCGTTTTACATTTTTTGAGGGTCTCCTCTTTTCCCTTACAGGGTTTAAATTGTCTTCAAGGGTTTACATTAATCTGGTGGGTGTTTGAGGTTACCTGCACTCTAAACTATTTATTCTTATATTTAGTTCTCCTTTATTCTACTGATTTCTACTTACGTACCACATAGAGATACTCTGTGCCTGGAAGTCGAGGAGCTCGGGTCATAAGCAACCTTAGACAATCTGTTTAGGCATACCTTTCTCGGCCTTTTGGCTAAGATCAAGTGTAGTATCTGTTCTTATCAGTTTAATATCTGATATGTGGTCCAATGGTCCACACGATATTAAATTAATTTTTTAAGGGGGAAGGCCCACCACAATAGCTTGCTATTGTGGGGTCTTCACGAGTCGCTCAAGTGTTGCACTACTGCTCGGGCCAGGCTCACCACACCAAAACATAGTTTAAACCTCATGAGCCCATTTTTATGACCAACATAACATGTTTTTATTTTCTGCTCCGTTGGGACTTAACATTTGAAAATTAATGTAGGCATACTTTTCATCGCTGACATGACTTGCATTAAAAAATTAATTTAACAAAAACAAGCACGTATCATTTAATTTCCATACTAAAAAATGAAATCAAATACTTTCGTATTAATGTGCACGCAAAATATGTGTTTGTCTAATCATAAGATTAAGCACAATTTTAATGTGCACGCAAAATATGTGTTTGTCTAATCATAAGATTAAGCAAAATTTTAATCGTGCACTAAATTTTTTTTGCTTGGAAACTCTATAATAGCAACTATCAATTGACGAATAATATTGAAGAATAATGGCGAAAGAAAGTCTAAGAACAAAATTGAGTTAACGTCTAATTACTAATAATTCTCTAAATTTTTAGATTTTATGACTAATAAGTTTATGTTTTACTTATCCACGTTTAACCTATGTTACTCGGACTCGGAGTGTCCGACGTGGGTACGTGTCCAAGTATCAGACTCGACAACATTTTGAAAAATTTAAATGTTTTTGGTTTAAAATAAGTGTCCAAGTCTGAGTGTCCATGTCCGAGTGTCGAGTGTCCGACACCGGTACTCCAAGGTAAAATGAAGAGTCCGAGTAACATAGCGTGTAACTATATAACGTATCAGGTCCAGAACAAAACCTATTTCTAGTATCCAAAAAAAAATTACTCGGATTATTTTAATTTTTATAAAAGAGTTTAAAATGTTTACTATATTAACAATTTACAAATTATAAATTCTTTCTAATAATTCCTTAAAAATACACAAGTATATTAATATAACATTTATATATTGTAAAGTGATAAATATAATGTAAACTGGGGCGCATTTTCACAAAACGTCCCTGAATATACACGTAAACTATGAGCATCATCTTGTAAGCCTGGTTTAGTGCTTTCATATTTCTTAAAGTTTAATGCTTTGTCGTGTCAAAAAAATAACCTGATGGTTTTGGCGTTAAAATACCGAAAGTTTGTTGGTTTTTTGTGTGAAATGCTCTTAGCATTAGATTCGACAACCACAAGACGCACCCATCCCATCTTGGGTTGAGAAACATGCATGTACACCTAGGCATGTTGTTTCATTTTCTACAGTTTTCAAGTAGTAACAACAACTTAGTCCCGGAATCAAATTCCAAAGTGAATTCCTGGACCTAGTATATATATATATATATATATATATATCATTGTTCTGCCCTAACTAAAAAGGCTCTCACTACTTGAGACTCGTACTTGATTAAAATCATTACTTTGAGGTTGTTCACCCTCTGCTGCTTCGTTGACATAACTAATGACATAATTAATGACTAGAAGGTTTGCTTGAAGGGTTAAACTGATTCCGATTCCTATTTGAGACTTGAGAGTCATCAATGTCCTAAAAGAGAATTCCCACAACGCTATGGATATGGATGAAGACACTACAACGTTTATATACTTTCTCCTCCAAACACATCAATGTCCCTTCGGGGACATCCGATAAAATTGGAACGATACAGAGAAGATTAGCATGGCCCCTGCGCAAGGATGACACGCACAAATCGAGAAATGGTCCAAATTTTTTTTTTCAAAACAAGGACCTTTCCCTTTAAGGTTGTTTTTTTTAAAAAAAATTCTTTCTTTGTAAAAATGAATATTAGAAGTGCCATACGAGCGTGTAAACGAAACCAAACCATAAGTAAAGCACTCAGGTGGTTTCTGACAAAGCTAATTTTGTCATCCTATATGTTTTAGGCGCCCATGTAAGCTTTGCGAGTTTAAGTTTAAAGATAAATCAGAAGTCCCGTAACATAAATTTGCAGCAAGCAATCAAATAAGAGTTCATAAAGCACGAAGGGCGATCTAAAGCAGTCAACTTGAATTATATAGAATTGACAATGCATACATCATCACAAACTTTAAGAACTGCTCTCCGTACCTGTCTTGCGGAAACATAATACCGACCCTCCTGATCCACCCGGTCTAAACTCCAAAAGCTAGAAGATTGATGAAGAATATGTACTTTTCAGAAGCGATGCTGCATGCAAAGACAGTAAGTCAGCAACAGTTCAATGCTCTGACATCAAACACAAAAAACTGTCCAATCCCACTGACACTTAAAAATTCTAGTGCAATCAAATGTCTCGACAAAGTTTTTGTGTTCCTTGCAATATCCTTCAATCTTGCAAAATTAGGAAAGTTCTCGTGCCAAAAACAATAGTGGTTGCTGCCTTATCGACATGCATTAATTTTCCGGGCACAATTATTTATGCAATCACATGCTTGCACAAAGAGTAAATTTGTATATACTTCAACAACTCATATTAATACGTTATAATTTTCCCGTTCTACAGCTTCGCTAATATTAGGAATTAATTTATGCCCAGAGTTCTGCACCACCACGAGATACATTGTGGTGGAGGTGCCGGAACTCATCCTTATAAACAAAGTCAGATACCATGTTCGGTCATACCTTTCTCGGCCTTTTGGCTAAGATCAAGTGTAGTATCTGTTCTTATCAGTTTAATATCTGATATGTGGGCCAATGGTCCACACGATATTAAATTAATTTTTAAACGGGGAAGGCCCATCACAATAGCTTGCTATTGGGGTCTTCAAGCGTCGCCCAAGTGTTGCACTACTGCTAGGGCCTGGCGCACCCCCCACCAAATCACTAGATAAATATTTTATGCTCAAGACACCAACTAGTAATCTCTGAGCTGGTAAAACACCGAATGAATTAAAGCCTACTGTTTTGGGTTCTTTCCGCAACTAAAAGGTCCATTATTTCTATTCAACTTTTTAAAACAGAAATGCAGGGGCCGTATTTTGCAGGGCAAATATAATAATACAAATGTTTACCACTAAGTTTTAAAATTACAATTCAATTGTGCTTGCTACTTTCAGGTGCACAGAATGTACCTCATTCGTCCGAAACCAACTGACATCACTAGATCATCATCAAAAGAAGGGGCTTCGGTTCTCAACAAACAGAGTTGCGCTGTTCCAAGTTCACTCGAGCCGGTCATCCAAAGCAATTCCACTCAGTAGCCGCAAACTGCAAATATGTGCCCAAAGATGCAAGAAGTTACTTTTGGACATCTAGATATCCTCGCTTTGCATTTTAAACAAATAACTGCCAGATATTGAAATAGAACAATGTCAATCAGATTGCAACTATACTTCAAATTGAAGTAAATGTACATTATCGCGTTTTACAGTATTATACTATCATCTCGCAAAGCTTCCCACATCGACGGAATAAAGGTCAATGGACTCAGACAATGGTATAAATAAAGATATACAGCCTACATGACAACATACTTACCTGGATGGGGTCAATGGCTGATCATAAAGGGCCATGGCCTAGGGAAGTGACTTCCATTGCACTTTGGATGGGTGCTTGCCTAAGGTCTACCCAAGTGGTGGAGCCTACATCATAATTTGTGTTAGGGGGGCTTGCGTCCGCGCAGCCCCCGCAATTTTAGTAAAGTATTTTTTTGGTGACACGATATTTTGTTTTCAGTAAATGGTGCCAGAATTATGCAACTCATGACATTTGTAGTGTTTCTTTTTTTGGATAAGTTGGGAGGGAGCAAACTCTAAATTCCAACATAATGAGGGAGTACTTATCGTATTTAAGGTTTCTTGTTACGAGCTGAATTACAATTTTAACCATGCTAGTAAAATGAAAAAAAAAAACACGATAATACTAGTTCAGAAACCTCTATAGATCTTGCATACCACCTCACGCGTCATGCCAATTCATTTTTGGTTGCCCTTCGTTGCATATGATTATTCAAGTTTTCCCGAATTTAAAAGAAATCCCACACTGCATGAATAAGGTAAACAACATCGCCAACATCACATATCAAAGAGCTGTTCTGATTTCTTCCAATTAAACGCAGCCATGTGATGAGCACAGAGCGAACTATTCTTTCGCCTTTTACTAAAGAATACCGTGTGCTCGTCACTTATAGTGGCATACGCTTATTTTTGGAGGGGTTTTCTATATGGAGCTCCCTAACAATTCAATCCACAAGATTTATGCAATCCTATTTTTTTGCCAGTTGATGAGCACTTACATGTGTCCTGATTCGTTAATCAAGGTTGCACTTACATGTGTCCCGATTCGTTAATCAATGTTGTCTGAAAATTTACCTTCTACTATATCCATCAAGTTATTTCCCATGGTTTCTATTATTTAGTTCAGAGTTCATATCGCTAAAGCTAAAGGTAATTACCAAAAATAATGCAATAAGGAAATTCGTTGTTGTGTTGTTTCCATGGTTCACGTGGTGGAGCAAAGCCTTTTTCCTATTTTCCTATTGAACACCTGCCAAGGCTTTGAATTTTAGACCATTCCGTTTTACATTTTTTGAGGGTCTCCTCTTTTCCCTTACAGGGTTTAAATTGTCTTCAAGGGTTTACATTAATCTGGTGGGTGTTTGAGGTTACCTGCACTCTAAACTATTTATTCTTATATTTAGTTCTCCTTTATTCTACTGATTTCTACTTACGTACCACATAGAGATACTCTGTGCCTGGAAGTCGAGGAGCTCGGGTCATAAGCAACCTTAGACAATCTGTTTAGGCATACCTTTCTCGGCCTTTTGGCTAAGATCAAGTGTAGTATCTGTTCTTATCAGTTTAATATCTGATATGTGGTCCAATGGTCCACACGATATTAAATTAATTTTTTAAGGGGGAAGGCCCACCACAATAGCTTGCTATTGTGGGGTCTTCACGAGTCGCTCAAGTGTTGCACTACTGCTCGGGCCAGGCTCACCACACCAAAACATAGTTTAAACCTCATGAGCCCATTTTTATGACCAACATAACATGTTTTTATTTTCTGCTCCGTTGGGACTTAACATTTGAAAATTAATGTAGGCATACTTTTCATCGCTGACATGACTTGCATTAAAAAATTAATTTAACAAAAACAAGCACGTATCATTTAATTTCCATACTAAAAAATGAAATCAAATACTTTCGTATTAATGTGCACGCAAAATATGTGTTTGTCTAATCATAAGATTAAGCACAATTTTAATGTGCACCCAAAATATGTGTTTGTCTAATCATAAGATTAAGCAAAATTTTAATCGTGCACTAAATTTTTTTTGCTTGGAAACTCTATAATAGCAACTATCAATTGACGAATAATATTGAAGAATAATGGCGAAAGAAAGTCTAAGAACAAAATTGAGTTAACGTCTAATTACTAATAATTCTCTAAATTTTTAGATTTTATGACTAATAAGTTTATGTTTTACTTATCCACGTTTAACCTATGTTACTCGGACTCGGAGTGTCCGACGTGGGTACGTGTCCAAGTATCAGACTCGACAACATTTTGAAAAATTTAAATGTTTTTGGTTTAAAATAAGTGTCCAAGTCTGAGTGTCCATGTCCGAGTGTCGAGTGTCCGACACCGGTACTCCAAGGTAAAATGAAGAGTCCGAGTAACATAGCGTGTAACTATATAACGTATCAGGTCCAGAACAAAACCTATTTCTAGTATCCAAAAAAAAATTACTCGGATTATTTTAATTTTTATAAAAGAGTTTAAAATGTTTACTATATTAACAATTTACAAATTATAAATTCTTTCTAATAATTCCTTAAAAATACACAAGTATATTAATATAACATTTATATATTGTAAAGTGATAAATATAATGTAAACTGGGGCGCATTTTCACAAAACGTCCCTGAATATACACGTAAACTATGAGCATCATCTTGTAAGCCTGGTTTAGTGCTTTCATATTTCTTAAAGTTTAATGCTTTGTCGTGTCAAAAAAATAACCTGATGGTTTTGGCGTTAAAATACCGAAAGTTTGTTGGTTTTTTGTGTGAAATGCTCTTAGCATTAGATTCGACAACCACAAGACGCACCCATCCCATCTTGGGTTGAGAAACATGCATGTACACCTAGGCATGTTGTTTCATTTTCTACAGTTTTCAAGTAGTAACAACAACTTAGTCCCGGAATCAAATTCCAAAGTGAATTCCTGGACCTAGTATATATATATATATATATATATATATATATATATATATATATCATTGTTCTGCCCTAACTAAAAAGGCTCTCACTACTTGAGACTCGTACTTGATTAAAATCATTACTTTGAGGTTGTTCACCCTCTGCTGCTTCGTTGACATAACTAATGACATAATTAATGACTAGAAGGTTTGCTTGAAGGGTTAAACTGATTCCGATTCCTATTTGAGACTTGAGAGTCATCAATGTCCTAAAAGAGAATTCCCACAACGCTATGGATATGGATGAAGACACTACAACGTTTATATACTTTCTCCTCCAAACACATCAATGTCCCTTCGGGGACATCCGATAAAATTGGAACGATACAGAGAAGATTAGCATGGCCCCTGCGCAAGGATGACACGCACAAATCGAGAAATGGTCCAAATTTTTTTTTTCAAAACAAGGACCTTTCCCTTTAAGGTTGTTTTTTTTAAAAAAAATTCTTTCTTTGTAAAAATGAATATTAGAAGTGCCATACGAGCGTGTAAACGAAACCAAACCATAAGTAAAGCACTCAGGTGGTTTCTGACAAAGCTAATTTTGTCATCCTATATGTTTTAGGCGCCCATGTAAGCTTTGCGAGTTTAAGTTTAAAGATAAATCAGAAGTCCCGTAACATAAATTTGCAGCAAGCAATCAAATAAGAGTTCATAAAGCACGAAGGGCGATCTAAAGCAGTCAACTTGAATTATATAGAATTGACAATGCATACATCATCACAAACTTTAAGAACTGCTCTCCGTACCTGTCTTGCGGAAACATAATACCGACCCTCCTGATCCACCCGGTCTAAACTCCAAAAGCTAGAAGATTGATGAAGAATATGTACTTTTCAGAAGCGATGCTGCATGCAAAGACAGTAAGTCAGCAACAGTTCAATGCTCTGACATCAAACACAAAAAACTGTCCAATCCCACTGACACTTAAAAATTCTAGTGCAATCAAATGTCTCGACAAAGTTTTTGTGTTCCTTGCAATATCCTTCAATCTTGCAAAATTAGGAAAGTTCTCGTGCCAAAAACAATAGTGGTTGCTGCCTTATCGACATGCATTAATTTTCCGGGCACAATTATTTATGCAATCACATGCTTGCACAAAGAGTAAATTTGTATATACTTCAACAACTCATATTAATACGTTATAATTTTCCCGTTCTACAGTTTCGCTAATATTAGGAATTAATTTATGCCCAGAGTTCTGCACCACCACGAGATACATTGTGGTGGAGGTGCCGGAACTCATCCTTATAAACAAAGTCAGATACCATGTTCGGTCATACCTTTCTCGGCCTTTTGGCTAAGATCAAGTGTAGTATCTGTTCTTATCAGTTTAATATCTGATATGTGGGCCAATGGTCCACACGATATTAAATTAATTTTTAAACGGGGAAGGCCCATCACAATAGCTTGCTATTGGGGTCTTCAAGCGTCGCCCAAGTGTTGCACTACTGCTAGGGCCTGGCGCACCCCCCACCAAATCACTAGATAAATATTTTATGCTCAAGACACCAACTAGTAATCTCTGAGCTGGTAAAACACCGAATGAATTAAAGCCTACTGTTTTGGGTTCTTTCCGCAACTAAAAGGTCCATTATTTCTATTCAACTTTTTAAAACAGAAATGCAGGGGCCGTATTTTGCAGGGCAAATATAATAATACAAATGTTTACCACTAAGTTTTAAAATTACAATTCAATTGTGCTTGCTACTTTCAGGTGCACAGAATGTACCTCATTCGTCCGAAACCAACTGACATCACTAGATCATCATCAAAAGAAGGGGCTTCGGTTCTCAACAAACAGAGTTGCGCTGTTCCAAGTTCACTCGAGCCGGTCATCCAAAGCAATTCCACTCAGTAGCCGCAAACTGCAAATATGTGCCCAAAGATGCAAGAAGTTACTTTTGGACATCTAGATATCCTCGCTTTGCATTTTAAACAAATAACTGCCAGATATTGAAATAGAACAATGTCAATCAGATTGCAACTATACTTCAAATTGAAGTAAATGTACATTATCGCGTTTTACAGTATTATACTATCATCTCGCAAAGCTTCCCACATCGACGGAATAAAGGTCAATGGACTCAGACAATGGTATAAATAAAGATATACAGCCTACATGACAACATACTTACCTGGATGGGGTCAATGGCTGATCATAAAGGGCCATGGCCTAGGGAAGTGACTTCCATTGCACTTTGGATGGGTGCTTGCCTAAGGTCTACCCAAGTGGTGGAGCCTACATCATAATTTGTGTTAGGGGGGCTTGCGTCCGCGCAGCCCCCGCAATTTTAGTAAAGTATTTTTTTGGTGACACGATATTTTGTTTTCAGTAAATGGTGCCAGAATTATGCAACTCATGACATTTGTAGTGTTTCTTTTTTTGGATAAGTTGGGAGGGAGCAAACTCTAAATTCCAACATAATGAGGGAGTACTTATCGTATTTAAGGTTTCTTGTTACGAGCTGAATTACAATTTTAACCATGCTAGTAAAATGAAAAAAAAAACACGATAATACTAGTTCAGAAACCTCTATAGATCTTGCATACCACCTCACGCGTCATGCCAATTCATTTTTGGTTGCCCTTCGTTGCATATGATTATTCAAGTTTTCCCGAATTTAAAAGAAATCCCACACTGCATGAATAAGGTAAACAACATCGCCAACATCACATATCAAAGAGCTGTTCTGATTTCTTCCAATTAAACGCAGCCATGTGATGAGCACAGAGCGAACTATTCTTTCGCCTTTTACTAAAGAATACCGTGTGCTCGTCACTTATAGTGGCATACGCTTATTTTTGGAGGGGTTTTCTATATGGAGCTCCCTAACAATTCAATCCACAAGATTTATGCAATCCTATTTTTTTGCCAGTTGATGAGCACTTACATGTGTCCTGATTCGTTAATCAAGGTTGCACTTACATGTGTCCCGATTCGTTAATCAATGTTGTCTGAAAATTTACCTTCTACTATATCCATCAAGTTATTTCCCATGGTTTCTATTATTTAGTTCAGAGTTCATATCGCTAAAGCTAAAGGTAATTACCAAAAATAATGCAATAAGGAAATTCGTTGTTGTGTTGTTTCCATGGTTCACGTGGTGGAGCAAAGCCTTTTTCCTATTTTCCTATTGAACACCTGCCAAGGCTTTGAATTTTAGACCATTCCGTTTTACATTTTTTGAGGGTCTCCTCTTTTCCCTTACAGGGTTTAAATTGTCTTCAAGGGTTTACATTAATCTGGTGGGTGTTTGAGGTTACCTGCACTCTAAACTATTTATTCTTATATTTAGTTCTCCTTTATTCTACTGATTTCTACTTACGTACCACATAGAGATACTCTGTGCCTGGAAGTCGAGGAGCTCGGGTCATAAGCAACCTTAGACAATCTGTTTAGGCATACCTTTCTCGGCCTTTTGGCTAAGATCAAGTGTAGTATCTGTTCTTATCAGTTTAATATCTGATATGTGGTCCAATGGTCCACACGATATTAAATTAATTTTTTAAGGGGGAAGGCCCACCACAATAGCTTGCTATTGTGGGGTCTTCACGAGTCGCTCAAGTGTTGCACTACTGCTCGGGCCAGGCTCACCACACCAAAACATAGTTTAAACCTCATGAGCCCATTTTTATGACCAACATAACATGTTTTTATTTTCTGCTCCGTTGGGACTTAACATTTGAAAATTAATGTAGGCATACTTTTCATCGCTGACATGACTTGCATTAAAAAATTAATTTAACAAAAACAAGCACGTATCATTTAATTTCCATACTAAAAAATGAAATCAAATACTTTCGTATTAATGTGCACGCAAAATATGTGTTTGTCTAATCATAAGATTAAGCACAATTTTAATGTGCACGCAAAATATGTGTTTGTCTAATCATAAGATTAAGCAAAATTTTAATCGTGCACTAAATTTTTTTTGCTTGGAAACTCTATAATAGCAACTATCAATTGACGAATAATATTGAAGAATAATGGCGAAAGAAAGTCTAAGAACAAAATTGAGTTAACGTCTAATTACTAATAATTCTCTAAATTTTTAGATTTTATGACTAATAAGTTTATGTTTTACTTATCCACGTTTAACCTATGTTACTCGGACTCGGAGTGTCCGACGTGGGTACGTGTCCAAGTATCAGACTCGACAACATTTTGAAAAATTTAAATGTTTTTGGTTTAAAATAAGTGTCCAAGTCTGAGTGTCCATGTCCGAGTGTCGAGTGTCCGACACCGGTACTCCAAGGTAAAATGAAGAGTCCGAGTAACATAGCGTGTAACTATATAACGTATCAGGTCCAGAACAAAACCTATTTCTAGTATCCAAAAAAAAATTACTCGGATTATTTTAATTTTAATAAAAGAGTTTAAAATGTTTACTATATTAACAATTTACAAATTATAAATTCTTTCTAATAATTCCTTAAAAATACACAAGTATATTAATATAACATTTATATATTGTAAAGTGATAAATATAATGTAAACTGGGGCGCATTTTCACAAAACGTCCCTGAATATACACGTAAAC
The DNA here is from genome assembly GCA_036435485.1 of Saposhnikovia divaricata. Lineage (NCBI taxonomy): Eukaryota > Viridiplantae > Streptophyta > Magnoliopsida > Apiales > Apiaceae > Saposhnikovia > Saposhnikovia divaricata. Next base: position 14,388,916 of record CM071600.1, read on the forward strand.
TATGAGCATCATCTTGTAAGCCTGGTTTAGTGCTTTCATATTTCTTAAAGTTTAATGCTTTGTCGTGTCAAAAAAATAACCTGATGGTTTTGGCGTTAAAATACCGAAAGTTTGTTGGTTTTTTGTGTGAAATGCTCTTAGCATTAGATTCGACAACCACAAGACGCACCCATCCCATCTTGGGTTGAGAAACATGCATGTACACCTAGGCATGTTGTTTCATTTTCTACAGTTTTCAAGTAGTAACAACAACTTAGTCCCGGAATCAAATTCCAAAGTGAATTCCTGGACCTAGTATATATATATATATATATATATATATATATATATATCATTGTTCTGCCCTAACTAAAAAGGCTCTCACTACTTGAGACTCGTACTTGATTAAAATCATTACTTTGAGGTTGTTCACCCTCTGCTGCTTCGTTGACATAACTAATGACATAATTAATGACTAGAAGGTTTGCTTGAAGGGTTAAACTGATTCCGATTCCTATTTGAGACTTGAGAGTCATCAATGTCCTAAAAGAGAATTCCCACAACGCTATGGATATGGATGAAGACACTACAACGTTTATATACTTTCTCCTCCAAACACATCAATGTCCCTTCGGGGACATCCGATAAAATTGGAACGATACAGAGAAGATTAGCATGGCCCCTGCGCAAGGATGACACGCACAAATCGAGAAATGGTCCAAATTTTTTTTTTCAAAACAAGGACCTTTCCCTTTAAGGTTGTTTTTTTTAAAAAAAATTCTTTCTTTGTAAAAATGAATATTAGAAGTGCCATACGAGCGTGTAAACGAAACCAAACCATAAGTAAAGCACTCAGGTGGTTTCTGACAAAGCTAATTTTGTCATCCTATATGTTTTAGGCGCCCATGTAAGCTTTGCGAGTTTAAGTTTAAAGATAAATCAGAAGTCCCGTAACATAAATTTGCAGCAAGCAATCAAATAAGAGTTCATAAAGCACGAAGGGCGATCTAAAGCAGTCAACTTGAATTATATAGAATTGACAATGCATACATCATCACAAACTTTAAGAACTGCTCTCCGTACCTGTCTTGCGGAAACATAATACCGACCCTCCTGATCCACCCGGTCTAAACTCCAAAAGCTAGAAGATTGATGAAGAATATGTACTTTTCAGAAGCGATGCTGCATGCAAAGACAGTAAGTCAGCAACAGTTCAATGCTCTGACATCAAACACAAAAAACTGTCCAATCCCACTGACACTTAAAAATTCTAGTGCAATCAAATGTCTCGACAAAGTTTTTGTGTTCCTTGCAATATCCTTCAATCTTGCAAAATTAGGAAAGTTCTCGTGCCAAAAACAATAGTGGTTGCTGCCTTATCGACATGCATTAATTTTCCGGGCACAATTATTTATGCAATCACATGCTTGCACAAAGAGTAAATTTGTATATACTTCAACAACTCATATTAATACGTTATAATTTTCCCGTTCTACAGCTTCGCTAATATTAGGAATTAATTTATGCCCAGAGTTCTGCACCACCACGAGATACATTGTGGTGGAGGTGCCGGAACTCATCCTTATAAACAAAGTCAGATACCATGTTCGGTCATACCTTTCTCGGCCTTTTGGCTAAGATCAAGTGTAGTATCTGTTCTTATCAGTTTAATATCTGATATGTGGGCCAATGGTCCACACGATATTAAATTAATTTTTAAACGGGGAAGGCCCATCACAATAGCTTGCTATTGGGGTCTTCAAGCGTCGCCCAAGTGTTGCACTACTGCTAGGGCCTGGCGCACCCCCCACCAAATCACTAGATAAATATTTTATGCTCAAGACACCAACTAGTAATCTCTGAGCTGGTAAAACACCGAATGAATTAAAGCCTACTGTTTTGGGTTCTTTCCGCAACTAAAAGGTCCATTATTTCTATTCAACTTTTTAAAACAGAAATGCAGGGGCCGTATTTTGCAGGGCAAATATAATAATACAAATGTTTACCACTAAGTTTTAAAATTACAATTCAATTGTGCTTGCTACTTTCAGGTGCACAGAATGTACCTCATTCGTCCGAAACCAACTGACATCACTAGATCATCATCAAAAGAAGGGGCTTCGGTTCTCAACAAACAGAGTTGCGCTGTTCCAAGTTCACTCGAGCCGGTCATCCAAAGCAATTCCACTCAGTAGCCGCAAACTGCAAATATGTGCCCAAAGATGCAAGAAGTTACTTTTGGACATCTAGATATCCTCGCTTTGCATTTTAAACAAATAACTGCCAGATATTGAAATAGAACAATGTCAATCAGATTGCAACTATACTTCAAATTGAAGTAAATGTACATTATCGCGTTTTACAGTATTATACTATCATCTCGCAAAGCTTCCCACATCGACGGAATAAAGGTCAATGGACTCAGACAATGGTATAAATAAAGATATACAGCCTACATGACAACATACTTACCTGGATGGGGTCAATGGCTGATCATAAAGGGCCATGGCCTAGGGAAGTGACTTCCATTGCACTTTGGATGGGTGCTTGCCTAAGGTCTACCCAAGTGGTGGAGCCTACATCATAATTTGTGTTAGGGGGGCTTGCGTCCGCGCAGCCCCCGCAATTTTAGTAAAGTATTTTTTTGGTGACACGATATTTTGTTTTCAGTAAATGGTGCCAGAATTATGCAACTCATGACATTTGTAGTGTTTCTTTTTTTGGATAAGTTGGGAGGGAGCAAACTCTAAATTCCAACATAATGAGGGAGTACTTATCGTATTTAAGGTTTCTTGTTACGAGCTGAATTACAATTTTAACCATGCTAGTAAAATGAAAAAAAAAACACGATAATACTAGTTCAGAAACCTCTATAGATCTTGCATACCACCTCACGCGTCATGCCAATTCATTTTTGGTTGCCCTTCGTTGCATATGATTATTCAAGTTTTCCCGAATTTAAAAGAAATCCCACACTGCATGAATAAGGTAAACAACATCGCCAACATCACATATCAAAGAGCTGTTCTGATTTCTTCCAATTAAACGCAGCCATGTGATGAGCACAGAGCGAACTATTCTTTCGCCTTTTACTAAAGAATACCGTGTGCTCGTCACTTATAGTGGCATACGCTTATTTTTGGAGGGGTTTTCTATATGGAGCTCCCTAACAATTCAATCCACAAGATTTATGCAATCCTATTTTTTTGCCAGTTGATGAGCACTTACATGTGTCCTGATTCGTTAATCAAGGTTGCACTTACATGTGTCCCGATTCGTTAATCAATGTTGTCTGAAAATTTACCTTCTACTATATCCATCAAGTTATTTCCCATGGTTTCTATTATTTAGTTCAGAGTTCATATCGCTAAAGCTAAAGGTAATTACCAAAAATAATGCAATAAGGAAATTCGTTGTTGTGTTGTTTCCATGGTTCACGTGGTGGAGCAAAGCCTTTTTCCTATTTTCCTATTGAACACCTGCCAAGGCTTTGAATTTTAGACCATTCCGTTTTACATTTTTTGAGGGTCTCCTCTTTTCCCTTACAGGGTTTAAATTGTCTTCAAGGGTTTACATTAATCTGGTGGGTGTTTGAGGTTACCTGCACTCTAAACTATTTATTCTTATATTTAGTTCTCCTTTATTCTACTGATTTCTACTTACGTACCACATAGAGATACTCTGTGCCTGGAAGTCGAGGAGCTCGGGTCATAAGCAACCTTAGACAATCTGTTTAGGCATACCTTTCTCGGCCTTTTGGCTAAGATCAAGGGTAGTATCTGTTCTTATCAGTTTAATATCTGATATGTGGTCCAATGGTCCACACGATATTAAATTAATTTTTTAAGGGGGAAGGCCCACCACAATAGCTTGCTATTGTGGGGTCTTCACGAGTCGCTCAAGTGTTGCACTACTGCTCGGGCCAGGCTCACCACACCAAAACATAGTTTAAACCTCATGAGCCCATTTTTATGACCAACATAACATGTTTTTATTTTCTGCTCCGTTGGGACTTAACATTTGAAAATTAATGTAGGCATACTTTTCATCGCTGACATGACTTGCATTAAAAAATTAATTTAACAAAAACAAGCACGTATCATTTAATTTCCATACTAAAAAATGAAATCAAATACTTTCGTATTAATGTGCACGCAAAATATGTGTTTGTCTAATCATAAGATTAAGCACAATTTTAATGTGCACGCAAAATATGTGTTTGTCTAATCATAAGATTAAGCAAAATTTTAATCGTGCACTAAATTTTTTTTGCTTGGAAACTCTATAATAGCAACTATCAATTGACGAATAATATTGAAGAATAATGGCGAAAGAAAGTCTAAGAACAAAATTGAGTTAACGTCTAATTACTAATAATTCTCTAAATTTTTAGATTTTATGACTAATAAGTTTATGTTTTACTTATCCACGTTTAACCTATGTTACTCGGACTCGGAGTGTCCGACGTGGGTACGTGTCCAAGTATCAGACTCGACAACATTTTGAAAAATTTAAATGTTTTTGGTTTAAAATAAGTGTCCAAGTCTGAGTGTCCATGTCCGAGTGTCGAGTGTCCGACACCGGTACTCCAAGGTAAAATGAAGAGTCCGAGTAACATAGCGTGTAACTATATAACGTATCAGGTCCAGAACAAAACCTATTTCTAGTATCCAAAAAAAAATTACTCGGATTATTTTAATTTTTATAAAAGAGTTTAAAATGTTTACTATATTAACAAATTTACAAATTATAAATTCTTTCTAATAATTCCTTAAAAATACACAAGTATATTAATATAACATTTATATATTGTAAAGTGATAAATATAATGTAAACTGGGGCGCATTTTCACAAAACGTCCCTGAATATACACGTAAACTATGAGCATCATCTTGTAAGCCTGGTTTAGTGCTTTCATATTTCTTAAAGTTTAATGCTTTGTCGTGTCAAAAAAATAACCTGATGGTTTTGGCGTTAAAATACCGAAAGTTTGTTGGTTTTTTGTGTGAAATGCTCTTAGCATTAGATTCGACAACCACAAGACGCACCCATCCCATCTTGGGTTGAGAAACATGCATGTACACCTAGGCATGTTTCATTTTCTACAGTTTTCAAGTAGTAACAAAAACTTAGTCCCGGAATCAAATTCCAAAGTGAATTCCTGGACCTAGTGTATATATATATATATATATATATATATATATATAAATATATATATATATATCATTGTTCTGCCCTAACTAAAAAGGCTCTCACTACTTGAGACTCGTACTTGATTAAAATCATTACTTTGAGGTTGTTCACCCTCTGCTGCTTCGTTGACATAACTAATGACATAATTAATGACTAGAAGGTTTGCTTGAAGGGTTAAACTGATTCCGATTCCTATTTGAGACTTGAGAGTCATCAATGTCCTAAAAGAGAATTCCCACAACGCTATTGATATGGATGAAGACACTACAACGTTTATATACTTTCTCCTCCAAACACATCAATGTCCCTTCGGGGACATCCGATAAAATTGGAACGATACAGAGAAGATTAGCATGGCCCCTGCGCAAGGATGACACGCACAAATCGAGAAATGGTCCAAATTTTTTTTTCAAAACAAGGACCTTTCCCTTTAAGGTTGTTTTTTTAAAAAAAAAATCTTTCTTTGTAAAAATGAATATTAGAAGTGCCATACGAGCGTGTAAACGAAACCAAACCATAAGTAAAGCACTCATGTGGTTTCTGACAAAGATAATTTTGTCATCCTATATGTTTTAGGCGCCCATGTAAGCTTTGCTAGTTTAAGTTTAAAGATAAATCAGAAGTCCCGTAACATATATTACTTAATTTGTTGAGGTCTGGTCGGATAGAAATTTGCAGCAAGCAATCAAATAAGAGTTCATAAAGCACGAAGGGCGATCTAAAGCAGTCAACTTGAATTATATAGAATTGACAATGCATACATCATCACAAACTTTAAGAACTGCTCTCCGTACCTGTCTTGCGGAAACATAATACCGACCCTCCTGATCCACCCGGTCTAAACTCCAAAAGCTAGAAGATTGATGAAAAATATGTACTTTTCAGAAGCGATGCTGCATGCAAAGACAGTAAGTCAGCAACAGTTCAATGCTCTGACATCAAACACAAAAAACTGTCCAATCCCACTAACACTTAAAAATTCTAGTGCAATCAAATGTCTCGACAAAGTTTTTGTGTTCCTTGCAATATCCTTCAACCTTGCAAAATTAGGAAAGTTCTCGTGCCAAAAACAATAGTGGTTGCTGCCTTATCGACATGCATTAATTTTCCGGGAACAATTATTTATGCAATCACATGCTTGCACAAAGAGTAAATTTGTATATACTTCAACAACTCATATTAATACGTTATAATTTTCCCGTTCTACAGCTTTGCTAATATTAGGAATTAATTTATGCCCAGAGTTCTGCACCACCACGAGATACATTGTGGTGGAGGTGCCGGAACTCATCCTTATAAACAAAGTCAGATACCATGTTCGGTCATACCTTTCTCGGCCTTTTGGCTAAGATCAAGTGTAGTATCTGTTCTTATCAGTTTAATATCTGATATGTGGGCCAATGGTCCACACGATATTAAATTAATTTTTAAACGGGCAAGGCCCATCACAATAGCTTGCTATTGGGGTCTTCAAGCGTCGCCCAAGTGTTGCACTACTGCTAGGGCCTGGCGCACCCCCCACCAAATCACTAGATAAATATTTTATGCTCAAGACACCAACTAGTAATCTCTGAGCTGGTAAAACACCGAATGAATTAAAGCCTACTGTTTTGGGTTCTTTCCGCAACTAAAAGGTCCATTATTTCTATTCAACTTTTTAAAACAGAAATGCAGGGGCCGTATTTTGCAGGGCAAATATAATAATACAAATGTTTACCACTAAGTTTTAAAATTACAATTCAATTGTGCTTGCTACTTTCAGGTGCACAGAATGTACCTCATTCGTCCGAAACCAACTGACATCACTAGATCATCATCAAAAGAAGGGGCTTCGGTTCTCAACAAACAGAGTTGCGCTGTTCCAAGTTCACTCGAGCCGGTCATCCAAAGCAATTCCACTCAGTAGCCGCAAACTGCAAATATGTGCCCAAAGATGCAAGAAGTTACTTTTGGACATCTAGATATCCTCGCTTTGCATTTTAAACAAATAACTGCCAGATATTGAAATAGAACAATGTCAATCAGATTGCAACTATACTTCAAATTGAAGTAAAAGTACATTATCGCGTTTTACAGTATTATACTATCATCTCGCAAAGCTTCCCACATCGACGGAATAAAGGTCAATGGACTCAGACAATGGTATAAATAAAGATATACAGCCTACATGACAACATACTTACCTGGATGGGGTCAATGGCTGATCATAAAGGGCCATGGCCTAGGGAAGTGACTTCCATTGCACTTTGGATGGGTGCTTGCCTAAGGTCTACCCAAGTGGTGGAGCCTACATCATAATTTGTGTTAGGGGGGCTTGCGTCCGCGCAGCCCCCGCAATTTTAGTAAAGTATTTTTTTGGTGACACGATATTTTGTTTTCGGTAAATGGTGCCAGAATTATGCAACTCATGACATTTGTAGTGTTTCTTTTTTTGGATAAGTTGGGAGGGAGCAAACTCTAAATTCCAACATAATGAGGGAGTACTTATCGTATTTAAGGTTTCTTGTTACGAGCTGAATTACAATTTTAACCATGCTAGTAAAATGAAAAAAAAACACGATAATACTAGTTCAGAAACCTCTATAGATCTTGCATACCACCTCACGCGTCATGCCAATTCATTTTTGGTTGCCCTTCGTTGCATATGATTATTCAAGTTTTCCCGAATTTAAAAGAAATCCCACACTGCATGAATAAGGTAAACAACATCGCCAACATCACATATCAAAGAGCTGTTCTGATTTCTTCCAATTAAACGCAGCCATGTGATGAGCACAGAGCGAACTATTCTTTCGCCTTTTACTAAAGAATACCGTGTGCTCGTCACTTATAGTGGCATACGCTTATTTATGGAGGGGTTTTCTATATGGAGCTCCCTAACAATTCAATCCACAAGATTTGTGCAATCCTATTTTTTTGCCAGTTGATGAGCACTTACATGTGTCCTGATTCGTTAATCAAGGTTGCACTTACATGTGTCCCGATTCGTTAATCAAGGTTGTCTGAAAATTTACCTTCTACTATATCCATCAAGTTATTTCCCATGGTTTCTATTATTTAGTTCAGAGCTCATATCGCTAAAGCTAAAGGTAATTACCAAAAATAATGCAATAAGGAAATTCGTTGTTGTGTTGTTTCCATGGTTCACGTGGTGGAGCAAAGCCTTCTTCCTATTTTCCTATTGAACACCTGCCAAGGCTTTGAATTTTAGACCATTCCGTTTTACATTTTTTGAGGGTCTCCTCTTTTCCCTTACAGGGTTTAAATTGTCTTCAAGGGTTTACAATTTACATTAATCTGGTGGGTGTTTGAGGTTACCTGCACTCTAAACTATTTATTCTTATATTTAGTTCTCCTTTATTCTACTGATTTCTACTTACGTACCACATAGAGATACTCTGTGCCTGGAAGTCGAGGAGCTCGGGTCATAAGCAACCTTAGACAATCTGTTTAGGCATACCTTTCTCGGCCTTTTGGCTAAGATCAAGTGTAGTATCTGTTCTTATCAGTTTAATATCTGATATGTGGTCCAATGGTCCACACGATATTAAATTAATTTTTTAAGGGGGAAGGCCCACCACAATAGCTTGCTATTGTGGGGTCTTCACGAGTCGCTCAAGTGTTGCACTACTGCTCGGGCCAGGCTCACCCCACCAAAACATAGTTTAAACCTCATGAGCCCATTTTTATGACCAACATAACATGTTTTTATTTTCTGCTCCGTTGGGACTTAACATTTGAAAATTAATGTAGGCATACTTTTCATCGCTGACATGACTTGCATTAAAAAATTAATTTAACAAAAACAAGCACGTATCATTTAATTTCCATACAAAAAAATGAAATCAAATACTTTCGTATTAATGTGAACGCAAAATATGTGTTTGTCTAATCATAAGATTAAGCACAATTTTAATGTGCACGCAAAATATGTGTTTGTCTAATCATAAGATTAAGCAAAATTTTAATCGTGCACTAAATTTTTTTTTCTTGGAAACTCTATATTAGCAACTATCAATTGACGAATAATATTGAAGAATAATGGCGAAAGAAAGTCTAAGAACAAAATTGAGTTAACGTCTAATTACTAATAATTCTCTAAATTTTTAGATTTTATGACTAATAAGTTTATGTTTTACTTATCCACGTTTAACTTATGTTACTCGGACTCGGAGTGTCCGACGTGGGTACGTGTCCAAGTATCAGACTCGACAACATTTTGAAAATTTTAAATGTTTTTGGTTTAAAATAAGTGTCCAAGTCTGAGTGTCCATGTCCGAGTGTCGAGTGTCCGACACCGGTACTCCAAGGTAAAATGAAGAGTCCGAGTAACATAGCGTGTAACTATATAACGTATCAGGTCCAGAACAAAACCTATTTCTAGTATCCAAAAAAAAAATTACTCGGATTATTTTAATTTTTATAAAAGAGTTTAAAATGTTTACTATATTAACAAATTTACAAATTATAAATTCTTTCTAATAATTCCTTAAAAATACACAAGTATATTAATATAACATTTATATATTGTAAAGTGATAAATATAATGTAAACTGGGGCGCATTTTCACAAAACGTCCCTGAATATACACGTAAACTATGAGCATCATCTTGTAAGCCTGGTTTAGTGCTTTCATATTTCTTAAAGTTTAATGCTTTGTCGTGTCAAAAAAATAACCTGATGGTTTTGGCGTTAAAATACCGAAAGTTTGTTGGTTTTTTGTGTGAAATGCTCTTAGCATTAGATTCGACAACCACAAGACGCACCCATCCCATCTTGGGTTGAGAAACATGCATGTACACCTAGGCATGTTGTTTCATTTTCTACAGTTTTCAAGTAGTAACAAAAACTTAGTCCCGGAATCAAATTCCAAAGTGAATTCCTGGACCTAGTATATATATATATATATATATATATATATATATATATATATATATAAATATATATATATATATATCATTGTTCTGCCCTAACTAAAAAGGCTCTCACTACTTGAGACTCGTACTTGATTAAAATCATTACTTTGAGGTTGTTCACCCTCTGCTGCTTCGTTGACATAACTAATGACATAATTAATGACTAGAAGGTTTGCTTGAAGGGTTAAACTGATTCTGATTCCTATTTGAGACTTGAGAGTCATCAATGTCCTAAAAGAGAATTCCCACAACGCTATGGATGAAGACACTACAACGTTTATATACTTTCTCCTCCAAACACATCAATGTCCCTTCGGGGACATCCGATAAAATTGGAACGATACAGAGAAGATTAGCATGGCCCCTGCGCAAGGATGACATGCACAAATCGAGAAATGGTCCAAATTTTTTTTTCAAAACAAGGACCTTTCCATTTAAGGTTGTTTTTTTAAAAAAAAAATTCTTTCTTTGTAAAAATGAATATTAGAAGTGCCATACGAGCGTGTAAACGAAACCAAACCATAAGTAAAGCACTCATGTGGTTTCTGACAAAGATAATTTTGTCATCCTATATGTTTTAGGCGCCCATGTAAGATTTGCTAGTTTAAGTTTAAAGATAAATCAGAAGTCCCGTAACATATATTACTTAATTTGTTGAGGTCTGGTCGGATAGAAATTTGCAGCAAGCAATCAAATAAGAGTTCATAAAGCACGAAGGGCGATCTAAAGCAGTCAACTTGAATTATATAGAATTGACAATGCATACATCATCACAAACTTTAAGAACTGCTCTCCGTACCTGTCTTGCGGAAACATAATACCGACCCTCCTGATCCACCCGGTCTAAACTCCAAAAGCTAGAAGATTGATGAAGAATATGTACTTTTCAGAAGCGATGCTGCATGCAAAGACAGTAAGTCAGCAACAATTCAATGCTCTGACATCAAACACAAAAAACTGTCCAATCCCACTAACACTTAAAAATTCTAGTGAAATCAAATGTCTCGACAAAGTTTTTGTGTTCCTTGCAATATCCTTCAATCTTGCAAAATTAGGAAAGTTCTCGTGCCAAAAACAATAGTGGTTGCTGCCTTATCGACATGCATTAATTTTCCGGGCACAATTATTTATGCAATCACATGCTTGCACAAAGAGTAAATTTGTATATACTTCAACAACTCATATTAATACGTTATAATTTTCCCGTTCTACAGCTTTGCTAATATTAGGAATTAATTTATGCCCAGAGTTCTGCACCACCACGAGATACATTGTGGTGGAGGTGCCGGAACTCATCCTTATAAACAAAGTCAGATACCATGTTCGGTCATACCTTTCTCGGCCTTTTGGCTAAGATCAAGTGTAGTATCTGTTCTTATCAGTTTAATATTTGATATGTGGGCCAATGGTCCACACGATATTAAATTAATTTTTAAACGGTGAAGGCCCATCACAATAGCTTGCTATTGGAGTCTTCAAGCGTCGCCCAAGTGTTGCACTACTGCTAGGGCCTGGCGCACCCCCCACCAAATCACTAGATAAATATTTTATGCTCAAGACACCAACTAGTAATCTTTGAGCTGGTAAAACACCGAATGAATTAAAGCCTACTGTTTTGGGTTCTTTCCGCAACTAAAAGGTCCATTATTTCTATTCAACTTTTTAAAACAGAAATGCAGGGGCCGTATTTTGCAGGGCAAATATAATAATACAAATGTTTACCACTAAGTTTTAAAATTACAATTCAATTGTGCTTGCTACTTTCAGGTGCACAGAATGTACCTCATTCGTCCGAAACCAACTGACATCACTAGATCATCATCCAAAGAAGGGGCTTCGGTTCTCAACAAACAGAGTTGCGCTGTTCCAAGTTCACTCGAGCCGGTCATCCAAAGCAATTCCACTCAGTAGCCGCAAACTGCAAATATGTGCCCAAAGATGCAAGAAGTTACTTTTGGACATCTAGATATCCTCGCTTTGCATTTTAAACAAATAACTGCCAGATATTGAAATAGAACAATGTCAATCAGATTGCAACTATACTTCAAATTGAAGTAAAAGTACATTATCGCGTTTTACAGTATTATATTATCATCTCGCAAAGCTTCCCACATCGACGGAATAAAGGTCAGTGGACTCAGACAATGGTATAAATAAAGATATACAGCCTACTTGGCAACATACTTACCTGGATGGGGTCAATCGCTAATCATAAAGGGCCATGGCCTAGGGAAGTGACTTCCATTGCACTTTGGATGGGTGCTTGCCTAAGGTCTACCCAAGTGGTGGAGCCTACATCATAATTTGTGTTAGGGGGGCTTGCGTCCGCGCAGCCCCCGCAATTTTAGTAAAGTATTTTTTTGGTTACCCGATATTTTGTTTTCGGTAAATGGTGCCAGAATTATGCAACTCATGACATTTGTAGTGTTTCTTTTTTTTGGATATGTTGGGAGGGAGCAAACTCTAAATTCCAACATAATGAGGGAGTACTTATCGTATTTAAGGTTTCTTGTTACGAGCTGAATTACAATTTTACCCATGCTAGTAAAATTAAAAAAAAAAAACACGATAATACTAGTTCAGAAACCTCTATAGATCTTGCATACCACCTCACGCGTCATGCCAATTCATTTTTGGTTGCCCTTCGTTGCATATGATTATTCAAGTTTTCCCGAATTTAAAAGAAATCCCACACTGCATGAATAAGGTAAACAACATCGCCAACATCACATATCAAAGAGCTGTTCTGATTTCTTCCAATTAAACGCAGCCATGTGATGAGCACAGAGCGAACTATTCTTTCGCCTTTTACTAAAGAATACCGTGTGCTCGTCACTTATAGTGGCATACGCTTATTTTTGGAGCAATCCTATTTTTTTTTGCCAGTTGATGAGCACTTACATGTGTCCTGATTCGTTAATCAAGGTTGCACTTACATGTGTCTGGATTCGTTAATCAAGGTTGTCTGAAAATTTACCTTCTACTATATCCATCAAGTTATTTCCCATGGTTTCTATTATTTAGTTCAGAGTTCATATCGCAAAAGCTAAAGGTAATTACCAAAAATAATGCAATAAGGAAATTCGTTGTTGTGCTATTTCCATGGTTCACGTGGTGGAGCAAAGCCTTTTTCCTATTTTCCTATTGAACACCTGCCAAGGCTTTGAATTTTAGACCATTCCGTTTTACATTTTTTGAGGGTCTCCTCTTTTCCCTTACAGGGTTTAAATTGTCTTCAAGGGTTTACAATTTACATTAATCTGGTGGGTGTTTAAGGTTACCTGCACTCTAAACTATTTATTCTTATATTTAGTTCTCCTTTATTCTACTGATTTCTACTTACGTACCACATAGAGATACTCTGTGCCTGGAAGTCGAGGAGCTCGGGTCATAAGCAACCTCAGACAATCTGTTTAGGCATACCTTTCTCGGCCTTTTGGCTAAGATCAAGTGTAGTATCTGTTCTTATCAGTTTAATATTTGATATGTGGTCCAATGGTCCACACGATATTAAATTAATTTTTTAAGGGGGAAGGCCCACCACAATAGCATGCTATTGGGGTCTTCACGAGTCGCTCAAGTGTTGCACTACTGCTCGGGCCAGACTCACCCCACCAAAACATAGTTTAAACCTCATGAGCCCATTTTTATGACCAACATAACATGTTTTTATTTTCTGCTCCGTTGGGACTTAACATTTGAAAATTAATGTAGGCATACTTTTCATCGCTGATATGACTTGCATTAAAAAATTAATTTAACAAAAACAAGCACGTATCATTTAATTTCCATACTAAAAAATGAAATCAAATACTTTCGTATTAATGTGCACGCAAAATATGTGTTTGTCTAATCATAAGATTAAGCACAATTTTAATGTGCACGCAAAATATGTGTTTGTCTAATCATAAGATTAAGCAAAATTTTAGTCGTGCACTAAATTTTTTTTGCTTGGAAACACTATAATAGCAACTATCAATTGACGAATAATATTGAAGAATAATGGCGAAAAAAAGTCTAAGAACAAAATTGAGTTAACGTCTAATTACTAATAATTCTCTAAATTTTTAGATTTTATGACTAATAAGTTTATGTTTTACTTATCCACGTTTAACCTATGTTACTCGGACTCGGAGTGTCCGACGTGGGTACGTGTCCAAGTATCAGACTCGACAACATTTTGAAAAATTTAAATGTTTTTGGTTTAAAATAAGTGTCCAAGTCTGAGTGTCCATGTCCGAGTGTCGAGTGTCCGACACCGGTACTCCAAGGTAAAATGAAGAGTCCGAGTAACATAGCGTGTAACTATATAACGTATCAGGTCCAGAACAAAACCTATTTCTAGCATCCAAAAAAAAAATTACTCGGATTATTTTAATTTTTATAAAAGAGTTTAAAATGTTTACTATATTAACAATTTACAAATTATAAATTCTTTCTAATAATTCCTTAAAAATACACAAGTATATTAATATAACATTTATATATTGTAAAGTGATAAATATAATGTAAACTGGGGCGCATTTTCACAAAACGTCCCTGAATATACACGTAAACTATGAGCATCATCTTGTAAGCCTGGTTTAGTGCTTTCATATTTCTTAAAGTTTAATGCTTTGTCGTGTCAAAAAAATAACCTGATGGTTTTGGCGTTAAAATACCGAAAGTTTGTTGGTTTTTTGTGTGAAATGCTCTTAGCATTAGATTCGACAACCACAAGACGCACCCATCCCATCTTGGGTTGAGAAACATGCATGTACACCTAGGCATGTTGTTTCATTTTCTACAGTTTTCAAGTAGTAACAACAACTTAGTCCCGGAATCAAATTCCAAAGTGAATTCCTGGACCTAGTATATATATATATATATATATATATATATATATATATATATATATATATCATTGTTCTGCCCTAACTAAAAAGGCTCTCACTACTTGAGACTCGTACTTGATTAAAATCATTACTCTGAGGTTGTTCACCCTCTGCTGCTTCATTGACATAACTAATGACATAATTAATGACTAGAAGGTTTGCTTGAAGGGTTAAACTGATTCCGATTCCTATTTGAGACTTGAGAGTCAGCAATGTCCTAAAAGAGAATTCCCACAACGCTATGGATATGGATGAAGACACTACAACGTTTATATACTTTCTCCTCCAAACACATCAATGTCCCTTCGGGGACATCCGATAAAATTGGAACGATACAGAGAAGATTAGCATGGCCCCTGCGCAAGGATGACACGCATAAATCGAGAAATGGTCCAAATTTTTTTTTCAAAACAAGGACCTTTCCCTTTAAGGTTGTTTTTTTTTTTAAAAATTCGTTCTTTGTAAAAATGAATATAAGAAGTGCCATACGAGCGTGTAAACGAAACCAAACCATAAGTAAAGCACTCATGTGGTTTCTGACAAAGCTAATTTTGTCATCCTATATGTTTTAGGCGCCCATGTAAGCTTTGCAAGTTTAAGTTTAAAGATAAATCAGAAGTCCCGTAACATATATTACTTAATTTGTTGAGGTCTGGTCGGAAAGAAATTTGCAGCAAGCAATCAAATAAGAGTTCATAAAGCACGAAGGGCGATCTAAAGCAGTCAACTTGAATTATATAGAATTGACAATGCATACATCATCACAAACTTTAAGAACTGCTCTCCGTACCTGTCTTGCGGAAACATAATACCGACCCTCCTGATCCACCCGGTCTAAACTTCAAAAGCTAGAAGATTGATGAAGAATATGTACTTTTCAGAAGCGATGCTGCATCCAAAGACAGTTAGTCAGCAACAGTTCAATGCTCTGACATCAAACACAAAAAACTGTCCAATCCCACTAACACTTAAAAATTCTAGTGCAATCAAATGTCTCGACAAAGCTTTTGTGTTCCTTGCAATATCCTTCAATCTTGCAAAATTAGGAAAGTTCTCGTGCCAAAAACAATAGTGGTTGCTGCCTTATCGACATGCATTAATTTTCCGGGCACAATTATTTATGCAATCACATGCTTGCACAAAGAGTAAATTTGTATATACTTCAACAACTCATATTAATACGTTATAATTTTCCCGTTCTACAGCTTTGCTACTATTAGGAATTAATTTATGCCCAGAGTTCTGCACCACCACGAGATACATTGTGGTGGAGGTGCCGGAACTCATCCTTATAAACAAAGTCAGATACCATGTTCGGTCATACCTTTCTCGGCCTTTTGGCTAAGATCAAGTGTAGTATCTGTTCTTATCAGTTTAATATCTGATATGTGGGCCAATGGTCCACACGATATTAAATTAATTTTTAAACGGGGAAGGCCCATCACAATAGCTTGCTATTGGGGTCTTCAAGCGACGCCCAAGTGTTGCACTACTGCTAGGGCCTGGCGCACCCCCCACCAAATCACTAGATAAATATTTTATGCTCAAGACACCAACTAGTAATCTCTGAGCTGGTAAAACACTGAATGAATTAAAGCCTACTGTTTTGGGTTCTTTCCGCAACTAAAAGGTCCATTATTTCTATTCAACTTTTTAAAACAGAAATGCAGGGGCCGTATTTTGCAGGGCAAATATAATAATACAAATGTTTACCACTAAGTTTTAAAATTACAATTCAATTGTGCTTGCTACTTTCAGGTGCACAGAATGTACCTCATTCGTCCGAAACCAACTGACATCACTAGATCATCATCCAAAGAAGGGGCTTCGGTTCTCAACAAACAGAGTTGCGCTGTTCCAAGTTCACTCGAGCCGGTCATCCAAAGCAATTCCACTCAGTAGCCGCAAACTGCAAATATGTGCCCAAAGATGCAAGAAGTTACTTTTGGACATCTAGATATCCTCGCTTTGCATTTTAAACAAATAACTGCCAGATATTGAAATAGAACAATGTCAATCAGATTGCAACTATACTTCAAATTGAAGTAAAAGTACATTATCGCGTTTTACAGTATTATATTATCATCTCGCAAAGCTTCCCACATCGACGGAATAAAGGTCAATGGACTCAGACAATGGTATAAATAAAGATATACAGCCTACATGGCAACATACTTACCTGGATGGGGTCAATGGCTGATCATAAAGGGCCATGGCCTAGGGAAGTGACTTCCATTGCACTTTGGATGGGTGCTTGCCTAAGGTCTACCCAAGTGGTGGAGCCTACATCATAATTTGTGTTAGGGGGGCTTGCGTCCGCGCAGCCCCCGCAATTTTAGTAAAGTATTTTTTTGGTGACATGATATTTTGTTTTCGGTAAATGGTGCCAGAATTATGCAACTCATGACATTTGTAGTGTTTCTTTTTTTGGATAAGTTGGGAGGGAGCAAACTCTAAATTCCAACATAATGAGGGAGTACTTATCGTATTTAAGGTTTCCTGTTACGAGCTGAATTACAATTTTAACCATGCTAGTAAAATGAAAAAAAAACACGATAATACTAGTTCAGAAACCTCTATAGATTTTGCATACCACCTCACGCGTCATGCCAATTCATTTTTGGTTGCCCTTCGTTGCATATGATTATTCAAGTTTTCCCGAATTTAAAAGAAATCCCACACTGCATGAATAAGGTAAACAACATCGCCAACATCACATATCAAAGAGCTGTTCTGATTTCTTCCAATTAAACGCAGCCATGTGATGAGCACAGAGCGAACTATTCTTTCGCCTTTTACTAAAGAATACCGTGTGCTCGTCACTTATAGTGGCATACGCTTATTTTTGGAGGGGTTTTCTATATGGAGCTCCCTAACAATTCAATCCACAAGATTTATGCAATCCTTTTTTTTTGCCAGTTGATGAGCACTTACATGTGTCCTGATTCGTTAATCAAGGTTGCACTTACATGTGTCCTGATTCGTTAATCAAGGTTGTCTGAAAATTTACCTTCTACTATATCCATCAAGTTATTTCCCATGGTTTCTATTATTTAGTTCAGAGTTCATATCGCAAAAGCTTACCACTAAGTTTTAAAATTACAATTCAGTTCTGCTTGCTACTTTCAGGTGCACAGAATGTACCTCATTCGTCCCAAACCAACTGACATAGCTAGATCATCATCGAAAGAAGGGGCTTCGGTTCTCAATGAACAGAGTTGCGCTGTTCCAAGTTCACTCGTACCAGTCATCCAAAGCAATTCCTCTCAGTAGCCGCAAACTGCAAATATGTGCCCAAACATGCAAGAAGTTAGTTTTGGAGATCTAGATATTCTCGCTTTGCATTTAAAACAAATAACTGTCAGATTTTAAAATAGATAAATGCCAATCAGATTGCAACTATACTTCAAATTGAAGTAAAAGTACATTATCACGTTTTTCCGTATTATATCATCATCTCGCAAAGCTACCCACATCGACGGAGTAAAGATCAATGGACTCTTGACAATGGTATAAATATAGATATACAGCCTACATGACAACATACATACCTGGATGGGGTCAATGGCTGATCATATAGGGCCATGGCCTAGGGAAGTGACTTCCATTGCACTTTGGATGGGTGCTTGCCTAAGGTCTACCCAACTGGTGGAGCCTACATCATAATTTGTGATAGGGGGGCATGTGTCCGCGCAGCCCCCGCAATTATAGTAAAGTATATGCAATTACAGTAAAGTATTTGCTTGGTGATAAAGTATTTGTTCTCGGTAAATGACATCAGAATTATGCAACTCATGACACTTGTAGTGTTTCTTTGTGTGGATAAGTTGGGAAGGAGCGCACTCTAAATTCTGAGTTAATTTTTAGCTTGATAGATATAGTTTTTGCTGCTATTCTTCAAGCTCCGACATTATGAGGGAGTACTTATCGTATTTAAGGTTCCTCATTACGAGCTGAATTCCAATTAACCATTCTAGTAAAATTGAAAAAAATATGATAATAGTAGTTCCGAAACCTCTACAGATTTTGCATACTACTTAACTATCATAAAGCTGACTCACGGATCATGCCAATTCACTTTTGCTACACTGGAACCAGAAATTAGCAGCTATCGGTTACATATGCTCATTCAAGTTTTCCTGAATTTTAAAGAAACCCCACATTCCACGAATAAGTCAAACAACATCGCCAACATCACATATCACAGAGATGTCCTAATTTATTTTAATTAAACGCGGCCATGTGATGAGCACTGAGCGAACTATTCTTTCGCCTTTTACTAACGAATACCGTGTGCTCGTCACTTATAGTGGCATACATACGCCTATTTTTGGAGGGGGGGTTTCTGTACGGATCTCCCTCACAATTCAAGCTTTAAGATTTTTATGCAATCCACTGACTAAAAGGATATACCTAAATCCTAACTCTAAGTTCTTAAGAAAGTAATTTGTCAGTGCTGTAACTATTTCAAAATATTCACCTAGTTATTAGGTCTACAAATCAAGCTACAGAATTAATGCAATACACCCACTAAAGAGAATACCTAAATCCTATCATTGCATGCTTCATCATCATAACCTCTGATTTGAAGAGACATAATTGTTAAGGCAAGGGACATAATTGCATAATAACATATATCACTGCATGCTTCATCATCATAACCTCTGATTTGAAGAGACGTAGGAAGCAACCTCTGAATGTCCGAACCAACCAAACGCTGATTCCCATCTAAAACAGCTACTTGGTCAAAAACATTGAGTATAGAGATGTATTCCTTGATATTACTAGAAATCCCTGTGATTCACAACACCACATGAGATCAATATACTATGTTAATACATTTATACCAGCACATAATTGGGCCAAACTGTTAGAAGATGCCAATGTTCATAGTGATTAGCAGAACATAATTAAGTTCACGAGTTCTTCTCCTCTTTTGGTAAAAAGCATGTGAAGGTTTGCTAAAAAAAAAATTCTAAGTAATAAACTAGCAGTTTGCAATTAAAATTCACATTCCAAGTTCTTCAAACAAAAGGAGGTGAAAGTTCATTTCAAATTCCTGAAATTTCAATAAATTTCATCTTCAATTTGTAGGAATAATATACAGAGTGATCTAAGAAATAAACAGGGTTCCAAATCTTACCAGGATAAGTAACCTTTGAATTATTAGGACCGAGTGGAGGTGGCAATGTGGCTAAATGCTCGAACTAAACCATAACTAGCTTCTAGCCTTCTTCCTCACTTCTGTACTAATGGAAAAAATGGGAGAAACTTGTTCAAAAAGTACAACAGATCAGAATCAGAAACAACAAGAGAATACGATAGTTAAAGGGGATCAAAAGACATTATATAAGAAAATTTTAGATAAGAGTTCACAGGTTGGTGGAGGAAAATACTATCAGAAGAACACAATACAACTCTAAGGTCTACCTATCACACTCTCCTACTACTTTGGCAACACCTACGTATAATTATTATGAGCACATTTACATGATTTGTGCCGTGGGCTTTGGGTGAACACTTCCCGCTAGAAGAATTAAGTTTCAAAAATAAATTGAAAATGCCTATCACCGACTTTAAAATTTTATATTTTTCATATTTTTGTACAATGAGCATTAGTGATAACTAATTAAGATATGTGAATTTTTGGCCAAAAATTTCAAAAGAGGTATTCAAATCCTCGTGAATACCGATAGTTTTAGCCATCACCCTAGGGCTCCTAGTCCTACAACATGAATTGTTCAAGGTTCGTATACTCCCAAACATATAAATAATTAATATATCAAATAAAAAACATATACGAGACCGTGTTGTCTTATGTACCAAAAATCCTCTATCATAGGAGTATAATCTAATCACCATCTGGACAGTGAAACATCATTGGAATAGAACTACACACTTAAATCATACTTGCATAGAAAAAGGAAACATAATAATCTAAACAACTGAAATAGTATGTTTATATATAAAAGAAAACAGATGGGAGAAAAGAGATACTGACCGGAAAGTGACGCCGGAAGTTGCACAGATCGACTGCGTGAATCGACCGACACTGGCTCCTCTTTCATCTTCTCTTTACATTTTTGTTTGAGTTTTGAGAATCCCCAAAAACCCTCGTCAATATAATAATAATACTGTAATATATTAAAGTACTCAAACCAACACAGCCTTGGTGTACTGTAGTGTACACCCGTATGTCTCGGAAACCGTGATGTTTGTCTCCGTGATTACGTACTTTAAAGTACGTAATAAATAATTTTATTACGTACTTTAAATAATTTTATTAAATAAATAATTTTTTTTGGTCTTAACGTAATAGAGATAGTATATTTTTGACCTGGATAAATGAATAATCTCGATTAATGAATATTTCGGTCCGGAATGTATTCATTTATCGAGGTTTAATTGTAGTAAAAAGTAATTTATCTTCTTTGTCTCAATACTAACATAAAATGCATGAATTTTTTTTTTAATATTTATAATTATATTAATTTTTTAATTTTATTTGTTATTAATTTAAATATCAAATTTTAGTTAAAAAATTAATATATACAAGATTTTACACGTTCGATAATATTTGTAGTCTATCTTGAATTCTTAAAATTTGATTTGGATAGTTTTATAGCCCACGTGAAATTAACGAAATAATATTTAATTTAGTGATAGTTTAACAATTATTTTTCAATTAAATTGACGATTTTTTACGTTAAAAATTCTATTCGATTTATGAATTCTACTTAGAATTCAGTTTGATTATCAAAATACCCTTGTTATTATTTAAAGATAGTTCTAATAATAACCAATTACGATTTTAATAATAAATGTAAAAGGTATTTTGTCCAAAAAATTTCAAGGCACATAATTTTTAAAATTATACAAATGCAAATTATATTTTCTCTTGAAATTATGAGTGTTTCCATTTGAATAATAATTATCAAATCATCAATAAATTAAAGATAATTTTCAATGCACATAATTATTAAAACTATACAAATGCAAATTATAAATAATTATCGCATATACATAATTTTTACAAAAAATAAAATAAAAAAGTTTAACAAGATTTGGTTATGACTTATTAAATTAAAATTTAACTAGATAAATTAAAAAATTAAAAGTTTAAATTTATTTTGTTTAAAATTACATGAGCGCACAACACGAAAAGTACGCGAAAAATAAATGAATACAAAATTATACAAATTCTTAATTAATCGTGTTTGAATTTAACATTTATGGATACGAAATATGAAAGCTAAGTAATTGTCAAATTTAATAGAAGTTGATAATAAAACCCGAATTCTTCAACTTGTGTTCCGTTAATATTATTTATTATAAAATGAGGA
This sequence comes from Saposhnikovia divaricata, assembly GCA_036435485.1. NCBI lineage: Eukaryota > Viridiplantae > Streptophyta > Magnoliopsida > Apiales > Apiaceae > Saposhnikovia > Saposhnikovia divaricata. The sequence continues at coordinate 14,411,221 of CM071600.1, forward strand.
TTTCTCCAATATTTCTTAAAAACCTAAATTTCACATGAAATTACTTTGGACTTTAAAAGGTTTTATTTTCGAATAAAATCAAGTATTTTTTTAATTTGGAAGAGTTTTTACCAAAATTATAAAGGTGGGTTTGAATTCCGATTCAATTCGAATTTTACAATTTGATTTAGGCCGATCACTCGACCTTTTTGAAATCAATTTTTTGATATTTTTAAATTAATTTATGCATGATTTTAATTGAATTTTAAAAGTTAAATGACATATGAGGGAGATCACTAAAATATGAACTTGTTCACTAAAAATTGATGATAAAAAACAAAATTAGGATACTCTAATTGTGTTTTAAAATTATACTCACTCTAGTCCATGATATGCACTCATGTACACATTTCTAGATCTTTAATAAAAATGTTTTACTTAATATATTTTTACAATTTTTTTTGAATAAGATTATTCTAAAAATTCTTTAATTTAAAAAAAGAATTGTAAAAAATATTAAGTAAAACTTTTTTTATTCTAGATCTACGATGCGTAAATACATTCTATTATGGATTAGAAGGAATTAAAATCGGCAAAATTTTAAAATAGGACAATATATGAAAACGAAAAACATTTAGATCCAAAATGGATATTATTTTCCGGACACACGCACCACTACAAAAAAAAACACACTGTTAAAAGACCACAAAATATTGTTGTGATATTTCAAATACTAGCATGAAAGCCCGTGCAACGCACGGGCCCGATGCTAAGACATTCGAGTGGCATGCTAAACTATGGAAGATAGCATGTAAGAGAAATGTAAGCAATGATAATCCGAAATTGATAAGAGAAATTGAGGAGTAAAATATAATTAGAGGCGGAGATATAAAGCATAACATTAAGCGTGAAAAGTTTTTTTGGTAGTGGTTCCGGTACACAAAGTGAAATGCAAATTGCAAAGTGGTAAGACAAAGAAAAGTAGAAATGACTATTATTTGTTTTGTAGTCGTGATTTGTTGCGTCCTCATGTCATCTTGCGTTTCTTGGTAGAGGATGTGATTGCCTGAGTGGCCTCCTCGTTTGCGGTAGGAGGGTTGTTGCATTCGATGACTTTAGAGACAGCGTAGTCCTCAAGGTGGTGTTTAATGTTGTATGAAGTGATCTTGATTTCAAAATTGCATACCTTTCCAATCATGTTGTCCACCACTGTGGGGATAGCATCCATCTGTTGCCCCTGTTTAGAGGTTGCAAAATTGTTAGGAGAGTATGAGTTGAGATATAACGGGAGGAGGGAGTGAATGTTAATGGTTTTTGAATGTAAATATTAAATGTGGTTATTGGAAAGTTAAAACAGTTGCAATATAAAATGAAAAAAACAATCGCTAGTAGTATGGGTGAGATGTAACTATTAATGCATAGACCTCAGCCATTTCACTGATCACTTTCTCAATGGGTACGCCAATGAGGAGTTCTGCATCTTTTTGAAACAGAGTAAAGGTTGTAGTTCCTGAATCGTCCTCCACGGTAACGCTGACTCTATATCTAAAGTGTATAGTCAAAAGAATGTATTAGTTATCATTTTGTGTGTTCTGAGGGTGATGTGTGTGTGTGTGTATAGTTTTGTTAAATAGTCCATGGTCATACCCTTGTTTGATAGCAGATGGTGGTTCTGTACATGCTCGGCATCGGTAATTCCCATCAACAAAGTATAGGGCTCGGTTGCAGTTGGGGCAACAGTTATAAAACCAAGTCACATCTCGTACAACATCTACTATCTTTGCCTTACACGCACAAAGAACAAACTGTAAACAAAGTAAATAAATGTTAGTGCATAACGGTTCCATGAGTTGGGTACCAGAACAAAAGGAATAGACTTGTCTGACCTCCTTTCCGGGAGGGAGTTGCATTTCCAAGATGCTATCAATTGTAGCATGGATGATATGTGGTCTAGCAGGTCTAGATAGTGGTTTGTGCTGTGGTGCGGGTAGCGTGTCGAGGGTTGCACCTGTCGCATCTAATATTGCAGTCTTAAGGTCGTTGAGAGGTGCGTAGTCAATGTTTAAGTAATATTTTGTTCCATCTCCAGGTGACAATGAGAGTCCGCCTGACATTTTTGCATAGTTAGTAATGCTAACCAGAATAGAATAATTTAACTACTGAAGACGACTTGGCAAAATTGTAAGATATTTTCATATGAATGTGCATGCATATGTCCTGAATGTCTAGGTAAATGGTGGTCAGGGCAAATAATATTCAATTGTTTTCAGCTGGTTGAGGAATATGCCAAAGTGTTAACATAATATTAATATAGTGCATAGCAGACATAGTAGCACAGCAGTACCAATCCTGATAATAATCCCCCGAAACAGCATGAGCTTAGCCTTAGTTTATAGCTATTGTAAACTGATACATGCCTTTGTGTCCTTAGGCTTACCAAGGTTCCCCAAGCTGTAAGCATATAAAAAAGCTCAACAAATATAGGTTAATTCGGAAGAGATGAAAATGATGCTTGGTATTTAAGGTTTTTGCACAATATATTGTTTAACTTGTATTATTAGTTCAAGTTCTCTGCAATTCAACACTATAAAGAGTTACTGGAGAAACATATATAGTACCCAAAAACTGCATGAACTAAGAAGCAATTGAACCAAGACAATACATTTAATGCGCATAGCTTGTTTACTGGTTCAATGTTTGGGGACATTTTTCCTTTTTACTTTTATCAATCTATATGTTTATTTTTCAATAGAAGAGAAAGTATATATGGTGAAGTTTGTTGGTGTAATAGTCAAATGGTTGTTTTCTTTTGACAGCAAGTTTGTCAGTCACTTCATGCTCTGTGGTCTGCTCCTTTCCGTATTTGCTATATGGTTTTAATTCCACTATATAAGTTATTAAGTTTAGGTTTTGTAGTGTCCCATATTATTCAATTTCCAAGCATAAGAAAGTGTTTTTTGTTCACAACAGCATCCCTTAAGTTTATGCAAAAATAGATTTTAAAAGTAAATTACTAAATCTGAGGGTATAAATGGCATGGAAAGGCATGCGAGCATGTAATATATATACAAAAATTTCCAGATCATCAAAATTAAGCCCCCCCACATGTCCCTCCCTAAAGGTAATAAAGATAAGAGTACACTGCATTGTGTGCAAATTCACTTTGACCAACATACCACCTGTAGCATTGCTCGGAAACTACCACCTGTAATATCCAAAGTCACAGTTTGTTCATATTTACTAATTTGGTGATGATTGTAGCCTATTACATATCTCAGCGACCATATATCAGATATGTTGCCCTGACCCAAGGTTATCAGATGAATCCCCAACAGTTAGAACAGCAGCACAGAAAAGCAAGACATCAAAAAATGAGAAAATTCCAAAAATAAAGAGAACAACATTTGATGAGGTGCATTCTACTTATAAAATATTCTGATATTATTAATGGTTTCATTTTAGTTGTCTTCACGCACATATATGGTATTGAAGAAACTATAAAGATAAACAATAAACACAATGCATATCTATAGAAAGGACACATCTAAAAATTTTTAAATGAACAATGTAACAGGCTGGCAACGAATGGAGAAAAGAACCAAAGTTTGACAAGAGTCTCAAATATGAAACGAGATTAAGAAAATCAAGGATGGTGACAGGCCAAGAAAACTCCCATATGACAATAAGCATGACAATCTAGAACCTAAGCTTGGTAAAAACCCAGCGATTCTGTCTATAAAAGTAGGAATAAGCAAAAGATTGTGCTCCAAAATGTAACAGGTAAATTTACAGTAATTAGAGAGGAATTGCATTTTGAGACAAACGATTTATAAGGTACTGGTAAATATGAAGCCTCACTTGTTTATTGTAATACAACAGTTGTATCAATGTTTATTAATGTTGTAATGGTAATTTTATCAATATTTTTTATTTGCCCGATGCTTTTCACTTCTACATTTTTTAAGAATAACATGACAAATGAACCGGGTAAGCAGACATCCATAGTAACATTAAAACTCCCATTTGGCAAGTTATAAGGGGTGGCACACTCTTTGGAACAAGGTAATAATTACCAAGGAGATAATAAAGTTGAAGTGAGGCAGAACTAATTAAAACAAAATGCTTGCATGGGTAGAAAATTAAATAAGAGGGTGAGGTGTAGAATTGTGTGTGCAGTATCAGAATAAGGTGTGTGGGTAGTACCGAAATAAGTTTTTGCCAAAAGGCCTGTTATAACCGCAAAAACAGCGACATCCTTTGTCTTGGCGAGCTCTGCTAGGAACTGTGGTCCTTTGTCGCCCCACAAACTGACAGTCATTGTTTCCTGCCTGTGCTCGTATAATTATTATTTAGCATACTTTTGCAAACAAATGGAGGTATGCTTGATTAAGGGTATAATTTATTAAAGGAAAAAGGCCATAACCTGTTATTTAGGAGTTCAATATCCATTTTCTTAGCACCCCTCTGTGTTGTCTCTGAATCTCCGTAGCTTACCACCCAACCGACGACATCTGCTTACAATTGGAGTTATAATAATAATGAAAGAAGCAAACTGTAGTCCTTGGTTTGAAAGCAATGGGCTTACCAATAAAAGACGTGACATCTCCAATTAGGCCTCCAATGGTCTGAAAGTCTCGGAGTTCAAACTTGTACTTTGGTATTATACCAGTGTCATCAATTTTTTCGATCTTTGTTTTATGATAAAAATTGAGGGAGAGATCCCTGTCCACACTGCGATACTTCTTAGGGGCGTCGACCACGATGACCTTGGAAATGATGTATACCCCATCCTCTTCTAGGGTTTTCATGATATAGGTTCTCTGGGTGTTCCTGACCATAGCCCATATGTGATTGCCCTGCAAGTTGTTTGTTCATTAGAATCACATGCATAAATAATTATGTACTTGGAATTAGAGTGTAGAGCATGTTGTAGGTTCGGTGGCAAAGTACTTTACCTCTTGGTCGAGCAAAATAACATTAGTGTGCAGGAGTTGTTTGTCATTTGGATTGAAAGATTTCCAAATTCGGGTTACACGCACATGGATAGAAGCTGTCTTTGTGCCGTTAACCAAAGCAGAAATCATTGTGCAGGGGGTAGACATGTTTTTGTTTAGTGTTTTCTTGCAGGATTCGTGTTCGATGTTCACTGAATTTGAGGTTTTAAAGTGGCTACTGAATGAATGAGGTAAGGTGAAAAGTTTGTTCAGTTACATTGTCCGTAATTAATTTTACTCAACACCCATTTTTAATTTTTACATTGAACGGTTGAGTTCTTTGCAAGGTATATTAATAAAGAGAGTTTTTTTTTTCATTTGCTCTTGGATTAACATAAGTCCGTGTTTGTTTTTTTGCTGTTTAAGAAGACTTTAGGTCTAATTCTTTCGTATTTAACTTTTATACCCAATTTAATAGTTGGTTAAAATGTAATTAAAAAATAGTGGTGCTCCAAAAAAACATAATTAGTGTAATATAAAATCTGTTAATATGAGTGGTGGTGAAATATGTAAAAGGTATCTAAACTCTTTATTAAAAGCAGAAACCCCTTTAAATGGTATATGTACCGCGGTATGCATAATATTAATTCATTTAATTAATTAAAATTGTAATATTATATAATAATTTAAGTTAATAATGGAATTTTATACTTTGAGTTTATTAACTAATAATTGAAATAAAAGTCATGAATATGGTATCAAATAGAACTTAGGACTCCTTTAATTAATTAAAAAGCAGGAATATAGTATTAAATAGAATTTAAGACTCCTTTAATTAATATTCAAAAGTATCTATAATAGATTAATAAGAAATTCAATTAATAATATAGCTACTCTTATATTATATTACGAGAATAAAGTTATGTATATTTAATTAATTAAAATAACAATATTGAATATTAATTTAATATTAAATGTTATATTAAAACTTGGTGCTTCAAGATTTATTTTATTAAAAAAAATTAAAAATTAAAAATTTAAGATAATTTATTACGACGGGTTATGTGCTAGTAATTCTAATGAAGATAATGCCATTTGAGTATAGAAGATGTAAATATTAAGAATTCACAATATAAATTAAGAAAAAGGGAGAAAATTTAATTAATATAATTATTAATATCTTCAAAAAGGCTTTGCATTTTTCGGGCCGTAATTGTCTATTTTTTGGCAAAAATTTTATTGTTTGTTTTTTTATACAAGTATCTAATGTTTGTTTGAGATTCTATAAGTTGCAATAAAAAAAAAAAATTAACCTTTTTTAGAAAAAAGTTAGGACTCTAAATTTGTCTTAAAAGAAGGTGACTTATTCCGGAAAAAATAAAAGGAATGATTCAGATTTTAATGCACCATTAATAACTGTAATAATGTTATTGTCCATTCCAAAATAAGTATGGTTTTGGTTTTGTATACGTATTTTAAGATGTTAAAAAGCAAATTGTATATTTTTTTTTTAATTTTCTTCCTTATTTTTTTGAAATTAATTTTTTTTCCTATGAATAAAATTTGAAAGGTTATGCTATTTATTTACAAAAGAAAAATCGAAGAATATTAATGATCAATGAATATAATTATAAAGCATAATATTTATTTTCAAATTTATTCAGAATAAAATTAATTAAAACTTTTAAAACATGTAATTTTTTTTAATTGAGTGAATAATTGACTGAATGAACGTGTATTTAATATAGAATTATATATATATAATTCACATGGTAAACGAAATAACATAAATTCAAATTTTGATTTATGGTACATGCATATTAATATTTTTGTAAAATCACCGGATTATAAGGTTAACTGATAATCTTAATTGTTTATTTTTTGGGAAAAATTGTATTATTTGTTTTTTTTTATACAAGTATCTAATGTTTGTCTGAGATTCTATAAGTTGTAAAAAAAAGTTAACCTTTTTTAGAAAAAAGTTAGGACTCTAAATTTGTGTTTAAAAGAAGATGACTTATTCTGGAAAAAATAAAAGGAATGATTCAGATTTTAATGCACCATTAATAACTGTAATAATGTTATTGTCCATTCCAAAATAAGTATGGCTTTGGTTTTTTATACGTATTTTAAGATGTTAAAAAGCAAATTGTATATATTTTTTTTGTGCTAACCTAGGGTCTTCCTCTCCCAGTGTTATTTTAGTAAAGTTCTGTTTATAAAGCATTTTTATAAGTTCTAGCAGCCCTTATTATCCTTAATTTGTTAATCTATCCTTTTTATAATTTTTTTTTTGAAATTATTTTTTTTTCCCTATGAATAAAAGTTGAAAGGTTATGTATTTATTTAAAAAAGAAAAAGCGAAGAATATTAATGACCAATGATTATAATTATAAAGCGATTTTTTGAATTAGTTTTGGAGCCTGGTCTTCAGACATTCAACATAGAGACCAATGATCAGAAAAAGCCGGCTTTCACAATTACTGTATATGTACAGAAACATTAAAGTTTACTCAGACTGAAGTCGACTACTGCAAGGTAATCATCTCTCCCCTTTCTCTAGACATCTATTAAGGTATCCTTAATTTTTTTTTTATTGGTTGATGTTTTGTTGTCTATTCTTGAAACTTTAGAATGGTCCTAGCTTAATTTAATCTATAATGTGCATCATGGGTATTTTTTGAATTTGGTTTTTTAGTGTAAAGGTCACAATTTTTTGATTAATTTGTTAGAATCTTAACTGTTCTTGAGTGTTAGGTTAAGTTTAGGTGCGGGGGCTGAAAAGATTTGTGGTTTCTTAATTTTCAGAGCTTGAATTTGTTACAAGTTGTGAGGAATTGCAGTTGTAGATTACTGTGGAAGCATCTCATTATGTAATTGTTTGTTGGTTCAAGAGTATTTAGGAAGTTTTAGTTTTTAGGTGTTTTAATCATGCTATCTAAATGGGGTAGATGATTTGCTAGTTAGTTACAAGTTCCTCCTGCCAGAATAAAAATGAAAACTTTCGGCTGTATTCTCATTTAGGAATTTTCTGAATAATTTTAGTGCAATGGCCAACAGTTGGATATTAAGAGTTTCCTTTTACCACATGTTGCAAAAAGCAGCAAAGAAAAATACCATTCTGTGATACAAGTTCCGGATAATCGTAAGGGTTTTAGAGGAGAAGGGGCCTAGAGTGCAAATTCTGGCAGCAGCTAGAGGCTCCGCAAGAGTGTTTAGTTTCATTGTTCTTAGTTAAGAACTTTATTTTTTTGGCGAAGGTTTTTTTTCCCTGAAAATTTCTCACTAATAGCTGAAATTAGTATCATAGTAATTTTTAAGAATTCAGGGCTAATGGCTTTGTTATTGATATGAAACTTGCAGGCTACACCTGTTGGTGGAGTTGAGTTAGGGACTCCAAGTGCACCTCCTTTTATGGATATCGGGCGAGATGAAATGAGCTCTGAAATTGAAAGTGGAGCAGTCCATGAGACACACAAAGCAGAGGAATCGACTGAAAGCCATGCAGTCCATTTGGATACGAAGGAACAAGATTCAATATGCGATCCTGGTGAAAGGTACGATATTTTCCAATTTCATTTTAACAAATTTTTCTGTAAGAACATGTGGTTGTCTGGTTGTTTTGTTTGTAAAGTTCAGGATACAATGAATATTATTCTTATATGTAGTGAATAACCAATAAGGTAAGGAAATGTAAAAATATAGACTGAGAATGTAAGATTGTGTCAAAGTGGTTAAGTAGCCTATAAACAAAATTGAACAAAAGTCTAATCCCTAAACATTACTTAAAACTATTAAAGAGAAAAGTTTGGTGTCAGATGTTACACCATAAAATAGTAATGAAAAGATGAGAGAAAAGGACCAAGATATTAAATTTAGTAAAGTAAAGGTAAGGAAATGTAAAAATATTGACTGAGAATGTAAGATTGTGTTAAAATGGTTAAGCAGCCTATAAACAAAATTGAACAAAAGTCTAATCCCCAAACATCACTTAAAACTATTAAAGAGAAAAGTTTGGTGTCAGATGTTACATCATAAAATAGTAATGAAAAGATGAGAGAAAAGGACCAAGATATTAAATTTAGTAAAGTAAATTAAAAAGATACAGACCCCTATAAAAACTCCAAAATGTACAACAAGTTCAGACACTGACACGTATAAAATCAGTCCTGAATTCACAAAAACATGGAAGAAGACCCTGGTGTGTGTGTGTGTGTGTTGTTTTTAGTTAATTATTTAACATTAACTATCTCTTGTAGAAGGCTTGCTGTACCTAGCGATTCCATGATGTTTGATTATGTGCCCACAGATTTTGATATGTGGGTTAAATAATGAATAAGATAACTTTCAGGTGGCATAAAGGGCATTTCATATTAGGAATTTTTTTCTGTTTATTCATAGATTTTGATGTGCATGTTCACACAACAGGAAAAGATAGAACTATTAATCTGAAACCGCACATGTTGTTTAGCGGGAGAAAAGATTTCTTATCCTTTTTGGTATTCATGATAAATATTCTTGGAAGTAGGCCAAAATTACCACATATTGACCAAAACAGTATCCATGGGGTAGAACTGTATCTGAATGCATGTGAATGTGGTGAGATGAGATAGCAGTTTGTGCCGAGCAATACCGTGGCGTCATTTGGCTTCCCAAGCTTCTTTTGAGGGTTTTTTAAATCTGTCGTTTCTGGTCAGTTTGCTGTCCGCAGGATCTGTATCTGCAGCGAGTGGTCAGGGTTATGAAGACATTAGCGCTTGAATATTTGTTTAATTTATGTAATGATTTCCATAAACGTTGTTTGCTAGAGCGGGCACGTATTTAGAAAGGAAATGCGGTAGCAAAAATTACCGTTTTTCCTTTTCCGGGCAAGCTTTGATGCTTCAATGATTGTTTTGACAACATAGTTTCCATTGTTTCCCGCGTCTGGCTTCTGGTAATATTCCACTTCCACCGAGCATTTGGTTCCTCGGATGTTAGCCATTATGTTTTTAGCTGGTGTGCCATTTACAGTTTGAGGGAGCTGTATTGCATGAGCTAAGAAGTTAAGCACAGACTTTTGAAGCTTACAAGTAGGGGTTTGTTTGTCAAGAGGCTACCTGATCTGTCGTTGGGCAGACAAGTTGTAGCGGTGAAATCCCGATGAGCTGCGCTATTTCCCGCGGTTGCAAAATAAATTCACCTATGGAGCCGGTTGCGTCAGCCAAGATAGTTCGCATGGAGCTGGCATATAATGCGTAGTTGATTAGTTGAGTTATAAGGGATACAGGTGTATTGCTAGTTTTAAATGGGGGAAATAGTGTACCTTGTTATATAAGGGTTGAATTGTTTCTTGCATCTGTTACAGTAGTAAGCGCCGTCTTGCAGGTTAACATCATGTGAGCAACATACACACGAAGCTGAAGACCAGTTTGTTGTTGGGAGTAAATTTATGATAGTTGCGTTGTTCAGCAAAAGCTTGCATAAGAGATAGGAGTGTATAAAAATGTGTGAGCTTGCAATATAGTAATATCTTGAAATCATATGAGGACTGTGAGTATTCTGAAATAATAGGATGAGGAATCAAACTCACTTTTTGTTGGAGCTTATGCTGGGCTGTGTGGAGGTCATATATTGACATAAAGTTGATGGTCCGAGTTTGGCTATTTAGATCGTCATTGATAGGCATTGTTGGCTTTCGACATATAACGTTGCCGTAGGTTTTCTCCACCACTTCGCGTAGATTCTGAAACTGTCCGTGAAGCAGGTTGTACTGTATCTGAGTTGCTGGTGTCGAAGATAAGTAGGGTTGTCCTACACAATATGTAGAATTTAAGATACAAATGGGTACATAGTATTTTGAAGATGTTATGATGAAACCTACCATTCCTTTCTTTTATGCGTAATCCTGGCACTACGAGGACCGTATTTGTTTTCCTTTGGAGATTAAATTGCACCCCAAATAATGTGGCCTGGTCGCCCCATAGGATAACTGGAACAGATGTACAACTGAAAGGAACGAACAAGAGGAGAAAAAATGAATTTAATAAATTGGGGAAATTTGTTTGGTCTTAACGCAAAGTGCTATGAGTTGTTTATAATATTTGCAGGAGCTGTACCTGTTGTCCATAATTGTGATACATAGTTTATCGATGAGTTGTTTATAATATTTGACAGGAGCTGTACCTGTTGTCCATAATTGTGATACATAGTTTATCGATGTCATTATCAGTAGACCCCATATCTTCAACTTTCAAAAGCACCCCACACACATCTGTTAAGGGAGTGATAAGAATTTCTTATGGAGGTCATATATGTAATTTTAATGTAGTAAAACGTAGCACCGTGATGGGTATTTTCAGGTTTACCTAGGAGGCTGGCGGGAGGAAAACAAAAAACGTGAAGGTTTAGTTTCTTACCAATCAAAGTATCCATGCTTGGCTGATGCGTCTTGAGCGTTGACAACTTTTGTAGTTCAAGTTTCAAGTCTGAAATGTGGACCTCCTCATAGCAGTTGTAAATTTTTGTTTCACGGCAGAAAAGCACAGCCCTCTTTGATTGCACCGGCTTCCATTTTATGGGTGAGGTAACAAACCTGAAGTTAGTAATATAATAAAGCAGGTCTTCACATAATTTGGGCCAGATACGGTATATTTCTTCTCCGGCTGCGATTGCGTGGACTTGGTTATCCTATTGATAGGTAAGTGCAAGCATAGATGTTCTTAGTTAGGTTATAGTATAGTTAAGATTCAGCATGCACAAACTTTGTAAGCGGATATGACCGTTACCTCTTGATCTAGTAGGATGAAATTAGCTACCATTTGAGTAGAGTCATAGGTAGACGCACTTTTCCAAGCTCGTGTAACGCGCACCACGATTGTTGTTTCATTTATTCCCGGTTGGAGCTGCGAAAACACCATAGTTCCTGGTGGAGAATGACCTGGTTTTTTGAGATCCATTGTGTCCACGTGGTGAGGGGGATATGTATGTTCTATTGTATTATAAGTTTTTAGTTCGTTTATGTTTTTTATTAGTGGTACATGGAAGGGTGGATTTATACATTTATTAGTCTTAATACGTTCGGGGACAGAAGGGTTTTTGATAACTGTTATAACTTGTTATCAAACGTTGCATACCAATTGGTTCTAATTCGTGAGCTGAATACTAACCAATGTGCATGAAACATCTATTTATTTTTCCCAAGCCTACCTTTTTAATATCATAAAATATGAAAGCTATTTTATACTCTTGATTATTCTTCACGAATTGTTATATAATTTTTAAAAAGAATAGTTTAGGTATATGATCACAAATGTACATTGAAAATTGGAATGAAAATTGGAAATGTACATATGGGATAATTTTTTCTCTCGACGGGACGGAGGAAGTATTCTATTTTTTAGAAATTCTATTTTTTTAAAATGCATCCATGATATGTAATTGTAAATGCACATATGGGATTTTTTTTCTCTCAAAAAAACTATTATTGTGGGATGGAGGAAGTATTCTATTTTTTAAAAATGTATCCATGATATGTAATTGTAAATGGCCAATTTATAAAAATTATATCTATACATAATTGGTATAAGGGGTTTTCCAATCTTGTTTTCTAATCATAGGAAATATTAAGTTTAGTTAGCATTCTATTTTTTTAAAAATCCACTTGATCAAATTCTAAGTGGTCAAATTATCCTATATAATTTTTTTTGATGCTTTGGTTGTTAATTTCAAGCGACACTCACTTCATCCCTGCAAAGCGTGAGAGGCTTTATAATGTATTTAGAATTATTTTTTAATATTGTTGAATTGTAAATTTAGAAGTTTGTATAGGAAAAAACATGATTATGCCAAAACATGTTTTAAATGTGTGAAAAACGTGTTTCAAGTATTTTCATTTGCATTCAAAATATGAATGAAAGATTAATCTGTTAAAGTTTTAGTTCAAAAATTTTTTTCGGGAAAATAATTCAAATAAAATATTTATAAAATAATGATAAAGCAATATGTGCATTGCATATGTGCACGGGGGTATATTGTGCATAATGTTAGGGTAATAGGTTTCAATTGATATCATTGCTTAATAGAAGAAGCTTATAAAATTTTAGCATAAAATTCTTCCCATTACTCACCAACAAAACGCTGCATTTTGTAAAATGGTTTTTTTTCTATTTTGTTAGTACAGGTATACTTGAACATTGGCTCAAAAGCTTTCGCAACTCCAGCAAGATATAAGTGCTACACAGCTTCACCAAGCTAGAGGCATGCTATATCGCTGAAAATTTCCCGGTAAACAACATTTTTGGTGTATCCATTAGTTCCATGGCCTTCGTTTGCGCAAACAATTTTTAAGCCACTTGGTGTTGTAACACGGGAAATTGCTACATATAGTTGGCCGTGGCTAAAAACTGGATTTGGCAAATATAAGCCCACATTTTTCATTGTTTGTCCTTGGCTCTTATTGATAGTCATCGCATAACAGAGAGCCACTGGGAATTGTTTTCGTTTCAAGACAAATGGGTACGTCTTATCAGCTGGAGTCATAGTTATCCGGGGTATGTAAGCTATTTCACCGATTTTGTTACCCGTTATGATGACAGCTTCTATAAGGAATGGATAACAGCGAGTAACAATTAACCGAGTTCCATTGCATAGGCCTTTCTTCGGATTTAGGTTCCGTAGAAGCATTATAGGTGCACCAATCTTAAGTTCAATTTCATGATTTGGCATACCACTAAATCTCAAAGAATTCAGGTATTCTGTGGGATATAGGGCCTCTGCGGCATCACTCGTTGTAGATCCTTTGCAGATGGTGTCACAACTCGTGTACCTCCTAGATTTTCCGGGCAATCTCCTCAACACTTCCTGATTAATTACTTCAACATACTCGTTTAAAGGGGTCAGGATGGCTCTATCACGTAAGTATGCAGTGGCTCCATGTTTTGTATCTAACTCACCATAGATTTCGTTGACTATGGCACACACTGGATCACCATCATATGCAACCTGCAGCTATAACATGGAATAGTTTTTATACTCACACAAAAAATGCATTATTAGTGTAGTGAGCGTAACAAACGCAAGGTCATATGGCGGTCACGTGAAAGTATTTAAGATAAAAATACTTTATTTCAATGGATACATTAGATGGACATGCAACAGAGAAGAAATATAAAGCACGGGGTCAACTAATTCTATCAGGCAACATAGTTATTACATTTTAGAAGGTTACATGTTTAGAATGGTGAGGAATACTTTTGTTTATGTGAAGTTTCCATTTGTGACTTAATTCCATGTGGAATTTAAGTTGGGGGGAAAATTGAGGGTTATAGTTTCAGCAGTGTATACCTCTTCTGGAATGCGGATCCATGAGTCGTCGCCATCATGGTTAAGATGAAAAGTTCTCTCTTTACCATCACCCACGCTCAACACCCAATCTCGAAATGGCAGGTTCATGCCGGCCACTGTAACAGGAGGAACATCCTTTTCAACTCTCATATTTTCGAGTAATGGGTATAGCTTGAAGGATTTCCACAGACGGGATTTAGTTAAACTTGCAGCAACCGTTGCTTCACGACCCATCTTTGACACTACGGGGAGTGTTTGTCTAAAATCGCCGCCAAGTAGCATCGTCATACCGCCAAACGGTAATGAAGCAGCTTGCGGATTCTGTTTGGAGAGGATATCACGAAAGGTACGGTCCACCGCTTCAAATACGTAACGGTGGTTCATGGGTGCCTCATCCCAGAGGACAAGGCTAGTTTTACATATTAACTCAGCTAAATGTGTGTTCTTCTTGATCGTGCAACAACTATATTCATCGAGATCAATTGGAATCTTGAAGCGCGAATGAGCGGTTCTCCCGCCTTCCACCAGCAACGAAGCTATACCCGATGATGCCACAGCTAACACAATTTTACCCTCGCTTCTCAGTTGTGATATAATAGTTGACCATAAGAAGGTTTTGCCAGTACCACCATGGCCATACACAAAATATAATCCCCCATTGTTTGTCGCTACATCTTGCACAACTTTTTCAAATATAACACGCTGCAAATGATTAAGGTTACCAATGCGTTGGCTTGCGTCCAACTTCAATTTGTTGCAATCATACATCATTTCCTCCAGCAATAGATGATTTGCATAAGCGGACATCCGAGTAGGATCTAATGCAGGGAAGCCGGGGTAATCTGTAATGTTCTTGCCGTGTTGCTTCAACAAATTGTTGATCTCAATGAGAGAAAGCATTTGCTTGTCTGCATCGCTAATTTTCATATTTGGTAATTTCAAGACTTTCCTACGCTTGTATTCTATATCGTCTGACAGGTTATGCCAATGCCTCTCCCAAAGTTCAGCAGGGTGTGAAACCTCACAGAAGATCAATAATGTGACAAACAGGTCTCGCAGCTGTGGAGCATTAGCAAATGCAGAAGCTTCATGAAGTGCTATATCCCACTCATTATCCGATTCCAAAAGGCCCCTGTGAAAGCAAGCTTCTTTGTATGTATTGCAAACTATCCCATCCACAGTTCTAACATCTTCAAAATCTGTTGCTCCGGCTACTATGTTTAATAACATACGCATATAGAAGCGTTCTCCAGACGAAGGGTGCGCAGCAACCATACGCCCGACAACATCAACTTTCTGTATTCGATGATACCAGCGTTTCTCAGAACCTTCCCATCGATAGAGCGTCGGATACTTGGCAAATGTCAAGTGGAGGCCACGTGGGTCATTCTGATTATTCAAGAACCACTGTATTAACATTGTCCCATCCGGATCAGTCCTGCGCACGATCTGTGGCAAGGTTTCATTATCACGAAATCTAACTTCCTGTTCATCTTCAAGGTGAAAATATAAACGCTGCACAAAGGGTTCCCTATGATGTATAGGAAACTCAAATAATCTCCAACTTGCTTCGGATGCTGAGACATAACGGCCCGTGACATAATTTTTCACCTCATCAATTTCTTCATTATGAGAAGATGTAGCCTGTCCGTTTACTGAGTTATGTACCTCCCCGACTGGCTCCACAGTTGCTGTAGCTGTATCGGGTCCTTTACCAATGTATTTAAACAAGTACTTGATAGATTGAGAATGATTGCACCACTCAGTGTTTATATGAGCTTGGTACTTGACTAACAAACCACGATTATAAGGAACAACATACCTGCAAGACCAACAGTGACGAAGTTTGTTATTGGCTTGCCTTCCATTTCGATATTAAAAAATGAGCAATGCAGGACAATAACATATGAGTATTGAGAATTGACGTCTTGAACATTTGAAAATGTGGGAATGTTAAGATTGCAGCAGATCTGGTGGGCATAGGGCAGCGGCCATTTAAATTTTTTGTAGCTAATTGTTGTAGCCAACTCATGACAGTAGCATCCTAGCTAGGCGAAGAAGCACTCCAGAAGGACAATAAACCAAAATGTCAAAGTTAGTAAAAAGTACTGATGGTTTGGAATCAACAAATACAGCAATTTATCTAGTACTTGTTCGTTAACACCACTGCTTTTGTTAAGGGAACCAAGAAAATGACAGGCAGCAGTGGAAGGTATTTGCTAGTATGAAAAAGCAGAGCAGCAAAATCAGACAGAAATAGATATTAGAAATTTAATTTTTGGTAATAAAAATCTTGAGCCTCGTATTTGTTTTTGGTAGATTAATAATCTTGAGTCTCGTACTGTTCCACAATGGAACAATCCACAGGGACAAATTTATGGGGCCGTGTTAGTAATAGATACAAACTTTGAACAGAGACTTCCAAAAATAAATCAAATTACTATGATGGAGATACCTCTAGCACCCTAATGTGTGATATATTATTGCATCTGCATTCTCCAACGTTCAAATGCTTAGTTTTGCACCTCTGACCAGAGCCCTCTATATCGGCTCATTTATACCTTAAGCACCTTCTTGCACAATTCCACAAAAATCCCCACCCTATCGTTGACAAAATAATTTATGCAACTGGCTGGAATGTAAGTATTGTGAAGTTGTCATAAGCAACAACGGTGCATAGGAAATGGGGAAGAATCGGAGGGAGGAAAAAAACAAAAGTGTAGGCAATCAAAAGTACATTGCTTTTTTTGATAATCCTGGGTGATTATTCTACTGTTGTTATTAGCCTCGTTGGTTCAGGAGATATCTTATGTTTATGTATGATAAATTTTACCTATTATGAACGCTGCAGAAATTAAATTAATCAAATGTGTGCCTACTATACACAGGAAAAGGGGAAAAAGTAATCATACAGAAGCAGGGTTTTGTTAAAATGGCTTATGAATGTGCGTAGATGGGACAAGTATCTAGGTCTGTAATAGGTAATGTAAAGATTCCAGGGCAGACCTGTTATCAAGAAAAACTTTTTTAACCTCTATAGTTCGCCCGGTGTCCCTTCTACGATAAGCAGCATACCCATCCGCGTCAACATGGGTGGCATCGGTAAAGTGTTTTGGATAATACTTTGTACACATATTATTCTGCATACAAGGGCACCGGGGGTTTGCTTCTCCACATGGGCCATGCATCATAAATTGAGATACTGCATTATAGGCAGCAATATCATTTTCTTTGTCGGGGATCTCAGCGCACACCACGACATCAATGTCCTCAGGCGTTGTTAATTTATCACCATCAGCCAACCACAACACAATATGAGCATGAGGGAGCCCGCGTTTCTGGAATTCCACCGTGTAAACCACTGCAAAATATGCAAATTAAAAGCTCGTAATAACAGGTTACACCATAAATAATAGGATGAAATAACTTACAATATGAACCATGTTTTTTAAAAAACACTCTTAATATTCTATTTTTAAATTTCATAAATTCCATGAATTCTGTGATACAAGTTCCGGATAATCGTAAGGGTTTTAGAGGAGAAGGGGCCCAGAGCGCAAATTCTGGCAGCAGCTAGAGGCTCCGCGAGAGTGTTTAGTTTCATATTGTTCTTATTTAAGAACTTCAATTTCTTGGCGAAGGTTTATCCAGTCAGGTTTTTGTCTTCAAAAACTGCAATTGCACCTGTTAATCCAACATTTTTACCACGTGTAAGTATTTTGGTTCTTTATGATAAAACTCTTACGCTCAGAAAATTTTAAGAACTGATTTTGGCCGTTAAAATTGTTCACATTTAAAGTAAGGAATCTAGTCATATTTTGTCTTTATTATGTTCTCCAGGCTGAAGATGAACGGGAGATGTGTTCAAGAACTATCTACTGTACAAATATCGATAAGAAGGTAATTATGGAAATGTCAAATTTTAAATTTCCATTTTCGAGAATAGCCGTGGAAAGCAAAATAATAATCAGATCAACGGTTGCTATCCGTTCCAGGTTACTCAAGCAGATGTCAAGCCCTTTTTTGAGCACTTTTGTGGAGAGGTCAGTAGCTGCTAACGTAGCACTTTTGATTAAATTATTAATCATAGTTTATAATGTAGCACTTCTGATTAAATTATGATTGTTACTGTAGGTTTATCGCTTGAGGCTTCTTGGAGACTATCATCATTCAACTCGTATTGCGTTTGTGGAGTTTGTAATGGTGAGTAATTACTAAGGTTTTTAGAATTCTTTGCTGGGAACGTAGTTACTATGTTTCTACCTATATATATACTGATATTAAATTTAGTAAAGTAAAGGTAAGGAAATGTAAAATTATAGACTGAGAATGTAAGATTGTGTTAAAATGTTTAAGCAGCCTATAAACAAAATTGAACAAAAGTCTAATCCCCAAACATCACTTAAAACTATTAAAGAGAAAAGTTTGGCGTCAGAGGTTACATCATGAAATAGTAATGAAAAGATGAGAGAAAAGGACCAAGATATTAAATTTAGTAAAGTTAATTAAAAAGATACAGACCCCTATAAAAACTCCAAAATGTACAACAAGTTCAGACACTGAAACGTATGAAATCAGTCCTGAATTCACAAAAACATGGAAGAAGACCCTGGTGTGTTGGTTTTAGTTAATTATTTAACATTAATTATCTCTTGTAGAAGGCTTGCTGTACCTAGAGATTCCATGATGTTTGATTATGTGCTCACAGATTTTGATATGTGGGTTAAATAATAAATAAGATAACTTTCAGGTGGCATAAAGGGCATTTCATATTAGGATTTTTTTTTTGTTTATTCATACATTTTGATGTGCATGTTCACACAACAGGAAAAGATAGAACAACTAATCTGAAACCGCACAGCGAATAGCAAGATTCTTATTGGGCCTAAACAAAGCAAGAGAGGAGTGTTGGACTATTGCTAATTTGAGATGGTTATGACCAGCCTTAAAAGAATGGGGAGATGCCATATATATGCGGATGATGATAGTGGGAGGACAGTACCTGCACGGACACGGCCCAAGGCATCTTTTTTGGTCAAATCTGAAAGCAGCATGTCTAGTTTTATTTTGAAGACTCTTGCGATAATATCCGGACGAACAGAAGCATCTTGTGAACCGGAGGACCTAACTGCAACTTGGATTTCTTCCCATTTTGGATTGCACGTAAATGTTATGAATAGATCAGGATGGCCATACTCTTTGCAAACTGCCAATGAATCTTGGAAGTTTTGCTGCATGTATCGGTATCCACCTGTAAAGCTTGATGGTAATATCACACGCCGGCCGATATCGGCAGCTGAGACATCTCCACGACGAAGACTGTCGACAACATTATTGTATAGATCTGATCGGATTTCAGATTGGTGTGTATGAACCCAATTTAGTCTGACACGCTCGGCATTACACCAAGCATCAACCACATACTGCAAGAACAGTCTACCTCCATGTATGAGTGTGTGGCCCTCTGAGTCGCGGTATTGCAGCCGAAATGCATTGAATGCTCGCATGCTAACAGTGTTGTGAGGGCGTTTGTTTGAAGGATCAACACCACGATGCATTATGTTTATCCTGTATCCATCTTCCCCGCGGGGGAACAACAATGGATATTGCAGCGACATGAAACAAGGATGCAGCTCATTAACTCTTTGCAAGCCGAATTTCTTATGGTCCACAAGTATGTCCCTGCGATTTACAAAGTCATCATCCACCACGAGGCCTGCAAATTCGTAGTCATTCCTGGTTGGAATGTTAACATAGCGACCATCTGTTACTCGCCTCTCCAACAACCTTAGGCAGACATCAGTCTGTTGAACACCACGAAAACGTTCACGTACTTGCCTGTATATTTTCACCAAAGCATTTTCACGTTCAAGCATATTTGAGAGTTCTTGCACAATGGAAGCATCTATCTCATTTCCTCCAGGGAATTGTAAACGCCTATCAATTTCTTCCTGACCATCATACATATATAACTGTGCAAATTTAGGTTTGCATCCATCCGGAGGTTTAAGGGAGCCTATGTTGTGACAGGTATGTCCTCGAACACGAAACACAAATGGACCCGAACCATTGTTTAGAGAGTGGTCAATTTTTCCCCCGAATGATGTGAAGGAGAATATGTTGTTGTAGACAAGTTTCTTGTTCTCAAACATTTTGCTCCGCGCATCACCAGCCCAAAGAAGGCTGCTTAATTCTGGAGGAGTCTCCTTTAGCAGAGGTAGTTGAATCTTGCCCTTCCCACAACAGATTGAGTAGCCCTTTGGTCCGCCACCCGTATACCTACCAGTGAATTCTTGTGGCCAGACTTTAGCATGGCAGTACCCACAAGTTTCATTGGCATCTCCAATGTTTAAGGCTGTGGTAGAGGCAGCTGCAAAATGTGTGTATGTCAGTAATGGAAATATGAACCCGTAAGAGGGCAGGTAGCCAATAACACTTACCGAAATTCGCCTTCCTCTTGTTAATGTTCCTACGCTTTACCGGTGATTCTGTGCTTGACCCTACACAACAACAAAATTCTCATTCAGTGGCTATACAACACGTGAAAGTTTATATGTTCCAAGTCAAAAATAATATTGGCTCGTATTATGGCATAATAGTCCACCTTTTGCATGGCTGGGCCTCTTGCGGGAAGAACTTTCGGCATGAACAACGCCACCTGTAGTGAGCAATTTCAAGATATTACGTAGTAAGTTAGAGGAAGGAAGCATTGTAGCATGGTGGTGATTAAAATTTACCCTGGTGAAATGTACACGTGATATTTTTTGATGGACGCAACGTTATACCTGTGCTGTGGGATACGCTGGCTGTTGCGGTAGAAGCTGTGGCAGAAGCAGTTGAGGTCGGGTCAGGCATGTGGGGCTGTTGGCTCTGTGTGTGCGCTGTCACAAAGCTGGGGACTGCGAGGCGTGGCCGTCCTAGTTGCCTCCTAGGTGGTGCCATGCTAACCTGGTACAAGAAAGTTGGCCCATTGTCATTTAAAAAAAAGGGGAAAGAAACAGGGCTAACTTAAAAATTCCATTAAATCTATTTCACAAATGTTAAGCAAGAGACATATAGCAATGAATAATAGGTTCACAAATGTTAAACAAGAGACATATAGCAATAAATAATATGTTTCTTGAAAATATTCCACCAGCTATCTGATTGTTGTTAAACTGGAGCTAATGCCATGCTAGGCTTCTTGTTTCTATGTACCGAAGAATGTCTAACCTGGTACAAGAAAGTTGGCCCATTGTCATTTTAAAAAAAGGGGAAAGAAACAGGGCTAACTTAAAAATTCCATTAAATCTGTTTCACAAATGTTAAGCCAGAGACATATAGCAATGAATAATAGGTTCACAAATGTTAAACAAGAGACATATAGCAATAAATAATATGTTTCTTGAAAATATTCCACCAGCTATCTGATTGTTGTTAAACTGGAGCTAAATATGAAAATGTGACTTGTTAAAACAACTTGGCACCAACACTGAAGAACATTGAATTTGAGTTTTATAAGTTTGTAGGATAATGAAATAGAGCTAAGAGATTATTACCCTACACCTGATTATAACTTCTTCAGTGATCACCCAGTCAGGTCTGATGAATTGTATACCCTATTCTATTGGTATTCTAAAGGAAGCAATATGCATTGCACATTGCTTCACAGTAGGTTTCTATCTCTCTTTTCTACCTACAGAGTCGTACTCTTTAGGGCTGAGGGATTCACTCTCTTAAGGGACCACTTACACAGATTTCTTTGACTATGTAACGACCAGAGTCGGTTTGAATCTTTAGTATAACGAAATATGGCATACAGTAGTGTTATGGTGGGGCTTAGGCTTATTCAGTAAGATAACTATAATGAATATGATAGACTAACATTTACCAATGAAAAAAGCTGTTACAATTGGTAACGTGACCGTGTGTTACAGTGTTTTCTAAAAAAACAAACAGAAGCTCCTTATTCAAGTAGCTTCTTCATGCACATGAGCAAGCTTACATGGCCTATAACCGTACAATCAATGCGACGGCGGTTGGGAAAATTTCAGGGCCTAAGTCTTTTACCGAGCAAGAAGAGGTAGATATATTCTTGAGGCTATAATAATTAAGATACAAAAAAATATATATAATGCATATATATTGTAAAAAGTCGAGAATGGAGTAAGAAGAGGCTCACTTTCTTTCTCCAAGAAAATGGACAATGTCCTTGACTGCATCAGTGGTGGCTGGTCTCCTCAGGTAATCACCAGGCTAACAATTATATTCATTCATAATGGCAGGAGGCAAGGATGATATGGAGGGGCGAGCATTTTGTAACGGGAGATAGGCTGGAGGGCATAAGAAAGGATGGGCTTTATTGACATTTTTAAGAAAAGTTGAAGGACCTGCGTGTCTTTTACTAAAGGGGGGAAAAACTCTTGTTAAAGTATAATAGATATAATGGATTTCCCTGATATACATTTCAAAAATAAAAAAAATGCTCCGGATATAAATGTGAAAAATCGCTTTTTAAAAATGCATATCCGACCTAAAATCTAATGGGGTTTAGAATTTTTGCTAAATACAAATCCAAAATATCAACTCGGTAAAAGACTGAAGAGCAACTTCTTAGGGAAATAAAATCTTGTCAAACAATCAAGACCGACTAGTAGGGCTGATTATTCGGATATATCTGAACCAAATTACCGAAAATCGAAATAATCGAAATATTGAATAAGTTCAAAACCATAATCGATTAGTAAATCGAAATAAATTTGGATATTATACCGAACCTAAATTTTAATTTCGATTAAAACCGAATACCGATTTAAATAACAGAATTAGAAAAAAAAATCAATTTTCTAGAAATTCATAATAAAATATGAACTCGGGAAGTATAAACAATTAAACATACATGCTTGCAAGACTGGACAGTTTATTTAACCTTATTAAGAATTGAACTTTAGATAAAGAAGCAGTAAAGCACCATTTGCATTTTGCAGTGAAGCAGTGAATTTCAAAATGCTAGAGGAGTTGAACTTAAGATCTTAAGTGCCAAAGATATGTTTGGTTCAATTCAGAAGGTTTCTTTCTTTTATTTGAGCTAGAAAGAATGTTATTAGTTTCCTTATGTTGCAGCATTGGTTGGATAGGATTAATAATATATAAATGTCTTGCAATGTACCAGAACATATAACTCGTTTATTCATCATAATAGAAACATTACGATCCAAACAAACATTATAACCATCCATGGCAAGTTTAGAAACCGAAATTAAATTCCTTCTAAACGAAGGTACATAAAGACAATTGTTCAAAACCAAAATCCTATCATCGCCAAAAGATAATGTAATTATTCCAACTGCAACTACTGCTACTTTCGTAGCATCTCCCATGAATACATATATCTCGCCATCTCTAAGCATTCTGGATTGCTGGAACCCCTGCATAGAGTTACAAACAAGGTCAGTGGCTCCTGTATCTACACACCAAGTGCTCGTAGATATAGCCGCTATATATGTTTCTGTAACTAGAGAAAGAGACATACCAGTATTGTTTGTCTTCTTACGAAGAGGACAATCCTGTTTCCAGTGACCTGACTGCTTGCACCTGAAGCACTTGCCCTTAGGTTTTTTCACAGCACCTTGTACTCCCACTGCATTAGCAACCTTTCCAGCTTTCTGTGTCTGAACCTTTTTCTTCTTCTTGCCTTTCGGCTTAGAGGAAGAAGCTTTCTCAGCCACATTCACTTGAACATTCTGCTTAAAGAGTCCTTCAGCTGCCTGAAGTTCTGTCAGAAGTTCCGCGAGACTATACATCCTTTTGTTCATGGTGTAATTCAAGCGGAACTGCTCAAAACTTTTGGGCAGACTCATAAGGATGATATCGATCTGGGTTTCCCCATCAATATCAGCACCAAGGATCTCCATCTCATTCAGATGAGACATCATCCTGAGAACATGATCTCTTAAAGGTGTTCCTTCAGCCATCTGAGTGTTCATTAAAGCCTTCATTGTTACTTGCCTAGCAGCCCTATTCTGTTCTCCAAAAAGTTCCTTGAGATTAAAGAGCATATCTGAAGCAGTGGCCATAGCCTGATGCTGATGCTGTAAAACACCCGACATTGCTGCCAGAATGTAACATCGCGACATCTCATCAGCCTTAACCCATCGCTTATTGTTGTGGAATAAAAACTAGGTTGCGATTTGTAATTAATGCTAGGGTGGTTGAGCTTCGAGCTTTAATGGTTGTTCTTGTGTTCGTGGCTGAATCTGCCTTCACAAGATGCCTACGTACTTTGATGAATATCAAAGATCAAGCCAAAAACGTAGTTCTAGGTTGAGGGGTCTGGCCCTTTATATAGGCTGAGAAGCCTTAGAATTATGGTAGGAGTCAGAGACTTGGTGGACAAGTCTTTGAGGAAGGTTCTAGATCTGATTCCTTGTAGGAATCAGTTTCCATATTGAATTGGATGCCTTGGTGGCTAAGTCTGATGGAGATAATATCCTTATCCAACTCTTATTGCTGAGTTGTTTATTTCCCCAATATTAATTACGAAATTAATATTATAATTGGGGTTTTGGGTCCATCTGGTGGGCCCCACGTTTGGACCATTCTTGGTTTAATTAATGCCACATTAAATGTGTCTTTAGGGTTTATTTTCAGCCCATATCATTTGCCCCCCAACTTCTAGGAAAACTGATCAGGCTTTCCTTGAAGTTTTACTTGTCTAATTCGAGACTCGGGTCAGGGTTTATCTTTGATATCGTTTTGATGTAAAGAGTGGAGCGACCGACGCGTTTACAACAACGTTAGATTATGCCAACAACATTGAACGGTGCTAAACGGCACTAAACGGCGATAAACAGTGCTAAACAGCCTTAAACGACGTTTAAACAATGTTAAACGACGCTAAACGGCGATAAACAGTGCTAAACGGCACTAAACGGCACTAAACGGCGATAAACAGCCTTAAACGACGTTTAAACGATGTTAAACGACGCTAAACGGCGATAAACGGTGCTAAACGACACTAAACTATGCACTGAAAACCATCCGAGACTTGTTGAAAAAATCGAGATCTAGGTTCAGAAACTACACGAAGTTCGCTGAAAAATCAAGATTCAGGACCACGAACTAACCCGCGATCGGCCGGATCACGAGCTAGCTCGTGGTCGGCTAGCACCTGATCGGCCGAAGGGCTTTGATCCAAGGTGATCGGCCAGAGGCTGGTCGGCTAGGGGGTCCAAGCCATCATGGTCGGCCACACCATGGTCGGCTGGAAGGTGGTCGGCCGAACGGCCTGATTTCTTCGTGGTCGGCCGGGAGGTGGTCGGCCAAACGGCCCTAATCCTTCGTGGTCGGCCGGGAGGTGGTCGGTTGCGGCTCCTCGTGCGCCGTGGTCGGCTGCCTCGTGGTTGGCTACGGCCCTCCGGGTGTCATGGTCGGCCACTTCGTGGTTGGCTAGGAGACCCAGACCTGAAAACTATCCGTGGATCTTGAGGATCAGGAGTCTTGATCTTGATCTCAAGTTAGTATCTTGGTCATCCGTGACTTCGCTGTCTTCAAGGATCAAGAACCTCGACCTTGATCTTAAGTCGCCTAGGATCTAAAATCATCCGTGATCCTAAGGATCAAGAACCTCGATCTTGATCTTAAGTCGTCAGGGATCTAAGATCTAAAACCATCCGTGATCCTAAGGATCAAGAACCTTGATCTTGATTTGTAGTCGTTAGTTTGGTCATTCGTGACTTCTAACGGTATTACTCCTTAATTCATGATTAGCATTGCTAACCTTGTGCTTAAGACTAAACTCGTTACTTATCTTCTTAAGCGCCAACATCCATGCAGCAAATATTTCAGCTATCTCTTTGCCGACATATATGAATTATAACGATTCTTTCTGTATAACGTGGATAATTTCTGTCCTTTTTTCGTCTTTAAATGATAGATGACCTGTAAACGCGAACCAAACTGAGATTCAATCTGATGTAGCAGGTCATGCATTTTCTATAAAAGAGGAGAAGTAGCCTTCATTTCAATTCACTTCTTCATTTCAGAGCTCTCAAATTCTTAAGTTCTCTAGCTTCAAGTTGCAAGATCAAGTTCGAGCTTCAAGATCAAGTTTCAGATTCAAGATCAAGTTTCAGCTTCAAGATCAAGATGTCAGAAGGTGATCAACCAATGGCTCCCCTGTCTCCATGATGGAAGCTATGTCGAAGAGGAGTAAGATGAGGACCGCCAAAGGTAAAGAAAAAATCAAACCTCCATCGTATGTTGAACATAGATTTGAATCCTTGCTAGATCTCCTGAACATTATGAGGGAAGCATTCCCATACTGTTCCAACTTAGATTCTTTTAACAATCCAAGTAAGTTGTTGGAACGAGATGTCCAAAAGATAATGGAGTCCTATCACATCCCAAGTGCCATTAAGGTTCGTCTCCCAAATCCATCAGATAGAACATGCAACTGGCATCCTGAGAGAGTGAGAGGATCTGTGTTTACTGGGGTGCCTTAGATGTTGGGTTCAGATTCCCGGTTGACAATTTTATCATTAGATTGCTGGCGGAGTATCAAATCCACCCCTGTTAGTTGTATCCCAATGCTTGGAGGTACATCTCTATTTTCTTAATAAGGTGTCGCGAGCTGGAGATTCATCCGACAACCACAATGTTTCGAAGTATCTTTGCGGCCAGCAACTTTTCCGACTCCAAGAAAGGATGGGTAAGCCTTAAGCACCGAGCCAAACTTCCACACATGGTGAATCCCTTCTCCTTTCCAGATTCACAACATTTCTGGGAAAGGGAATTTGTAGTTCTTGAGTGGAAAGGTGGTGACTGGGGCAACTTCTTTGTGAAGATATTTTGGTCCGTTGAGGACAGTTCACATTTTGTGTATGACCTTACTGATTCAAAATTATTGGATCGAGATAGGCTTCTTGCTGATGACGGCCGTTCACACTATAAAACTTTTCTGAATGAAAAGAATCTTATTGGGGCTGGCCTTAGCTTTCTTTCCATTGAGGGTAACTTTCTTACTTGAGCTTATTATGAACTCTGTTTGTTCTTATCCCGATATTTTTCTCTTTGTATTTCAGCTGCTGAGGAGATTGATAATCGTCCTGAGAACCGGCCAACTGTTACCAAGAGGATGAAGAAGAAGGCTGAGGAGAAGCTGAATCCAACTAAGCCTCATATCCCTAACTTCTTGGAGCATTGTTCTCAAGGTGGTAAACGATCCCGAAACGCTAACGGGGACGTCAGGACTCCTTTCATACCCCCTTGGGGCATATGTGAACAAGACTCGGTCTTTGGGAGTCCCTATCTTGCCCTAGACTGGTCCAAGCTTTCAATCACTCCTCCTGACCGAGCGACACTGCATGCAGGCGACAAAATGGATGAGTCTCAGCTCATGGGTGCTCAGGCCTTGTATCAGGTATGAAATTCCCTCTGTTAAGTTCAATACTGTTTCTGATTTTGACTCTGTATATTCCTTGTAGCTCACTCATTTCCTTGTCGCAGGCCAATGCTTACTTTCAAACTGTTTCGACTCAAGGCCGGGCTTTTAGGGATGAGAATATTAGCTTGAAGAATGACTCAGCAAGGTTCAAGGAAGAGATTGACGATCTGCATTCCCAAGTCGTTCGTGCTGAAGCTAATGCCGCATCTACCCATAAACAACTTGCTTCTTTAGCCAGAAAGAAGGCATCTGATGCCGACAAGGTGATCCAGGCCTACCATAGGTCTGAAGATTTTCTTAAGCTCATTGATGATCATGATGATGAGATGCGTCCCTTCAACATGTCTGTTGGTTGGGATAAGGCCATTAACGCTGTGAGTCATAGGCATCCATCTGTTGTCAATCCGGTTGATTTTCCTTGCCCAAATTGGGGGGCCATCCCGGCTAACCTAGCTTCTGGTTCGGGAACTAAAGTTGTTCCTCAGACATCAGGATCCGGTTCCAAAGGCAGTCATCGACGCTCTGGATCCAACTCCAAGGGGGCTGTTCAAGTTACTAGCCAAGACTCATCTTCTTCTGGCTCTCGTGGGAAGAAACCCCCACCTGCAAAGAAAGTTGGAGTAGTTCGTCAACCCATCGCTGGCAAGAGACTGATCCGGAACGAGGGCAGTTCTACTTCTGATTCATCTTCCGAGGAAGAAGGGACCGAAGGCGCTAATGTTCAGCCAATGGTGATTGCCGAGCCCGGTGATGACTCCGGTGAAGACTCGGAGGAGGAAAGTGGGGAAGAGGAGAGTGGCGAAGAGGAGTCTGGGGAGGAGTAGCTGGAGCTAGTTTGTGGCCTTGCATGGCCTTGTTAGCCATATGTGGCTTTATCTGTCTAGATTTCAATCAAGGTCCTTTGGGACCAAACTTTCATCTGTCTCGTTGATATAACTTAATTGTTGGCCCTTAGGGGTCTTTATTTATGCATTTGTTTCCTCATTTGTTTGTTTACTTGTTTTCGGTACTTGGCCTTTTTAGACTTACACTCAACAGGTGCTTGGTACATAAACAAAATCACAGAATCATTGAAGGGAAACAAACTTGCATTAATAATTCGAAATGGGTTCAACCCTTACATAACTTATTATTGTCCTACTCGGGGCGTTAAGCCCTGGAATGGTTTCATCGAACCTTATTTCTACTTCTCCTAATAAATAAATAGAAAGCTGAATCTGTACAAGGATAGCTTATACATAATAAACTTTGAGGTTCAAGGCATGCCAAGTA
Source organism: Saposhnikovia divaricata (assembly GCA_036435485.1). Taxonomy (NCBI): domain Eukaryota; kingdom Viridiplantae; phylum Streptophyta; class Magnoliopsida; order Apiales; family Apiaceae; genus Saposhnikovia; species Saposhnikovia divaricata. Next base: position 14,440,153 of record CM071600.1, read on the forward strand.
CGGGGCACCTCAACCCCGTCCAAGGTCTCCAACTTGTATGATCCTCGTTCCAACGTCTTCTTGACTCGATACGGCCCTTCCCAATTAGGGTCTAGCTTTCCCTTCTAGCCAACTCCAGAAGCCTCAATCTTCCTTAGAACCAGGTCGCCTTGTCGAAAGAACCTTTCCTTAACCCTGTGGTTGTAATAAAAGGGTGCTTTCTTTTGATGCTCCACATTTCTAGCATTTGCCTCGTCCCTGACTTCATCAATCAGGTCCAGGGCGAGTCTCATACCCTCTTCATTAGTTTCTGGTTCAAATGCCTCAACTCGAGGTGACGCTTGCATGATCTCCAAAGGCACAACTGCCTCAGCTCCGTAAGCCAGCAGGAACGGGGTTGCTCCAGTGGTCACTTTACAAGTGGTACGGTATGCCCATAGTATGGGCAACAACTCATCTACCCATGTGTTTCTAGAGCATTCGATCCTCTTCTTCAGTCCATCAAGGATAATTCGATTAGCTACCTCAGCTTGCCCATTGGCTTGTGGATGAGCCACTGAGGTAAAACGAAGCTCAATTGCATTCTCCTTACAATACTTCTTGAACTCTTCATTATTGAACTGTGTCCCATTGTCTGTCACCAAAATTAGTGGGATTCCATACCTGCAAATTATGTTCTCCCAAAAGAACTGGGTAACTTGTTTGGTGGTTATCTTGGCTAGATGTTTAGCCTCAATCCACTTAGTAAAGTAATCGATGGCCACAATCAGAAACTTCCTTTGTGCTGAAGCTACGGGGAAAGGACCAAGTATATCCATTCCCCACATTGCGAATGGAATAGGAGAGCTAACCGATGTTAACATCTCAGGCGGCTGCCTTACTATCGGAGCGTGCTTCTGGCATCGATCGCACCGCTTGACATAGCTATGTGCATCGGCTAACATCTCTGGCCAGTAGAATCCCATATGAGTTATTTTGTGAGCTAGGGCTCTGCCCCCCAAGTGCTGCCCACAGATACCTTCATGAACTTCTTCCAAAGCTTCCCTTGCCTCTTGGGGCCTCAAACATTTCAAATACGGGATAACAAAAGACCTTTTGTAAAGGACGCCTTCAATCAAGGCATATCTCAATGCTCTCACTGACAGCTTCCGTGCCTCCAAGGCATTGTCAGGGAGCCATCCGGTTTCGAGGTGAGTTTTGATAGGATCTATCCAACAGCTTCCCACATCAATTGGTACCACTAATTTCGAGTTGATGGTCGGGGCCTTCAAGACCTGGAAGTAACACTCCCTGCATAGTTTTCTATCTCGGAAGAAGCGAACTTAGATAGGGCATCGGCCTTAACGTTCTCTTCTCTCGGAATGTGTTCTACATAGCACTCGTCAAACTGAGTCATGATAGCTTTCACAACTCGCAGATACCTTGCCATAGTTTCATCCTTGGCATCAAATTCACCATTCACTTGAGAGACCACTAATCTTGAATCTCCACAAACTTTGAGATTCTTGACTCTCATGATTCTTGCCAGGCCTAAACCGGCTATCAAGGCCTCATACTCAGCTTCATTGTTAGTTGTCGGAAAATCCAACTTCAAATCATATTCAACTGTGAACCCATCGGGGCTTTGCAATACTAAGCATGCGCCACTATATTTTGTTTTTGATGCTCCATCAAAATAGAGCACCCAATATTCCTTCTGATCAGGTTCAAGTTCTTCATCTTTATCTTGCTTCTCAGGGGTTGTTATCATCTCCTGCCCCCCGACTTTTTGGTTGCTAATGGTGCATTCAACCACGAAGTCAGCTAATGCCTGAGCCTTAATGACTGTTCGAGGCTTATACGTGATGTCAAATTCTCCAAGTTCAATTGCCCATTTGATCAGTCTTCCACTAGCCTTCGGGCTATGCAATATGTTTCTCAACTGTTGGTCCGTCAGGACTTCAATCTTATGTGCCTGGAAGTACGGGCGTAACTTCCTCGAGGCTGTTATCAATGCCAAGGCGAACTTCTCAATGGAGAGTAATTCAGTTCAGCCCCATGCAACACCTTGCTCATATAATAGATAGGTTTCTGGACCTTCTTCTCTTCTCGAATGAGAACGACGCTCAACGCTTGCTCAGATACCGCCAGGTATAGATAAAGAGTCTCCCCGGGACTAGGTTTGGCCAGCAACGGGGCTTCAACCATGTACTTCTTCAGTTGTTCAAAGGCCTCTTGGCTCTCAGGGGTCCACTCAAAATTTTTCACCTTGTTCAATGCTTGAAAGAAAGGCAAGCATTTTTCACCAGACTTGGAGATGAATCTTCCTAAAGCCGCTACCCCGCCTGTCAACTTCTGCACATCACTTATAGAGCGTGGCGGTTCCATATCTAAGATCACCTTGATCTTGTCAGGGTTGGCCTCTATGCCTCTCTTTGAAACCATGAGACCCAAAAATTTGCCTGATCCAACGCCAAAGGCACACTTGGCTGGATTCAACATCATTTTGTGGTGCCTCAGCACTTCGAATGCCTCTCTGAGGTGCTTAATGTGGTCTGCCTTGAACAGGCTCTTGACTAGCATGTCATCAACATAGACCTCCATGGTTTTTCCAATCAGATGGGCGAATATCTTATTCACCAGTCGTTGGTAAGTAGCTCCTGCATTCTTTAGACCGAAAGCCATAACAAGATAGCAGAAAACACCAAAGTCAGTTATGAAAGATACCTTAGGGATGTCATCCTTGTGCATCTTAATCTGATTGTAGCCGCTGAACCCATCCATGAAGCTCAACATCTCATGTCCAGCTGTGGCATCTATTAACATGTCTATCCTTGGTAAAGAGAAGCAATCCTTAGGGCATGCATCACTCAAGTCGGTGAAGTCTATACACATCCTCCACTTACCGTTGGCTTTCTTGACCATCACAGGGTTAGCCAACCATTCTGGAAACTGAATCTCTTCAATAAACCTAGCTTCTAAGAGCTTTTCCACTTCTTGCTTTATGGCCTCTTGCCTTTCAGGTGCAAAGTTCCTCTTCTTCTGCTGTATTATCTTCCGATTAGGATCGACATTCAATTTGTGAGTTATGAGTTGGGGATCAATCCCCGGTATATCAGCTGCTGTCCAGGCAAACACATCACTATTTTCTTGTAAGAATGCTATCAACTTGCCCTTCAGGGGTTCCTTCAAAGAGGCTCCTATATAAGTCACCTTCTCAGGGTCGCCTAGCTCCAGAGGAATGGGAATTAAGTCCTCTGCTGGCTTTCCTCGGTGTTCATCATCACCACGGACATCCATGTCTTCGATCGGAAGTACCTGCCCCCCGATTCCATCAGCTCTTAACACGGATACATAACAACTTCTTGCCATCTTCTGATCACCCTTTTGTTCTCCAACACCATTCTTGGTAGGAAACTTAATCTTCATGTGATATGTGGAGGCCACAGCCTTGAATGCATGAAGTCCAGTCCTTCCTAGGATCGCGTTATAAGTCGAGGATGCCTTGATCACAAGGAAATTCAGCATCTGAGTAGCCTCATTAGGTTCCTGTCCAATTGTCATGGGTAACTGAATAGTCCCTTCAACCTTGGACTCAACTCCATTAAATCCGTAAATCGGCATGTTGGTGGGGGTCAACTAAGAATCGGTGTACCCCATTTTCACAAACGCATCGTGAAACAAGATATCAACAGAAGCTCCATTGTTTATCTAGACTCGTTTCACCTCCGAGTTTCCAATCACAGGAGTTATGACCAACGGGTCGTCATGGGGGAACTTTACCCCTTCGAGGTCTGAATCATCAAACCCAATAACTATTTCAGTCCTAGCACGTTTTGGGGCTTCTCCCAAATCATATTAACAACTGGCCCTCGGGGCTGTGGATTACGATCATGATCACGATCGTTATCTCTTCTGTCATTGTCTCTCCTGTCATAGTCCCTTCTTTGGGTTCCACGATCATCATTCTTTGTGAACCTGCTTAGCTTTCCTTTTCGGATCAAGAACTCAATCTCATCTTTCAACTGCCTACAATCATCTGTATCATGACCCACATAACGGTGGTAACTACAGTATTGATCCTTGTTTCTCTTCGTGGGATCACCCCTAAGTGGCTTCAGCCATCGAAAGTCTTTATCCTTCTCAATATCTAGCAAGATCTGACTCCTAGGAGCGTTCAGTCTTGCATAATCAGAAAACCTCGGTCCCAAACCCTTCTTTGGTGGTGACTCGGAATCCTTGCTAGTTCGGGGATACTTGTCCCTAGCATCGTACTCTTGCTCTTGCTTTCGTTTCTTCGAGTCATTAGAACCCTTGCCATTGCCTCCTGCGGTTTCCTTCTTCATGCTGTCCTCAGCCTTGATATATTTGTCGGCCCTTCGTTGGAGCTCGGCTATATTTTCAGGAGGATGTTTTGCCAAAGACCTTTAAAGAAGAGATCAGTGGTTCCGTGTTCCAGGGCTACCATGGCCACCTTATTTTCCAGATCAGTGATATTCAGCGTCTCCTTGGTGAATTGCTTGAGGTAATCCCTCAAATTCTCGTTCTTCCCCTGCACCACATACATAAGGGATGCAGAACTTTTTTCGTGAACTCTCCCACTAATGAACTGGCTGACAAAGGCGGCACTCAGCTCCTTGAATGAGCCAATTGAGTTTGCAGGTAAGCGGCTATACCACATTTGAGCCATGCCCGACAGGGTTTGAGGGAACGCCCTACACTTTAAGGCGTCGCTCACAGGCTGCAACAGCAGTGCATTTGAGAATGTCCTAACATGGTTTGCGGGGTCGCTCGTTCCATCATAAGCCTTAATCGTCGGCATCTTGAACTTCCTTGAGATGCGAGCATTCATTACCTCTTCAGTGAACGGAGGTGTGGGATCATCAGGATCCCCAAGTTGCATCAGATCCTTGGGGTTACTTTTGGGGGTCTCCACCCTTGTCGATTTTTCAGTTGGGGCTTCAGCCCTTCGCTGTCTCCTTGAGGGCCTCTCCAGATTTATAATGGGAATCCTCCCTGTAACTGGAGGAGGTCGAATTAGACTTCGCCTTGCTTGCTCTCTAGCAATATCATCTTTCAGCCTTTGGATCTCAGCCTCATGAGCCTTAATCCTTTCCTCAGCCGTTTGTGGAGGTCCATCATGGATTCTTTGGGACCTCCTTCGAGGTTCTCTACTAGCACGTCACCTTCTTAGGGCTTCTTCGCGATCATCATCGTCATCCTCAGACGTCGAATCATCAGTATAGGGGCCGGAGTAATCATCGTACTCTCGATCTCGGATCTGTAAGGCATGACCGCTCGGTCCAGGTTCCCTTTGTTGAGGGGGATAATTAGGCAGCCCATACATCGGGTTGGTATTTAAAGGGAGATCCGTAGTGTGGATCTGTACCCCCGGGGGTAGCATACGATCAACGCTATCAAGAGGAGAAACCACCATCTGAAGAGGTTTAGGTTCTTGGCTTTGAGGGATAATCACAGGTAAAGTTCCCTCAACATGGGGAATCGTCCCTGAGGGTTGAGAGGTTAGAGGTTGAATGACCGTCCCTGTTGATGGGGGTAATTGTCCTTCTTCAGCGGTGATGAGCGGATCAGAGGTGGCAGGTGGAGCAGAGCTAAGGGGTATGGCCTTAGTCGACGTTGTTCTTCGTGTTTGAACCATGGTTGATGTTGTCTTCCCACAGACGGCGCCAAATGTTGTGGAATAAAAACTAGGTTGCGATTTGTAATTAATGCTAGGGTGGTTGAGCTTCGAGCTTTAATGGCTGTTCATGTGTTCGTGGCTGAATCTGCCTTCACAAGATGCCTACGTACTTTGATGAATATCAAAGATCAAGCCAAAAACGTAGTTCTAGGTTGAGGGGTCTGGCCCTTTATATAGGCTGAGAAGCCTTAGAATTATGGTAGGAGTCAGAGACTTGGTGGACAAGTCTTTGAGGAAGGTTCTAGATCTGATTCCTTGTAGGAATCAGTTTCCATATTGAATTGGATGCCTTGGTGGCTAAGTCTGATGGAGATAATATCCTTATCCAACTCTTATTGCTGAGTTGTTTATTTCCCCAATATTAATTACGAAATTAATATTATAATTGGGGTTTTGGGTCCATCTGGTGGGCCCCACGTTTGGACCATTCTTGGTCTAATTAATGCCACATTAAATGTGTCTTTAGGGCTTATTTTCAGCCCATATCATTTATAATACTCCTTCTCACTTTCAGAAGCATCTTCAGCAGGCTGATCTGGCTTGGGTTCATAAGTACAAAATTTGTACTCCTCAGCAGTCAACACTATGTCCAAATTACGTTTCCATTCAATATAGTTCGGTCCAGTAAGTTTGTTATCCTTAAGTATGGTGAATAGTGGATTAAAGCCCATAATGATCTAATCCTGAGAATCATACATGTAACACATAATCAGAGAGTTGCACAAAGCTTAAAACCTATTGGTTTCCTCTAACAATTAATTAAAATTAATGCACTAATATTTAAGCACCATAAGTATCTGGTACGCCACGATGGGTGATATATATACCACTTAAATTCGTTTAAATATTACTTCGGTCCTATTACTAAATAATACGCCACGTTAGGGTGGACTATATATTATTTTTCATAGCTAAGTGTATACCATAATTTAATCTTAAATTACTTAAACCAAATACATCCTTTTGATATATTAATGGAAAATTCTCAGGTCTCGGAGGAGTCACAACGGCCTCGCTTAATACCCAATCCCTAGACATAATTCTCCATAGTCAACATCAAAAGAGTATTCAATTTTCGTTATGAATTCTATGAAACTTGGTACGTCACGTTAGGGTGATCTATATACCTTTCAATATTCGTAATTTAATTTAAGAATTTTGTTCTAGCAATTTCTACAACCTTTTAAAATACCGTAAATAGTACGCCACGTTAGGTGATCATATATACCATCTACATTATTTAAAAGGTTATATTACATACAAAATAATGGAGACCGTGGGATTTAATTCCTAATTAATTCCCTCACCCACTTAGAATTTTTAATTAAAATTGAGGAATTTTAAAAGTCAATGGGGCCTATGTCATTATAATTATGTCTAACATGTATTCCAAATACACACATAATTTAACAACATAAAACATTTAATTAAAGCAATAAATAAATAAAAATCTATGTCCATGTCGTCCTAATTATGTTAAACATGCAATTAAAAAATTACACACATAATTAACAACACACATAATAATTATTTAAAGCAATAATTAAAAATTAAATTGCGGAATTAAAAATTAAAATAATAATTAAATCCACTATTATAGCCCCCAAAATAATTTTCTGCAGCTCGTCAAAACTGTTGCTGATCACTTCGAAAAAAGCTAACGTGCAGGAGAAAAAGAAAAAAAAATCTGCTTCCAAAGGCAGTTGCGCAGGAGCTGTCTGCGTTTCTGACTTCCAGCGTCTGATGCGCAGGGTCTTCCTGCGTTACCATCCAGATGCATCTGTTGCGCAGGTCCGACCTGCGTTACTGCCTCTAACTGTGTTTTTTTTCGCCGCCTGCTTCTTCTTCTGCCAACACTTAATCGCCAGCAACAGCAGCCCCATTAGAGTATCACAGCGGAACAAAAACAACTCCGAATATGATTTCCGATCACACGTAATTGTTACAAAATACCCGGATTTATACAAAATCCATCAAACAATTACAAAAAAAATTAGATCTAATACAAAACTAATTTTGTAAAAACTATTTTAACACGATCAAGCCTCGTGTTTACAACCACGATAAACCACGTGGAAACCAAACAAAATAACCACGATTAAACCACGTGGGATCCAAACACATAATTAAAATACATGGCCATCATAGTGGATAACAACCTGTAAAACAAAATATACAAGCCTACCACTATATACATGCATATATAATTACGACATGGACATCGTATCAAAAATCGCAGAACCATTGAACCTAGCTCTTGATGCCAATTGTTGGGACAATCAGATCTTGGCACTGCGATTTTTGATACAATAAATTAACGAGTACGAATAGAAAAGTCACCTTGTTAACGGTTGATTCCACGCTCTTCTATTGTATTCCCAAATTTCCTTGAGCGAAGTGTGGCCTTCGTCTTCTCAAGTTAACCTCTCTTCTTGCTCCTGGGTGGCTAAAAAAAGTTTTTCGACCAACCCTAGCAAGAAGAGAATAAGAATATATATAGGGCTACAATAGGGATCATGGACAATTAGGTTAGGCCTCCCAATGACATTCCGAGCCCAGCCCAATGTCATTAAATATTAATTCAATCCACTAGAGAATTAATATTTGCACTACCTTTCCTAATACCGTAATTTAATTAATTAATTCGGTTCCAATATTATTTACTTATTAAATTCCCCATGTTTAAAATATCGCATGTCCATTAATTAAATAAATTACTGATAATTCATTTAATTAATATCTTTTATCCTTGATCATCCACTCAACCTTTATTTAATTATGCCGGAATAAATCCACCTGCAGGTTTTCACATAATTAAATCTTTTTGAGCTTTCAAGGGGACATCATTAACCTGAATATTATCAGGACATGGATTCCTTCTATAAATAATATACACCATATATATTATTTCATCACCCAAAATATAATGAAATAAATCAAAAGAATTATTTCATATATAAATCAAAGCATGTAAATAATATACACGTGTCAATTACTATATCTAGATTAAGAACCTAAGCATTAATAATAACATAGAATCTTAGTTCTCCTTCTTAATCAGTATAAGGGAACAATTCTAAATTTGATCATGTTCAATATACACAAAGTATACTAGTATTATTTATTAGTCAATATAAACTAATCTAAATAATACTACAGCCATTCCAGTGGATTGTCTAACTCCACCTGTGCTGTGAAACTTATTATATTATATAAACCGTATTTAACAATCTAATATTCTGTATCCCATTTGATACTAGATTGCCCACAATATAATATTAGACAGCATGTAAACATTTAAATGATTCTCAATAAAACTGGGCCAGAAATAAATGTATATACTTTAAATAAATATTTTCAGTATACACCAACAGGCCTCGTTGGACATCTAGGCCTCGCTGGACCTCTAGCCTCCATAAGAGTATTCTAGGCCTCGTTGGACCTTGCAGAGAGATGTGATAGATGATATCCCATACTGGGGACTGCTAGCGAACTCGACCCACAACTTGGGGTCGTAAACTTCCACATTGTGCTTGATAGTATATTAGACTGACTCCTGGTGGTGGGTTTTAGTGACCCAATCTTTATCTCTAGGCCCATTATGAGTTATGGACCGCCATTCTATCCCATTAGGCCTGCTTAGGGCTTATGCCAAGATTTGGGCATGACAACTACCCCCTGAGTCCATATTGTCATTGAAGATGCGATGTGGACTCAAAAACTGCTTTGTCAAAACTTCGATGCGGGGCCTGTGCTCGCTATAGATTACTGTAGATGAAAGCATAACTATCTCAAGTGCCTTGGGATCGCATCGCGACCCCTATGAATTTGAATGGTTTCAGACAACTGTCGTGTCTCGAGATTTGCTCTCAGCCGCTAAGATGATGACACGTGTTGCGTGTATATCAATTAATGCGAAACTATATATAAGTGAGTGATAGTGACCTCGATGAGTCCTTCCAAGCGTAATGTGGTCTTGCAGGGACCTTGAGAGGCAACCCCATAGGGCCTTGCAGTCATAAATTGTTATAATTATATCTTCTGTCCAACTGATATGTGAGCTCGGGCTCTCACTTATATCTTCAGGTCTTCTTAAAGCGTGATGAGATGGCTCTCCTTTGTTCCTTATTATTATGATGAGAGGCCTCCTCATAAGTTGAGAGGACTCCTTGAAGTCTCATATGTTGCGAGGCCTCCTTGCAGCCTCTATGTTCAGAGGCCTCCTTGCAGACTCATATGTTGCGAGGCCTCCTTGCAGCCTCATATGTTCTGAGGCCTCCTTGCAGCCTCATATGTTGCGAGGCCGCCTTGCAGCCTCATATGTTGCGAGGCCTCCTTATCACAGACCAGCTTTTTCACTTCTTTATTTCATGACCTCGTACTTGATATTCTTTTGAAATTCTTTGATTTTGTGTGCGATGACCATATGATATCGTCCCACCTCACATGTGGTCTTCATCCTTTTCTTGTCTTTGTACGCCAAAGCCAAAAGTCGAGCCATGCAGTAAATTTTTTATTTTTCTTTAACCAAAGCCAGCTATACAGGTTTACAGGTTCACTTCGCCTCGCATTGTTCGCCTCGCGTTGTACTACTCGCATAATTAACTTCACCCAACTAGGATTAGTACTTGTTGTCCTCGCCTGATATGCCAATACACGGGCCCTGCTACAAATTGGCATCTAACTTGACTTCTTAGTCTTGCAGTTGTACATGCCATATTTGATTTTTTACTTTCTTAACTTCAATACATTCCTCCACGACCAGCACTTGCCAACTTCGCATGGTTTTTTTTATTTGCCTTTCATCCATCATGTTGTTGGGCTCTAGCCCCGGCTCGTATATGCTAGCTGGTGGGCTTTGCATTTTGAATACTAGTAATTTTGAATTTTTCCAAGTGCTTTGGGATAGTTGATTGAGTCTTCATTTGATCCCCCCTATCATCGCTACTGGGGTCAAGTGGCCTCACATCCCAAGATATCGGGCTTGCGACCTTGCAATACTAGGTGCGGCCTCGCAACGCTAGGTGCTGGCTTTGTCTTGCAATTCTTCAAATGTCCTGCTAGAAGTGGTCTTTATGTAATGCCACTACCCCCCGAGTCCTCATTATCATTGTAGATGTGATGAGGAATCAACATGTTTCAGCAACATTACTTCCACTGCTGCTAGCCTCATTATTCTTCTTGAGGTTCTCTATCGACTTTTCAATCAATTTTTAAGGCTCTGCCTCCTTGTAGAACTCAAAGAGAGTACTAGGTGTCTGTGTCTGCAACTTCTTCCAGAACTTGTTGCCCTCTCTCAGCCCAGCAATAAGAAAATTTTTAATGGCCTCGTAATTTGCTCATCACACCGTAGGGTCCTCGGCGTTAAGCCTCTTGAAGTAGTCCTGTAGGGTCTCACCCTCCTCCTGCTTTATGTTCGCCAGGGTGGATACGGGAGGTGCTTAGAGCATGGAGGACTGAAATTGCTTAATAAAAATGTCCACGAACTGCTCCCAGAAGTCTATAGTGATGTGAGCCCGTAGCTTAGAGAAGCACTGCTGGGCACTACCCCTCAATGAGGCCACAAATAACTTGCACCTAGCCAATAGTGAGACTCGATACACATCCATATCATTGTTGAATCGAATAAAAAACTCTGCAGGATCAGTGTCCCCATTATAAGTCATGTTTGGGTTAATACTCCGGAATATAATGGGAAGCGGAATGGTCCTGATCTCTTGAGTGAAAGGCGAGGCCGGACCCATGGGGTTAAGGATCCCCTTATCTGCATTCCTCTTATCCAAGGTCTTCTTTAGCTCCTCTAGCTTATAGTCTCCAACCTTGGTCTTCTTATCTTCAACTTTTTTCTTTCACTTTCCCGTGTTGTCATGGTGGGATTGGGTCTTCTTGGGAGCTCTAGACTCCTCTTGATCCTCCTTGCAATTTAAAGGGTCAGGTTTAAACTTCTGGGACCACCCACGCTCTCGATGAGGAGAGGGGGGTCGTTCCAAACCTTGGCTCCAAGCCTGGGATCGCTTATACTTCTTGCCAGCTGTAAGTTTTCCTAGCTTGAGGCGGAGATCATGCTCTGCTAACTTCTTTCAAAGACGATCAAAGACATTAACTGACCACCCCTTGGATGAGGCGGCATCATTCTGCAACCCTTCCTTTGTCTTAGTAGGCTCTACATCCTCCTCCCGCTCAAGGTCTTCTATTCATAGTAGTAAGGGTTTGTTTGATCTGTAACCACATCATTAGCTTCATCCAAGAGTTTCTTGGTGGGACCCTTACTGCTCTCCTCCTGATAGGACTTGGGCCCCTTCCTGGAATTCCTCTTCGCGCCTCTTGATCTATACCTCTTCTTCACTCTAGTCATCCTTTCTTGCACTGCTGACACCTTCTCGCGCCAATCCTCGCTTCTGGGGTGATCGTCTTTGGGTATCTTGTGCGACCCCGGGTTCTCCCCGTTATTGTGCCCTCCGTTCATCTTCTTGTTCGAGTTAGTCATCTTTCTCCAAATACAATGACTTAGCCCCTCCTTCTAGCACCAAATGTTATAGGGAGAATATTGTATAACAATGTTTTGGAGGTTTTTTGGAATCACGGAGCAAAATACGGATATTTTGCTAAGAACACGGAAGGAGATTGGTGATTTTTTGTGGCTGATCTTGCTTGTTGATTCGTTGAATGTCAGAGAAAAACTGCTTATTCTCTCTTGCTGCCAACTGTCAATCATCCATAACAAGGTGCCTACGTACCATATTTATAGGGATCAAGCCATACGTAGTTCTTTAAGAAGAAGTTACCTAAACGGACTAGGTTTTTTGGAGATTCATCTTGGCCCCAGTTCACTCACTTTTGGCCTGATGTTAATATTGTACTAGCCCAAGTCCACTCATTTTTGGGCTGATGCTAATAGTCCATTAATTCTGCTCATGACCCATGGCCCAATAAAGGTTACCTATGGCTAACATGATGCTAGAATTGCATGACCTCACTGGCGAGGCTATTGGAGAAACTACGTGGCCTCGCATGCGACCTCACTGGGTTAGTCATACGAGGTGATCCCACGCTATGGAGATAATCATACTCATGCGACCATACCGGGCTTAACTATATCTACTCATGCGACCTCGCTGGGCTTAGCTATGAGCCTTCATATCTACTCATGCGACCTCGCTGGGCTTAGTTATGAGCCTTCATAAGAGTATTCTAGGACTCGCTAGACCTCTATCCTTCATAAGAGTATTCTAGGCCTCGCTGGACCTCTAGTCTCCATAAGAGTATTCTAGTCCTCGTTGGACCTTGCAGAGAGATGTGATAGATGCTATCCCATACTAGGGACTGCTAGCGAACTCGACCCACAGCTTGGGGTCGCAAACTTCCACATTGTGCTTGATAGTATATTGGACTGACTCCTGGTGGTGGGTTTTAGTGACCCAATCTTCATCTCTAGGCCCATTATGAGTTATGGAGCGCTATTCTAGCCCATTAGGCCTGCTTAGGGATTATGGCAAGATTTGGGCATAACAACTACCCCCCGAGTCCATATTGTCATTGAAGATGCGATGTGGACTCAAAAACTACTTTGTCAAAACTTCGATGTGTGGCATGTTCTCGCTATAGATTACTATATATGAAAGCATAACTATCTCAAGTGCCTTGGGATCGCATCGCGACCCCTATGAATTGGAATGGTTTCGGACAGCTGTCGTGTCTCGAGATTTGCTCTCAAGCGCTAAGATGATGACACGTGTTGTGTGTCTTTCAATTAATGCGAAACCATATATAAGTGAGTGATGGTGACCTCGAAGGGTCCTTCCAAGCGTAATGTGGTCTTGCAGGGACCTTGAGAGGTAACCCCATAGGGCCTTGCAGTCATAAATTGTTATAATTATATCTTCTGTCCAACTGATATATGAGCTCGGGCTATCACCTATATCTTCAGGTCTTCTTAAAGCGTGATGAGATGGCTCTCCTCTTTTCCTTATTATTATGATGAGAGGCCTCCTCATAAGTTGAGAGGACTCCTTGTAGTCTCATATGTTGCGAGGCCTCCTTGCAGCCTCTATGTTGCGAGGCCTCCTTGCAGACTCATATGTTACGAGGCCTCCTTGCAGCCTCATATGTTCCGAGGCCTCCTTGCAGCCTCATATGTTGCGAGGCCTCCTTGCAGCCTCATATGTTGCGAGGCCTCCTTATCGCATACCAACTTTTTCACTTCTTTATTTCATGACCTCGTACTTGATATTCTTTTGAAATTCTTTGCTTTTGTGTGGGGGGACCATATGATATCGTCCTACCTCACATGTTGTCTTCATCCTTTTCTTGTCTTTGCACGCCAAAGCCAAAAGTCGAGCCATGCAGTAATTTTTTTATTTTTCTTTAACCAAAGCCAGCTATACAGGTTTACAGGTTCACTTCGCCTCGCATTGTTCGCCTCGCGTTGTACTACTCGCATAATTAACTTCACCCAACCAGGATTAGTACTTGTTGTCCTCGCTCGATATGCCAATACACGGGCCCTGCTACAAATTGCCATCTAACTTGACTTCTTAGTCTTGCAGTTGTACATGCCATATTTGATTTTTTACTTTCTTAACTTCAATACATTCCTCCACGACCAGCACTTGCCAACTTCGCATGGTTTTTTTATTTGCCTTTTCATCCATCATGTTGTTGGGCTCTAGCCCTGGCTCGCATATGCTAGCTGGTGGGCTTTGCATTTTGAATACTAGTAATTTTTAATTTTTCCAAGTGCTTTGGGATAGCTGATTGAGTCTTCATTTGATCCCCCCATCATCGCTACTGGGGTCAAGTGGCCTCATATCCCAAGATATTGGGTTTCCGACCTTGCAACACTAGGTGCAGCCTCGCAACGCTAGGTGCTGGCTTTGTCTTTCAATTCTTCAAATGTCCTGCTAGAAGTGGTCTTTATGTAATGCCACTACCCCCTGAGTCCTCATTATCATTGTAAATGTGATGAGGAATCAACATGTTTCAGCAACCTTCTTGTATTATTTGGAGTTGACACCATTTGTAATGAAGAGAATTTTGATGTGACCCCGCTATGAGTTCTCCTTTAAATTGGGGCAATGTATGCTGATATTAGTGAAGTCCATATCAAGCAGGGGGCTTGTTTGATAGATGCTCTTCCTGGTGTACTGAGGTAGTTGAGGACCTCCTCATTGCCGCCAAGGATCGGGGGCGTCCCCTTTCTCCCCAAGGATCGGGGGCGTCCCCCCTCTCCTCGATGTAGAGGTATTTCACCAAGAAGCATCTCATGTAGAGGTGTCCAACGGTTGGAATAAGATCCTTGTCCATAAATCCCATCTTCCTATAGACTACTTATGTAAGGACATTGACTGCGCTCCCATTATGCACGAGGACCCTGTAGACATTTTGGGACCCAATGCGAACACGGACCACTAGGGCATCTGAGTGGGGATGATGAACCCACTTCGCATCCTCCTCAGTAAACATAATGTTAGTGTCCTCCCCCTTGAAGAGCTTCGGGGGTCTCTCATGTAGATGATGAACATTAGTGAGGGGTCGCTCTTTGGCCTCTCGAGCATACCTCTCCCTGGCCTTGTTGCTATCACCCCAAATATGGGGTCCTCCAATAATCACATGAATACTACCAACATGCTCTTTTCCTTTCTTTGTGAGGCCCTTCCTTTTGCCCAACTGGTGGCACATCATTGTATCCAAGGCCTGACTCAGCATTGTGCTTCTTCACCTCTCGAGCTACCCACTCAGTTAGCTGCCCATTATAAATTAGCTCCTCAATTTGCTCCTTGAGTTTCCTACAATTTGTAGTATCATGCCTTGTCCTCATTCCTTCCACTTTGAGCTCACGGTGGTGACCTCCTTGACAGATCATGACCCCTCCTCTTTGGGTTCTCACTGCGATGCCGTCTTCACCTAGGGCTTCGAAAGTCCTTCCTCTTTACCCCCTTTCCCTTACTTCCACTGCTGCTAGCCTCATTATTCTTCTTGAGGTTCTCCATCAACTTTTCAATCCATTTGTAAGGCTCTGCCTCCTTGTAGAACTGAAAGAGAGTTCCAGGTGTCTGTGCCTGCAACTTCTTCCAGAACTTGGTGCCCTTTCTCAGCCCAGCAATAAGAAAATTTTTAATGGCCTCTTAATTTGCTCATCACACCGTAGGGTCCTCGGTGTTAAACCTCTTGAAGTAGTCCTGTAGGGTCTCACCCTCCTCCTACTTTATGTTCGCCAGGGTGGATACGGGAGGTGCATAGAGCATGGAAGACTGAAATTGCTTAATAAAAATGTCCACGAACTGCTCCCAAAAGTCTATAGTGATGTGAGCCCCTAGCTTAGAGAACCACTGCTGGGCACTACCCCTCAATGAGGCCGCAAATAACTTGCACCTAGTCAATAGTGAGACCCGGTACACATCCATATCATTGTTGAATCGAATAAAAAACTTTGCAGGGTCAGTGTCCCCATTATAAGTCATGTTTGGGTTAATACTACGGAATATAATGGGAAGCGGAATGGTCCTGATCTCTTGAGTGAAAGGCGAGGCCGGACCCATGGTGTTAAGGATCCCCTTATCTGCATTCCTCTTATCCAAAGTCTTCTTTAGCTCCTCTAGCTTATAGTCTCCAACCTTGGTCTTCTAATCTTCAACTTTTTTCTTTCCCTTTCCCGTGTTGTCATGGTGGGATTGGGTCTTCTTGGGAACTCTAGACTCCTCTTGATCCTCCTTGCGATTTAGGGGGACAGGTTTGTACTTCTGGGACCGCTCACGCTCTCGATGAGGAGAGGGGGGTCGTTCCAAACCTTGGCTCCAAGCCTGGGATCGCTTATACTTCTTGCCAGCTGTAAGTTTTCCGAGCTTGAGGCGGAGATCATGCTCTGCTAACTTCTTTCCAAGACGATCAAAGACACTAACTGACCTCCCCTTGGATGAGGCGGCCTCATTCTGCAACCCTTCCTTTGTCTTAGTAGGCTCTACATCCTCCTCCCGTTCGAGGTCTTCTATTCATAGAAGTAAGGGTTTGTTTGATCTATAACCACATCATCAGCTTCATCCAAGAGTTTCTTGGTGGGACCCTTACTGCTCTCCTCCTGATAGGACTTGGGCCCCTTCCCGACATTCCTCTTCGCGCCCCTTGATCTATACCTCTTCTTCACTCTAGTCATCCTTTCTTGCACTGCTGACACCTTCTCACGCCCATCCTCGCTTCTGGGGTGATCATCTTTGGGTATCTTGTGCGACCCCGGGTTCTCCCCGTTATTGTGCCCTCCGTTCATCTTCTTGTTCGAGTTAGCCATCTTTCTCCCAATACGATGACCTAGCCCCTCCTTCTAGCGCCAAATGTTATAGGGAGAATATTGTATAACAATATTTTGGAGGTTTGCTGGAATCACAGAGCAAAATACAAATATTTTGCTAAGAACACGGAAGGAGATTGGTGATTTTTTGTGGCTGATCTTACTTGTTGATTCGTTGAATGTCAGAGAAAAATTGCTTATTCTCTCTTGCTACCAACTGTCAATCATCCAGAACAAGGTGCCTACGTACCCTATTTATAGGGATCAAGCCATATGTAGTTATTGAAGAAGTTACCTAGACAGGCTTGGTTTTTTGGAGATTCATCTTGGCCCAAGTTCACTCACTTTTGGCCTGATGTTAATAGTGTACTAGCCCAAGTCCACTCACTTTTGGGCTGATACTAATAGTCCATTAATTCTGCTCATGACCCATGGCCCAATAAAGGTTATCTATGGCTAACATGATGCTAGAATCGCATGACCTCACTGGCGAGGTTAATGGAGAAACTACGTGGACAAGACACTATTTTACAAGAAGCATGGTAATGATATTATCCTAGTTCAGATCTATGTGGATGATATCATATTTGGCTTTACAAATGAGAAGCTGTGTGAGAAATTCTCTAAGCTCATGCAAAGCAGATATGAGATGAGTATGATGGGAGAGTTAATATTCTTTCTTGGATTGCAAGTTAGTCAGAGGAAGGATGGTTTCTTCATCAGTCAAACCAAGTACATCAAGGATTTATTGAAGAAGTTTGACTTAGAAGACTGCTCACCTGCAAAGACACCCATGGCCACTGCCACCAAATTGGATGAAGATGTCAAAGGCAAGAGAGTAGATATCTCAATCTACAGAGGCATGGTTGGTTCTCTACTCTATCTCACTGCAAGTAGGCCAGACATCATGTTTGCTACATGTCTGTGTGCAAAGTTTCAATCAAATCCAAAAGAGTCACATTTGATTGCTAAAAAGGATTTTTAGATATCTGAAGGGCACTCCAAACTTGGGTTTATGGTATCCTAAGGACACAGGGTTCAATCTGGTTGGTTATTCTGATGCTGATTATGCTGGATGCAGAGTGGATAGGAAAAGCACCTCAGGTAGCTGCCAGTTTCTTAGATAAAGGTTAGTCTCTTGGTACAACAAGAAACAACAATCTGTGTCAACTTCCACAGCTGAGGCTGAATACATAGCTGCTGGAAGTTGCTGTGCTCAAGTGCTTTGGATTAGAAATCAGCTTAGAGATTATGGACTTGTGTTGGAAAGAATTCCAATCATGTGTGACAACACAAGTGCAATCTCTATAGTTGCCAATCCTGTCAATCATTCTAGGACAAAACACATTGACATCAGATATCATTTTATTAGGGAGCATGCAACTAATTGAACTATTGAGTTGCATTATGTCTCCATAGATAAACAATTAGCTGATATATTCACTAAGCCATTGGATGAAGCCACATTGACAAGGTTGGTTAGTGAGATTGGAATGCTGAATTCTTCAGAATCTGGCTAAGTGAAAATATCGACTAGATTGTTGCAGCAGTAAACACTTACTTTATTTAAATGATTAATATTTTTGAAGTAAGTGTTGGCTGAAATATGATTTTTAAATATTTCAAATTTGTTGCGTATGTTGAAAAATCATATTATATCAACTTGAAGTTTCTATGAAATTTTGAGAAAATCACTATTTAGTTTGCTAGAATATTCTTCATTGAATACGACTGGTGTATTTTAAAAGATAGTGAAAATTGAATTTTAATGAGTGAAAAGAATAATTCGATAAGTCAGACTTCTCTAATGATTCACTACTCGACTTCTCTAACAAGTCTCTTTAGAACACTCTCGAGTTCTCGAATAGAGCCTTTTAGAGATATCGGATGGAGGTATGATTGACTTCTCGAATATGGTAATTGAGTTCTCTAGTGACTGAGTTCTCGATTACTGTATTTGAGTTCTCGAATCATTTGAAAAGGCTGAATTCTCGTTGAATCTGAATCATTTTTGGATTTTTATTCAGAATTTTAAATCACTCATAAAACATATTTTATTTAATTTAGAATTATTTCTAAGTTAGATAACTGCCAGCTGTGAGTTACAAACTGCTTGAGATATCGATTAAACCTTTCTTGACTTATCGAATAGTTGATTTCTACTTCTCGAATGCCTGAGTTGTCGATACAAAACATATAACTAATCGACAATTCAAGTACTTCATACTTATACAATTATACATCTATTAAATTCATTTCATTCGATTTCTCAAGCATCTAAAGTTCCAAAACTCCTGAAAACCCTAACTTCAAAAGCTAAATTTCTTCTTCAACCCTACATTCTCTTCTTTCTTTTCTCTGTATCAATGGCAACCATGAAATTCAACACCAACTTCATCGCTCTCTCAAGTGATTTTGAAGCCCCAAATGCTAACTAAAAGTGCTTTGTAAAATGGATGTCTGAATCATATATCAAAGGAGCACTTACGGCCAACCCAACTCTGTATCTACACATTCTAGAATAGTTCTGGAGCACTGCAATTACTGAAACCGTTGCTCTTGAAGATGGCAGTCTGTGCTATGTCATAAACTACAAAGTTCTAGGTAAAGAGTTTAACATCACCTCTGAGGACATGAGTAAAGCCTTGGGTCTTCACCAGAATGAATACAACAAACTAGTAACAGATGACCAACTGGTGGAATTCTTTGAACTCATAAGGTACTCAGATACTATCAAGGTTGGGAACCTAAATAGGAAGCATCTAAGAAAAGAGTGGAGCTATGTGTTTGCCACACTCCTGCAAGTATTCAGTGGAAGGAAATCCAGCTATGATCAATTAAGTGTACCTGTTCAACAGATAGGCTACTCACTTGCCTATGATAGAAAGATAGATGTTGGAAAGCTCATAATGCAGGAGCTCTATGGAAAACTTGGTAAGAACACAACCAAGAGAGGTAATTATATCTTCTTTCCCAGATTCATTCAGTCTGTACTTAATTATTTAGATAAGAATTTGGCTAATTTACCTAGTTTAGATAAGACTAGAATAGGCTACCCTAGGTCCATGACCAAACTCATTTTTGGTAATTTGGACACTAGGAATGATGTGGATGTGAGACTTGTAATAACCCCTCATATGCAGAGGTTATTTGAGTCTTACCCCCACAACATGCCAATATTTGCCTCCAAATCTGAGTTAGCACAGCCCAAGCAAGTAGAACAAAATGCTAACCCAGGGCTTGCTAACCAACCCCCTCAAACAAACACTCTACCAAACACAGAGCCACCTGCATCATCCTCTCAACATGATGGTGTTAGTAAAAAGGAGAAGAAGAAGAGAAAACAGATTGAATCTGAACCCTTGAATATCTTGATAGAAGCAGCATTAGCTATAGAATTAGGTCTAGAAAGTGAGGAACCTGAGTCACCCTTACAGAGACCAAAGAAGAAGAAATCTAAAGCCACCTCTTTAGTCACACAAATGGCTGAAGTTGTTAAATCAGGGGCAAATAGCTCACTAAATGTATCCTCTCAACAGGGTACATCTATAGAATCAAGCATCCTCCCCAATGCACCTTCTTGTAAAGAGTCAGTACCAAGGAGTGATAAGGCTGGCACAACACTGAGTGGAGAGAACTTCACACTTGAAACTCCCTCTATTTCTCAGGGGGAGTTGCCAAAATCAAATCTACAAGACACTTCTCTTCCAGAATCTATCACTGAAATTTCTTTGGAGCCTGCAACTCAAGCAATTGAGGAGCAAGGCATTGATCACCAAGAATTCGCTTATCTTGGCGAGCCAATGGATTCAAGTGACTTAGTGCATGACACTTTGCACACCACCCAGGAACCACATTTAGATGGTGAGGGAATGCAAGTTGGGGCATATCCTAATGACACCATCACAAACACAGAGGATTCACTAGTTTTCACTAGAGACTCTATGCCTGTGTCAACTACTGTTGTAACTCATCCCACTCTTGTGGAGACAATAGTAGTAGAGTCAATCCATCCGATTACAGAAGTTGCATATGTAACTGAGGAGTCTAGCTTGCCTAGCTCTAGCTCTAACTTTTTGTCAAAATGGATGAAGCCTGTGCAACATGACAGTGCTTCAAGATCAGGGTCTGCTCCACCACAATTGACGGTTGAAGCACTTCAAAGCTTAGTTATGGATCAGATTTCTGAGTTTGTTAAAATAGCCCAAAACCTGGTCACATCCAACATATCAAATCCAGACTATGAAGCCATTCTGCTGTGTCACAGAGATGATGTGGAGATGCAAAAGGAGAAAATAGTAGATGAAGCTGAGAGAGATGGCAATGTAGATGCCTGGCTGCAAGGAAAATATGACATTACTCTCAATGAAGCTCTTCAATACCTAAGAGAGGAATACATCACTTCACTGGGCTCTAATGCCAAATCTCTGACTCTTGGTGAAGTGTATGAGGCTATAAATGATTCTTACAATGGATTCCTCAAGGCTGCTCACTATCTTGGGAAGGGAATTAAAACAGAAGTCAATAAAGTATGTGATGCAACAGCCAAGGAAGTAAGTGCAATCAAGAGAGAATTTGCTGCCAAATTTCCCACTCTAGATCCTGTTCTCAAGACTATACAAGAATGCAAATCTACCTACACCAAGATGGACAATGGCTTGGCTTTGCTTCATGGAACTGTCAGTAATCTAGCAACTCAATTTCAAAATCTATCTGGTCAGACAACTGATGCCAATGCCATGCTGAGGACTCTTTTTGCAAATCAATATGGAGATAAGCTGGTGACTGAAGTCCCTGTTCATGAAATGACCAAATTTGAGGTATTGAGGCTCAAGGAACAATCACTGTCTGGTTTTAAATCTACTGAGTTATTCAATAAGGTGGATGCTCTGGAGAAAGAAGTGACCTCCCTCAAACAGTCAAATGCTCATCTTACAGACACAGTTGCAACCCTCTCTAAGCAGTTGGACACTTAAGAAACCTCCACAGCTGATGTTCTTCTTCACCAACAACAAATGCTGTCTGCTATGATGAAGCACATGGGGCTCTCTCTTCCTGATGAATCTGCCATTCTCACATCTTACAACCCAAAGGCCACTACTACAGCCTCTGTGCCTGGCAACAAGCCTAAGGGGGAGAAGATGACCTTAAGGAACTCAAAACCTAAGGGGGAGAACCAAAAGAGGAGAGACCTAAGGAGAAAGGCATAACCATTTCTGAGGGTGGTCATCCAAGAACAAGATCTATACCTCAAGTTCAAGGAAAAGGCAAATCCAAGGTCAATGAGCCTATCACCTCTCTACCTATCACCTCTCTACCATTTTTCACCCTACCAACTATGCATATCACTACCCCAAGTGGTTTAAAGCAATCAATTACATCCATAGTGGTGGCAGGTTTCACGCCAATTGATCAAACACAAGCCTCCAGATATGAAGATGATCCAGTTGAAGTTAATGTGGTTACAGAGGCCAAACTGATAGAAGTAGCAAATTCAGAGATTTATCATGATGCTGCATTCTTGAAGTTTCTGCAAGCCTCAAAGGCAAAGGTTGGAGGAGATACACTGCTGTACAGAAGGAGCCTCAAAGATCAAATCAAATATCTAACAGTGATTCCAAGAAAGCTAAATCAAATCTTTCTCAGGGAAATTATGATGGTGACCAATGGAAAAATATGGCATCTATCTTATAACACCTTGAAAGTCCTAAACTTCACTGAGATTGATGCTATCTTGGAACTAATTGAGCAGAAAAAGGAGAACAACAAGAGTCTGTATACTGAACTGAGAAATGGTCAACAAGCTAGACTTCCTGAAGTATGCATTAATCCAAGAATCATTCTCTATCAGTCTGGTACAAAGATAGAAGATGTCAATAAGCTTGTCATTCCCAAGGATCTCACTACCAAAAATCACAGACTTATAATTGACATCATTGAACAACTGCAAAAGAAGAATGGGATAAGAACTGCTGAAGAGTTGGAAGCATTGAATATTCTCAGATCTTTCATAGCAACTGGCTCTGTCCCAGAGATGGCTAAAGCAAGGAGGAATAAGGATGATAAAGATGAAGATAAGAATGATGGGAGGAGAAGACATCACAGGAGTGATAAGGGTGATGAAGACAAGAAGAAGAAGAAGGATAGCAAAGACAAGAAAGGTGATGATGACCAAGGCAAAGTCTATGAGAGGAAAAGTGGAAAACAGCAAGCCTTAGGCATTGCTAAATGTAATCTCACCATAACACAAGACTCTAAGTCTAGGGTGAATACAGTTAGTAGTGACCTACCAAAATCTACACCCATGGCCTCTGCAACTGCTTTGCCACCTCAAGAAGAGAAGAAGATACAAATCAAGTAACCATCGGTATATTTCCAAAAGCAAACTGCTAATGGTATACTACAGTGGTCTACAAGCAAAGGTCATAAGTTTCTGCCAAGCATTGGAGTGAAAAAGGTTAAATTCAAGCATGCTGCAAGAAGAGTGAAGTTACCCAAGTCAAGGGCCCTAACTGTCTATCCATGACTGAAACTCCAACCACTAGATGAAGATTTTGATGAAGACCAACTGCAATTTCTAAGAGCTCAAAGAATCTACTATGCTGCAATTGTGAATGACTGCCTTGAAATCAAATACACTGATGGAAAACAGATGAAATTCAAACAAGGGGGTTGTCAAAATTGGGGCAAGCTATATGAGATAGAAAGAATTATTGCATTATTGGATTCTGAAGACAAAGTGGAGAGAGTATGGAAGCTGGAGTTGATTGATTTTGTGAAGATGAAGAGAGACTATGTTGAGAAGATAAGAAAGGGGTGCTTTGAGAAATGGCTAGAAAGGGAGAAGGAGATTGATAGGCTGGAAGTTGAAGCAGAAAAGCTAAGGGCAAAAGGATTGTGTAGAGTTCAATTCAATTCCTATGTTGTGAAGTATAGGAGAAGAAATGGAGATCAGGTCAATATAAGAATGAACCTACTCAATCACTATCCTGCCGACATTTTGAAGCCAGTACTTGAAGACTTCAAGAACTCTATTCTGCTTGAAGAACTAGATGCTATGGCAGAAATCATAAGAGCTATGGATGAGAATGCAAGAAAGGAAAAAGAAAGAAAACAGAAGGCATATGATGATTTACAAGCCAGATCCATGGATAAGGAATCAAGTGAAAATGGCAAGTATTTCACCATATTGTGTAAGATTACTCACCTTGTAGTTCTATTCATGTTCTTAATCAAATTTCATACATGTACTGTCAAAGTTCTATCTTTATGTATGTTAGGCTTGTTACCAGACATGAAATTGTGACTAAGGGTCTTACTCACAATTTGGGGGAGATTGTTAGTCACAGAGACATGCCTGTACTCATATAATAACAAGCCTAAGTATGTGTAATGCTATGCATTACCTACATGACCTCTTAACTAAGGGAACCTCTAGTTGTAGAGTTTCTACTTATTGTAGTACTTGTAATAGGCATCAATTTCTATCTGTGTAATAGTAATTAAAAGTCAGAGAATAATGCTTGAAAGAAGTTCCAAGGATCATGCCTCAAGCTTGAACATCAAGACTGTCAAAATAAACACGGTTAGATTTTGGAGAATGAAGATTTGCCTAAGTACCAATTCGAGAAGTGTTTTGCTCTATTCGAGAAGTCTAGCATTCGACAAGTCAAGAATTCGATATCTGTAAAGACACTGTTCGACATCTCTGAAAGTCAACAAGTCAAAGTGTCATTCGATAACTCAGAGATTCGACATGTCTAATACTCTATTCGAGAACTCAAGAAGTCAACAAGTCAAAGCATCATTCGAGTTCTCTAAAAGTCAACAAGTCAAAGCTACATTCGATATCTCAAGGACTAAAGAAGCTATTCGACATCTCAAGGACTCCATAAACTAAAAGCTCTATTCGACAAGTCAAGGATTCCTGAAGAAAAGACTAATTCGAGAAGTGATTCAATATGTCAATTATACAGTATTCGAGAACTCAGAGTTATCTATCAAGTCAATTTTAGTTCTCGAATCAATCACTAAGGTACTTCTCGAATACAATCTTGGAGACGAAATACTGGAGAAATTGTACAAGTCAGAAACCTGCAACAAGCCAAAGCACTTTATGGACCACAAACTGTAAAGTACTTTGGAAAGCCTACAAGGAAGCTTAGAGAGATTAGGGATGGCAGAAATACCCGACCCGATGGATACCCGACCCGATCCGATCCGTTTGGATCTACCCAAACCCGATTTTTTGGATTTGGATTTGGATTTGGATCTTATTTTTGGACCCGAAAGAGTTTGGATCTGGATTTGGATCTTAGGTGTCCCGATCCGATACCCGACCCGAAACCCGAAATCCGATCCAAACCCGATCTGAACCCGAAACCCGATTAAAAACCCGATATATATATATATATAATGAATTATTAAATATATTAATATCTTACTTAATTTTATAACCATGATACATATTACATAATTTACATACATTTCAGTAATTATTGTATCATTTCATTATTAATATTTACATGCACTTAATCTAATTATTGTTTATTATATCATTTTATTATTAATATTTACAATTAATAGTTAAATAATTAATTTTTCTTTTAATTATAATATTTTAATAATTCGGGTTCGGGTCTCGGATCTCGGGTAAAATCCAAACATTCGGGTTTCGGGTAAAATCCGATCCGATCCGAAATTCGTTGGATCCAGGTCCGGGTCTTAGTTTTCGGGTATTTTTCGGGTCCGGGTCGGGTCGGGTCCGGGTCCTGTCAAAAAAATCGGGTCTGGATCTGGATATTGAAAAACCCGACCCAACCCGACCCGTTGCCATCCCTAAGAGAGATGTACAAGAGACAAAGAGCTAAAGAAGTGGATCTGAACAGAACCTCAAGAAGTCAAATCTGTAACCGTTTGGATGCTTACTCAAAAAGGATAGACACACTAGAAAGTAAATTTGTTTAGCTACCTTATTTGTAGTAAGTAGGCTGTATTCATGTTCTATAAGAATACAACCTCACTTCTCTAGCAGTTAAGTTTTTCACATACATATTCAAGATATACATCTCTATGAGAAAAACGAAGCTGAGAATACTACCATTTGTATTCACAGGTTGTAGCAAATCTTTATCTAATAAAATATTAGATTAAAGTGATATTGTGTCTTGTGTTGTTCACTTTCCGCACCTATATTTCTGCACACACATAACACATATCTTGCTACATACATCAAACAGATTCAAGAACAAGAAAAGTTCAAGAATCCATTCACCTCCCCTCTGTATTCTTTTGTGTGTTCAATACTCAACATTCTTTGGTTCGGTTCGGTTCCAAAAAAAATATTAATTCGGTTTTCGATTCGGTTCGGTTCTGGACCGAACCAACCGAATGCTCAGCCCAAGTTGAACGAAGGTAGGATTTAATCAGCTTTAGTTTTGAAAAACTCCATAAGCAATTATAACGGGTATCGTTAGAAGAATCCTGTAAGCAATCCAAGCATTTGGATAGCCACCTTCCATCTCTTTTATGTAACTTAACACATCTATTGCCCTTCTAGTATCTTCTGGCAAATTTCGACGCAACATACACAAGTCTTCATACAAATCATCGATGTTCAAATCAGAAATCTCACCATGGTTTGTAATGTTTGTGATTATCACAAAAAGCCCTCAACTTGTCATGTTCCGTAGATTTTAGTTTCTCAAAATTCCAAAATTTTCTTCAAAAGTCTGAAATTGTTCGAACTTGAATAAAAAAATGCAATTATTTATATTCACTAATGTACAAAAAATAGATTTAAAAATACACAAAATATTATAAATCAAATTTATGTTCTTCCTAACATAGAATTTAATTTTTGTTACTTCAATAAAAACAAACATACAAATACTCTACATAAAATAAATTTAACAATTAGATACTAGTTTTTAAATTTTTATGATATCCTTTTATAATTTTTTAATAATAAAAAAATGTATAATATTTTTTTATAAAAAAATCAAATATAACATGTATATATATACCTAGAGTAGCACTCTATAGAGAACCATCTTACGTGGAGAACCATAGAGAAACACCTTATTTTTTCTGATTCTGTAGTAGAACAAAAAATTTTCAAAAAAAAATCTGATGCCGTCACGTTATCGCTATCACGTTAGCGGTGCTGACGTGACACTGCTACGTCATCGACAACATCATCACTGCTGATGTGGCACCTGCCACATCATTAATGCTGACGTGGCACTGCCACCACGTCAGCATTTGGTGCAAAAAAAATTTTGTAGAACCAAAAAAATCTGGTCTTTTTTTATAGAACCAAAAAATTAGAACTTTGGTTCTGTCATAGAATCAAAAATTAGTGGTTCTCCACGGTTTCCTACGTAAGATGGTTCTATATACCTACCTTACATCTAAAAATTGGGGCCCTTGGTTTTTGGGGCCCTAGGCACAAGACTACCTCGCCTATAACTAGGGCCACCCCTGGCGCTAGGCGATCACTAAACGCCTAAAATCTGTAAAAAGCGGCCATTATGCGTATTTGGCGATTTAATGAGTTAGGCGAGAATAATCGATTGGGTGACAATTAATCAATCAAAGTAAGGACGTTAAGGTAAATATACATTCTTTAATAAGAAAAAAGCAATAAAGAAATCTCAATATTTTACTTGCATGAAAATCATTTGTTTACATGAAAATTAGGCGTTCAAAATAAGAATGTTAAAGTTTGGCCTTCTATATTTTACTTGTATAAAAATTATTTGTTGACATAAAAATTATTATTTTTTTAATATAAAAAATAATAATAAAACAAATCCGATTAATCGCTACCTAACCAATTAATCGTTAAAAGGTAGGTACGCCGTCTAGATCCGCCTAACGATTTCTGGAACATTGGTTACAACAAAAAAAACCAAACCAAACCAAACATACCCAGTATATCCCGCTCAGAACAGGGTCTGGGGAGGGTAAGTTGTACACAGACCATGCCCCTACTTTTTAGGGTAGGGAGGCTGTTTCCGTGAAGAACCTCGGCTATGTGCACGACATAGTCCAAAGGCTCTCAGGCCAATAAAATATCAGATTGCTGAAACTTAAAATTTCATAACACTGCTGAAACTTATAATTTAGTCAAACCTTGCACACCTACTACAGTAAAACCTCTCTAAAATGATATCGTTGGGACCAGGAAAAAATATCACTTTAAAGAGATTATCACATAGGAGGGGTTTGTATTTTTTTTATTCAAAAATAATTAAAATTGTTTTCTAATTACTAATATACATTGTACAGTACATATTTATACTGTATTGCCTATATTCAACTAACTAAAATTGATGTTTCTATATTCAACTCACCAAAGTCTAATAGTTTTTAAGTTTCCAATAATATTTATTATCATTTATGTACATGACCTTTAGATCCAAAAAGTTGCATATAATTTAGATAACAATATCAAAATCTAACACATCCAACACATATGCCTCCTAAACAATCTTCTCATGTTACAATGACTGATAAAGTTCGGAAAGAACTATGTCAATACAAAAAAGACCACCCTAGTGTTACTCAAAAAAATCTTCAACAATGGCTAGAGGAGAAACATAATCTGTCACACTCCAACGGAACAAGAGATTGTTGATACAATTATAAGCCCATCGGATAAAAATGCATCAAAGGTGGATGAAGATGATGATGATAGTCATGAGATACTTAAAATTCCATTATCTAGCGCTATTCATATGCTACAATCGATTAAGATATTCTTACTACAACAAGATGGGGATCACAAAGACCAAGCGAAGATGATTCAGAAGATATTAGATGATGTAAACATTACTAGACAATCAAGCCTAAAATAATCTAGTATCATGAAATATTTCTCTAATCCGTAGAATACATAAAATATATGTATTTGATTGGAATTATCACTTTATGCGAAAATTGGGACCGATATTTAATACTAAAATTTTGTAAAAAATTATTATTTATCACGATAGAGGGGTTATTAAATTTTAATACTGGTCATCGGGATCGAGACTTTTTATCAATTTAGAGAGGTTATCAGTTTAGAGAGGTCTTACTGTAGTCGCAGAAGGGGAGTGACCTAGGAAGACACTCAATCGACAAAATAGGTACAAACAGCAACCCATATCTGTACCAGATAAGTACGGATATCAAATACAACTTTCTTTCAGCCCGATTCCTCCTGTGAGTAGGGGCGAGCATCTGGTCGGTTTAAAGCCAAACCAAACTAAAATAACCGAAAACTGAAATTTTCAAAGAAGAGAGAAGATAGTATACTAAAACTATAAATCAAATGTAACTTGGTTCTATTTCCATTTTAACTGAAATTCTGTGATGTTTGAGAACTTAAACTCACCAGGTCTCCTCTTAATTCACTATGAACAGATTCATTGGGCCGGGAAAAGATTAGTAAATAAAATTCCCACTGACATATTCAAGCTCATAACTTAACCGTAAAATTATAATAGCCCATGTGTCATAATTTTTTTGAAATCATACTCCACCTAATCGTTGTCCTGCTATTATACTACGAAGACAAATTGTTGTATTACAATATGCAAGCATCAGAACCCCTATAGCCACAAAAAAAGAAACACCACTCAAGCAGGATCGGCATTAGTTTAGGCATAATCACTCAATAGATCTCAGATTCACAGTCAGGTAGACATCAGTTCGACTCAACTGATTCAGGGCAACGTTAGCTCTCCCCCCAAACAAACTATATGATGTTTGGCTCGTCCGGTTTTTGCTCACCCTTATCCCCGACTAACAGGTATGGAAGGTTTAATCACTCAATGGATCTCCAGGGTAAATATTCCCCCCCCAAAAAAAAAAAACACATGCACGTGTATATTGCAAATTGTTCAAGTAAAAAACTGTATTGGGAAGAGCCTGACATAATAACAAAGAATTCTGTACATAAGGATGATATAGTAGATTATGCAAATGCTTTAGGTTTCTTTAAACAGCCAATTTATACTATCTATCTATCTATCTATCTATCTATCTATCTATCCACACTCCAAGTTATGCAACCACAGAATTAGGCATTGAGCATAAGAAGTCCTCTCCAGTAATTGTGAAATAGGAGGACTGGTTGTTTGACATTATATGATCCAATCCAACTTAGATAACAAATGTCAACAAAAAGAATTGTGCTCACAACACCGGTTCATCACTATAGCAAATCATAGATATAAACGTACGAACCATGATGGGTTTTCTCACATAAGTTTTATAATGCATGTACAATACTAATATAGCAAATAGATAAGGTCATGAATACTTTTCACAAGGAAAAAAACTGTTTTTTAAAAAAAAGCAACAAGATAAGAAGCAAATCACCAAGCGGATTGCCGCTGCAAGTATTCAATCTTGGTCCTTTACGAGAACAGGATAAAAACCTACAGGAGCTTGGCCTATGTGCCTTTTCTTCTCATGTGATTCAGAATGGCAGGTGTACCCTCGAATAAATCCAACAAGTAATTCTCTAAATCCTCTGGAGTGTACTTTATATATTTTCCAGCATGCCTGCCACTCTCTAGTTGACTTCCAAACCTCCCCATGAATGAGCGGTATGCTGGAAGAACTTTTTCTGATATTGATATTCGAAGCTCTTCACGAAGTTGAGCATCAGGAACTTTCCACGCTGTTTGGATCCTATAGATTTCTTCAAAGCATGCATTAAAATTTTTAAATCTTTCCTTAAGAGCCATCTTGGAGGCATTACTTGCACTACTGCCAATTCCTTCATCTTTCAGACAAGACAAGACCTTGCTCCATGCAGCTCTCAGATAGCTAGTGGCGTACTGGCGAATTTGGCCACGTCTTTTTCGAACCCACTGATCTCCTAAAATAGTTCTAATTTCCGAATCCTTTACTTTTTGCACTATATATAGAATATTATTCATGAGAAATATGTACTGCATTGCATTATCTTCGTAAAGCTTCGATTTCTCCTCCAGATTTGACTCCAGGGTGGTGAGCAAGGATAGCAGACGCTGTGCTATTGGGGTCATGCTTTCTGAATTACCATCATCAGTACGTGAATGACCTGATTCACCCTCGAAATTTTCTAAAATCCCATTCAGCGAATCGCTGTAATCAACAAGTAGTTTCACATAATTCATCACATACCGGCACATAGGATGAATCTCTCCACCTTGTATGGGTTTCTTAGATGTTTCCCCCTTAACAGCACTTTCAAATTCCACAAATGTACCAATTGCAGCCTCCCCCAGTCCAGTCAACACTCCCTTCACCTCCATACAAACCAATTCCCCGGATTCATCACCAAACAACACTTCCAACTCTGGCGCCACTTCCGCCAGCGCATCATACATATCAAGTATACGAAACAACTTCTCCGAAGTCCTTCTTGCAATCACAACAGCCTCACCAAAATTCAACAGCTGCATCACGCACCCTTTAGCCGTCTCAATAAAACAAACTTCTCTGATGAGTTCAGACTCACTAAAAACCTCATCACAAAGCCTCTTCTCACCAGCCAAAAGAACCCTAGTCATAATCTTAATAGCCTGAACCCACTTCTTCATCTTCTCATCCAACGAATTCCAATCAATCCTCTGAACCTCCTCAATACTCAACCTCTCAACACCTAAAACCGACATATACTCATCCAAAACATCCCGTCTCACACTACTATAAACCTGACAACACTCCTTCTCATACCCCGACCTAATCATCCTATCCGCAATCTCCTTCAACAACTCCACACACTCCGGCTCAATCACATCGAAACTCAAATCCCCCAACCCTAAACTCACTCCCCTCTCATGACCAAACTCACTTCTCCCATCATCCTCCCCAAAACTCCCAAACTCCCCACCCTCCCCATCCCCATCCCCCTCCCTCTCCCCAAACGACATCGACATCGACCCCCTCCTTATCATCGACCCATGTAACTTCTCCGAATCAGGCGTAACCGTATTCTGAATCAAAATATGCCTCAACTCATCCTCCAATTTCGACATGGCCAATTGCAACACACTCTCAGCACGATCCGCAATCTCATCCTCCCTATTTCCACTCCCATTCCCCACCCCACTCCCTCTAACCGACAACTCCTCGGTCAACTGAATAACCTCATCCACCGCATCAAAATACTCAGTCAAATTATCCTCCCAACGATCCTTACTCTCCCCCTTTCTCGACGAATCCCCACCAGAATCCCACCTAAGAATCACCTTCTCAGCCTCTTCAAACCGATCATCCACTCTAGACCCTTCTCCACCACTCGGATCAGAAATCAAACTAGTAATATTCGACAATCGATTATCGAAACTCGAGAAGATCAACAACATATCATCAGTCGACGCTTTCGATGTGTTGAGACTCTTCACGATTTGTTGAGCAGCCGCTAACACTCTATCTTCACCTTCCACCGTCGTCGCCGCCATAACCAAACAGTTTGTATGTATAGGTGTATGTATATATAAGATTGAAATTGAGAAAATAAAAAAAAAGAGTAGGAGATGAATTAGGGTTAGTACCTTTCAGTGAGCAGCGGATGTTTTCTCCAGTGTGTGTTTAGAGTGTGTGTGAGAGAAAAGATGAGACGATGTTAGGAGAACTGTTTGGCCGGCTTCTAGTTTACCTGATTATTACACGAACTAGAGTACTTGAAAAGTCCCAATGTTTCTTTTGTCTTAAAGGACTCCTCCCATTGTGTAATAAAATTACGGTAATAAAACAAATTAATCTTCTTATTACTGTAATTAAACAAAATGATTTAGAGTCAATTTAGAGTCCGTTTGACTCAGGCTTAAAGTCCGGGTTTAAAGTAATTTTTGATTTTAAATTAAAAAATGTCTATTTGTGTAATAATTTAGAAAATGATTTAAAATTTAAAAAATAATTTAAAGTCTGAAGAAGTTGGTTTTAAACCACTTATTTTATTTTGATGATTTTATTTGATAAAAGTAATAATTTCATTCAAATTATTTATTTATCAAATTTACTTTTATTTTAATATTTTTAATAATTCATAAGTTATCCATAATATAACATATAGATATTGGCTTGAAATTTTTACTTTTTAACCTAAATCATAAATAATAATTTAAGTGTGATGTGTACATAAGTATTGTACATAGTATTCGATAAAATTAATAGCAGAAATATGGAAAATAAATCAATCAATCAACCTAATTGCTTGAGATTATCGATTATATTAATTATAGTTAGAAATTAAATCCTATGTTTAAGTGCGTGGATAAGATAAACTATCTTTATCTCTCTTTTGTCAGAATCTACAAAATTAATGGACATATCAGATTTTAAACACTACTTAGAGCATCTTCAAGAGTCTCTTAACTTACTCTTAAATATAATATAAAATATTGGTTCTTAGTAATTTAATGTACATTCATCTCCAACAATACTCTTTATATTCACTCCTTATTTAATTTTATATTATTAAAAATAAGTGGAATTCATGAAAAGACAAAAGAAAAGTGGGGAAGAGAGAGAATTTATCTTATAAATTTAGTATAAAATATTAGTTATGAGTGGATAGGAGCTCTTACAATTGAGGAGAGAGATTACATTTTTAGTGAATTTAGGAATGACTAAGAGTCTCTTGGAGCTCATTTTTTTCTTCTCTCTCCTCAAATTTCACTTAAGAGCCAAAATGAAGAGGTTCTTGGAGATGCTCTTAAAAAATAGGGAGGTCATACGTGCACATCTTATTCTTATAGGTGCACAATCATTGTTGGTCAATATCCAAATTACACTTATGCTTAATTAATATTTTTTCATTTCCATAACCTTCAATTTTTCAAGTTTGTTTTCTATTATTAGATTAAACAATTAACTGTTATTTATTTATAATTATATACCAAGATATTTGATGAATTTTTAAGTATAAATTGAAGATATGTGTACATAATAAAAATTATAGACTTTAAAAGACTTAAAACTAAGTTATATATGGAGAACTCAAGCATGATTATAAAAAACACTTAGTCATTTATAAGGTATTGGCATGTTCTGTATATGTAAATTCATAAATCACGAAAAGTAATAAATCAATTAAAAAATTACTTCCGTGAATAGAATTGCAAAAGTTAAAGTGATTGAAAATATTTAAAAATTTCTTAGTAATTATTTGAATTAATTAGATTGATAATTTTGCTCATTCTTGCAATTTCTCGTCTACATTATTATCTTGTAAATCTTCGTTGATGTTCTCTTACATTTGCAGAAGTTTCGTATAAACAAGAATTACGATTTACCTAGTTAATAAAACGTTGAATGTAATTGTGAAAAAGGGAATAAACACAAAAGATAAATAAGGATATTTTGGTCTATTTAACAAATTTGGGTGTGCACCTATAAGTATAGGGTGTGCACATATCAGCTCCCAAAAAATAAAATTTAAGTTAGTCTCAATATATATTGGAGTAATGCTAGGTACCCCAAATTGGTATCCAAAAATTATTCCCAAATGATATGGCAAAACTTACATGGCATAAAGAAAAATTTTGATTGGGTAGTTGGTGTGAATGCATGGGGGTCCACTATTAGTATAACCAATTGAATTGCTACATTTGACATTTGAAAAAAATTTTGGGTACCAATTTGGGGTACCTAGCATTTTCCTATATATGGATATTAAAAAAACTTACTTTATCCGTTCCAAAATACATATACTTTTGAAATTTGAGAAATGAATTTATCTTATATTACATGTCATTTTTTTTTTCTTTCAATACAAATTTTGAGGGCATTTTCCAAAATTATCTCTATATTTATTCTATCTAAGATTTTATTTTTTTTCAAATTTAACACTATTTTTATTTTTCATTTTTCGATATATTAATTAAGGGTATTAATTAGAAAATTTTATCCAACTAACCTTGCTCTTAATATGTGTGTATTTATAAAAGAGACGTATAAAATGGGACGGAGGGACACAACCATGCAATTTATTTTAATTTTTTTGCCAGAACCTTGCAATTTATTTGAATTTCTTATAAGTGAAAAATGAATAAATTCGGATACTGCTAGGTTATCCCAGTAATTTATTACCAATTTACATTGAGTAGTGTTATGTATCTCCAATATTTTCTCAAAACACGGCTGATTTTAATTTGTGGGTACATATAATATGAATACACGTGAGGTCCCATTTTATTATTAAAAATTTGTGAATACATATGAATACACGCAAGGTCTTATTTTATTATTATCAAAAAGTTAACTAATATATAAGTACCATATTAATATTTGGAAAAAATTTGAAAACTGTTTCGGAGTACAGTAAAACCTCGCTATATTAATACTCGATAAATTAATAACATCTCTAAGTTAATATTTTCCTCCGGTCCCAACTTGGGCCAGTTCAAAAAATGATCAATTTCGATAAGATAATAATTTTTTTGAAAAACACTATATAAATATTTGGTCCCAATAATATTATAAATTAATAATTCCTTTATAATCGCAGAAATATATGTCTTACACTTTTGTAAAATATGATTTTAGGATTCTTAAAATTTAAATCTACTTAAAACTCATCTCCAATCTTCTTTGTAGCATCCAAAAGTTCGAATATGACGGCATCGTAAAGCATCACAAAGTTATTAATCAATGTTTTTGATGTCTTAATTGTTTTTTTACGTGAAACAGACCCCAAAAATGTTGTAATGTCTTTGATATCATATAAATATACATGAATCTTTACTTTAAATCTCGCTAATACCCACTGAATTTGTAAACTATTGTACATTGAATTAACGGAATCAAGTATGAACGTAAATTGTTTAATAGATTCTTTTTAAATTTATATAATTAAAAATTAATTTTATTTAATGTCGAAAATTCTCTATAAATTAATAATTAATAATTTATCGATTAATTAATAGCTCTCTAAATTAATAGAATTCTCCGATCCCGATTATATTAATTTAGAGATTTTACTGTACATAGTATTTTCCATTCACATTAGCACCCAATTCACCTTCCTGGTAATTTACCCGACATTCCGTTAATTCCGAAAATTTAGCAATAAAATGCTGATTAAATTAAAGCAAAGTCAGTCAAGTAGGAGTAAATTACAGATGTGATCCGGCTGCTTTGGTAAATGTGAAGTGTGAAACAAAGCCGAAACAGTTTGACTTTGACCTCTGCTGAATCGTTTAGCATAGCCATAGGAGGGGCGGTTAACTTATTGGTCAACTCCTCATTTTTTTTTTTTTTTAACATGGGAATCCGCAATCGCTACCCTTCGGATGCGCTCTGAGTAAACCCATGGGTTCACGCAATAGCCTGCAAACCACGTGTGTTTATACCTCCATCCACGTCTTTTGAAAATTACGAGTAGATTTTTAGTCGCATAGCACATGGATTTCATAATATTCCTATGTACAAATACCACTTGTATCTCAGTGTTTGTTGGGAACCACCGAACGACAACTACTAATATCACCAGAATTAATATATGGATTTTTCAATTCGAGTCGACTGATCTTACACCGCAACATCCCATTCCGCAACACACCATCTGTAATAAAATGAAACATTGTCACATTTACCATGATATTGTCAATTACACTGCTACATTTCATTCCGCAACACAACGTTGGTAACAAAATGAAACATTGTCACATACCATGATGTAGGTAGAGGACAAATGTTAGTATGAAATTTCAGAAAAGGTTTGTAGGTTAAACAATGAACTTTCCATTTTATTCTATGGGAAGCAGACGGACTTGAGTATACGCAAACATAATAATAATTCTATCCCACTTCGTATATTTTTTGCACCAGAACTAATTTCTTACAAGCATCGTCCAAAACATAAATGTTTGTGATAATGGTGAACTACTGAACTCAGACAATTCAACTAGCTACCTTGGCACCTTGCTCCCACTATTTCATCCACACTCCCTTCAACAACGTATTTAGAGAGCTTCAAGACCGTTTACTCATCAGTTTGGAAACCTCGAAACTGAATAACTGATGCAACAGGTTTAAAATTTTGGTATTGGGTTCACTCGCTTTCTCGGCTATAGCAGTAGAAAGCAGGGACTCCACATCTTCAAATATAAAAAGCTATCTAAGGGAAAAAAAAACAAAAAAAGAGGACGCCACAACAATCTTCCAGCAGTAAACTGAACTTCAAACGGAGAATGGACCTGTTATGGAGATTTTTCACACAAGATGTTAGTTGCAGAATGAGATGATCATGTAAACCTTATATTAGAAAACCCCGCGTCTCAATACGAAGCAATTGGAAATAAATAAAGAAACAGAAATTATAGCAATTTCTACCAAACACTGTTGAATTGCAGAAAATAGAACTGGACATTAAACACTGCAGGCATCAAAACAATTACAAGCAAGTTGATATATATTATCCTTGACAATTTTCTTCATTTCTTTTTTGCAGGAAAAAAACAAAGATGTGTATCTACTGACAAAAATGAATCTCAAGAGGAAAAGCGGCTGTCTCCAGATTAAGTGCAGTTGAGCTACCTAAACCAACGGTTTTCTCTATATAACTGATATGAGAACATAAAACATATGATTTCTCACTTTCTTAAGAAGCAAAATAAAATGAAACAAACATGCCTTATCAAAATGTGTCCTAACATAACTAGGTAAATTAAAGGGTTTCTTTTTTTATTTTGCTAACTTAGGTAAATTAGGAGTTGCTTGTTCTTTAGTTGTTGGGAAATGACTGCAATGTCAAGCACGAGATAATCTCCTGCACATTTAACAAGGCACAAGAAACTTTTGAACAAGAACGCGTCCACAGTAGAGAGACCTTACCTCTAAAACAATGCCTTGGGCGTTACAAGACCCTGTACAGTACTCCATCCTTTTCATAATCGACATTTACATAGCTGTGATCAAATGGCCCTTTGTGCCTTTCAGTTCTTCAACATTAATTCATAAACTGAATGACAATTACACCCTTGTTCCATCTAAGACCTTAGATTCCTAATGAACTCCAACTGTGGAACTACCGCCTGCAACACTGTAATCATCTTGATGTTTGTGCAAAAGTACCTTCTTCTAGGATAACTTTGATCAGGTATCCTCAACCTTGTACAAATAGATCAAAAACAATGATTGCTTGATAAAAAAGATTACTCATATTGTAGCTTCTGTTGAATATCTATGAGGAAACATCAACAACAGACCATAGCCTTTCTTTCCAATCCGAGAAACAATAATAATTATTGCTTGATAAGAAAGATTACTCGTATTGTAGCTTCTGTTGAGTAAACATCAACAAAGACCATACCCTTTCTTTCCAATCCGAGAGATATGCTTTATCAGCATACTTCAGTTTTGTTGAAATATGCCTCATCAACATACTTCAGTTTTGTTTCATTCTCACCATCTTGTACAATAATCACTTTAGGCTTTTTCAATGTACGCCCAGATGCTCTAACTTTTTCTCAGCACTACCATGAGGTAAAGTTAAATGATGGTCATATACTTGTAATTTAGGCAACTATCTGAACGAGACAAATTATGGTTGGAAACTTATAGTAGAAAGCAATTATCATTTGAGATTGAATCAAATAAAGTTCAGAGGATGAATGCCCTTTGTTACTTGTTTTATCAAACTCCCTTGTAGGCCAATTCAGAAAAGGCCTAAAGGTAAAGATTTCTTTAATATTGAATAAGGTAAGGGCATCTTTAACATCAAACTGAGAAATGATTGTTTTCGAGTGAAGTGGATGGTTGATGATAGAACTAATAGGAATTATGCTCTATATGTAAAAGAGTATTCCTTTACTTTGTTTGTTTGGTTAATTTTTAATCCACAAAAGAACTTTTTACTCTTGTACTAAATGACTATACAAGGTGAAATAAAATCATTCTGTAATTTAGTATCACGTGGCACTTACGTTTATATTTCTTAGATAAAATAGAACCTTTAAAATTACCAGTGCACTGGCACGTAAAGAGAGTCCAAAAGTACGTTGTTAAAGTCAAAAGGACTACTGTATGAGATGATGAGAGTGGAAAACCAGTACACTGAAAAATCGTAATTCAGCCATCACCTATGTATTCATTCACAAAACACTTGACAAAATATAAATGATATTAAGGATCTGTAAGAGGCACTGAAAACCGTAAATTCACTAAAGCTAATTGACACCCTTGTCTCTGGAACTGGAAATTAAGTCTCTGGTTTTTTGTTGATATTTCCTCGTACAAATTCAACAGATTCGAAAAATAATGAGAAATCTTGTGTATCCAGCAATCACTAATACCGATCTACCCCATCAAAATTATATGCTAATGCGTAATCAAGATACAAGGTGTTCATGCACAAGAATGATGCAGATGAAGGCATTGACACAATCGTTCATTCCAGGGCTAGAGTTTATTTCGCATATTTAAAGAGGGTAAAATGTTGATTTGGCTTATGAAATTTGTTTTAATCATCCAACCTAAATGTGCATCAAGGGACTCAAAAAATGGTAACGTGGCTCGGCTTTCCGTCATATTTACATAGGCAATCATGAAGATGACGGTGTTGAAAAAAAATGGCTACGACGGAAAGCATAGTACTAACAAAAGAGTTTCAATCACGACCTAAAATGACTGCGAGAAGAATGAGAAGACACATTTGGCAACGGATGCCAGGATTTCATGGCCAGTGGGGCAGAAGGTACCAGCACTGCCCTCACTTGTGCATGTACTCTTCCGGTAAGAACTTAGACTTGGGTTGATTATTAACTTAAGACTAATATCCTTTCTGTACAACTGAGGGTCAACTTCATAATGCGTGGTTCAAAGTTATGATGTAATTATACATACACACGTTATCCTCTTGTGATCCAATTCAGCTAATCAGCCTAATTAGGGCTACATGTTCATTTCCCAATATAATGTCCTAGTAAACGGAGCAGTGCCACAAGGCAGAATAAGCAGTTGAGGACAATGGTCACTAACAATGAAAAGGGTAATCTTAGAATATTTAATAATCAGATCGTAGATACAGAGGAATATTGGGTTATATTCAGCTTCTAAATGAAGTAACGAACCGTGCTAAACTAATTATGTACAGAAAATTGAAGCACTCCTGCATAATTACAAAGAAATCCTGGAGCTTAAGACATGAACGTTACATACCATTATAGTAAAGATATATCTGAATACTAAACCATATCTGTTTGCTGGTGTTGAGGTTCATGTCGCGTTTCCCCCTGAAAATGGTATGGTTTGGTTAACAGGAAATTAAAAATAGTCAAGAAAATTAAACAACATTTGTAACAATTAAAATCAAAAGTAACAATATAGTGTAACACTAACAGTGTCAGACAACTGGTCTCTTATGCAATACATTGACTGCATCATCGAGTTTAAATTGTCTTTTGCCAGTTGGAACTTCACATTTGTTTCTTTAGTTTGCGTATGTGCATTACTTTGAAGCTGCGAGAAGTAACCATTATTCAGCATACAATACAGAATCAATTTGCTGCTTACCTATTAATCCAAAAAATATGATCTCACATACATTGATATCCATATTAATCAAGTAATAATAGTAGATAAAAGTCAGTTCAACCTACCTTTAAGTTGATAACTGCAAGAGGCTCCATCAGTTCGTCTTTCTGACTCGCCATGTCCCATGTCATGGTTTTAAATCTGGGCAATGTACCCTGAAAACAAATCACGAAAACAGAATATTCAAACTCAGTGCATTGAGTCCTATAGGCTTAAAAGCAATATTTCCATACTAGA
Organism: Saposhnikovia divaricata; assembly: GCA_036435485.1. Taxonomy (NCBI): domain Eukaryota; kingdom Viridiplantae; phylum Streptophyta; class Magnoliopsida; order Apiales; family Apiaceae; genus Saposhnikovia; species Saposhnikovia divaricata. The sequence continues at coordinate 14,480,853 of CM071600.1, forward strand.
ATAACTTACCCGTTCTTTCTGAATATCTTCCTGCCACTCGCTGTGGAACTTTTGCAAAAGAAGTGTCAATAGCTTCTGCATTTCAGGCGAGACTTCAGCAGGAAACAACTTATGAATCTCATCCTTATTGATATTCTCGTAAACACATCGCCTAATCAACATGCGCAAGCAAACTAAAAGCTGGAAAAATAGAAAGTTCAGATACCTCAGTCAAGTTGAACTGCAATCATTCTAAATTTCCGGGAAGAGAGAGGGGCAAATATAATTAAGACTGAAAATGTACTTAAGACTCATAATACTTAAAACTGAAAATGGATGGTGGAAAATGTACTTAAGACTGTAAATGTAAGTCACGCCCAAAATCCAATTCTAAGCTAATTCCCTTTTACACGGACAAAAACCAAAAATGACGCGACTCATCAACTCAATTATGACCTGAAGTGACTCATTTTTTCAATTTTTAATCCTCTAAGCTTATACATTCATTTCTATCAAATATCCAAATGTCACTGAGTTTTAAAACGACATGAAATTAAAATAATTCACATATACCACACGACCGCAAACCCGAAACCCACCCTAAACTTAGTACAATTTAAACAAGTTATTTGTGGCAGGACAACTACACTAAGGACCAAAAGAACAAGTTATCAAACAATAAAACTAACAGCATGGATTGCATTTTATATAAAAAAAATGAAAACAAGCATGTATCTATAAAAAATACATACAGGGTCGAGCTGAGAATCTTGGAGAGAATCAAGAATTTCGCAAAAGAGGCGACGATCAGTGGCGTCGAGACCAGTGTTACGAGTTCTCCAAAGGGCTTGAAGAATGTATTCTAATGATTCTTTTGATTTTGCACGTATTAATAACTCTAAATGCCTCCATATATTCGCGTTGTTCTCTTTCTCCATCTCTCAATTTTGTTTTTCTTTTCTTCACAATTAGGGTTTAGGGTTTATCATGGGTGCCATTTTCATGTCGGGTCGGTCAGGTTAAAGCTATTTAATTTCATAAAAGTTTTTACTCCCACAGTCCAACTCATTTTATCTTCAATCAAATTTTCATATTTAATTCAATCATATTCAACAAATTAATAATTATCAAAAAATCATATTAATTTACAAATAAAGTAACATAATTAACAATAAACAGGGTCGTCTCCACTCTCCGGTATTTTAAAGACCCTAATTTTCTTATGTCTAAAAAATAAAGACATCAAAATTTCACCAACTAAAATTACACAAAAAATTTTGCAACAAAACTATACTATTATATAGATTTTCAGTTTGATAAATATAAAATAAAAATTATAATGAAACTATTATTTTATTAGGTTTTCAGTTTGATGAATATAAGATACAATAAACCATACTAGGTACATACGCATTGTTAATATATAAAAAATGGGTTTTTATATAAATAATAGGCCTGCCAATCGTGTCATGTCGTGTACTTTCGTTTCGTGTATTTTCGTGTTTTCGTGTACTCAGAGCTAAAATCGAAACCGACCCGAAATCATTTTGTGTACTTGATTACCCACCCGAATCCGAAAGGAAATATTTCGTGTAAACACGAAATGAAACGAAAGTACATTGTTGTGGAATAAAAACGAGGGTTTGTAAATTGCGGCTAGGGTTTGTATGTATTAAATACAAGGGATGGTGAGCTTCGAGCTTTAATGGCTGTTCTTGCGTTCGAGACTGATCGGTCCTCACAAGATGCCTACGTATCTCTGTATTGCTAGAGAATCAAGCCAACGTAGTTCTGAGAATGAGGGGTCAGGCCCTTTATATAGGCTGAGAAGCCTTAGAATTAAGGTAGGAGTTGGAGACTTAATAGATAAGTCACCTCCTTGAGGAAAGTTCTAGACTCCTTCCTTGTAGGAGTCTGTTGCCATATCGAATTGGATGCCTTGGAGGCTAAGTCTTGTAGAGATAATGTCCTTATCTGACACTTATTGCTGAGCTGTTTATTACCCCTAATATTAATTACGAAATTAATATTAAAGATAGGACTTTGGACCCTGTTGGTGGGCCCCACGTTCGGACCATACCGGATCTAATTAATGCAACACTAAATGTGTCTTTAGGGCTTATTTTTAGCCCATATCATTTGCCCCCCAACTTCTAGGAAAACTGATCAGGTTTTCCTTGAAGTTTTAACGGTCCTTTCCAAGACTCGGGTCAGGGTTCATCTTTATTCACTAGTGTTTCACGAGTATTGTCTTTATGTAAAGCGTGGAGCGACCGACGCGTTTACGACAATGTTAATTCGATGCTAATCGGCACTAATCAGCCTTAACGACATTTAAACAATGTTTAAACGACGTTGAACGGCATAAAACGGCACTAAACGGTACTAACTAGCCTTAAACGACACTTAAACAACGTTTAAGTGACGCCAACCGGCATTAAACGACACTGAACGGTGCTTATCGGCACTAACGGTGCTATCGGCACTTAATCGGTGCTATCGGCACTAACGGTGCTAATCGGCATTTAATCGGCACTAACAAGCCTTGAACGACACTTAAACAATGTTAAGCGATTCTAAACGGCGCTAAACGGTGCTAAACGGCACTAGCGGGGGTCCGGGGGCGGCAGCCCCCGGGCGGGGTCCAAGGGGCGGCAGCCCCTGGCGGGGTCCAAGGGGCAGAGCCCCTGGCTGGGGTCGAGCTGAAATTATCATTTCAGTACTAACTAACCAAATTCCTTTTTTCCAAGGGCTAGTACTATTCAGAAATTATCATTTCGACTCAAATTTCTGAATTTTAATCACAAAATTCGAGCTCAATTTCGAGCTCAAACTGCCTCCAGATCGCAGCCATTTTTCTTGTTTCCTAAGTCATTTTCGACCTGGAAATTTCGAGGAGAAATCAGTGTATTTTCGAGCTCAATTTCGAGCTCAAACTAGGGTCAGGTCGCAGCTTTTGGTCACAGTTTTTAGTTCAAAAACGACCTGGATTCAACGACCTCAAATTGGGGTACACACGACCTCATTTCATGTCCTGGTCGCATGGTTTTCTCCATTTTTCTAGTTCATTTTCGACTAGGATGCAACGAGCTCAACGTAAGCTTTTTCTATGTCCAGGTCGCACGTTACGAGCCCTATTCGTAGTTCAACTACGATTTCAAACGTACGACCTCACTTCATGATCTAACGACCTCAAATGAGACATTGGTCGTGCTCGACGACTTCATTTCACTGTCGATATTCGACCAGGATTGCACGGCTTCGACCCAAGGTTATCTCGACTTCATTCTGGGCTTTAGTTTACACCTAGGTCGCACATTTTCGTATTCACTTTTAGTTCAAGTACGAGCTCGATGCTTCGACTTGGAATCGATATAACCACGACCTCATCTCTTAGGTCGTTTACGACCTCAAATGGGAGTGAGGTCGCTCACATGACTTGAGATTGCTAGTTCTTTTTCGAGCAGATTCGCACGAGCTTATCTTATCACATTTACGACCTCAACCCAGGGTTTTAATCGACTTCTTGGTCGTTTGAACGAGTTCGAAAACATGCTGCAAAACGAGGTCGTTGGTCTCGACCTCAGACAACTTCGTTTGGGACCTTTGGTTTTTTTTTTTTGGGCCTTTCCTCTGTTTCGGGCCTTAGACTCATCAGAGTTTGGGGCCTTTCCTCGTGAACCCAATCGTATATTTGGGCTCTTCATCTTGAAGTCCTAATTGATTTTGACTTGGGCCTTAACAGGCCTTGTTACTCAAGTCCAACTAAAAGTTTGTTAGGCTTTCGTGCCTTTGTTATCAACTTTCGCCATTCATTTTTGTCTGGACCTTATCAGGCCTTTAGTTTGGGCTTGATCCAAGATGGGCCTACATAATTTATTAAGCCTACTATCACTTGTTCCTTCATTCTTGAGTCATTTGCTTGACTTGGGCTTTGTAGAGCCTTTAGGCCACTTTTAATCATTTCAGCCTTTTGGGATTTCTACAGAAATTTGATTGGGCCATGTTAGGCCTTGATTGCGTCATGGTGTTTAGCCTTTAAGACTAAACCTAATTAATTTCCGGCCTTTTGTTCGACGTGGGCCTCACATTTCAACTGTTTTTCAACCTCATCCGTAGGTTATTAACGACCTCAAGGTTTCGTCCGCACAGGGATGTAGATCGTCGTGTTTTACCTTACCTCTGCATGTATTTTCGAGCTCAAACTTGCGAGCTCAAACCTTTATTTTTCGACCTCATTCCAAGGCCTTTCACGATCTCATTTCGCCGTGAGGTCGAAGCATTCAAACCTCTTTTGTGGTATAATTTCGACTTTACCTCTGCGACTTGGAATTAGCACTAATTCGACTTTAAAATTTTGAGTGCTCCGTTCGGGAGTTTATTCTGTTGGACATGACCCGTTTGGGGTTTGGGCCTAGCCAGCATGGGCCTTGATTGAACTAGGCCTAACCTGGCCTAAATTCATTGCCTCACTTTGAGCTTAGAGTTTTCTGGGCCCAATCTTCATTTATTGAAGATTTTCTGGGTTCGATCTTCATCCCTTGATGATTTCTTGAAGACTTGAAGAACTTCTGGGATTAAAATGGCTGATCATGCTTCCCAACATCCATGATAATGCACTAAGATTTCATAGAAATTATACTGGTCTTTTTCGAGACTTGGGATCTATTTCGGCTTCAAGCCTTACATTGAGCATATCGAATGATGGGGTTTGGACTGAATGTCTTAGGTTCATGGGGTTTCAACCCTTTAGTCCATTTCGGATAATTCAATTTGCAACCTCAGCTTGCCCATCTGCTTGAGGATGGGTAACAGAAGTGAAACGCGATTGGATATCATTCTCTTCACAATACTTCTTGAACTCATCATTGTTAAACTGAGTTCCATTGTCCGTAACCAGGATTCGTGGAATTTCACATCTGCATATTACACTTTTCCAGAAGTGCATTACTTGTTTGGTGGTTACCTTGGCTGAAGGTTTAGCCTCAATCCACTTGGTGAGCCTTCCATTATCTTTCGGGCTATGAAATATGTTTCTTCAGCGGGTGTTCCATCAGGGCTTCAACGTTTGTCTTTATCCAGGGTCCTTCAAGGACTTAAACTCTTATCTGCTGTAATCTAACTCTACCATTCGGGGTATGCATTCGTTTGTTTTCATTCGTGTATTTTTTTATTTTCGGTACTTGGTCTTCTTTGACTCACACATCAGGTGCTTGGCACATAAATAAAATCACAATCAATGAATGGAAAACAAACTTGCATTAATAACTTGAAATGAGTTCAACCCTTACATAGAGTACTACTGTCCTACTCGGAGCAACATGCTCTGCAATGGTTTTAATGAACCTTATTTCTACTTCTACTATATAAATATGAAGCTAAGTCCTACTAGGATAACTTAAGCTCAATCGGGGTTTTGCAAGACTAGGCCTGCACCACTTGATTTTGTTTTTGATGCTCCATCAAAATAGAGCACCCGCCACTCCTTCTGGTCTCCTCATTCTTATTCTGCAGTTCACTTCCTGCTCGGGGTACTACCTCCTGCCCCCAACTTCTTGGTTGCCAATGGTACACTCAACCACAAAGTCAGTTAACGCCTTAGCCTTAATGGCTGTCTGAGGCTTCTGTGTGATGTCCTCTGCTAACCTTTCTTTGTGTTCCTTACCACTGTGGACTTCCATGTCTTCAATCGGAAGGACCTGCCCCCCGACTCCATCAGGCCTTAACGAGGCTACATAACAGCTTCGTGCCATCTTCTGATCACCTTTATGTTCTCCAACACCATTCCTGGTAGGGAACTTGATCTTCACATGATAGGTTGAGGCAACAGCCTTGAATGCATGAAGTCCGGTCCTTCCAAGGATAGCGTTGTACGTTGAAGACGCCTTGATTACCAGGAAGTTCAACATCCGAGTGGCCTCCTTGGGCTCTTGCCCAATAGTTACAGGCAGCTGAATAGTCCCTTCAACTTTGGATTTTATTCCATTAAATCCGTATATAGGCATGTTATTGGGGGTCAACTGAGAATCAGTGTATCCCATCTTCACAAACGCATCATGAAACAGAATGTCTACGGAAGCTCCATTGTCTATCAAGACTCGCTTCACCTCCGAGTTTCCAATCACAGGAGTTATGATCAACGGGTCATCATGGGGGAACTTTACCCCTTCCAAGTCTGAGTCATCAAAACTAATCGCTACCTCAGTTTTTGCAAGCTTCGGGGCCTCTCCCACGATGTGCAACTCCTCTCGGGCATAAGCCTTTCGAGAGTTCCTAGTTGTCCCGGCCGCAGTTGGGCCTCCTGAGATCATGTTGATTACTGGCCCTCGGGGCTGTGGGTTGCGATCTTGATCGTCATCCCTTCTATTATAGTCTCTTCTCTGATTAGCACGGTCTTCACCCTTAGTGAAGTGCCTCAGCTTCCCTCTACGGATCAAAAACTCAATCTCATCTTTGAGTTGCTTACAATCGTCAGTGTCATGCCCCACGTCTCTATGGAATCTGCAATACTGATTCTGGTTTCTCTTTGCGGGATCACCCCTGAGTGGCTTCGGCCATCTGAAATCCTTATCATTCTCAATGTCCAACAAGATTCGACTCCTAGGAGTATTCAACCTTGCATACTCAGTGAACCTTGACCCTTGGTTCTTCTTAGGGGCAGAGTCGGAGTCCTCGCTAGTTCGGGGATACTTGTCCCTAGCATCATACTCTTGATCATCATAGTCCTGGTCTTGCTTTCACTTCTTGGAGTCATTGTTACCTCCTCCTCCACCTACGGTGGTTTCTTTCTTCAAGCTATCCTCAGCTTTAATATACTTATCAGCCCTTCGTTGGAGCTCAGCCATATTTTCTGGGGGATGCTTCGCTAATGACCTTTTAAAGAAGAGGTCAGTGGTTCCGTGCTCCAGGGCTACCATGGCCACCTTATTCTCCAAGTCAGTGATATCTAGAGTCTCCTTAGTGAATCGCTTAAGGTAATCCCTTAGATTTTCATTCTTTCCTTGTACCACATACATAAGAGACGCAGAGCTCTTCTCATGAACTCTTCCACTAATGAATTGGCTGATAAAAGCAGTGCTCAATTCCTTAAAAGATCCAATCGAATTTGCAGGCAAACGGCTGTACCACCTTTGAGCCATACCCGACAGGGTTTGAGGGAACGCCCTACACTTGAGAGCGTCACTAGCAGGCTGCAACAGCAGTGCGTTCGAGAATGTTCTCACATGGTTTGCGGGATCACCCGTTCCATCATAAGCCTTTATTGTAGGCATCTTAAACTTCCTAGAGATGTGAGCATTCATCACTTCCTCGGTGAACGGGGGTGTTGGATCATCAGGATCTCCGAGAGGCATCAGATCTTTGGGGTTTCCCTTGGGAATTTCCATCCTTGTGGTTGTTCTTCCGAATGAGGCATCAGCCCTTCTTCGTCTCCTTGAAGACCTCTCCAAATCAATGATGGGAATCGTTCCTGAGGTTGGAGGAGGTCGAGTTTGATTCTGTCTTGCTTGCTCCATTGCTATGTCATCCTTGAGCCTTTGGATCTCAGCCTCGTGAGCCTTAATCCTCTCCTCAGCCGTTGGTGGAGGTCCATCATGGATCCCTTGAGTCCTTCCTTGAGGCTCTCTTCTAGCACGTTGCCTCCTCGGGGCTTCATCACGATCATCATCCTCAGACGATGAATCATCAGTATAAGGGCCGGAGTAGTCATCATAATCTCGGTCCCGGATTTGTAAGGCATGACTACTTGGTCCTGAGCCTTGAGTCATCGGGGGGTAGTTGGGCAGACCGTGCCTGGGATTAGTGTACAAGGGGAGATCCGTAGTATGGATCTGTACCCCTGGTGGCGGGTTGTTCGGATCAACAATCTGGAGAGAGTTGGTCGCTTGTCCTGCCTGATTGGACAGAGGCAACGTACTCTCAGCATGGGGGATCACCCCTGGTTGCTGAGAAACTTGAGAGTGGATAATGACAGCTGATGCTGGGGGAGCCTGTTGAATGATCGTCCCTGATGCTGGGGGAGTCTGCTCGGTGAGAGGTGGGGCAGAGCTAATTGGCACGGCCTCAGTTACAACTGGTGTTGTTCTTCGTGTTTGAACCATGGTTGATGTTGTCGTCCCACAGACGGCGCCAAATGTTGTGGAATAAAAACGAGGGTTTGTAAATTGCGGCTAGGGTTTGTATGTATTAAATACAAGGGATGGTGAGCTTCGAGCTTTAATGGCTGTTCTTGCGTTCGAGACTGATCGGTCCTCACAAGATGCCTACGTATCTCTGTATTGCTAGAGAATCAAGCCAACGTAGTTCTGACTTCTGAGAATGAGGGGTCAGGCCCTTTATATAGGCTGAGAAGCCTTAGAATTAAGGTAGGAGTTGGAGACTTAATAGATAAGTCACCTCCTTGAGGAAAGTTCTAGACTCCTTCCTTGTAGGAGTCTGTTGCCATATCGAATTGGATGCCTTGGAGGCTAAGTCTTGGAGAGATAATGTCCTTATCTGACACTTATTGCTGAGCTGTTTATTACCCCTAATATTAATTACGAAATTAATATTAAAGATAGGACTTTGGACCCTGTTGGTGGGCCCCACGTTCGGTACCATACCGGATCTAATTAATGCAACACTAAATGTGTCTTTAGGGCTTATTTTTAGCCCATATCATACACGAAATAAAAATATAAAAAATTATAATATAATATTTCTTGTACTTTTGTGTACTTTTCGTGTAATTTCGTGTACTTTAGTGTACCCAAAATGAAAGTACGAAATAAAAATATAAAAAATAAAAATTATATATAATATTTCGTGTACTTTCGGGTACCCAAAATGAAAAACCATATCTGATACTAAATAATTCGTGTAATTTCATGTTCGTGTAAATTTGTGTTTCGTGTATCAAAAATCAAAATCCAAAACCATATTTTTCGTGTCGTGTTCAGGTGTCAATTTGCTAGGCCTAATAAATACCAATGAATGGGCCTCTAAATTAAAGAAAATTTATAAGTAATAATGAACTAAACTTGTATGAAAATAGTGTATAATGTTGAATTATATAAATATTTAAGTGATAATAAATATGATTATAAATGTTAATGTAAATAAATAAAATTATAAAAGACAAGATTGAAAATGTGGTCCCTGAAATTATGTGATCCTAGGCAAGGGGCTGGGAAAATTTTGACAAAAACGGGCATTGACAATAAATTTATCATCTATCTGTTTGTGTATACTATATTATTATAAGCGTAATAAGTATATTTGATTGATTATTGATAGTATATTAAATTTGGTACATTGAATAACAACTGTTAGATTGTAAAATAAATTAAAAAAATATCGTTTAATGTAATGCTAAAAAAAAATATTCTTTTTATAATATATAAAATTTTCTTATAGGTTAAAGGTTCGAATTCCGTCAACAACATAATTAGACATTTATTTCATCTTATAAACAACTCCTAGAAGTTCAAGATCCCGTCAACAACATATTTTAGTTAAAGATTTACTCTTAAAAATTCAAGATTCGATTTATGTCAACAACATATTTTAGTTAAAAATTTATGTTACACACTTTCACTATATGATTATTAAACATATATATTATATTATAAACTACTCCAATAATTTCAAGGTTCAATTCCCGTCAACAACATATTAAATTAAAAAAATTATTTATCTATTTTTAATATACAAGCAAAAAAACTATCATTTAGAATACTATCAAATACGTATTATTATTATAATCTATTATCTTCTATAATTTATTTTCTCACTAATAAAAAAGATAATATTAAAATTATGAATAATAAGATAAGATATTAAATATTAAAATAAAAATATTTAAAATCTTCCGTGCTAGTATTAATTAAATGTAGATAATAATTTTGGGACAGACAGAATAGGAAATGTGGTCACACTAAGTGGGACGGAACAAGTAATTCGTTTTAATTTAAAACTGATTATATACAGAGTAATTTTCAAATTTTGTCCTTATAAACTATTTTAAAAATTATATTAGATGTAAATTGTATTCGGACGTGTCTAATATAGTTAAAGTAAATTGACTTGAATTTTTTTATTTTTTTTTTGCTAATTAAATTGACTTTAGAACTTACTAAAGCCTAAAAGTGAATATATAGTTCTTGACAAAAAAAGAAGTGAATATATAGTTAAATTTGTTGATGGTTTTAAAAATAATTGGGAAATTAAGTATTTTTTTCAAAATTATTTGAAAATGGATGACAATTAAGGTAATGAATCGGATGGTCGAGACTCGAGACGGAGACAATTTTACTTGATGGATCGGATGATCGAGTTGGAGACAATTTTACGTGATGGGTCCGATCGAGCCAATGGAATCGGATAGATTGGATAGATTATAACCAGTTCCATTTTTAAGCCAATGTGAAGTAGAAATGTGTTGAAAGAGTCGACCAAACAAGTCATGTTTGCACACAAGTTACAAATTGGTCAAGTCCCGTAAGACCCTCGTGAACATATTAGCTCTGCAAATTGAAGTCCAACACTCTGCAATTATCAGCTCCATATTAGCAGTCTTCAATTCTAACTACCTGCAAGATAATACCAAATGAAATATTCAAGCCAAGTGTTTTTCTTTAAAAACAAATATTGAGAACTTAATTTATTTATTTTTGATAATTCGGTGTCCGGGTTAGGATTCGCGCACGTTGACTAATCCGGAGGTCTCCTTACTTTCGTGCCTAGTTTGATTGTCCCATGTTCTAGTAATATCTTTACAACCTCAGCTCAACTCCAATTATATACCTGAAGTCCATACTCCATCATAACATAACATTCTTCTTGACATCAAGACCTAGAAAAGAAACAGAAACTTCATGCTAAAACCAACAAAAAAACATCAACGTCATGATGGTCTTATTTATGAACGTGACCAACCGATTCCTAGGGTACATTTGAGCTCACAAGTATTGGACAGTGATGTTTAACTACTAATCCTAATTCTTAGGGATATGTTTTTCGTCTTGTTAGGCTTGTTTTATTAGGCTCAATCCTATATTTATGGGTCTCTAATTTCCATGTTTTATGGTTGACTTTACTGCTGTTTAGTACTAGTCTAATCAGTTGTTCTGTATCAGTTATTTCTGCTATAAATAACCTTGTAATAATACAGTTTGTAATATAAGAAATACAAGGAGTTTTATGTACTAAACTCTAGTTACTTACAACTTATATTTTGCTGTCCAGTAGCTTTATAATCAGCTGCCAGAAGCTAACAGTGGCATCAGAGCTATGACGTTAAACAGCTCGACCCAAGTGACCGTCCCCATGTTGGATGGAAGAAACTATATTCGATGGGCAGTACAGATGAGGGTACTGATCGACTACCACGACTTGCTAGATATCGTGGAGAATGGGTTCGATGAGCTTAATGAAAAGGCAACAGATGCAGAGAAGGCTACTCACCGTGACAGCAAGAAGAAGGACAAGAAAGCGTTGTATTTCATACATCAAGGAGTGACTGATGATGTATTTACAAAAATTGAAGCTGCGACTACATCAAAACAGGCCTGGAATATTTTAAAAACAAATTATACAGGTGCTGATAAAGTGAAGAAGGTGAGACTCCAAACCTTGAGGCGTCAATATGAAGCCTTGCAAATGGAATCCTCTGAATCGATAACAACCTTTGTTAGTCGATTATTGTCGATAACAAGTCAAATGAAGACATATGGCGAGAAGCAAGATGAACAAGCCATCGTGGAGAAGATTTTAAGATCATTAACTACTGATTTTGAAAACAGAGTTGTGGCTATTGAAGAAGCTCATGATTTGTCTTCAATGACCATTGATGAACTCTCTGGAACTTTGCAAACTCATGAACAACGTATGAATGAAAAGAAAGCTAGGAAACCAATTGAGCAAGCTTTGCAAGTTCAGGCCTCCATTAAAGACATTCACAACAAGAGCTTTGGTTATTCCCGTGGAAGAGGAAGAGGACAAGGCAGAGGTGGCCAATATCAATATCAAAGAGGACGTAGCAGCAGCCAAGAAATTGATCACGAGAGGTTCAATTGTAATCGAAATCAACATTCAAGAGGACGTGGACTTAGCCGCGGTAAAGGACGGTATGATAAGTCTACTGTAGAATGTTTCTCATGTCATAAATATGGTCATTATTCAAGTGAGTGCAGAAGTAAAAACATTGATCAAAGGGCCAATTGTGTTCGACAAGATGAGACCAATTGTGTTCGACATGATGAGGAGGAGGAGCACACTCTTCTAATGGTTACTTCAGCTGATCAAACACCAACACCAAATGATCATACATGGTTTATTGACACCGGAAGTACTAACCATATGTGTGGAAACAAAGATTTGTTTGCTGAGCTTGATGAGTCTTTTCATACAAAAGTCAAATTTGCGGATGATAGTAGCATACCGGTGATGGGAAAAGGGATGATTCTCATTGAGTTAAAGAATGGAGATCAGAAATTTATCTCTGATGTGTTTTATGTACCAGGAATGAAGACAAATCTGCTAAGTGTTGGACAACTTCACGAAAAAGGAAATGAGATGATTCTACGTAATGGAAAACTCTCCATTTACGATGAAAAAGGTACTGTTGTTCTCACTGCACCAATGATGAAAAATCGCATGTTTAAAGTGAATATTACTGCTGGTGCATATAAATGTTTTAGTGCAATCATAAAAGACGAGTCATGGTTGTGGCACTTGCGATTTGGGCATTTAAATTTTTATAGTTTAAAATTGCTCAAACAAGGAAATTTGGTGAAAGATATGCCTAGTATACATCATCCTGATCAGCTATGTGAAGCATGCATTGTTGGGAAGCATCATAGAAAACCATTCATGACACAAACACAACAACGAGCATCACAACCTCTTGAGATTGTTCATTCGGATGTTTGTGGCCCATTTAATGTTGAATCAAATGGAGGGAGCAGGTATTTCTTAACTTTCATTGATGATTTTACTCGTAAGACTTGGGTTTATTTCCTTCAAAAGAAGTCCGAAGTATTTGATAATTTTAAAAAGTTCAGAATGCATGTTGAAAAACAAAGTGGCAGCTCTATACAAGTGTTACACACTGATGGTGGAGGTGAGTATACCTCTAATGAGTTCAGGGAATATTGTGATGAACATGGTATACATCGCGAAATTACATTTCCATACACTCCTCAACACAACGGAGTGGCTGAGCGGAAAAATAGGACAATCCTGGACATGGGCAGAAGTATGTTAAAGACAAAAAACATGCCTAATTCTTTCTGGGCAGAATCTGTTGCATGTTCAGTTTACATTCTGAATCGGCCTCCAACAAAAGCCGTTCCAAAGTCAACTCCCGGGGAAGCATGGAGTGGTTATAAACCAAGTGTGAAGCATTTAAAAGTATTTGGAGATGTGGCTTATGCTCATATTCCAGCAGAAACAAGAACAAAGCTGGATGATCGAGCACAGAAAATGGTGTTCATTGGTTACAAACAAGGAGGATACAAGTTGTTTGATCCCGTGACAAAGAAAGTTCATGTCAGCCGGGATGTAACATTCGCTGAAGACGAAGCTTGGAATTGGAGTGAAAATAGCCCTGAAGATCAGAAAAAATATTTACTCCTTGAAGAAGAAGCGGAAGAGTCTATTCCAAATGAGGTACCTACAACCTCACATTCTGATTTGCCAATTCCTGCTGCAGATTCACAAAGGCCACAGCGACAACGAAAAACTTCATCACGTTATCAAGGGTATGAAGTAAGTCTTGATCACAATGTTGATGATGATGGTGAGTTGATACATCATGCCTTCATTGCTGATCTTGAACCAATAACATTAAAGGAAGCATTTGAAAATCCAAAATGGGAGATGGCCATGCATGAAGAATTGAATGCTATTGAGAAAAATGATACTTGGGCTCTCACTGATCTCCCACGAGGTCATAAAGCTATTGATGTGAAGTGGGTCTTCAAAACAAAGTTGGGAGCAAAAGGTGAGGTGGAGAAATATAAAGCACGATTGGTGGCGAAGGGATTTGAGCAGCGGGAAGGATATGATTATCAAGAAGTGTTCGCTCCAGTAGCTCGAATGGAAACAATCAGAATCATGGTTGCTATTGCTGCTCAAAATCATTGGAAATTACATCAAATGGACGTGAAGTCGGCATTTCTTAACGGACCACTTGAAGAAATGGTGTTCGTTAAACAACCACCTGGATTTGTAAAAGAAGGCTGTAAGCAGAAAGTTTACAGGCTCATAAAAGCTTTATACGGTTTAAAACAATCTCCGCGTGCTTGGAATAAACGCATTGATGCATTCTTCATTGAAGCTGGTTTTAAAAGATGTCCGTCAGAACATGGATTATATGTGAAAGCTGGAAATTCTGGTGACATTTTGATGGTATGTTTATATGTGGATGATTTGGTTTTTACAAGTAACAATGCAGGTCATGTTGAAAGTTTCAAGAAGTCCATCATGAAGGAGTTTGAGATGAGTGATTTGGGCTTAATGTCATATTTTCTTGGTGTTGAAGTAGTTCAACGAAGTGATGGGATTTTTATATCTCAAAGAAAATATGTTGCAGACATTTTAAAGAAGTTCAAAATGGATGCGTGCAATCCAACGAAAACCCCGGCTGAAGTTGGCACAAAACTCACAAAGAAAGGAGAAGGGCCATTGGTGGATCCAACCTTGTTCAAGCAAATTGTGGGAAGTCTTAGGTATCTCACATGTACAAGGCCGGATATCTCTTATGGAGTTGGACTGATTAGCAGATTCATGGAGTCACCAAATCAGTCCCATATGAAAGTAGCGAGACGTATCATGCGCTACTTAAAAGGTACTCAAGATTTTGGTCTATTTTACGACTCTACTGATAAATGTGCATTGGTAGGATACTCAGAGAGTGATTGGGCTGGAGATTTGGATGATAGAAAGAGCACTACTGGCTCCTATTTTACACTCGGCAGTGCAGCATGTTCATGGGTGTCAAAGAAGCAACCTACTGTAGCACTATCTACATGTGAGGCGGAATACATGGCTGCAGCTACTAGTGCTTGTCAAGCACTTTGGTTGACAAGTTTATTGAGCGAGATGCATATTCCTCTCCAGGGAAATTTGAAGATATATGTTGATAATAAATCAGCAATTAACTTAGCCAAAAATCAAGTGGCACATGGAAGAAGCAAGCATATAGATATTAAGTGGCATTTCTTAAGGGAGTTGGTTGAGCAGAAAAAAATTGAACTGGTTTTCTGCAAGTCTGAAAATCAGGTGGCTGACATTATGACAAAACCATTGAAGCTAGACGCTTTTGTTAAGCTAAGAAGTCAGCTTGGTCTATGTTCTATAGAATCAGTATTAAGGGGGAATGTTGGACAGTGATGTTTAACTACTAATCCTGATTCTTAGGGATATGTTTTTCGTCTTGTTAGGCTTGTTTTATTAGGCTCAATCCTATATTTATGGGTCTCTAATTTTCATGTTTTATGGTTGACTTTACTGCTGTTCAGTACTAGTCTAATCAGCTGTTCTGTATCAGTTATTTTTGCTATAAATAACCTTGTAATAATACAGTTTGTAATATAAGAAATACAAGGAGTTTTATGTACTAAACTCTAGTTACTTACAACTTATATTTTGCTGTCCAGTAGCTTTATAATCAGCTGCCAGAAGCTAACAACAAGTAACCTACATGTCGATTTTAAGCAGAGATAACTAGACTCATAGTATCACATTCATTATTCACTATTCATTGTCCAACATTTACACACCCCTCTCTTTTATTCTTATTATTCGGCCTTGCTGAAAGTTGGACAAACTTTAGAGCATGTGAAGTTGTGAAAAAAAGGTCATCCTACAGATTCCATTTGAAGCCTTCATTTCAATTTCGATTCCATTTGCAATTTTTATATATTAACAAATAGCTAGAAGGATAAGGTGATTGCGGCTAGCATTTTAATGCATGTAATAAATATATATAGAAAAAAATCTATACTATTATATAATAGTCGAAACATTAAAAGTTTTGATACCTGTTTTTGGTACGTCATGAATTTACTTATTTACCCTTTTTTGTACCTGTTTTTTCGTATGTCATGAATTTACTTATTTACCCTTCATTACAAGGAAAATATATATAATATCTATGCTATTAAGTCACCTAAAACAAATAATAACATAATATAATTAATGGTAATTAGTCGATTGTCTCTTTAACATTTACTTTTAGTTGAAGATAATTACCTTTTATAAACACCCAAAAACATCAATTGTATCATATCTTCCAATCATTAATATTTCCTTTCAAATTAAAACACGTTACCTTTTTGATTTAAAACTAATCTTACTAATAATATGTAACTATAAAAATTAAAATAATATGTAACTATAAAAATTAAGTACTAATCACGTTTCCGAACTTCAATCATTTATATTATCATAAAATTAATTATTTATTAAATATTATCAGACTTAATAATAAAAAATTTAAATATGCATATATACATCATTATTAACTTAAAAGATTCTTCTTGGAAATCTTGCAAAGTGGTAATTATAAACTTGATATGTCAAAAAAACGTTTTAGTTATATGCTTTTTCTTCATAAATTCGAAATATCATTCTATACAAATTCGAATCCTTTATATGATATATATATATATATATATATATATATAGAGAGAGAGAGAGAGAGATTCTTATTCTACTTTACATATGATATTTTTATAATTATATATATTTTTATAAATTTAAAATCTCCCTTGAATTCAAATCTTTACTTTGAATATGTTTAAAGAATATTTAATTATTAGTTTTTCTTTTTTATTCCGAATATGTTTTAAAAATATTTAAGGAATATTTACAAAAATACCTAATTTTTTGAAAATATTTTTAAAAATACTACCCGAAGTTGCAAATGAGGTTGCAACGCTGGCACCACAGGTGAAAATCGGTTGCAAAATGAGGTTGCAAACCAGGTTGCAAATGTTGCAACCGTATTTTTTTAAAAATGTTTTGCAACTAGGGTATTTTTGAAAAAAGCCCAAAATTTAATTATGTATCTTCGTTATTATTCGATTTTTTTATATAAATTTGAATATTTTTTCTATTTTGAATAGGTAATTAAATATATGTGGACACAAAATAAATGATTTACATAATTTTCTCATTTATTTCGTTTTGTATAATATTTTTTTAGACCAATACCCGTTGTATTAAATATTTATATATAAAACATTAAGCATACACATCAATAAAAATTTAAGTAGTAAAAAAAAATTATCACATCTGATTCTATATATGAAGATATATCATGGATGAAAAAAACTAATATACACTCATCCGGTCATCCCTTGGTATCAAGAGACTTTTTACTCGGTGTTCACTCCTGTATTTGAACTACTACGCCTAATTAGTTATCCTGTTTGATTTTGGGGTGGTCAAATCAACCAAGAGGAATGGGATGTGTAATACGAGATGAATGTGGAACTTTTTTCTGAGCCAAATGTACTACAACTAATGGAGTAATGCAACGAAGAGAGGCAAAGGCGTTGAGCTTAAAGTAAGAATATCTGAGACAAAGGTGTTGAGCTTAAAGTAAGAATATCATGGACAAAGGAATGGAGGCGTGCTAAATGTATCTTTGAGTTTGTTCTAAATTATTGGTGAATGCTCTTAACGGAAATAGGTCTTATTTTCATACAATTGTTTCTGATTGTATAGAGTTACTTAAGCACTTTGATGATGAGCTAATTGTTTTTGCTTATAGATTTGCAAATAATATAGTCCATTTGTTAGTATGGGTTGCGTATTCTATGTCAAGTCAGTCATCGGGAGTGGCTATGCACTGTTTCGATTGTCTTATTGCTAGTGACAAGTTTTTTTTGGGGGGGGGATTTCAATCCGTATTTTAAAGGATTTTTTTTATTCTTAAAATTCTATTGTATATCTGGTGGTATTAAATATAGATTTCGAAAAGTCTTTTAAAATCTGGGAACATTCATTTTAGATTTCTAAAAAGTTTTTTAAAATCTAGTGGTAATCAATATGGATTTTAAAAAAATATTAAAATTTAATGGTATTCAAAAGTCCATGCATTTTTTTGTATTTGATAAAAGGATTTTAAGGATGGATTTAGAAGAATTTGTTAGTATTTTTTAATATCTTTTGAAACCTGTCTAAAATCCATGGGATTTTGAAGAATTTGTGTGAAACTCGTTAAAATCAATAAGACTCTAATAGATTTTATGTCGGTTGTGTAGGTGGTGTCTGTTACCTGAAAGAGCTACAAGATCTTCTCTAGATAACCTCTCTGGGAAAAACTTTGTTGAAGTTGAGACAAAGTGAAAGTTGGACTTACCAAGCTTCTTTTTTCAGTAGCATGGGTTGTTCTTCCGTCAAATTTACCTTTAGGCACATCCCAAGTTGGTCCTCCGGACTGGAATTAGTAAACTTTCGAAGCATTGAGGAAGAGGAATAATAACCTTGGAAACATTGTCTTTAGCCAGCTGTAGGGCTGGCAATTTCGGGTTTCGAGTCGGGTTCGTGTCGGGTCAGCAGACTCGGGTCACATTTTTGACCCAACCCGAACCCGACCCGAAAATTTAATGGGTACAGGTGCTCAACCCGAACCCTAATAGGGTGTTTAGGACCCTATTAGGGTGTCTAAAAGATAGCAGAGAATCCCTAATAGGGTGTTTAGGACCGAGCTCGAAGTGGCGCCTCTTTCTGCGAAAGTTAGTTAGGGAAGGGAGGTTGAGATGGTTCGGCCACGTCCGTAGGAGGCGGCCGGAAGCCCCAGTGAGAAGGGTCGAGGGTCTTTCGGTTGTCGGGGAGAGGAGGAGAGGCAGACCGAGGAGGTCATGGGAAGAGCAGCTTAGGTTGGATTTGAAGGCTTTGAACCTAAGTGAGACCATGACCGCTGACAGGTGTTCGTGGAGGCGGCAGATCAGAGTGGTGGACTCTCTGCTAGGGGACGGCTTTGTAGTAGAGAACCTCAGAGTTCGGTTGTCTCGGATAGCCTTATCATAGGAGTTTGGCTATTTTCGCTATCTTTTTCCTTTTCCATTTTTCATTTCTATTATCATATGTTTCCCGGTTGTGCAGGTGCAGGGAGCTTCGCTTGATGGTATCTAGGGGCGTGGTAGGTAAGGCCCGTGTGGAGAAAGCCATGGGCTCAGGTATTGCTTTGAACTTTGTCGCATATCTTTTAGATTCCTTTATATTTATCACTCAACATATATGTCGTGCACATAGCCGAGGGTCTTCACGGAAACAGCCTCCCTACCCTAAAAAGTAGGGGCATGGTCTGCGTACAACTTACCCTCCCCAGACCCTGCTCTGCTCTGAGCGGGATATACTGGGTATGTTTGGTTTGGTTTTTTTTTAGGTGCTCAATCTGAACCCGACACGAATGGGTTTCGGGTAACCCGACCCGAAAATTTAATTTTTTAAAATTTTAAAAATAATATATATATATATATATTAAAAATAATTTTAATATATATATATATTAAAAATAATATATATTAAAAATAATATATATATATATTAAGAATAATATTTATATATATTAAAATAATATAAATAATATATATATATATATATTAAAAATAATTATATATATGTATATATATATATTCGGGTCAGTTTCGGGTAACCCGACCCGAACCCAACCCGATTTTTTCGGGTCAAGTTAGGGTCAACCCGAAAAATATAAACCCGAAACCGACCCATGCGGGTTGGGTTCGGGTCGGGTTCGGGTCGCGGGTCCAAAATTGCCCGCCCTAGCCAGCTGGAACTTCACATTTGTTTCTTTTGTTTGTATATGTGCATCACTTTGAAGCTGCGAGAAGTAAAGTAACCATTATTCTCATACACTACACAATCAATTCACTGGTTTACTATCAATCTAAATAATATGATTTTACATATATTGATATCCATATTAATCATGTAGCAGTAGTAGATAAAAGTCTTTTCAGCCTACCTTCAAGTTGATAACTGCAAGAGGCTCCATCAGTTCGTCTGCCTGACTCGCCATGTCGCATGTCATGGTTTTAAATCTGGGCAAAGTACCCTGTAAACAAATCATGAAAACAGAATATTCAAACTCAGTGCATTGAGTCCTACTGGCTTAAAAGTTAAAAGCAATATTTCCATAATAGAATAACTTACCCGTTCCTTCTGAATATCTTCCCGCCACTCACAGTGAAACTTTTGCAAGAGAAGTGTCAATAGCCTCTGCATCTCAGGTGAGATTTCACAGATAATAATCACTACTGTCTGCAAATAGAAGTCCAACACTCTGCAATCATCAGCTCCCAGCAATCTACACACTACAAGAAACAGGGGGCCCGCATGACGTGGCCTCACACGTCAGCAAATGTGCCCCCACACGTCAGATGGGACCCGTCCACGTGGATGATACACGTGGGACAAAGTCTTCAGCCAGTCAATGCAAATTGCGACCAAAATATGTAACAACCAGATTATTTACGACAGATGAGTGTCGGTTGTTATTGCCCAATACGACCGAAAAGTGATCATTACCAACCGGTTCGGCGGTCGGTAAGGGCCCTGTTTCTTGTAGTGACAATTCTAGCTAACTGCAAGATAATACCAAATGAAATATATTAGCCAAGTGTTTTCTCTAAAAGAAATATTGAGAATTTAATTTGATTTTCCCCTGTACTGATACTCTTTACAACCTCAGTTTAAATTAACTTCAGCTTGACTCCAATTACATACCTGAAGTCAATTGTAACAATAATATTCTTCTTGACATCAAGACCTAGAAAGAAAACAGAAACATCAAGCTAAATCCAACAAAAAAACATCAGCATCGTTATGGTTTTATACTTTTATTTATGAACTGACCAACCGATTCCTAGGGTACACTTGAGCTCATAAGTGACCTATATGTCAATTATAAGCAGAGACAACTAGACTCGTAGTATCCATTCATTATTCATTATTCACTGTCTAACGTGTACGCAGATCTTTCATTCATGTTGTTCAGCCTTGCCGAAAGTAGGAGAAACTTTAGAGTATGTGAAGTTGTGAAAATAATATTTAACATTTCCATTTGAAAGTCATCCTACAGATTCAATTTCTAAATGTTTGCATTAAATATTAGAAGCCTTCATTTCAACTTCAGTTCCATTTACAAAATTTATACATATAATAAATAGCTAGAAGGTTGCCTTGAGATCTTTTATAAGGTGATTGCGGCTAGCATTTTAATGCATGGTTTGCAAGCTTCCAGTGGCTGACAAAACCATCAGAAATACTTGAGGTATTAAATATGACATAGATTGAACTGAGCATGGATGGATTGCTTCAAGTTCGACAGGCTTAAATGCAGTCGCAGGTCAAAAAATCAAGATAGAGGTCTGTTTTAAATGAATTTAGTTTTGACCATAGAAAACTAGGAGATTGAACGTATAAAACAAAAGTAACATACAAGTCAGTTCCACTTCTCTGCAGAAAGTTAAAATGCAGCAGTTCACATACTAATCAAAGCAGCGCAATACAGAAAAGAAACCTGCATCTTCATACCACAAGTAGCCAAGTACGTCGGCTAACTCCGGCAATAACTGAAACCATAAAAAAAAAGTGCAACTTTTAATCACACTTGTTTAGAAATCAAAAAATTAAATAAATAGATCAGCAACTGCAAAATCAAGATGCATATGTTAAAAGCAAGCACAGATTACCATGTACTCTCGTCCTTATCAAGGTCCAAATTCAAGATATCTTCATTTATTTCCTCCAATTTGAGGTCCGAGGGCTCTAAATTGAAACAAGAGCAGAAATTTTGAATGTAGAACAATTCAAATAAAGAACAATGAAAGTGAATAATTAATGTACTTAACTTTTTTTTCGTACAACCAATTTCTTGAACAAATCAGTGTTTTGGCATTTTCTGGTAAAAGTGCAGTGCGAAATTTATCAATCACTCGTCCACCAGCACTAAAAGCAACTAACAAAGCTACAGCAGTTATGGGAATGCTTAATATGTCGCACGCCATTGCAGCGAATGCTGGATATATAAACCAATTTCCTTTCCAAAAATCCAGAACATTAAAATTTGCTTTCCTGTCAACTATCAGCTCCTCCAAGTATAACTCCAGACTCCAGCTGCCCTTTTTCGTCTTATAATTGACTCATCACTCTCATACTCATCAAGCTTTGGCAATTCAATTCATTTAATACACATTTCACAATTATCACAAAATTGGTACATAATTATGTCAAAATCAGTACTATCAATAAATTAAATTACCTAAATAATATCTTCAGCCTCATCAGGAAAAAGAATTTCACATCTACTCAGGTTACCTCGTCTTAACTTTGAGTTGAGGGTGAACCTGCACTTGAACTCGGATATGCTTTAGTGGCATATTCATTGAAAAGTGAGAAAAACTTGCTTTTAAGATCCGTGAATTGCAATGAATCCGCACCATTAAATTTCTTAGAGAAGAAATCAACACAACTAAGCTTGTACCTAGGATCACGAATGCAAGCAGTAGCAAATATGGTGCTAAAATCAGCTCATTATTTTAAAAATTATCATACATTTTGGCTGCTATTGAACTTATAAACTCATCCTTGCAATTCAACTTATCCCTCAAAGTTAAATGAACGATTGCAACCAGGCAACTATCATAAAAGATTCAATTTTTTTTTTTGGGTACTTT
This sequence comes from Saposhnikovia divaricata, assembly GCA_036435485.1. Taxonomy (NCBI): domain Eukaryota; kingdom Viridiplantae; phylum Streptophyta; class Magnoliopsida; order Apiales; family Apiaceae; genus Saposhnikovia; species Saposhnikovia divaricata. The sequence continues at coordinate 14,503,523 of CM071600.1, forward strand.
CTCTTCTTCGAAAAGATATAGTTTGCAACAACTCATCAATTAGAGAAAGATAAAAAAAGAACCAAGACGGATAAATACAATTTCATACTAAAGTACGGTACATACTTTGAAGAGACAAGCCATCAAACTCTGAAGATATACTTATATAGCAATCTTGGATTCTTAATATAATCATGTAAGAAGTAATGTGAATATGTATGCAAATGATTTTATGGTTCTAACTTCTAAATAGGAGCAGAAGAACACATTTAAAGGAATCAAAATTATATTCTTCACCAATAATCACCACAGGAACACTTCCCATCCTGAAAACGATGGAATCTACTGGCGTCCCTCACTACAATTTCGCAATTTGTTACTATAGCTATTAATTTTACTGCATTGTGACAATCGTTGCACATTCTGTGACTCTGAACAAGATGCAATGGTGTTGACTCCTGAGTGTTTAACAGTCCAAAAGATATTGCCAGTTTTTCACTGTGATACGATTGCAACCGTCCTTCTTGTTTATCCACATCAGGAAGCAAAGTGTTTTTCTCGGGGGCATAGCCATGTTTTGAGATCTTCAGCATCAGTTTGTCTAGATTCTCATATATTTCTTTTGTTTGGGCGTGCGACTTATCTCCTGAATGAAAAACATAAGATTGTTTTTTGATCTCGATCCAAGTGCATGCTGGCAACATTCTCAAACCCTTTTTTCTTAAGGTGTTGAAAACAGAAGCAGCTTCCTCTGACTTTCCTAAACTGTTATATATATTCAAAAGTACTACATAGTTACTAAGCTTCTCTGGTTCCATTCCATATATTTTCTCAGCTGCTAATTTACCAAGAACCAAATTCTTGTTGAACCTACAAGCTGTCAGCAAGGCAGCCCACATGTTCACAGTAGGCTTAAATGGACAATCACTAATTAAGGCAAATGCTTCATCCAGATGCCCTTCTCTACCCAATAATTCAATCATACATGCATAGTGCATTGCACGGGGCTTCACCTTGTGATCCCTACTCATAGATTCAAATATTTCCCACCCATAATCTTTTAAGTTTGCATAGCTACAAGCAGATAAAACGGCAAGAAACGTCACATGATTAGGCATCACTCCTTCATAATTCATCCTGTGAAACAACCGAACTGCCTCAATTCCTCGACCGTGGTTTCCATATCCAGCGATTAAGGCATTCCAAGATATGACATTCTTGAGAGGCATCTTCTCAAAAACATTTCGAGCATCTTCTATTCTTCCCCATTTGCTGTAGAAGTCAACAAGCGCCGAATTAGCCACCATATCTAACCCAAAACCATTGCGGACCAATCCAGCATGAGCTTGTTTGGCGTGTTCTAGAGATCCTAACCTTGCACAGATTCTAATAATTATCGAAAATGTGAAGTGGTCCATTTTCACACCAGAATCTAGCATTTCATAGTATAGAGTCAAAGCTTCTTCACTATAACCATGCAAAGCATAACCTGCTATGATGGAGTTCCAACCTACAGTAGTTTTCGTGGGCATCAAATCAAATGCACACTGAGCATCATCTATGCTGCCACACTTGCCATACATGTCAATCAAAGCACAAGATAAGAAAACATCTCCCGCAATCCCCATTTTCACAGTTATTGAATGCAATTGTCTTCCCGGATAAATAAGCTCCAAACCAGCTGCTGCTCGAATCATTGTAGCAAAACTACGACACCCAACACCAAGACCCGAATATTCCTCCCACATTGATATAAACAACCGAAACGCCTCAACATAGTCTCCCGAATCCACAAGCCCCCCAATAATCGTATTCCACGAAACCAAATTCCTCTCCGGCATTTCATCAAACAAATACCTGGCATCGATCATCATCTTACATTTCACATGCATCAACAACATCCGATTCCTCAAATACTGATCCGGCTCAAACCCACTTTTAATCATAAAGTTAAACACCCTCTTCACCCCTCTAATCGATCTCGACCCAATACAAGCATTCACCAATGCATCATAAGTACTACCACCAACATCATGATCCCCCTCACATTCCAAAATTTCAAACAATTCAAGAGCCTCTTTATACCTTTTATACACAACTAACTTCTCTATTTGACCAGCAAGACCAGAACTAGTACTACCACTACCCTTTCGAGGTTTATCGAAATCATCCTCTTTCTCCACATCAAGTTCAATTTTTGATGGCTTTGGCACAGGCCTAGGTTTCAAACCTTGTTCAACATAAGAACAACTAATTTGAAAAAAAGGGGTCTTTAATTTTCTTGAAATTGAAGAACTCTCTTGAAATTTCCTAAAATTCGAGTGTAAAAATGGGAACTTGCAACTACTTTTAATTTGTTCAAGTGATAAACATTGAAATCTTGATAATGGGATATCCATGCTCACTTATATATGCCAAACAACATAAACATGTATCTATATATAGCAATGGTGTGGAGTGAAAGAAAGATTTTACCTTTATTTGCTGTGATTTGAACTGTATTGTGGGATGCAAAATTGGAAATTTTAGGAGATTTATGTAATATGAAATGATGGGTAAAAGGTTATTTAGAACTGGGGTTGGAACTGAATCTGGTTAGTTTAAGAAATGGGAGTTGATTACGAGGTTTGAGATGCATAGGAAGTTCCGCCAATGTATCTGCTGCTTCTGTTGAGTTTGTTTAACAACCTTCCGCGTGGCTTTGATTTTTTCAGCACATTTTAATCGTAAAATTAAAATAAGATACTAATACAAAAGTTTAATATTTTTAATGTTGTTTTGAATATTGATTTGGAAAAAAAATTATATCAGAAGAATAAATAAAATTTACGTGTAATAGATTTATGTATTTTTAATAATTAGATTTATTTGTCCAACAATTTGCATCTGTTCTTAATAAATTTTGGAATGAACGAGAATGCGAGATTTTAAACTACAGTAAAACCTCGTTAAATTAATACATGATAAATTAATAATCTCTCTAAGTTAATAATTTCTTCCGATCCCAACTTCAAAAAATGATCAATTTCGATAAGATAATAAGATAATAATTTTTTTGAAAACCCTATATAAATATATGGTCCCAATAATATTATAAATTAATAATTTCTTTATAATCATAAAAATATATATATATTACCCTTTTGTAAAATATAATTTTAGGATTCTTAAAATTTGAATCTATATGAAGCTCATCTTTAACCGTCTTTGTTGCATCCAAAAGTTTGAATGTGATGTTTTCGTAAGTATTAAAAAGTTATTAATCAATATTTTTGATGTCTTGAGTGCTTCTTTACGTGAAAAAGGTTTAAAAAATGTTATTTTATCCTTGATATCATCTAAATATACATGAATATTTACTTTGAATCTCGAAAATATTCATTAAATTTGTAAACAATATATATATAATTAATTGAATCACGTATAAAACATAAATTGTACAATTCATTCTATTTAAATGTATATAATTGGAAATTAATTTTCTTTGATGTCCAAAATTCTCTATAAATTAATAATTATTAATTTATCGATTAATTAATATCTCTCTAAATTAATAGAATTCCCCGGTCCCAACTATATTAATTTATAGAGGTTTTACTGTAAGTGATAAGATCATAATTTTTTTTTTAAGTGATAAGATCATAAATATTTAATTGTGTGTTTTCTTGGTTACATTTTTTTTCTTTGCTAATTTCCCTAATTTGTTTTATTATATTATGTGTACTTTGAAAGATATTTTAAACTTTGGAATTCCCTAGTGATTTTAGAGAACACAGGCCAAAAGCCGCCGAGATGATCTTTTAGAAATGAGCTGCAGATATTTGCAGCCTTTTAGGCTTTTTCATAATCTTTTTAAATTGGACCTGTGAAAAAGCCTTGAACTTCTTGGGTCTCTCAGAAATAAACTCATGTGATTTACTAAGCCCATGTATAACTTTTACCCCCTCTATTTTTTTATATAAATGGTACTTTTAAGTGTTTTGATTGCATACTTAAAAATAAAAAACAGAGGGAGTAGTTTTCATGCTTATGTCCAGTTGCGGTTAAAATATCGAAGATTTGAATTTTCTTAAAAATATAAGAGTGTGTGTGAACGTGTTAATTATAAAAAAAAACGGATGTTATCATATGTCTCAATGAAATAACAAATTAGCACTTAGCAAAAAAAAAAAAAAAAAAATTAGCACTTAGCAAAAAAAAAAAAAGAAATAACAAATTAGCATTATATTTTAATGTGGGTGTTTTTATTTACTACAAATTCATTTCGTATTTTGTTTCAATCATAAATAAAATTATGAAAAATTTACAATTTGGTCGATTAATCTCTAACTAATTCTTTTGAAAACATACTTTCGATTATAACTTTGTCCTCTTTGCTATACGGTTATCATTACATGGTTCTTTCACGCCTAAAATTATAGCAAAAAATACACATATATTTTTTTCTTTTGATCTTATCGTACTAGTGGAATAATCAGTGATGTTTGATTTATAGTCAATTTCGTATAACCTAATCCCCGATCGGTGATTCAATCGTTTAGTTCCGATTTCCGAATTTTATAATCATATTTATAATATTTTTTTAGCAAACTCAAACACCCCTCCATTTCTTTGAAATATATGGAAATCATGTCTATCCTTCACAACTTGGTGCTATATTATTGGTACAAAGAAGTCAAAAAGAAAGAAATATACAAAGAGATTCCAAAGCAAATGGCAAGAGGGAATCATGGCCCCTTCTGCAGGCATTCACATTTGAAAAGCTTAAGAAACAACACAAAGTAAAGGAGCAGTTCTTGCTTAGTTGCAGACCATGATAATACATAAAAATCATTGTTGCAAAGGACCTATTCATTCACATATTGTGGAGTGATGGGTAGCCTGGTGGTGGTCTCTTAATCTTTAATCCTCCCCCATATTGCAAAGGACCCTCATTTTCCTTTTAAGGGCAATGACTAAAGCCTTAAAGATGACTTTATTTTGGGGACTTGGAAACTTTTTGAGCCTCTAAACCTCTCACATGCTGCCTGCCCACCACACTCCCTACATGGTTCTTTTTTTCTTCTCACCCAGTCATGAATTTTGTGACACCAACAACTACATCCCAACAAATTATCCTTTGGCCCCTTGAGACTGTTCTAGGATTAATAAATCTTGCTGTGATCCAATGCAAACTTCACATGTGGTTACATACTTACATCACCCCCTCTGCTACATTTGTATATATACTAATTTCATGAAATAGGGAAGTCATTTATTACCACAATGTGTTTATTGTCGCAAAAATATTGGGCCCGCATGGAGTTTCTAAAGCACGTAATAGAGAAATTTTCTATTAGTGCACCTTAAATCTTGTATTTTATTATTATTTTTGATAATCCAACCGTACGGATGAAAAATTTATGTCGAAATAACATTGTATATATACAAATTTTTATTATATTTGAAATAGTGGAGCATCACTTTTATAATAATACTATTTTCTATATATATTCAACGACAAAGATTTATCATAATCTTATTGCTATAAATTTATAGTTCCAAATAATTAAATTAAGCGAAAATTTGTACATTCACATATTTTTGTATGAATTTAACATCCGTACGGTTGGATTGTTCAAATAATAATTAATTTATCATATTTTAAGCCGCACTAATAGATAACTTCTCTATTATGTGTTTTAAATACTCTTTTCCCTAATTATTAATACATAAACAAACTAAATACACTTACCCTTAAATTTAATATCTAGGATGACAAGTCAGAAAATCATATTTTTTAAAAAAAAAATAATGAAGGGGATAAACATGCAACATGCTATTCATCTTGGGTTAACTATTAAAAATTTTATCTTTCCTCACGAGTTGATATGGCCGAGTTGGTCTAAGGCGCCAGATTAAGGTTCTGGTCCGAAAGGGCGTGGGTTCGAATCCCACTGTCAACAAAATTTTTACAATTTATGGTTAAGTGTGAACATTTAGAACTTCAGGTAAATTCGGGGAGCGATTTGTGGATAAATGGTAAAGCTATCTTGTAAAAAAACCCAGACCTCGGCAGCTTCACATATTTTATCATTTTGTAAATTTCGAAAATTATATTTGTTGATATTTTCCTCATAATTTCAAGACAAAAATAGTACAAATATTATATCTCATTCATAATTCTTTTTCTTCATAAATTCTAAGAATATGGAATGTCTATGAGATTAAATTAAAATTGTGAACAAAATACCAAGAAAAGGAAGGGTGTGAGAGCCAAAAAATGGAGGAATCCAATTTTAAGAAATTATCAATTTTTTTTTATAATTCTAACCTCTTCTGAAAATATTTGCAAAAATATAATTTGCAAATAAATCAACCAAATGCAACTTGATTTTACATTTTTATGGAAATAATTTAAATTGTTTTGGGTTTAATTTTGGTTGCATTTGATGGCACATTTAATTCAACCATTTCAACTTGTTAAGCAATCTATTACGCAACTAAAAATAATTTCAATTAACAAAAGTAAAGAAACATGATAATCTTGCCAAAAAAAAAACATGATAATAAAGTTGTTATATATAGAGACAGTACGAACCTTTGCCACCCCCACAAACCCTTAAAACATACCAACTCTAGTAGTCACTTCTACTTGTACTTCTACATTTCCTTACAACAATCATTCTGTTTTATTTTTCATTCACAATGAACATGGAAGAAGATCACCAAGAACTTCAACTTCTCCCTCCCCCAAATTACAACACATCTTCTAGATGGCAATCAGAATTATCTTCGTACATATGTGGAACAATTTCGGAAAACAATTTTGAAGCACCGTCTTTAGATCTTGAATTATCCGTCCCAGAGGGAGTAGAGACGGTGAAATGGCAAGCTAAGGAGCAGAGTCGATTAGCAGCATTGGAGAAGGCGTATGTGGAACGCGTAAGGGACTTGACTAGACGAGAGATGGAAATGGCTCAGTCCGAATTTTCGAGAGCTAGGCTCATGTGGGAGAGAGCTCGAGAAGAGGTTGAACAGGCTGAGAAATTGAAACACATGGCCATGCGTTGGATTAATCCTACGTGCATGGAGATCACTTGCCAATCTTGCAGGCAAAAGTTTCGAGCCTAATCTTTTGAGTTCGTATATGATTGTGATCATGAGTCTACTTTGTCAATTAATTTGTCATGGATCATTGTTTCAATGTGTATTCTTAATTTTAATTGTTCACTGGATGTGTATTTGTTATTTTAAGTCTTTGTAAAACCACGTAAAAGGTTTCTGAATTTTAGTGCAATTTGAAGATTTAGAGTTCGGTTTGTTATACTCCTCTGAATTTAAATGTTTGATTTTTTACGCACACTTCAAAATACTTTGAACGTGTAATTTAAAGAGAAGCCGATTCTCAGATCTAAACTTCATTGGCACCTAAAATAAAACGAAACGTGTAGTTCTATGATTATTTTCATTTGTGATGCAATGCTTCTGTTAATTAAGTCTTATTAGTACGTGATCAGGACTCAGGCGTTAATTAATAAGTTGCTATTACTATGAGTCTGTTTGACTCTCCTTATTTTAAATAAGGACTTATTTCGAGAGAAAAATTTCATATTTACATGCTAATTTTAGGATTAAATATTTAGGAGGGGTTTAGTATATTTTATATGCTGAAAATAAGTAATTTATTTCAGAAAAAAGTACAAAGGTACTTTTTTCAGAAATAAGTTACTTATTTCTGATAAATAAGATTTGTAAAACGGACTCAATATGTCATCACTAGCTTAGCTTTCATGTAATTTTGAGTGCAATTTAAAAAAGAAGAGCACGCTCAAGCTAGAAATCCCGGATACAAGGCTTAATATCACTAGCAATCAGCTGGAGTTGTGATGCTTCATGCTTGAACACGCTTTTATTAGCATTTTGATCAACAAGAGTTAATTCTTACAAGTTAATTATATCATTATTCCACTGTACACACTATGTCTATGTATGATTATGAATTTGATGATGTATATATATATATATATATATGACCAATCTCGATCAGATCCCTACATATGGTGCAAATGAATCCCAACAAAATGCATGAAAACAAGTTATAATTCAATGATCCATCAACTACAAGACGAGGATAAGCTCTGCTAACACTGTTACATACGTAACAACTGCAGCTGTTTTAATATATCAAATGGCCGAGCCAGACGCTCTAATTATAGGTGGATAAAACATGCATGTAATTGGAATTTGGAGCCCAACATTTAAGGGGTTCAAAATTTTTGAATCTTTTATAGATAAACTTATAAAATATACTGAGTATATATATAAGTTAGGGTCCCGAAAACTGATTTTGATTAAGGTATTGTAAATTTGGCTTTGGAGCTGGAAAATTTCAGATGCTGGGATAAGATACAATGAATATTTATAAGCTTTGTTCAAACATAGCATAACCAATTAATTAACAACTTTGTTCGTACACCATTGTCATTTTCTCGAGCATCACCAGTACTTGACGTTTGCAGCTAGTGCATGGCGCAAAATTCTAAAAAACATCTTCTGATCGAATCATTCAATTAAATATCTTTATCAATCAAATCTCAAGTACATGATACATCCATGATCCATCAAAATAATTCACAAAATCTCCTGTCCAAATACGTGCAGGATTGCAGGATCATAAGATAACGTTTCAAATTGTGAATGATCACAAGTTTGAATTATTAGCTGCCGAAAGTACGTGCGTACGACATTTAAGTACATATATGTATACTCTTGTGCAGTTGAGTGAATTTGATCCCGAGAGGCCATGGATGTCGTGAATAATGCATAAATTTGGATACATTCATAGATCTCAGGGACCAGTCAATTTATTTTTCTAGCTAGTCGATGACACAAGTAATGTAGTAGTACATATGCTAGCTAGTTCAGTTGTCATCAAGGCAGTCATTATGACAAATCCATTTTACACTTGTCTTTTCACTTTGCCTTCTGCACATGTTTTGTTATGTTTCATACGGTTGTTGTACTGTAAATAGGTTCTAATTACGACTCCAGCTATCTGTGTAGCTTGATTGATTTTAGGTATGCATTCTGCACCCCGTGTCAAAAGTTTATGAGACCAAAATTATTGGACAATTGGATTATAATGTAGTGGGTGATGATGTCGGGACATACGATTGTAGCAATATATATATATATATATATATATAGGGTCTTGCTCAAATGAGAACCACCCCTTATGGTGAGATATGAGATCTAATCTTGTCCACCCATTTAAATACATTATATTAATCTCTTACCATTCATTTAATATTTTAATATTTTAATATTTCACCATCTTCTTTATAATTCAACCACCCACCACCACCGACAACCACCACCGGCGACCACCACCACCTCCGGCGATCACCAGAAAATCGCCATCGGCAAACATAAAATCACCACCGCCAAACCAGAAATCACCACCAGAAACACAGAAATCACCATTCCGACCACCTGTAAACGAAAAATCACCACCGGAAAATGAAAAATCGCCACCGGAAAATGAAAAATGACCATCAACAAGATCACTACACCACCAACAAATCACCACTGCAGTCCGAAAATCACCAGAAAACCACCGCCACGCCACCGCTTATCACCACCATCACATCTCCACCATCACGTCTCCACCATCATCAAAAAATCGACACAAATCACCAGAAATCACAATCATTTCAATCCAAAATCATTCTTAAATGTTCGGTGGGAAAATCACCATAATTAATTCATCGACCACCACTTCTTGTACCTGATTCACCGAAGCTTCGATCGTTGTAAGGTGACTCCGACGTCGTTGACAGTGTCGGCGTCGTTTAGAGAAGGAAGGTGATGGTGTACGGTACCGGCGATGAAGAGAATGGGAGGGAGTCAGGAGAGAAGAGAGATTGGAGAGAGAAAAGAGAAACTAGGGGTGGGTCACCGACGTTGATGGCGGAAGGAGGGGGCGAGTGTGTAGTGCGTGTGTGTGTATATGTGTCGTGTGTGTGTAGTGCGTGAGTGGAGTGTGTACTGGATGTTTATATGTGGATTTAATTTGTGCGGTTGAGATTAAAAATTGTTTAAAAATTGTGGGGCTGAGATTAGATCTCAGTTCTCACAATAATAAATGGTTCTCACCTGAGCAAAACCCTATATATATATAGGCCATTATTCTAGAGAGGACCTCCTTATATGGAGAATATGAGAGAACTACTAATTTTATATGATTCTATAGTAGAATCAAAGTTTTAATTTTTGGTTCTATAAAAAAAGACCAATTTTTTTTGGTTCTATAAAAAAAATTCTGATTCTGTAACAGAACCAATGCTGACGTGGCATGGCTGCTGACATGGCACTGCTGATGTCAGCTACCACGTCATCACTGCTGACATGGCAGTGCCACGTCATCAATGATGACGTCACTAATGACGTGGCACTACCACGTTAGCAGTGATGATGTGGCAGTGCCACGTCAGTAATGATGTGGCAGTGCCACGTGATGTTAATTTTTTTTTAGAAAAATATTTTTGGAAAAAAAATTGGTTCTGTTGTAGAATCAAGAAAAATATATGGTTCTCTCATATTCTCTATATAAGGTGGTCCTCTCTAGAAGGGGACTCTATATATATATATATATAGGCAAACGATTATATATATAGCTTGCCGGTTACCAGCAAACGATTATTTGCAGTACCAAACGATTATAAGGTAGAAGATTTATACCCAAGGATTCGGAAGGTGAGCTATAGTATCAAAGTGGGAGGGACAAGTGATGGTGGTGTTTTCCGTGATGGGATTTATCGAGTTGCTTGATTTCCCTATAGAAACAGACCGTTCGGCATTTGTTGGCAAGTCACATAATTATACTGTGAGTTATTTAATGGTAAGATATTGTGGAGTCAATTCACTGTGTTGAAAATAGAATAAAAGTCATAGAACTTTATGAAGGAGAGAAAGTCTGATAATGGTGGACTCACCACCATTGCCATATATGAGATGAATATCAGGGAGTGGGGGATCTTTTAGTTTGTCTTCTGCAAATATATCTATGAATTTATTAAAGTGACAACAAAGCTATCATGATTGAGTACCTTCCATGGTTTTTTATTGATAATTGACATCAAAGAAAACGAACCTACATGGATAATATCTTCCTTTTTTTTTGTCACGAAAATACGTTTTATTTATAAACTAGCCGATAACGTTATCTTAAATTTTTATTTTCTGAATTTTTTAAATAAAATTTCGATTAAATAATTTAATGATAATTATTTACTTTGATATTAATATTTTTATTTAGAAAAACTCATGTTTCAATTGATCATAATTTAATTATCAATAATATTTATAGGGTCTGGATCAAAAAAAAAATCGAACACTAAAAAAGAATTGAAAACCCATTATTATTATTGGATTAATTTTAAATCAATATAATTGTCAATAAAATATGAATTATCCCTAAATTATATATCTTATGTTTTTGGACAACTTTGCCCCTCATCTATATATAATAATATGTATATATATATATATATATATATATGCAAGTGCTCAAATACAAACCACTTTTAAAATACAAACCTACAAACCAACACTAAATTAATTATATTTCATTTATTCTAAGGTTCCCGCCAAGGGTACCTTCACAAAAAATGCTTAAAATAATTGGCTCTATCCATAAAAAAAAAAAAAAAAAAAAAACTTGCCGTGAAAATGCGAAGCATTTAAGACAGTAAACGGATGAGTTAGGTAGTCATGAGGGCCGAAGGCTCTCGACACACCCGTCAATCGTCTATTGCCTTTACCATTGATTGCCATTCCTTACAACTTTAGAATGATAAAGGCGCGAAGCGCCGTACAAGAAGGTGCGAAGCACCGTTAATCAGTGAAATCCACTGCCACGTCATCATGTGAACAGTGAATTTTTTTTTATTTTTTTTATTTTTTTTGTTGGATAGAGCCAATTATTTTAAGCATTTTTTGTATTGGGATACCCCTAGTTTGGTCATTAGATTAGCTTGAAATATTAGATTATGCTTGGTTTGTAGGTTTGTATTTTAAGGAGGTTTGTATTGGAGTAGCCCCCTATATATATATATATATATATATATATATATATATATATATATATATATATATATATATATATATATATATATATATATATATATATATATATATATATATATATATAAAAGAGTTCTTAGTTTCTCCGTTTAAGGAATCTGCAAGGAACATGACCCAATATTTGTAATTCATTACAATATATGTTAACCATCATAAAAGTATAGAGGTCTGAAGTCCGATAATATAAGAGTACCTATATTATTAATTGCATTTATTATTAATCTATTATAGATCTTTTTAAATATTAATTAATGGAGCCTGAAGTTGCATATAATACTATGTTCTCGATTTTAATTTCGATTGTTAATTAATAGACTTGTAGTATAAAACTTCGCTATTAAATTAAATTAATATTTAATAATATTATTTTAATTAATTGAAATTATATAACTTCACTCTGTTAATATAAGAGTAGCTATATTATGAATTGCATTTATTATTAATCTATTATAGATATTTTTTAAATATTAATTATCGGAGTCCTGAGCTTTATATAATACTATATTTTCGACTTTTATTTCGATTTTTAGTTTATAGACTCTTAGTATATAACTTCAATATTAAATTAAATTAAATTAATATATAATATTGTTAAATTAATTAATTAAATTAGTTTAATATTTAGTATATTAAAACACTAAATCAATATATAAAAAAGAATTGAAGAACCAATATTAGTCATTGGATTACTTCTAAATCAATATAATTGTCAATCAAATATGAATTGTCTCTAAATTATATATCTTGTATTTTTGGACAACTTTGCCCCTAATCTATATCTAATCTATATATAATAATATGTATATATTATATCCTTATATATAATAAGCGTATCCATAATTTTGGTTTGGTCACTGTACTACCAAAATAATCTCAACCTTCGAATCTAATATTTTTAAAAATAGACGATCAAGATTATATCATATTAAAAAGGAAATTATAATCTAAAAAGGATATCACTGTAGTACCAAAATAATCTCAACCGTCGAATTAATAATTTTTAAAATAGATGATCAAGATTATATCATATTAAAAAGGAAATTATAATCTAAAAAGGATATCAATAAAAAAAGTTGTATAAATTTATTTACTTTTTTTTATAGACGATCAAGATTATATCATATTAAAAAGGAAATCATCAATATCTATTATATATATAAAGGAAAACCCCCGGGAGTTTGGTGGAGCTCTAGAATCGCTCAATTCATATTTATCTATTTTTATAGGGCTCCTCTATTTTAAATATGTAAAATTGAAATTTCCTTCTTTAAATCCTATTTTTTAGAAAAGAAATCAAAACTTCCTTTTTTAACATTAATATAAACGTTAACATAAACATCTTTGAAATAGAAAAGGTTCTCGAATTCGAATTTGTAGGGAAGAAGAACTCAAATTACATATTCGAAATTGAAAAGGTTTTCGAATTTGTTGGGAAGAAAAAATTATATATTCGAAATAGAAAAAATAATATTATATTCTTATAGTATATATTCGAAATAGAAAAGAAATTTTATATTCTTATATATATACAATCATTACTTCTAATAATCAAATTTTATCACCATGTTTGTAATCATATTTACTCGATTTATATTGTATATACTTAGTATTTTTAAAATATATACAACGGGCGTCGGCCTAAAAATTATGAGGCAAAATCGATAAATCAAAGTCAAAGAGCATTTTAATATTTAAATTTTTATTATTGTGTATGCTAAGTATTTTTATAATATATACAAACGGGTGTCGGCCTAAAAAATTGTGAGACAAAATCGGTATAGAAAAATATATGGATATTTTATCTTATTATCTATGTATATTTAATTTATACAATATTGTGTTCACCAGTTTATATTGATATTTTAGATATATTTAAAATTTTAAAAAAGAATTGTGAGGCAAAATCGGTAAATCAAAGTCAAAGAGTATTTTAGTATTTAAATTTTTATTATTATGTATGCTGAGTATTTTTATAATATATACAACGGGTGTCGGTCTAAAAAATCGTAAGACAAAATCGGTATAGAAAAATATATGAATAATTTATCTTATTATATATGTATATTTAATTTATACAATACTGTGTTCACCAATTTATATTGATATTATAAAAATATTTTTGTCGTTTTTTTCTTAAAAAGCTTTGGGGGTCGCTCCTGCAAGTGATGGATATTGGTGAGGGGTCGCTCCTTAGCTTCGCGGGCATATCTTTCTCTAGCCCTATTGCTATCCCCCCGATGTGGGGTCCCCCAATTATTACGTGAATACTTCCGCCTCGCGCTTCCCTTTCCTTAATGACTGGATTCTGTTCAGGTGGGGGGCTTGATTATACCCAAGACCAGACTTGGGATTATGCTTCTTCACCTCGCGAACTGCCCACTCAGTTAACTTTCCCTCACGAATTAACTGATCCACTAGTTGCTTCAGCTCTCGGCAGGTTGATGTATCATGCCCTGTTTGTTCATGAAAGGCACAATACCTGCTAGTGTTTGCGGTCCCCTTCAGACCCATCGGTGTAGGCTTCCTGAATATCCCCTTGTTTTCATTGACTACATAAATGTGATCAATTGGGGCGACCAGAGGGATATACTTGTCTTCATCCCTCGCGGGGCGAGATCTCGGTGGGGATCGCCTCAAAGGATCGCGGTCTCTCCTTTTTGGGCTGGGGTTTTTTTTTGTAGTATTTCTTTATATATATATAAAGGAGGATAGCGGGAGTTTAGGTGGCGTTCTAATATCGTCTCAATCGATTTTTCTAATTTTCTAGAATTTTAAACACTAATAAATATAAAAATATCAATTAGCATATTAGAAGTAGAATATGTGTTCGAATTTATAAAGGAGAAGAGTTCGAATTTATATGGAAGACATATGATTAGAACTATTGGAAGTATAATAAGTATTTATAAATCATACAATTAAAAGTTCTATTGGAAGTAGAATGAGAGTTTGAATTTATAGAGAATAAGAGTTCGAATTTATAAAAAATATATATAAATAAAAGTTCTACTAGAACTAGAATAGGTGTTTGAATATATAGAGCAGACATATACGAGGATGGTGGAGACGTCTTATACGATTTTTTAAAATTATACATCTTTTTCCTAGAAATCCTCTATTTTAACTTTTTTATACAAGTTAATTATACTTGCATTACAAAAATATATCCATAAATGTAATATTATTCCCGTAACGAAAAGTCTTCGTATTTAAATTTTTTTTTGATATGTTACCATAACAGAAAGACATTCCCATGCGGAAACTGTAAATAAATACAAGAATATCTATAATATACATAAAATATAAGATGTATTTTCATCTTTTAAAACTCCATAAATATTAGAAAGTTTAAAGAATATAAAAATTGGAATTTACTCTCTTTATATAATGAAGTTAGAATTTCGGTTTCAAATAAGAGAGGCTCGAAACGTATTTAACGGGAAGACGGCTCGCTAGAAAAGATTGTATTAGCTATTAGAATTTGATACTGAAGTCATAATTTTTTTTTATTTTTACGGTTCAATTTTATAGATAAAAAATATTATATAAGTCTTTATAATATATGTTAAAAAAATTGGAATTTCGATTTTAAGGAGAGAGCAGCTCAATCGAAAGAATCATATTTAACAAGAAATTGATTCATTAGAGAAGATTATTTAATTATTAAAATTTAATATTAATATTATAATATAACGTAAATGTATTGAATTTTTTTAAAAATATTGTAACGCCGCCGCGAAGCGCGGCTTTATAAACTAGTTATAATCTAAAATCTAAAAATGATATCATTAAAAAAGGTTGTATAAATTTATTTACTTCTTTTTTATTGCTTTTAGGTGTTAATAAATATGTTGCGGTTTTTTTTATTTGACTTATATCAGGGACCTTGCTGAATTTGGGATGGGTTTTAATGGTGGTGGTGGCCCACAATCATGAGCAGAGAATAATTTGAAACTCGCAAAGCCACTATAAAGCATAAACGGGATATTGAGAGAGGCGGAGGAAGGTAATAACTTCTTTTCTGGGAAATATTATATATCCCGTGCCAGTGATAAACTGTAGATGACTGTATAAATTTATACTCCCTTCCATATTTTTTGGGTTGCTCACCGTGAAATCTATACTATTATATAAAAGTCGAAACATTAAAAATTTTGGTACCTATTTTTTGGTATGTCGTGAATTTACTTATTTACCCTTCATTATAAAGAAAAATATATATGATATTTATGTTATTAAAACACCTAAAATAAATATTAACATAATATAATTAATGGTAATTAGTCGATTGTTTTTTTCACTTTTACTTTTAGTTAAAGATATTACCTTTTATAAAGACTTAAAAACATCAATCGTATCATATCTTCCAATCATTAATATTTCCTTTCAAATTAAAACACATTACCTTTTTGATTTAAAACTAATTTTACAATCATTAATATATACCCGAATATATCGCATCATATTTTGGCACGGTCATCCAAATTATTAAAATAAATAATGAAATAATATAATGAATGATAATTATCGGATTACCTTTTAATTAAAAAATGTTTACTTTTAATTGATGATATCTTACTTTTTATAAACACCTAAAATATCATATATTCCAATCAATAATATTTTTTTTCTAATTAAAACACGTTAACTATTAATTTAAAACATAATCTTGCAATAACTAATATATACCCAAAAATATCACACCATATCTTCTAATTACTAACAAAATATAATAGAAATCCTTATACTACGAATAATGACCGTTATATTTTTAATTAAAAATCAGAACCGTTAGATCTAATGATTAGATATAATATATGGTTAAATTAATTTACTAATATGTATACCCGAAAATATCAAACCACATTTTTCAGTTATTAATAAAATATATTAAAAATTCGTATACGTTGTTTATAATAAGGAAATGTTAGTATAATCCGTAAACATGAATATATTAAATTATATTAAATTAAAATTAAAAATAATGATTATTATAACGACCTAGAATTTTTCGCGATTTTATAATTGTTTATTTAATTATTAAAGGTGAATTATGTGATGTGATTTTTTTTTTGAACTCAAGATATATGTGAAATCATGTTTATGTGATTATGTGATGATTGGTATATGTTGTATATGTTTGTGAAATTTTATTTGTATTTTAGAGCATTAAAAGTATTTTTAAAGTGCATTTTTTTAATCTTCCGAAAATCATATAAAATCATTGGAGTCGTTTAAAATCACGAAATCTTTTGAATTATCATCTTTGTGATATTAGTTAAGTTTTTAAAATTGGTGGGAGTATTTAATTATGTGTGTAAGTATTTTAAAATGATTTATAAAGCTTTATTGCATTTAAAGGTCCTTTATCTTAAAAATTCATAATAAATTCATTTTTGATCCCAAAAATATTATAAAAATATGGGGAGGTCTATAATTTCCTAAATTTTATTTACAAATTTTAAAAGTTATTTTCCCCCAAAATTTTTAATTTATTTCGATTTTTTTAAAGCAAATAAATCAATTTTTTATTATTTATTAAATCAGATTCTATAATTCGTAAATGACGATTTTACCCTTCAGTATTTATGCATGTGTAACACATGTCACATGCTGGAGGACTCAAAGAGGTGAGTCACCTCTAGAGTGTGTGCATGTGTGACATGTGTCCACCTATTAAAAAAAAGGGAGAGAAAAGAAAAAAAAATCAATCAAACTTTCATTCTCACATTCTCTCATTTTCCTCTCCACTCCTTGGTTCTCTCCTCTCCCTCTAAACCACCGAACCATCATCTACCTCCCACTAAGCCACCAATCCAATTTCTTCTCCTTTTCCATCATTCCATTATTAGTTTTCATGTAAAAAGAATTCTCGGTTTCGGTTTTCATATAAGGAGCTATTCAAATTCAAAATAAAAAAATCAAGTCTCTCCTCTCTTTTATCATTCCCGAATTAAGGGAATAGATCAAGATCCTTAAATATTATTTTATCTCATTTTTGTTTCGGATTAAATGTATGGTTTAACTAAGTTCTGATTTTTATTGAACTCATGAATCAGTTTAAGTTGAAAAATTCGTAGATGACTCATTAATTATCAGATTATTTTGATTCCAGTTTCATTAGAAATATAATTTAATTATCTTCAACTTTCGTGTTTTAAGTTTTCCGAGATTCTACTTGTATGTGTTTTTCTGCGATTTGTGGAACCTGTCCATTTGATTTCAGAATTCTGATTGTTAAACTTTGAAAATTCGTAGTTGATTCACTATTGATCAGAATGTTTTGATTCTAAATTCTCTGGAAAGATAATTTAATTATCTACAACTTTCATTCTTTAAGTTTTCTGATATTTTGATTGCAAGTATAAGTTTTTCTGAGGTTTATATAACCATCTATTTTTGACCTCGGGATTACTATCCTTGAACTTTAAAAAATCGTATTTAATAAAATACCTGTTCGAAAATTATGAGCCTTAATATTCTGGAAAGGTCTCTGAATTGTCTACAACTTTTATGTTTTACACTTTTTCATTTGAGTCTATCTTTATATTGAAAATAGGAAAATTTTCAAACTACTCAGGGCTGTGTCAAAATTATTTCCACAGGTCCGCGTTTTACTTGTTTCTAAATTTATTACTTCATCAATTTTGATGTTTCTTATCATTTTGGAAAGCTCTCTGAATTGTTTACAAGATGTGTTCTTAAGTTATTGGTGTGTGTGTGGAGTGTGGAGTTAGTTGGATGAATTAGCAAGATGCTTATATGTTAAGTGTATACATGTTTTGTTTAAAGAGTGATCTTTAGTGTTTAATATTGGAAGTCTATGGATAAGTATGCTATAACTTTAATTTTCGTGTAATGATAACCATGAGTTGTAAGTATGGTTAATACTTTTATTTCAGTAAGTTGTCGTGCTAGGACAACTATATATATATATATATATATATATATATATATATATATATATATATATATATATATATATATATATATATATATATATATATATATATATGTTGTTAATAAGTTGTGACACGAGTATGAATGGTATGATATAGTTGATTGTGAACTATAATCGCAAGTTAAGGCGATATTGAGTTTGAATGTATTCTTGTTGATGTTCCGTCGATTATGATTCGACGAGTTAGGCTATGTTTCAGAGGAGGTGCTGCCGAATTTTCGGTGGACTGATTTGGTATGATAATTGTACTATACAAAGTATATGTGCCTACGTGTTATGTGCAATGTGTTTACATGTAAGAATTAAATGTATTAAGTTATCAAACGTTATAGGAACCGTTTGGGTAGAATAGAGTTAGACGTTTGCGAGTTATAGTGTACTTAGAAGTATTTTACCTTTATATAGGTACCAGTAGGTGGCCGGTTAGAGCCAGCGCGTATGTAATTGGAATCTTAGAAGTGAGACTTTATCAGAATTAACAAGTATATTGGAGTAGAGATTGACGTGGAAAGAGTAACAGGTTGATGTGTTGGATTCAGAATGTATATTGAGGCAAGTTCATTCCTACCCTAACTCTCGGAAATTTTGTATTTCTGTTCGTATTATTTCATTCCTTATTTAATTTCGAGCTATCAATTATGAGAATTATCTGTTGATCCTTATGATGTGATAATTTTTTTTGAGCATTATTTTCTCGTTAAATATTACGTTACTGTTAAAATTAGTTTTCTTACGAAATGACATTTCCTTTAAGCGTAAAAGCAATTTCGTTGCTATCGGGTCGATCTCATTAACTCGAGATGACTACTTATTTTGATTAAGTGGAACTAGTCTAATTCGTTCGAGATAGTCAAATTCATTCTTTTCAGTCGATTTTTTTTTACAAATTCGACAATATTTATTTATTATCTTTTGTTGATTCATCGTTCGAATCAAGCAATAGGAGTTATAAAATTAGGATCGTTAGAATTTTACTCGTGGATCAAGTGGAAAAACATTCTATTTAACGTTCATCAATTGTGAGTATTATAAATATTCGAGTGGTACTATTTGTTCAGTACGACTCATCATATTTCATTTTAAGAACTATTCTCTTTATTTCGAGATAGTTGCCTTTATTGTCAGAGGTTGACACTTTGTTCGTGTCAACCAGTAAAATATTATTATTAAGAGTTTACATCAATCCATTGTTCGGATTGGTGGCACATTTGAGTAAAACTGGCAGTCCGCCAGATCAATCAATTATTTTCCTGTGAAGTTTATCTCAAAATATCAGTTCATTAAATGTTCGGGAATTCTGTATTCTACTGGTCAATTTTGGGAAAGAGGCCTATTATAGAGAAAGAGAGACTTGTGTACCTTTATATGGACACGAGAATATTTTAGGCACTATGTTGTCAGGGTTGACATAATAACCCCTTTATGATGCTAGCATCCATACTTATATATTACATTTCGTTGATATCGTATTGTAACCGTGATCGGGCGAAGTGCGGTGTCATAGGAGGACGGTATTCCAGGTCGGATAGTTGATCGCCCCGCCGAGATACCGAGAGGATGGAAGACCAGTTATTCATTTCTCATGAGTCATCAGAGTTACACAAAATGAGTCTTTCGAGTATTCTACATTTTTTTTAGATGAGTCTTGGGTCAAATTTCAAATGTTTGATATCCGATTGTTCATTAAATTTCGAGTATTTCCTTTGGTAAATCTTATTATATTTATATATCGAGCAAGGAGAGAACTTGCTGAGCACCATAGTTGCTCATTCTTGCTTTACAACATTTGTTCAGCTGTCAAGAAGGAAAGAGGCGAGCCGTCCAGCCAGAGGTACAAGGGGAAAGAGAAAGCTCCGGGCTATGGCGACAAGGACTAGAATTATCAGCTAGAACCTGTTATCTTTTCTACTTTATAGACTTATGTAAGATATTATTCAGAGATGTAATAAATCGTACTGTAATAATGTGTGAGACCGATCTTGGATTTGTGGAGTGGGACTTCTCCGCTCCGTTTTAATAAATATTTGCTTATTATTGAGCTAACGTGTGCTGCAGGACAACGAGATCAGATGTGACGACCCGGGTCCCCGGTCAGGGTGGATTTGGGGGCGTCACAATTATATAAAAACATAATTGTAATATTAAATAAAAATTAATGCTAATTAATCGATTGTCTTTTTCACATTTACTTTTAGTTAAAAATATTACCTTTTATAAAGATCTGAAAACATCAACCGTATCATATCTTCTAATCATGAATATTTACTTTCGAATTAAAACCACGTTACCTTTTTTGATTTAAAACAAATCTTACAATCATTAATATATACCTGAGAATATCACATCATATTTTTAATTATTAATAAAATATATTTAAAATTTGTATACGTTGTTTATAATAAGGAAACATTAGTATATTTCATTAAAATGAGTATATTAAATTATATTAAATTAAAATTATAAAAATTATAAAAAATAATGATTATATAAAAACGTAATTATAGCTCTAATTGTTAGATCAAAACACCAAAATTTTCAATATATTAACAAATAATAAAAATATCTTTAATTAAAAACACAAAACTAATTGTTAGCTCTAATTATATCTTTAATTTATAATATAATAAAAGAAACCCGTGCATCGCACGGGTATTGAAAGTTTGTCGGTTCGATTTTCGGCAAAGTCATCCTAATTATTAAAATAAATAATAAAGTAATATAATGAATGATAATTTACTAATGGTTTTTTTAATTAAAAAATGTTTATTTAATATTGATGATATTACTTTTTATACACCTATCTTACATTGCAATCAGTAATATTTCTTTTCTAATTAAAACAAGTTAACTTTTAATTTAAACATAATCTTGCAATAATTAATATATACCCAAAGATATCACACCATATCTTTCAATCACTAACAAAATATAATAGAAATTCGTATATTACGAATAATAACGGTTAGAGTTTTAGTAAAAAATCAAAATCGTTAGTTTTAATGATTAAATATATTACATAATTAAATTAATTTACTAAAATTTCAAGATTGAACCCCATCAACGACATATTTATTTTAAAATTTTATAATATAAGTTTTAAACCATGTACATCATTAATTAAATTTATATTAAATTATTTAAATTAAAATCAAAATAAAATATTGTAAATAATGATTATATAAAAATATAATTATAATATAAAGTAAAATTTATTACACATCAAAAGAAATCGGTGCATCGCATAGATTATAAGTATATTGAATTGCAAAATAAATCCTAATTCAATAATAGATAGAATTATAATTACATTATTCTACCAAGAAGAAATCTATAAATACAAAACCATTAGTTACTTCAAAATCTGCAAATGAAAAACAAAAAATTGAAAAAAAAAATTGAGCGTAACAATGGCGTCATGAACGACATGCAGAAGCTACAGAAGAACAACAGAACCAAAGGAGAAAAAAAATTATGTGAAGAAAGGACATGGCAAAAAATTTATTAGATTAGGAAAATTAAAAAAACCGTGCATCGCACAGGTTATAAGCTAGTATGAAATTTATATAAGAGTTCTTAGTTTCTCCGAAATCTGCAAGGAACATGACCCAATATTTATAATTGATTATAATATATGTTAACCATCATAAAATTATAGAGGTCCGGTAATATAAAAGAGTAGCTATATTATTAATTGCATTTATTATTAATCTATTATTTAAATATTAATTAATGGAGCCTGAAGTTGTATATAATATTATGTTCTCGACTTTTATTTCGATTGTTAGTTAATAGACTCGTAGTATAAAACTTCACTATTAAATTAAATTAATATTTAATATTATTATTTTAATTAATTAAATTTATATAACTTATTATTAATTGCATTTATTTAATTAATTGAATTTATATAACTTATTATTAATTGCATTTATTATTAATCTATTATAAATACTTTTAAATATTAATTAATGGAGTTCTAATTTGTATATAATACTATGTTCTCGACTTTCATTTTGATTGTTAGTTAATAAAACTTCTAGTATATAACTTCACCATTAAATTAAATTAATATATATATGTTAAATTAATTAATTAAATTTGTTTAACATTTAGTGGCATACCGCAGTATACCGTATACCATATTGGCATAACATTAAGAGAGGTTTCTGTTTTTAATTTCACTATTAAACTAAATTAATATTTAATTTTATTATTTTAGTTAATTGAATTTATATAACTTATCGGTTTGAGCGATTCTGAGAAGGAGGCATTCTGGGTATGCTTAGATGAGTTGGTTGGCAGTATTCCTGACGACCAATTCTTAGTGCTGGGTGGCGATTTCAACGGTCACATTGGTGAGAGGGCAGACGGCTACAACAGCGCTCATGGCGGTTTTGGCTTCGGAACCAGGAATGTGGGTGGGTCAGCCTTGTTGGACTTTGCTACGGCCCAGGAGTTGGTTATCGTGAATTCTGTTTTTCAGAAAAGGGAGGAGCACCTCATCACCTTTTGTAGCGGGGGAAACTTCACTCAGATTGACTACCTTCTTTTGCGCGGACGGGATGTCAGGGCGTGCTTGGATTGCAAGGTGTTCCGGGGTGAGGCGTGTGCTTCCCAGCACCGGCTGTTGGCCATGGATCTTACCATGGGGGGTCGAGTTATCCGTAGGCCGAGAGAGTGCAGACCGAGAATCATGTGGAAAGATCTGAAGGGCGAGAAGGCGGTCAAATTCAGGGAGTCTCTGGTCATCGAAGGTAGTTTCGATCGTGACGGAGATGCTAACTGTAGGTGGACCGAAATGGCGAAGGACATTCGGTGTGTGGCCGAGCAAGTGGTTGGGTTTTCCTCGGGTAGGGTCAGGAGCCGTAAGGAGTCTTGGTGGTGGAACGTGGAGGTTCAAACGAAAGTTAAGGCTAAACGCGCGCTCTTTAGAGAGCTTTTATCTTTGAGTGCAGGGGGGCGGAGAAGAGTTGGAAGATGGAAGCGTACAAGGTGGCGAGACGGGAGGCTAAGAAAGCCGTGGCGAAAGCCAAAGGGGAAGCCTATGAGGGGTTGTACAAGCGCCTAGACAGCAAGGAAGGAACGAATGCTATCTTTAAACTAGCTAAAGCTAGGGAGAGAGGGCGGCGCGACTTGGGTGCTGTCAAGTATATTAAGGATGATTCAGACCGAGTGTTACTTAATGAAGACGCTATTAAGGAGAGGTGGAGTTCGTACTTCCATAACCTTTTCAATGAGACTAGGAGTAGCTGGGCCGGTGGGGAACTACAGTTCCCCCCCGCGTCTCCTTGTGAGCGTATCAGCGAGGACGAGGTCAAGGGGGCCATGCGTAAGATGACGAAAGGGAAGGCGGTGGGACCGGATCAGATCCCAATTGAGGTGTGGTTTTGTCTTGGCGAAGATGGCGTTAAATGGCTAGTAAATCTGTTCAATGATCTACTCTTGGGTGCTGAGATGCCAGCGGAATGGAGACGTAGTGTTGTAGTCCCTTTTTTCAAGAACAAAGGAGATGCTCAGAGTTGTAGTAACTATCGGGGTATTAAATTACTCAGTCATACTATGAAACTCTGGGAGAGAGTGGTAGAAGACCGGATTAGAAGAGAAGTTGTAATCTCAGAGAATCAATTTGGTTTCATGTCGGGGAGATCGACGATCGAGGCCATCCATCTCGTCAGACGCCTTATGGAGAAGTTCAGGGAGCGCCGCAAAGACCTTCATATGGTGTTTATTGATCTCGAGAAGGCTTATGACAGTATCCCCCGGGAAGCGATATGGAAGACCCTCGTAGAGCGGGGTGTATCGTCGGCGTACGTAAGAGTGATTCAAGACATGTACTCCCTAGCTACTTCTTGCGTCAGGACCCCAGTGGGTGACTCACGTTTCTTCCCAGTGGAGATTGGGCTTCATCAGGGATCGGCCCTTAGTCCTCTCCTTTTCGCACTTATCCTGGATGGCATGTCACGCGGGATCCTAGACGCCGTCCCGTGGTGCATGCTCTTCGCAGACGATATTGTGCTAGTGGCAGAGTCTAGGGGGGAGGTCAACGAGAAGTTGGAACTTTGGAGATCAACTTTGGAGTCACAAGGCTTGCGGGTGAGTAGAACTAAAACCGAGTATCTCTGGTGCAACTTCAGTGGCGAGGCCATCGAAGAAGGGGTGGAGGTTAAGATCCAAGATCAGATCGTCCCTCGTACGGATAAGTTCAAGTATCTGGGGTCGATCATCCAGAAGGAAGGTGAGGTGGAAGACGATGTCAAACATCGTATTAACGCTGGGTGGCTAAGGTGGAGGGCAGCGTCAGGGGTGATGTGCGACAAGAAGGTTCCTTTAAAGTTGAAAGGGAGATTCTATAGAGCGGCTATTCGGCCTGCGATGTTATATGGTTCGGAGTGCTGGGCAGCGAAGAAGACCCACGAAAGCACGTTGGAAGCAGCTGAAATGAGGATGTTGCGGTGGTCGTGTGGCCGCACGATGCTAGATAGAATCCCTAATAAGGTGTTCAGGACCGAGCTCGAAGTGGCGCCCCTTTCAGCGAAAGTTAGGGAAGGGAGGTTGAGATGGTTCGGCCATGTCCGTAGGAGGCGGCCGGAAGCCCCAGCGCGAAGGGTCGAGAGTCTTTCGGTTATTGGGGTGAGGAGGAGAGGCAGACCGAGGAGGCCTTGGGAAGAACAACTTAAGTTGGATTTGAAGGCTTTGAACCTAAGTGAGACCATGACCGCTGACAGGGGTTCGTGGAGGCGCCAAATCAGAGTGGTAGACTCTTTTCTAGAGGACGGCTATGTAGTGGAGTACCTCAGAGTTGGGTTGTCTCGGATGACCATATCGTAGGAGGCTGGCTTTTGCCGTTATCTTATCAAGTTTCATTTATTATTTTTCATTATCATATGTTTCCCGGTTGTGCAGGTGCGGGTGCAGGGAGCTTCGCTTGGTGGTTTCCAGGGGCATGGTAGGTAAGTCCCGTGTGGAGAAAGCCATGGGCTCAGGTATTGCGTTGAACGTTTTCGCATGTCCTTTAGATTCCTTTGTTTATCTCACACACCATATATTGCGTGCACATAGCCGAGGGTCTTCACGGAAACAGCCTCCCTACCCTAAAAAGTGGGGGCATGGTCTGCGTACAACCTACCCTCCCCAGACCCTGCTCTGAGCGGGATATACTGAGTATGTTTGGTTTGGTTTTATTATTAATTGCATTTTTTAATTAAGTGAATTTATATAACTTATTATTAATTGCATTTATTATTAATCTATTATAGATATTTTTTAAATATTAATTAATGGAGTCCTAAATTGTATATAATACTATGTTCTCAACTTTTATTTCGATTGTAAGTTAATAGAACCCTAGTATATAATTTTACTATTAAATTTAATTAATATATATATTAAATTAGTTAATTAAATTTTATTAATATTTAGTGACATACCGCCGTACCATTAAAAAAGATTTTCTACTTTTAATAATGAGTATAAATAAATTAAATGAACGACATTCCGAAAATGAAAAATCAAAGAAATCTTTCACCATAGAAGTTTATCATATGTTACTTTTGATTTTAAAAGAAATAAGTGTACATTACACTTGTCCAGTACATAGTACATACAAAGCTATGAAAGTATGAACTGGTACATTTAGAAAAAAAATACTTAGAGAAAATATAATAGGAAAAATTAATTTCAATATAATATATGTTTGAAATTTTATTGTTATCTGTAATTTATGAATTATTAAAAAATATAATGTAAAATAAAGTTTATAAATTGTACATGAATGATGATATTAATTTTCATTAAAAATAAAATTATATATCAAAATAAAAATTTCGGAAAAATTAATTCCTATCAACTTATAATTTTAGTTTTTTTACTTTAATTCACTTTCTAATACATACACATATATTTTAGTTTAAAGTTAAAAATGAGTATTCGACTTGAATTAGACATCCTCTTCGGTAAAAAAAAATAAAAATATTTACACATCCT
Source organism: Saposhnikovia divaricata (assembly GCA_036435485.1). Classification (NCBI taxonomy): domain Eukaryota; kingdom Viridiplantae; phylum Streptophyta; class Magnoliopsida; order Apiales; family Apiaceae; genus Saposhnikovia; species Saposhnikovia divaricata. The sequence continues at coordinate 14,530,572 of CM071600.1, forward strand.
CATGTATTCTAGAGTTCAGTATGCATCATGCATTCATAGTCAAGCATGGCAAATTTTGATTTTTAATTAAACATAATTTTTTTATATTGTGTACATCATGGGAAAAAAATTATGCAATATTGTTCTCATTATACTACAATCCTTTATACAGTAAAATCTCGTTAAATTAATACTTGATACCACGATAAATTAATATTTTAAATACAGATTTTTGGTCCTAGTATAATAGCAATAGTATAAATTTAACCTCGATTAATTAATAATCTCGATAAATTAATAAAATTTGCCGGTCCAACAATATTAATTTATAGAGATTTTACTGTACATCAAATCCATGCAGCTATCATGCACTAGTCAATTTGTATGTATCATCTTTATTCACAAATTATACACCTTTTAAGTAGTTAAAATTTTGCAACATTTATATTTAAGTCATGTTCTACAACTTTATAACAGGAGTTGGTATATATTTTTCTTTTGTTGAGAACCACATGATTGGTATAGTACTAACTAGTAAGTCCATTTAATGGTTAAGATATTAGAGGATTCTAAAATTTAGCAAGTGAAATAGATGGTAGCTTATCGGAATGTATTCAACTCTCTTAAATAATCAAATATATTTAACTTTTGGGTGCTATAATCGAATCGAGAAGATTATGCTATACAAGCATCTTGGATAAAAAAATTTAACAAAAATACAATTCAAAATTAATTAATTTACTGTTAATATTTAATGTTGAGTATCAAAAAATTAAGATTCATGAGTCAATTTATTCACGACCAAACGAAAAAACTAGGTGATAAATAAAATTTCATTACACATATCGATAATTTACATGCACAAATAAAGTAGTAAAAGTGCAATTTTTTCAAAGTTGTAAAAATGCAGGATAGTGTCAGGTGATACAGGGTTCCACTGGCTTAATGCTACTAAGACGGTGCTTAGGGTCGTAAACTGATTCGGTATTTTGGTTTATACTGGATTCAAAAATATAATATATTTTTAAATGTGTTTTATAAATGATCTAAATTTGACGGAAAAATTGAATTCGAAAAAATTATGATCCTGGATATGAGCATTCATATATCCGTTTAAATTAAGTTTCGTATTTTTTTTTATAAAAATAATCCTATTCGAATATATTTAATGATTCATATTCGATTCAAACCTAAATTTGAATTATATTTTTAATTCATTATATTTCCAATTAAATAACAAATTATAATTTCTTAAATATATTAATGAAGACATTTTCACTAAATCATACTTTAATGAAGACATATATGTTTTTCTTGTCTTTTTTTAGATAGGAATGCATTGTTTTAACGCGAGGAATTCGAGATATCAAAAGTTATATAAGAAATAGAAGTGATATAGAACAATCACCATAGAATTGATTTAGAACAATCATCATTTGATATTGTATATTGTAGTTTATTTATAATGTTGTTTTAAATATATTATACTTACATATTCACACATACATTGGGTTATTTTTGGAAATTAATTCTTTATTATTTTGGATGAAGATAAGGTTGTGCACATTATATCTTCATTGATCCTATTGTGCGTTCGGTGATATTCATCATTGATCAACTATTAATCGTGTGAAATCTCTTATTGTTCATAAAATTAAATATGAAAATAATGTATTAAATAAGAATAAATTCAAAGTGAAGAAAATTTAAAATTTTATTGATAAATTCGAACTCGATTTAATTCAAAATAATTATGAACAATTTAATTTCTTTTGTTTTGATAATTCGGTGTCCAGGCAAGTTTGCACGCACCTCGACTAATTCGGAGGGCATACGAGCACAACACTCATGCCCCCGAACGTCCAGATAATCGAATTCGTGACCTCAAGTAAGCTTTAAGCGCCACTGCTCTACCTCGTGGGGTAACAATTTAAACTCATTTCATTTATTAAAAAACTCCCATTTATTAAAAAGTTCGAGTTTAAACAACAAAAATTTATTGATAAAGTAATCAAATTTGATTTGACTCGTTAAAAAAAGGTAAATTCGAGTATTTTACTAAAACGCCGCGTTTCACATAAGGGGAAAAGGGTCCAGTACTCCTAATTCATAACAGAATGAAGAAGGAATTCCCGGTAAATAATAAACCAAACCCTAGAATCCACCACCGCAACGACGCCGCGCCGGAGAAGATGAAAGCGAAGGAGAAAGAGAGGAATAAATACGAGTTCTGTGAAGTGTGTAAATTGAATCACAACCTAGGTCGACGCCACAACTTTTACCCAAATCACATCAAATCTCTCTCCTCTTATCTCTCTCGTTTTCAAACCAAGCTTTCTGATGTTCGTTTCTTTCTCAAAAACCCTAGCATTCTTCGCCCTGAACATGCTGCTCGTAATCGTCTCTGGTGCGTGTTCTGTGATTGCGATATCGATGAGATTGATAGCTCCTTCGCTTGGTCTCTCTCTCTCTCTCTCTCTCTCTCTCTCTCTCTCTCTCTCTCTCTCTCTCTCTCTCTCTCTCTCTCTCCCTCTCCCTCCCTCCCTCCCTCTCTCTCTCTCTCTCTCCCGCTCTCTCTCTCTCTCTGCACATATCTACATTCATCATTCTGTATTTATATATTGTTGTTTTCTATTGGCATCTATCTTTCTATATCAATGCATTGTTGACTCATTTATTAGTATGGTTTAGTTAATTGAGTTTATTGTTAAACAAATTAGGAGTAGGTTATCACACTTTACTGAATTTTGCTTCATGAAGTAAAATTCTTAGTTTAAACTTTAATTTTAAGGTCTGATTGGATACCTGGTAGATAAAGTAAGTTTAATCCAGAGGCAAACATATTATTAGATGACCTTTCTTCGGGTATGAGGACGGGTGGGGAGGGGGATTATGTTTATATGTATATATATTTGAACATGATTGAGCTTTGCTTGCTTTCAGTTCGAATGCAATAAATCATCTGGCAAGTGCGGAACATTTGAAGAGTCTAAAGGATTTCCTCTGGAGATATGGTGGTGGGATGGACCGCATCGATTCTTTCCGTATCATGGAAGTGGATATGGCCAAGGTACTACTCAGATTCTTGTAATCATGGGTTTGTTTTAAAGGTGTGGATTATTTTTATTCCAGTGAAAATCTAACTAACGTGCATTCTAAGTTAGTGTCGTATGTGAATCCAGTTATGTCTCTGTGTTTTGCAAGTTTAGTTATCAGCTGTGAGTATAGCAGATTCATCCAAGTGGTGTATTTAATGAAGTAATTACTTAATTACTTGATCACTTAAGTACTTTATATTATGCATCAGCTGTGTTATAGAGTAATTATTGTATAAATTATTAAGGATAATGAACTTATTTATTTGACTATTTAGAATAATTTTAATGCTAATTTTGAAATACAGGAAAAACATAATTTTAATATTTGCCGAATCCCCTGCACCTGAATCCCAATCTTTTTGAATTGTCGAATTCCCGTATCCCCGTACCACACACACCTCGCACTCGCACTCGCACTCATGCTTCCTAGCATGTAATTGAATAAGCTTTTAATTTTGGTCATTATTTGAAATTATTGGCTTTCAGACATGTTTTATCTGTTCAAGACATATATGTCCAAGTTGATGTGTTAATCCATAAAGTGAAAGGTTCCCGTCCAAAATACTAAAGTAGCAAGTTTACAATCAGTAACTTGGAGAAATGAGACCCATTTAATTGTTTCATAACAGCTAATAATGCCTAATTGCTATACTCCATGTATTATAGAGACTGGGCAAGTCGTCTAAGCTTTTGATCTTTATCGTGTTTGTAAGAAATTAATTACGTTCCTAATACAGGAAATCATCTATCTTTCGATAGACACATTAGGCTTTTTTTGGTACTCTATTTATAGGAGTATAGACATGATTTCAGATCAGGCCTGTTGCAGCCTTTTTTAAAACTTTTGCTTTAAAGTTGCATACACTATTAATTCATGAAATAGAGCTCTGTCGTAGTATCTCACTTGTGTTATTTATTACTGGCGTTTTCTTATAGTTTTAGTACGTTCTTTATCCAAAACTTTATGAAATTTACCTTTAGCTAGTTCCATTGTTCTTTGTTGCAAAAAAATGTTACTGCATGTACTTTTTTGTGGGTCAAGAAGAGAGTGTTCAAGAAATAAGTTTTGTGAAGCATGTTTATTATTGACCTGTAAATGCAGAGTGCAGACACATGTATATCCTGGTACTTTGATTAGTTCCTCTGTTAATAAGAACTTTTTGAAGACATGACATCTGTTATAGGGATGAGTTATAGACTCATAGTCCCTATTCCCTGTTGTGATTTAATGTAGGCAATAAACTTTATCCTCGATTTTTTTGAGTCCTCTGAGTACATTGCCAGTTAATTGATCTCTCTTGATTTGTATGCACTTACAGTGGGAGAAAAAGTGCAAATTGTTGAAGACTGAAGCTGCTAGCAAGGGGTCCCAAAGACTTCTTACAGGACCTGTGAATGATATCCACAATGAACTGAACTCTGATAATTTTTATAATTGTGACAAAAATAATACCCATTATCTAAATTCCAGCTTTACAAATAGTGTTGAACCTTTACAAAATCATACACTTGAGGAATATCAGGTATCCGGGATTACTGAATTTGGTGGTCATTTTCATGGTGCTAATTCTTATACAAGCACAAGCTCGGGCACACAATTTGGTAAGAACCCTAAGAGTTTAAATTATTTACCAGTAGCATATCTAATATATATCTGCCATCGGGACTTATTCTATCAAATGTAGTAATTTCAGTTCTCCTGTTATTATTATTAGGTTACATGGATAACCAACACGCTATCATTCCACACAGTACGATTGGAAGTCATTTAAATGGTGGGGTAAGTATACCAACCAGAATAATATTTCTCAGAAAATAATTACTTACTAAGATTGTTCTGTTCTCCCCTTTGAAAACTTTATTTATTATTTTTTTCATCTATCTGCCAATACATCAATTGTACTTGTATTGGGTTGTTGATGAACTTTTTCTGTTATAGGCTTGCATTTTTTCTGCTTCTTCTTAAGGGATCTTGCGTTAGTAAGGGTATCTATTAGAGCTCCTGTTACCTATCATATGTCCTCCAGTTATAAGTAATGTCCCACCTGTTTGTTGCTAACGGGTGATCTTGATCCCAATTGATATTGCTTTTGTGCAGCATTGAATCATGACATCGTCATTTGGTGCTTGGTTAGGTTGATAAGACCGAGTAAAAGCAAAATTCAAAAGCTGCTTAAATTTGCCTTAGTTACTTGGAGTAAATAAGCGTATATATATGTCCATAAGCCTTATATCATGCGCTTAACTTGTAGAAGATACTGACACTAATTTATTAGTATGTGTTGTTGTATAGAACCTAGAGATGCACAAAAAGCCCTTCGGACCGGGCTTTATCCGGGCTTTAAAAAGCCCGGGCTTTTTAACAACCGGGCCGGGCCGGGCTTTTTCAAAAATCGGGCCGGGCCGGGCCGGGCTTTCTCTAAAATATGAGGCCCGTTTTAGGCCTTCGGGCCGGGCCGGGCTTTTTTCGGGTTTTTTTAAAAAAAATTATATATATGTAATTTCTATATTTTTACAAATATTTCTCGATGATCCAACTGTACGGATGATAAGATATATCTAATTAAATGATATAAACAAATTTTCAAAAAATAAAAAATTAATTTGGTTGGAGATCTTAATAGAACATTACTATATTGTCTAGTACTCGTAACTAGTGCTCATCCCAGATTATTGTTTCTATATTTTTAAAAATATTTCTCGACGATCCAACCGTACGGATGTCAAGATATATCTAATTAAATGATATTCCCAAATTTTCAAAAAATAAAAAATTAATTTGGTTGAAGATCTTAATAGAACACTACTATATTGTCTAGTACTCGTAACTAGTGCTTCATCCCAGATTATTGTTTCTATATTTTTAAAAATATTTCTCGACGATCCAACCGTACAGATGTCAAGATATATCTAATTAAATGATATTCCCAAATTTTCAAAAAATAAAAAATTAATTTGGTTGAAGATCTTAATAGAACACTACTATATTGTCTAGTACTCGTAACTAGTGCTTCATCCCAGATTATTGTTTCTATATTTTTAAAAATATTTCTCGACGATCCAACCGTACGGATGATAAGATATATCTAATTAAATGATATAACCAAATTTTCAAAAAATAAAAAATTAATTTGGTTGAAGATCTTAATAGAACACTACTATATTGTCTAGTACTCGTAACTAGTGCTTCATCCCAGATTATTGTTTCTATATTTTTAAAAATATTTCTCGACGATCCAACCGTACGGATGATAAGATATATCTAATTAAATGATATAACCAAATTTTCAAAAAATAAAAAATTAATTTGGTTGGAGATCTTAATAGAACATTACTATATTGTCTAGTACTCCTAACTAGTGTTTCATCCCAGATTACTGTTTCTATATTTTTAAAAATATTTCTCGACGATCCAACCGTACAGATGTCAAGATATATCTAATTAAATGATATTCCCAAATTTTCAAAAAATAAAAAATTAATTTGGTTGAAGATTATAAGTTAAATTAATAAAATAAAAATTTTATCCGGGCTTTATCCGGGCTTTATCTGGGCTTCGGGCCGGGCTTTATCCGGGCCGGGCTTTAACCGGGCTTCGGACCGGGCTTTATCCGGGCTTTTCGGGCTTCGGGCCGGGCCGGGCTTCGTGAAAAATAGAGGGCCCATTTTAGGCCTCCGGGCCGGGCCGAACCGGGCCGGGCTTTTTTCGGGCCGGGCTTTTCGGGCTTTTTTTCGGGCCGGATCGGGCCGGGCTTCGGGCTTCAGGCTTTTTGAACATTATTAGAACCTAGCATGCAAAGTCTGCTGGCAGGTTAAAGTAACACGAAGAAAATGTTGTCAATTATTGTCTGTTAAGCACTGCATGATTTAAAACCATGCTAAGTCGACTATGTCAATGATTTGTTATCAGGTTATCCCCTATTTGTTAAATTCAGCTGTTTTTCCTTGCACAATGTCTAATTTTTTTTTGGTGCTTTTGTCGTTTCATATTTTCGTAGGAGTATTCACCACTTGGCCTTTTTATTGTTAAATCATGGACTGCAGACCTAATACAGCTGGTTTTGGTTGTCCTTAATCCTATAGTGTCTTGTGTGCCTACACCTTATTCAACCCGTATTTGATGGGTTTTGGACTAGTATATTGCAATATGCTCAGTAATAATTTGATGTTTGACTTCTGCAAAGTATTTAATTTCATTGATGTAGATGGAACAGGTAATCCAACATGAAAGAGCAAATGGAGAGAAAACTTTTCAAGGTATGTCTCTTTCTTTACTCCATATTTTCTCCTAAATTCACATAAGAGTTACACTCATATGGTGCATGATGGTAAACTGTAGTACTCATATGCATGACTCGAGTCGCAGAGTATATGTAAATGCCTGCATGCGTTTGTACGTGTGCGTACAAAGAAAGGTTAAAGGAATTGATTTTAAAATAATTTCATTGTTCTGTTTATCTATATTCCCAGGTCTTCGGAAGCTTGCTCAAGTTTCATCCAAAGCAGGTGAAGAGGCCACAGGAAATGTGCATTCTGGGGGACCCCCACCATGGTTCAGTTCCACTGATGAAAAGCTATCTAATGAAAAACAGAGATCAGGTTTAACCACTTAGGAATAAGTAAAGTTGTTCATCCTGTATTTTCTTGAAGTACTTAATTTAATGTCTTGCTCCTCATTATTAATTAGGGAAATCTTCTAAATTGAATCCGAAAAGGGTCGGGGCTGCTTGGGCAGAAAGGAGAAAGATTGAGATGGAGAAGAGAGGAGAGATTGTAACTAAATTTGATTCTAACTGGCTCCCTGATTTTGGTAGAGTTTGGCAGTCTGGTAGCCGCAAGGAATCTAGGAAAGAATTTCAGGTGGAGATTAATACATCCCACAATGATGAAAAACGAACTGTGATGCCAACCGAGTTACAACCTTATGTCAGCAAACGACAGGTAGCTCCAATTCGCACCCAATATCGGCTTCCAAGTTAAATTTATATACAAAGCTATGTTCATTTAGCCATGTGCTGTCTCTGATCTTTGTCTTAATATGTAAAGGGCAGTGTTGGGTGTCATAATGTGTCATTTTCTGCCGAAGAAGATATTTTCTGATATTGCCAAAATGTGGGATTAGATTTTATGTACTGGGTTAGTACCATTATTTTGATATACATATGTTGATGTATATGTGATATCGTAAACATGCATGCCTTGAACTTTATTTTGAAACTTAAGTGTTGCTTCTAATGATTCAGTGATTACCAAATCCGATAATGCCAGGTTAGATGTGCCTAGTAGATCTTCTCCATGTATATAGTTTTGCATAATCCAATTGCTTTTATGCTATTTTCTGTTTTATCTTTAAATTTGTTATCTGGGTTGCAACTTGCAACTTTGTAAACTGAACGGGTGCCACTTTACAATTTCTTTTCTTTGTGATTTGTATTTGTAGCGGACAGGCGAATGATTGATATTGGTGATATGCATTTCAAGAGAGCGAGCAAGTATTGTACAGGCATTTGGTATGGTTTTGTTTTACTTATGTGTAAATCTCGTTTCTCAGCTCAAACATCAGTGAGGAAAACAGACATTTATCGGGAAAGTTTTATGCAGATTGGAAATTAGTGCTCTCTGGGTATGGCAAAAATCTGTCCAGCACATGTTCATTGGCCAAAAAATGTCCAAAAGTTGAATGTACCGTGTTTAGATAGTACTAAGCTTGATCAATATATATATCGGCAATAATATTGTTCACGAATGTGGTTTCTGCTGATCCATGATTTGTCCAAAACTGTTTTACTTGCACTCCTTTATGTACAGCAGTTCTATGCTACAGATTCCGAATTTTTTGTTCTATTCTATATTAAGACCATATACCCTCAAGCTTATCAGGTAGTAACTAAAAGGCTGTGACTCTCTGAATAGTTGCATTCCTAGGAATTCAAAGTTGTATTTGTCTTTCTAGCAAACTATTCAGTGCAGAAGCTTGTAGAATTGACGTCTTTGGCGAATTGAAAATTCCAAAATCTACCTTTCGAAGAAACCAAATTCTCGTCACATAAGAACTCCCAAGAAAACCACTTCTCGATCATACGATCCACATCATGTACCATTACATTGGTCATGTTCCCTTTTCTTGCTAGTATACTTGCAGTATAGATAGCAGCCATTCTCCCTGGCGATTCTGGTCCCTCCGCACTGGGCCCATCCACAATCACTACATCCCATTTGGTCTTGTATACTTCCTTTGGAAGCTCTGTTAATGCTAGCTTGCACCTTGGCATGTCATGTAACCCTGAATTTGGAGCACAACCGGGGTTTGTTCTTGCGTGCTTAAGCAGTTTGTAAGCTTCTTTGGCGTAAGTCTTGAACTTTACCTCTTTGACTTGAATATTTTCGGATTGTGTATTCACATCCCATAGCTTGGTGGGGTTGTCTTCGAGAAAAATGGTGGTTCCTCCTGCATTGAGTAATGAGGCTACTGCAAGGTATTGGTGTTCAAGCCCAAAGACCAGAATGTTGCAGGGAGCTCGATGAGAAATGAAATGTGAAAGAAAGTGGTATTCTTTTTCCGTGAGGGCACTGACATTGGAAAATGAGGGAGGTGGACCTGTTGACGGCCTTTTTCTGTGCTGTGTAATTTTGTTGCAAGCATGAGGAGAGGAACATGCATTCACAAGAGCAGGAGGCATGGAAGCAATTGGTGTAGATGTACGGATAGTGATCCGTAAAAGCCGGAGAAGTGAAATGGATATCAGTACAAAAACCAAGGCTGCGATTGATTTCTTGTTAGGTACTCCCATTGCTTGACTATATTTCCAGCCTGTTTTTGTATTGAGCTGTGGTGGAGTGGTGAGAACAAGAGAAAAATGAGGATTGGGGGAGTAATTTTGTGGAGGCATGTTGCCTGCTTCATTTAGCAGGGAAGAACTACTTCATATTATAGGGTGGTGGGCGTGGAATATTTTCTGTTATTCGAGTTTGGGGTGAGGATTCTTTAGAGTACAGAAGAAGGAAGAGTATGCTTTTGTTTGAAGAATCTCTTTCGAGAAAGCTATCACCCAATTGGCCATAGTTTTGCTTCCTTGAAAAATTAAGCAAGTAGCCATGTGCAACCCTGTAACCGGGTTATATAAAAGAAAGAAAAAGTAGAGTTTGGTGATGAGTCCATTTGGTGAAATATGAAGGGTATATGACTATATGCTACTCAGTGCCAAGACTCATCTAATCATTTTTTATTTTAGACTTGTTTGGTAGACAATAGTGTTGGTGAATGACTGAATGAGTTTAGTGAGGGTAGTTGCAGTGGCGTTTTCAGTTATTTGAAAATGAAATATTGAAAATTCTACTTTCACCTTTGGACTTGAGTATAGCCATTCTAGATACCCAAAAATCTTATGTTAGTTTCTAGAATAATAGCCACCACACCCAAATATACGCTGTATTGTCTCATTTTTATAAATAAAAGAGGCGTAGTGTGTGTGTGTGTGAGAGAGATCAGTTGAGCAGTTGAGCAAATAAAGTTTTTTTTTTTAAAACTTTATGTGATTAGAAGGAATGTAATATACTAATATCCGCAATTTCTTGTCCTTAATGTCAGAATATCATAGTCCATATTAAGTTAGTAATGATCTTTTGTAATACTATCAATATATTTGATTCTGAGTTTAAAAAGAATGCATTGCTATTGTCACTTTGATAGCAACAAACATATCTTCTGACTTCATTACATCTACTCTTTGTTTCTCTAGTTCCACTAAAATTATATTCTTCTGAGCGCCCTCGTTTGGATTACTAATATCCCTTTCAGATTCAACCATGCAAGTTCAAATTTACTGAATTAGGATTCTCCAGTTCTATTCTATTCACCTTCCCGAAACTTTTAACTTCTTGGTACGAGCGTTTGTCTATATCTAAAGCAACGCTTCTTCCTGAGAATTCAGTGTTGGCTTTTGTTTCTGTATCTGTTCTTTGATCAAATTTTATCTCCAGAGATTATGGTTTGTGCGCTTAAAGTACTTGCATGGCACACGTTTTTGATGGGGAGAAACGGTGAAGAGCGGATCGTCATACCAAAATGATTAAAGGTCAGTTGTCTCAGTACTTTGTAAAGTTAATGGAATGCAAAGTTTTCCAACACTACATCTATGTAGCAACGTAGCGTCTCTGGGGGAGTTTTCACAGTAGTATTCTTCTTAGAGATTGATGGGTTGAGATCACGGGTCGGGTCGGTCGGGTTGAAGCAATAAAACCACCCAATCCATTTTTAAAAAACGGTTTAAAAATATTTAATCCGACCCATAAAAATTAAATTGATAACCCAACCCTATTTCTTAAAGGTCGGTTTGGATGGGTTGGTTAAATGTATGCTCTTCCTTACTTCACAGTCCTTAACTAGCTGCAATCGTTATCGGTTAAAGTTACTACTTGACTTGCAAATGATATATGTCACATAATAAAATTTGCATAAAATTTGCATACACTGTTAATTAATGTTACTAAATTACTTGTAAATTTCATTATACTTGTAGTCTTTGTAGTCTAAATAGGAAACACGAAACGAAATAATTACTTTCCGGCTCTGATTATGCTTGTCGATGTAAACCACTACCATTCTTTTCCTCTCTTTTATTGTGGTAAACTAGTAACAGTATACAAACATGAATATAGTACTTCACTAGTTCCTTAACCTACTGATTCTTCAAATCCATTGATGGAATGTTAAATATGCTCAAGGACGAGGCATAGCAATAGGCCATAGTGAAGTTTGTCTCTTTAATTTTTTTTTTAACCGGGTTGGATTGGGTTGGATTAAAAAAATATAAACCCATATCCAATCCATTAAAATCGGGTTGAACATATTTTTAACACAAACATGTTTCGGTTTATAATTATACGGGTTGGATTGGTCAAAAACAGGTTTGGGTTGGATCGGGTTGATCGGTTTGACCAACCCATGCACAACCCTCCTCAGGTACCAAGAGGTTAAAACAAAATACATACAAGAATAGGCTATTATTGTAAATATAGGAGATAGTTACAAAATTGCCACTTTATACACCTAATCTCAGATAAGATCCTGAGGTCAACCTGACCATTATTTCTTCTTATTGCAGATGTGTCAAATAATTGATTCTTCACGAATGTCAAATAATTGATTAATGTGTAACTTTGGTCAAATGATATTCAGTAATTTAAAAAATGAATTATAACATATGATTGATTTTCAAAATTTAAATTTGGAATGCTAGTTAAAGAGTTATATATATATAGGCTAGCGTTCAAATAGAAACCAACCTTAGAATAGAAACTAGAAACCTATACTAAATAAATTATATTTCATTTATTTTAATGGCCCCGCTAGGGGCACCTTCACAAAAAACGTTTAAAATTCTTGGCTCTATTCAACAAAAATATAAAATTTTTATATTTTAAAATATAAAAATAAATAGGATAACCAAACCGAAAACCAAAACTTTCAATGTTTCGGTTTTAATATATATATATATATATATATATATATATATATATATATATATAGGCTAGCGTTCAAATAGAAACCAATCTTAGAATAGAAACTAGAAACCTACACTAAATAAATTATATTTCATTTATTTTAATGGCCCCGCTAGGGGCACCTTCACAAAAAACGTTTAAAATTTTTGGCTCTATTCAACAAATTTTTTTATATTTTTTTAAATTTTTTTAAATTTTTTTTTATTTTTGTTGAATAGAGACAATAATTTTAAACGTTTTTTGTATTGAAGTACCCCTAATTTGGTCATTAGATTAGCTTGAAATATTTAATTTAGGTTTAGTTTCTAGTTTCTATTCTAAGTTAGTTTCTATTAGAACAAGACCCTATATATATATATATATATATATATATATATATATATATATAGGCAAGTGCTCAAATACAAACCACTTTTAAAATACAAACCTACAAACCAACACAAAATTAATTATATTTTTTTATATTTTTATATTTTTATATTTTTTTTTGTTGGATAGAGCCAATTATTTTAAGCATTTTTTGTATTGGGGTACCCCTAGTTTGGTCATTAGATTAGCTTGAAATATTAGATTATGCTTGGTTTGTAGGTTTGTATTTTAAGGAGGTTTGTATTTTAAGGAGGTTTGTATTGGAGTAGCCCCCTATATATATATATATATATATATATATATATATATATATATATATATATATATATATATATATATATATATATATATATATATATATATATATATGGAAATGGGTCAGCAGCCACAGTTGGATATTTTGTAATATCCAACCAACCCATCTTATACCGTTAAAACATCCAATCAACGGTCAGGATGAGGGGACTTACGCTATATAATATAGCGTATTACGCTATATAATATAGCGTATTACGCTATATAATAGAGCGTAAGTTAAAGTTTTCAAAACCCCAATTTAAATTGTGTCGAAATATATCAAATATGGTATGCAAAATGATCGTTGTGAGATGTAGAAAAATACAGTGAAGTCGGATTTCAAAAATATCTCACCAATTGACGGAAAAAATCAAATTAGAAACGGAGGGATTTTGGTATAAACTTACGCTATATTATATAGCGTAATACGCTATATAATGTAGCGTAAGCTTTTCAAATCCTAGCCGTGCATTAGTTTACTGGATGGTCACAGATGGGTTGGTTGGATATTAGATTATATCCAACTTTGGCTGTAGAAGGCGTCCCATATATATATATATATATATATATATATATATGTATATAACAAACAATAAAGAACACCTCATATCTAATATAATTTAAGAGTTCCGTCATAGCACCCAATACAAAAAGTTGTTATTTTTTTATCCTCTAGCAAACCAGCAAAAAAAAAATTGAAAATTTACTGTTCATTGATGACGTCATCAGTGAACAGTAATTTTCATTTTTTTTTGGCAGACTTTATAGAGGGTAAAAAAATAACAACTTTTTGTATTGGGTGCCCCTGGCGGGGCCAAAGTATCTAATAGATCTAAGGTGTTCTTTGTTGTTTGTTATATAAGAATGTTCTGTACGGAGCAAAAGCATATATATATATATATATATATATATATATATATATATATATATATATATATATATATATAGGCTTAATGATCCTATAGTTAATTATAGGAGAATTTCCTATAGTGAACCACTGAAATAAAGACAAATCACATACTTTCCTAAATAAAACGACACAATATTAATGCCCCTGCGGGGCCCTTGTAAATAAAAGGTAACAATCAAATGATTTTAAATGTTAACTTTAGGAAATTCTCCTAAAGTTAACTGTAGGAACATTTTTCTATATATATATATATATATATATATACTATTATATAAAAGTCGAAATATTAAAAGTTTTAGTACCTGTTTTTTGATACCTATTTTTTGGTACGTCGTGAATTTACTTATTTACCCTTCATTATCATGAAAAATATGTACGATGGCTATGCTATTAAAACAACTAATATAATTTAAGAGTTCCGTCATAGCACCCAATACAAAAAGTTGTTATTTTTTTATCCTCTAGCAAAACAGCAAAAAATTTTTTTTTTTTTGAAAATTTACTGTTCATTGATGACGTCATCAGTGACGTCATCAGTGAACAGTAATTTTCAATTTTTTTTGGCAAACTTGATAGAGGGTAAAAAAATAACAACTTTTTGTATTGGGTGCCCCTGGCGGGGTCAAAGTATCTAATAGATCTAAGGTGTTCTTTGTTGTTTGTTATATAAGAGTGTTCTGTATGGAGCAAAGGCATATATATATATATATATATATATAGGCTAGCGTTCAAATAGAAACCAACCTTAGAATAGAAACTAGAAACCTACACTAAATAAATTATATTTCATTTATTTTAATGGCCCCGCTAGGGGCACCTTCACAAAAAACGTTTAAAATTCTTGGCTCTATTCAACAAAAATATAAAAAAAAAATAATAAAAAATTTTAAAAAAATTACTGTTCACGTGCCACATCATCACGTGAACAGTAACTTTTTTTTATTTTTATTTTTATTTTTGTTGAATAGAGACAATAATTTTAAACGTTTTTTGTATTGGAGTACCCCTAATTTGGTCATTAAATTAGCTTGAAATATTTAATTTAGGTTTAGTTTCTAGTTTCTATTCTAAGTTAGTTTCTATTAGAACAAGACCCTATATATATATATATGGGTGCCCTTCCACAACCACAGCTGGTTAGCAAAATTGTGCAACCATCTTGTGTTGCTGCTACCACAATGAAACATTGTGGTAGTCGCAGTGCCTTGTGTAATGTTTCATTGTGGCTACCGCAATGCTTCATTGCGGCTTACACAATGATTCATTGTGGCACTCACAATGCTTTAAATACAAAAATGTCATTTATAAGTAGTTGGACTCGAACACCTAACCTTATGTAAAGGGGACATAGTGCTTAACCACCACACCAATGAATCTCAACTGTATTATTATCTAAATTAACTAATTATTACTATTTTTATTTAATTTATTTTACAAACTAGTTAAAAATTAGGGAAAAATCATAAAAATGGAAAATTAGTAAAAGTGGGGTAACATTCATCACATAAATAGTGAGTATGACCACTTTGGTGTGTATGAATTTATTTTCAAAGCTTTGCCTTTTTCCTATTTCTATTTAATTTTTTAATTTATTTTACAAACTAGTTTAAAAAGGGGAAAATCAAAAAAAAAAAAATTTGTCTGAAATTTTGGCAATAACTTTTAAATTTGAAAGTAATTTATTATGATTTCACGTTCGGATTTTAATAATTAAATTTAAAAAAAAAGAGAAAAATCAATGGACCACCACAATGAAACATTGCTGTAGTTTCCGCTGCCACAATGCTTCATTGCTGTAGTCGCAAAATTTCATTAAAAAACCAATTTTTCATCCAGCTACCGCATTGAAATATTGTGGTAGCAATAAAATGGACAGAAGCTTTAGCTCAAAAAGAGTAAAAACAGAGTAAAAACAATGTTTCAATTCGGCTACCGCAATGAAACATTGTGGTAGCAATAACATGGACAGAAGCTTTGCTCAAACATTGGCAGGACTACCACAATGAAACATTGTGGTAGTCATGTTTATTTATAAAAATATTGGCAGGACTACCACAATGAAACATTGTGGTAGTCATATTGCCCAACCACCTATCACCATTACCACATTTAAAGTTGGATGAAAATTGGGTTTTTAATGAAAATTTGCGACTACCACAATGAAGCATTGTGGCAGCGGAAACTACAGCAATGTTTCATTGTGGCAGTCCATTGATTTTTTATCCTTTCTTTAATTTAATTATTAAAATACGTACGTGAAATCATAATAAATCATTTTCAAATTTAAAATATATCTTCAATTCTAATTTAGCGATATTCCCAAGATTTCAAAAAATAATAAATTAATTTGGATGACAAAATTGTAGTCAACTATCGATTTGACCCGTACAGAGTTCAAGATCCATCATTTTTAAAGTTATTGCCTAAATTTCAGAATAAATTTTTTTTTATTTCCCCCCATTTTTAACTAGTTTGTAAAATAAATTAAAAAAATTAAATAGAAATAGGAAAAAGGCAAAGCTTTGAACCAATATTCATACACACCAAAATGGTCATACTCACTATTTATGTGATGAATGTTACCGTACTTTTACTAATTTTCCATTTTTATGATTTTTCCCTTATTTTTAACTAGTTTGTAAAATAAATTAAATAAAAATAGTAATAATTAGTTAATTTTGATTATAATACAGATGAGATTCATTGGTGTGGTGGTTAAGCACTATGTCCCCTTTACATAAGGTCAGGTGTTCGAGTCCATCTATTGATAAATGACATTTTGTATTTAAAGCATTTTGACTACCACAATGAATCATTGTGTAAGCCGCAATGAAGCATTGCACAAGGCACTGCGACTACCGCAATGTTTCATTGTGGTAGCAGCAGCACAAGCTGGTTGCACAATTTTGCTAACCAGCTGTGGTTGTGGAACAAAACCCTATATATATATATATATATATATATATATATATATATATATATATATATATGGGCTTAATGATCCTATAGTTAACTATAGGAGAATTTCCTATAGTGAACCACTGAAATAAAGACAAATCACATACTTTCCTAAATAAAACGACACGTTATTAATGCCCCTGCGGGGCCCTTGTAAATAAAAGGTAACAATCAAATGATTTTAAAGGTTAACTTTAGGAAATTCTCCTAAAGTTAACTGTAGGAACATTTTTCTATATATATATATATAGGCAAGTGCTCAAATACAAACCACTTTTAAAATACAAACCTACAAACCAACACTAAATTAATTATATTTCATTTATTCTAAGGTTCCCGCCAAGGGTACCTTCACAAAAAATGCTTAAAATAATTGGCTCTATCCATAAAAAAAAAAAAAAACTTGCCGTGGAAATGCGAAGCATTTAAGACAGTAAACGAATGAGTTAGGTAGTCATGAGGGCCAAAGGCTCTCGACACACCCGTCAATCGTCTATTGCCTTTACCAATGATTGCCATTCCTTACAACTTTAGAATGATAAAGGCGCGAAGCGCCGTACAAGAAGGTGCGAAGCACCGTTAACCAGTGAAATCCACTGCCACGTCATCACGTGAACAGTGAATTTTTTTTTTTGGATAGAGCCAATTATTTTAAGCATTTTTTGTATTGGGGTACCCCTAGTTTGGTCATTAGATTAGCTTGAAATATTAGATTATGCTTGGTTTGTAGGTTTGTATTTTAAGGAGGTTTGTATTGGAGTAGCCCCATATATATATATATATATATATATATATATGGTCTTGTTCTAATAGAAACTAACTTAGAATAGAAACTAGAAACTAAACCTAAATTAAATATTTCAAGCTAATCTAATGACCAAATTAGGGGTAATCCAATACAAAAAACGTTTAAAATTATTGTCTCTATTCAACAAAAATATAAAAAAATTAAAAAAATTTAAAAAATGGTTACTGTTCATGTGATGACGTGGCACGTGAACAGTAACTTTTTTTAAAAAAATTTTTTTATTTTTTTTATATTTTTGTTGAATAGAGCCAAGAATTTTAAACCTTTTTTGTGAAGGTGCCCCTAGCGGGGCCATTAAAATAAATGAAATATAATTTATTTAGTGTAGGTTTCTAGTTTCTATTCTAAGATTGGTTTCTATTTGAACGCTAGCCCATATATATATATATATATATATATATATATATATATATATATATATATATATATATATATATATATATATATATATATATATCTATACTATTATATAAATTCCGAAACATTGAAAGTTTTGGTACCTGTTTTTTAGTACTAAGTGAATTTACTTATTTACCCTTCATTATAAAGAAATATATATATATATATATATATGATATCTATACTATTAAAATTTCTAAAATAAATAATAACATAATATGATTAATGGTAAGTAGTCGATTGCTTTTTTTTCACAATTACTTTTAATTGAATATATTATATTTTATAAACACCCACTAATCTTACAATCACAAATATCTATACTATTATATAAAAGCCGAAACAATAAAGAGTTTTGGTACCTGTTTTTTGTTACTAAGTGAATTTATTTATTTACCCTTTATCTATACTATTAAAACTCTTAAAATAAATAATAACATAATATAATTAATGGTAAGTAGTCGATTGCCTTTTTTCACATTTACTTTTAATTGAAATATTACCTTTGATAAACACCTATTAATCTTGCAATCATTAATATATACCCGAAAATATCACATCATATTTTTCAATTATTAATAAAATATATTAAAAATCTGTATACGTTGTTTATAAAAACATCAATGGTATCATATCTTACAATCATTAATATTTCCTTTCAAATTAAAACGTGTTACCTTTTTAATTTAAAACTAATCTTATAATCATTAATATATACCCGAAAATATTACATCATATTTTTCAATTATTAATAAAAATATATTAAAAATTTGTATACGTTGTTTATAATAAGGAAACATTAGTATAATCCGTAAACATGAGTATATTAAATTATATTAAATTAAAATTAATTAATTAAAATAATGGTAAGTAGTCGATTGCCTTAATTAAATTATAATTATTATAAACTAATCAATTACTTTTTTCTCATAAATCGTATAATATTTTTAATTTTCACGTTGCCTTTCTATTTTTATAGCTAAAATATCTTTTTTTCCAATTATATCACGGGCGGTTCTATTTAATACAATAAACTAATAATATTCTAATATTAATAATTAACTGATTTTCTTTTTCAGCTAAAACGTATCATCTTTTATATATTTTCTAACTAAAATCCCTCTTTTAATAGAAATATCACGTACAATATTAATTTCTTCTTTTCAAAAAACATTACGAGTAATTGTATTTAGTAAAATAACGTAATTAAATTATAAATACTATAAACTGATCAATTACTTTTTTCACCAAAAACATGTTACCTTTTTAACTTTCTTTAACTAAATCCTCTCTTATTCTAATCATTACACGAACATTATATTTTATGAAATAAAAGAATTATTTTATAATTACTAATAATTAAACAATTATTTTTTCAACTAAAACCTATCATCTTTCTATATTTTCTCACTAAAATCTCTCTATTTTTAGAAATATCATGGATAACATTTATACAACTATTATCAAATCATCTCATATAAAAATTTAAGCCTCCAAAATTAATATTTCAAAAAATAATTTAAATTAATGAAAAAAATTCATATAATATTTTAAAAAATCCGTGCATCGCACGGGTTTTAAGCTAGTATATACTAAAACCGAAACATTGAAAGTTTTGGTTTTCGGTTTGGTTATCCTATTTATTTTGATTTTCGGTTTGGTTAATTTAATTTTTAATTAATTTTAAATATAAAATAAATCAAATATTAAAAATTTGGTTAGTCGATCGGTCGGTCGGTACGGTACCTGTTGATTTTACTTATTTACCCTTACTTAATTACAGATCTACTAACTAATCAATTTCTTTCTTGAGTTTAAACATATTATCTTTTCTATTTTTCAAGAACTAACTAATTTCCTAAAATACAATATCCTTTTATATTTTATCTAACTAAAATTTCTCCTTTATTAATCAATTTCCTTTTTCAAGTTAGACATATTACCTTTTCTATTTTTCAATAACTAAATAATTTCTTTTTTCAAGTAAAATAGAATATCTTTCACATTTTATTTAACTGATTTTTGTTTAATTAAATAACATAATTATATTATAATTACTATTAACTAATCAATTACCTTTTTCACCCGAACACATTACCTTTTCTTTTTTCTCTAATTAACATCTCTCTTTTTCCAATTATATCATGAACGGTTACCTTTTTCAAACAAAACATGGTACCTTTTTTCTTTTCTCTTATTAAAATCTCTCTTTTTTCAATTATATCACAGATGTTTCTATTAAATAAAATAAAATAATAATATTATAATACTAATAATTAACCGATTACCTTTTCAGCTAAAATGTATCATCTTTTCCAATTTTTTCTAATTAAACTCCCTTTTTTTCTAGAAATATCACGGACAACATTAATTTCTTATTTTCTAAAAACTATGAGCAATTTTATTTAGTAAAATGACATAATTAAATTATAATTATATAAGGTAATCAATTACCTTTTTCACATGAATCATGTCATTTTTTTAATTTTCACGTTACCTTTCTATTTTCTCTAACTAAAATATCTCTTTTTCCAATTATATCAAGGGAGGTTTTATTTAATAAAATAAACTAATAATATTTTAATATTAATAATTAACCGATTACCTTTTTCAACTAAAACGTATCATATTTTCTATATTTTTTAAGTAAAGTCCTTCTTTTAATAGAAATATCACGGACAATATTAATTTCTCCTTTTCTAAAAATATTTCGTGCAATTGTATTTAGTAAATAAGGTAATTAAATTATAATTGCTATAAACTAATCAATTATATTTTTCACCTATAAATGTTTCCCTTTTAATTTTCTCTAACTAAATCCTATTTTTTTCTATTCATATCACATGCATTCTATTTAATAAAAATAATAATTTTATAATTACCAATAATTAATCGATTACCTTTTTCAACTAAAGCCTATCATCTTTTTAATATTTTCTAACTAAAATCCTTCCATTTCTAGAAATATAACGGATAACATTTGTATAATTATTATCAAATCATCTCATATAATAATGTAAGCCTCCAAAATTCATCTTTTAAAAAATTAATTTAAATAAATGAAAAAAATTTATATAATATTAAAATAAAAAAAATCCGTGCACCGCACGGGCTTTAAGCTAGTACTATTATATTAAAGCCGAAACATTGAAAGTTTTAGTTTTCGGTTTGGTTATCCTATTTATTTTGGTTTTCGGTTTGGTTAATTTAATTTTTAATTAATTTTAAATATAAAATAAATCAATTTTAATCCGTTATTGGCTATAGTCCTGAAGACACAATAGTATTTTATATTTACACCATTACTAATACAGCTAAACTTAAAACCTCCGTTGCCTTCACGAACACTGCGCACAGAATTCTATTCTTCTAAACCTAATTTACACCATCTTCATCAATTCATAAAGTCGAAAGATTGAAAGTTTGGTTGGTTTGGTTTTCGGTTTGGTTATCCTAATTATTAAAATAAATAAGGACATAATATAATTCATGATAAATAGTTATTGTTATTTTCACATTACTTTTAGTTGAAAATATTACCTTTTATAAAAACATTAATTGTACCATATCTTCAAATCATTAATATTTCCTTTCTAATTAAAATACGTTACTTTTTTTAAAAAAAAACTAATCTTACAATCATTAATATATACCCAGAAATATCATACCATATTTTCAATTATTAATAAAATATATTAAAAATCTCTATATGTTGTTTATAATAAGAAAATATTAGTATAATGTAAATATGAGTATATTAAATTATATTAAATTAAAATTTACAAAATTATTAAATTGATAATTATATAAAAGCATAATTGTACTATTAACTAAAATTTAATAAATACCTAAAATATCTTATCTTCTAATCAATTTAAAAGACGTTTACTTTTAATTGAACATAGTACCCTTAATACACACCTAAAATATCGCATCTTCCAATCATTAAGATTTCTTTTCTAATTAAAATACGTTACCTTTTAGTTTAAAACATAATTTTGCAATCATAATCTTCCAATCATTAAAATTTCTTTTCTAATTAAATACACTGCCTTTTAATTTAAAATATAAATTTACAATCATTAATGTATACCCAAAAATATGACACCATAGTACCGTTAGATTTTTAGTAATTAATAAGAATCGTTAGATGTAATTATAAGGTATATTTAATGATCAAATTACTTTACTAAATATTCAAGGTTCGAATCCCGTCAACGACATATTTAATTTAAAATTTTATTATATAAATTTTAAATCATGCAAATCATTTATTAAATTTATATCAAATTTTATTAAATTAATATTAAAATAATTTTTAAAATTAATGATTATATAAAAAATTAATTACAAAATAAAATAAATTTTATAACATATCAAAGAAAACCCGTGCATCGCACGGGTTATAAGCTAGTACTATTATATAAAAGTCGAAATATTAAAAGTTTTAGTACCTGTTTTTTGATACCTATTTTTCGGTACGTCGTGAATTTACTTATTTACCCTTCATTTTCAAGAAAAATATGTACGATGTCTATGCTATTAAAACAACTAAAATAAATAATAACATATTATAATTAATGGTAATTAGTCGATTGCCTTTTTCACAATTACTTTTAGTTGAAGATATTACCTTTCTTAAAGACCTAAAAATATCAATCGTATCATATCTTCCAATCATTAATATTTTCTTTTGAATTAAAATACGTTACCTTTTTGATTTAAAACTAATCTTACAATCATTAATATATACCCGAAAATATCACACTATATTTTTTAATTATCAATAAAATATATTAAAAATCCGTATATGTTGTTTCTAATAAGGAAACATTAGTATAATCCGTAAACATAAGTATATTAAATTATAATTAAAAAATTATTAAAAATATTGATTATATAAAAATATAATTGTAAAATTCAATAAAATTTATTACATAATAAAAGAAACCCGTCCATCGCACGAGCATCGAAAGTTTGTCGTTTCGGTTTTTTGGCACGGTCATCCTAATTATTAAAATAAATAATACAATTAACGATAATTAGCCAATTATCTTTTTAATTAAAAAATATTTACTTTTAATTGATGATTTTTAGTAATATCATAGACCGTTAGATTTTTGGAACATATTTTTTGGTACTTCGTGAATTTATTAATTTACCTTTCATTATAAAGAAAAATATATACTATATCTATAATAATAAAATACCTAAAATAAATAATAACATAATATAATTAATAATAATTAATTGATTGCCTTTTTTACATTTACTTTAAGTTGAAGATTTTACCTTTTATAAACACCTAAAAACATCAATCATTAATATTTCGTTTCGAATTAAAATATGTTACCTTTTTGATTTAAAACTAATCTTACAATCATTAATATATACCCGAAAATATCACACCATATTTTTCAATTATTAATAAAATATATTAAAAATCCGTATATGTTGTTTCTAATAAGAAAACATTAGTATAATCCGTAAATATGAGTATATTAAATTATATTAAATTAAAATTAAAAAAATTATTAAAAATAATGATTATATAAAAACATAATTGTAATATTAAATAAAATTTATAACATAGTAAAGAAACTGGTGCATCGCACGGGCATCGAAAGTTTGTCGATTCGGTTTTTGGCACGGTCATCCTAATTATTAAAATAAATAATATAATTAATGATAATTAGCCGATTGCCTTTTTTAATTAAAAAATGTTTACTTTCAATTGATGATTTTTAGTAATATCATAGAACGTTAGATTTTTAGTAAAAAATCATAACCGTTAGATCTAATGATTAGATATATTATATGATTAAATTAATTTAATAAAATTTCAAGGTTCGAATTCCATCAACGACATATTTATTTTAAAATTTTATAATATAAGTTTTAAAGCATGCATATCATTATTTAAATTTATATTAAATTATTTAAATTAAATTAAAATAAAATATTGTAAATAATGATTATATAAATATATAATTATAACATAAAATAAAATTTATTACATATCAAAAGAACTAGAACAAACTAAATATCAAACTAAGCAAACAACAGTCACAGCCAAACCAATCGGGTTAGGCGGAACAAACTGCACCCTATTAGAGACCAAACAACAGGCAAACCAAGTAGTTTTTGCATATCAATTAACGTAATCTTAATAACATATTTCACCTAGAATTATCAAGCTATTTCTCAGAGTAAGTGTGCAAAAATCTGCAGGGTTCAAAAACTAAATATTTTAGTATACAGAAAAAGAACTATACATGAACTGATTAATTTCCGACATTTGATTAACCAGAACAGAAGATCCAAAAAAACATTATTATTATCTTCAATTTTGATAGTAAAATCCAAACAAAAACCAGATTTTTTGTGGATGGAACTCTACTTCATCTGAAGGGTTTGGCTTGAGAAAGCCTTTTTGGTTGGACTGAGCTCGAACAAAAAAATTGCACCCGTGGTTATGAGAATGGAAGGTTATGATTTTATTTTGATGATTAAATGTCAAGGCTATGCTTAAGCTTATTATGTGCAGTTGCACATTATTGATAATCTTTATAGGGGTTCAAACACCTACAGCAACATTATTCAAAAAGGTTATGCTTAAGCTTATTATGTGCAGTTGCAATGAAGGAACCAGCCTAAAAGAAAAATTAATGAAGGAACCAGGACCCAGGCTAAAAGAAAAATTAAATTATCTTGTACTCTTTTCCATTGAACTAAGATGTTGAGCAAGTTCCTGCATGCCGCATGCATGATGACAAGGTATAAAGTTTGTGTTGCATGAGATGAAATGCTTGCCTGTAACACCACAACCGTGAAAGTTTATATAACATCAAACAAATATATCAGAAGCATACAGTTTACTTTAACCAAATGATGCATAACAGTAATTTAAAAGTAATAATCAAGCAAAAATTATACGAATCCCAAGAATAATCAAATTTTATTCCCAAGAAAGAAGTACATAATATGTTTAGAACGAGACATAAATAGTGTGTAATAATCCTAATGGCCAAAGTATTAAACCCCAAAATAACCTGGTTGAAAATAAAACCATGTTTAACAATTCTATATATAATATAATATCGGGACTGATCCCCATCACCAAAGAACACTAGCTAGCTATCTGGAGCAGAGTTTTATTGTTCAACTTAATTCAAGCATGCAACTTGAATTTGGGCTTTAATTGAGAAAGTGACAGTTGAGAAATTGGCTTGTTTGTAAATGTGAGCCGGTTATAGACAAACGCTCCAGCCAGGGTTCCTACTATAGGTCCAACAATGTACACCCATATTGCTCTATATTCGTGCATAATAATGGCAGGTCCGATGCTCCTGGCTGGGTTCATGGAAGCTCCTGAAATCGGCCTGTTAAACAAATTAAACATAATTTCTTGTCACAATCCACTAATAAAAATTTAGCCTAGACGCTGCGTAATTATGAAAATCACCATAACATAACTTATACAAATTATAAGTCACAATACTACATATTATCGTTACACTATATATCATAGAAATCTAGGATAAATTAGTTTGTTATGAACGAACACCTTACAAATTATACAGGCTAAGATTAGAAAAAAATTACCCAGCGACTAAGACGTTTAGCATTATAGTCATGCCAACAACTACACCAGCAAAATTTCCAAGCTGAACAAGAAAAGAAGGAAGAAATGTAAATGATTCCTTATCAAGTAAAGAGGAGAATAACATATAATAGAGTATAGAGTTTATAAAACGAACCCCTCTGTCATCGACTGCTACACCACAAATGACGAACATGAGGAGAAAAGATATGATGATCTCAATGACTAAAGACTGTGGATTAGAACCAACCGGAAGGGTGCCAAAGTAAGATTTCTTATCTACATCAAAAAGCAGTACAAGGGTGGCGCTAGCTAAGATGGAGCCCAACAGTTGTGATACTATGTAAAGAGGCACCTACATATATCACCAAATTCCACTGTGAATATGTCTTTGTCTATAATTCATTCCTCAACTTTGGAAAATCTTGTTAGCATATGTATCGAAATTCATTTTATTTCTAATCTGATCTACAATCAGTGTAAACCCCAAACATAGAACTCACATATAATCATATACATATCTTAAACAAGCAATTTCACATATTATAACCAGTCCCAAAAAAAACAATCAATCACCAATACAATTACAATTAAATAAATATATATCAAGCCTCAGATCCGATAATTACAATATTGGTGTTTAATACTATTAATTTTAACATTAATAGTATTAGACATTCGATGTGTATGTGTTTCGAGTGTAATTAGGTATGAAACCTAATTACACTCGAAACCATAATAAAACATCATCAATTTTATGCATTATGAGAACTAACGATAACGAGATACACTTTAAAGTAATTAGATGATAATAATGTCAGCTGTCAATTTTGACAAAGGAAATGCTAATACACAAGAAAAACTACTCATGCAGGTACCTCGTACCTTTGTGATCATCTAAGGTCTGATAAGTAATCTTAATTGTGTATCAACAAGGCTAACATTCTAACAACATGCATGCCATTATAATTTGATGATAAAATATCTGCCTATGCATATAAAAAGCACAGCACAGTACTTAAAAAAACACAACGCATCCACTCATCCAAAACTAATAACAAAAAAAATACAAAATTGATTAATTAAGACTCAAGAGGGTGTGTTTCTAATGCAAGCCAAAGAAAAAGCATGCAACTTATACTCTATAGTTACCCAAGAAATGATGTCATATACTCTACAGTAACTGCAAACTGTTTACTCTCAGGAATGAAGTTACTTTATGTATAAAAAGACTAGTACGACCCCTCAAAAAGAAAATAATATTAATTATAAGTTTACAAGTATATAGAAGTAATAGACCAAGTTAAAACAGAAACACCCCCAAAGAGCACAGCTATGACGTTAACAACACAAAAGGGCTCTTTACTCTTTACCTACAATTTGATGGAAGATTACTAAAACAAACTTATGAAGAGAGAACGAAGATAACTAGACAAACTTATTAGCTTCTACTAACCAATACTCCACAACTGTTTAACTCACTAAAGCAGACATGGTATGGAAATGTGAACTACCGATTACTTTAGAGTGTGCAATTAGCCATAAAACTGTGCACTTTCACAAGACTTATTGAAAACCACAGTGGGGAAAACATACCAACCTCTCTATCAATCATATCAAAACCAGCATAACTATCACTATAAACAATGCCGGGTTCCAAACACTCAAAATAACACTACAAAACTGAAAAAGGATCTGATCAATACATAAAATATTAGAGCCTATAAATCAGTCAAATAAAAAGGGCGATTAACTGTGAGAGGATGCAAGCTTATAACAGATATGAAGTGGCTGTTTTAAACATAATTTAAAATAATAGCATTACACGGAAAGGGTAACACCTGTTGTATAAACAGGTTACCTGTTGTATAAACACTAATAAAGAGAAAAACAGATTGAGGCATATTAAAAAGGAAGTACTCACATGTGTGAAGGGAAACCGAAAAAAGACACTCTGTGTAAGAGTGACAGCAGGATTAAAATGAGCACCAGATATATGGCCAACGGAATAAATCATAACCAGAACAATGAGACCCCAGGTCACACAGATCCCCGGAAAAGTTACCGAACCACCATACAATTTGTTTACTGCAACTGATCCACATCCAGCAAATATAATAAAGTAAGTCCCAACAATTTCTGCAATTATCTGTCACACAACATATACACTATCAAAATCATAACAAAATATGTGCATACTTCCACATGGATAATCGAATTTAAGTAAATCAATAATTCGTAATATATTAATTTATCTATACTTTTGTCACAAATTAAAATCATATGTTTCTGTTTCGTAATATATGTCGATAGCATAAGATGAGTCAACTCAAAATCACTTGGAACCGGACCATATACATGTGTGTAAAATGTAAAATAGCAAGTAGAAAAACATTACAAAACCTTTTGCATGAGGGTTACAATGTGAGGTGATGAAAAAAAGCCCTTAATTGATTCCGATTCGGACGTTTGGATCCCCATCTCAAGTTTTGACACCTCATTGTCGTCTTTCAATAGTTCGTTTCTCGACGCCTCGTTGTCGTCTTTAGATAGTTCGTTTATCGACATTCTTCAAAGCCAAGCCAAAATGAAGTGTGTTTATGAATTCGAGGGTTAAATAAATTGAGATTGAGATTTACATAAGTTTTACCGGAGAAGCCAAAATGAAGTGTGTTTATGAATTCGAGAGGGTTAAGCAAATTGAGATTTATATAAGTTTTACATGAGATGTCGGATCGGATAAACATGTAAGGATAAGTTCGACTTCTCAAATTCCCATTTACAAATAAACAGATTAACGGAGAAAGATTTTAATTTTACAGTATCTTTAGTAAATGAATGAATTAGATCAATTATCTTCCAAATTGGGAGATTTGTACGGCCTGCATGATCTCTTTGTAAATAATTACTCTTACAGTTCGACTTTATTGTACCGAATAATTGATGCAGATTATTTTCCTTTTATTGTACAGATTAATTGTATTTTACAGAATCAGCTCATTGAATCAATTAAAAAGAATAATTGATTACATTGATAATAAAATTGATTCAGATTACATTAATCACAATAATTGATTCGGATTGCATGTTTTATGCCCTCTGTATTACTATTTTTCACAAAAGATAAGTTCGAGTTGGTTTATTTGCAACATTTTAGGAAAAGTTAACAAAAAGATGAAAGTAAAAATGAAAGTGTATAAAAAATGGCAATTCCCCTTCAATCATTACCCAATTGTCAAATGCTCAGAACAGGTTTCTGATTCGATTATAACTCACCCTCTAGTTAAAATCTATATCTATACTAATATATTAAAGTTGAAAAATTGAAAATTTAGTCGGTTTGGTTTTCGGTTTGATTATCCAAATTATTAAAATAAATAATAACATAATATGATTAATGATCATTAGTCATTGTCATTTTCACATTTACTTTTAGTTGAATATATTACCTTTTATAAAAACATCAATTGTACAATATCTTCAAATCAATAATATTTTCTTTCTAATTAAAATACGTTACCTTTTTTTTAAAAAAACTAATCTTACAATCATTAATATATATCAAAAAATATCACACCATATACGTTGTTTATAATATTCCCCTATAATAAGAAAATATTGGTATAATACGTAAATATATATTACTCGTTATACACACCTAAAATATCGTATCTTCCAATCATTAATATTTCTTTTTTAATTAAAACATGTTACCTTTTAATTTAAAACTTAATTTTGCAACCATAATCTTCCAATCATTAATATTTCTTTTTTATTAAATACACTACGTTTTAATTTAAAACATGAATTTACAATCATTAATGTATACCAAAAAATACCATTAGATTTTTAGTAATTAATAAGAACTGTTAGATGTAATTATAAGGTATATTTAATGATTAAATTACGTTACTAAATATTCAAGGTTCGAATCCCGTCAACGACATATTTAATTTAAAATTTTATTATATAAATATTAAATTTTGCAAATCATTTATTAAATTTACTTTATATTTTATTAAATTAATATTAAAATAGTTTCTAAAATTAATGATTATATAAAAACATATTTATAGAATAAAATTAAATTTATAACATATCAAAAGAAACCTGTGTATCGCACGGATTATAAGCTAGTACTATTATATTAAAGCTGAAACATTTAAAGTTTGTCGGTTTGGTTTTCGATTTGATTATCCTAGTTATTAAAATAAATAATAACATAATATAATTAATGATAATTATTTAATTGCATTTTTCATGTTTACTTCTTTTTCATGTTTACTTTTAATTGAATATATTACCTCTTATAAACATTTAAAAATATAAATTGTACCATATCTTCCAAAATTAATATTTTTTTAAATTAAAACACGTTACCTTTTAATTTAAAGCTAATCTTGCAGTCATAATATATGCCAAAAAAATATCATAAAATATCTTCCAATATGTTTACTTCTTTTTCATGTTTAGTTTTAATTGGATATATTACCTCTTATAAACATCTAAAAATATCAATTGTACGATATCTTCCAAAATTAATATTTTTTTAAAATTAAAACACGTTACCTTTTAATTTAAAGCTAATCTTGCAATCATAATATATGCCAAAAAAATATCTTCCAATCATTAATAAAATATATTAAAAATTCGTATACGATGTTTATAATAAGAAAACATGAGTATTGCAAATTATATTAATTTAAAATTAATTTTTCTAAAAAATATTATTATATAAAAACATAATTGTAAAATTAAATAAAATTTATATCATATCAAAAAAATTAATCTTGCAATCATAATATATGCCCAAAAATATCATACAATATCTTCCAATCATTAATAAAATATTTTAAAAATCCGTATACGTAGTTTATAATAAAGAAACATGAGTATGATTCGTAAACATGAGTAATATAAAATTATATTCAGCCTGTTTGGCTGAGCTTTTTTTAAGTCCTTATGGACTTATTTTCGGGTTAAAATTTCATATTTTGATAATTTTTTTTATACAAGTATTTAATTTATTTTTGAGATTCTATAAGTTGCAAAAAAAGTTAACTTTTTTCAGAAATAAGTTAGGAATCTCTAACTTTTGTCTTAAAATAAGTTGACTTATTCTGGAAAAAAGTTTCCCCAAACACCCCAATTAATTTAAAATTAAAAAACTTTTTGAAAATATTAATTATATTAAAATGTAATTTTAATATTAAATAAAATTTATAACATGTTAAAAGAAACCATTAAATAAAATTTATAATTAATAAAATATTAATTATATTTTTTGACGGAACATTAAAAATTTTGTACCTATTTTTTTATACGGTACGATACTTACCTTATTTAATTGTTTTATTTTATTACCCTTAAATCTTTTATTTAATAATAAAAAACAAACTCAACCTTTTTCTCAAAATGTTACACGCAGCTCTTCCCAACACTTCTCCTAAATAATAACTAACCACTTACCTTTTTTAATTTTTACCTTCTCTAACTTTTCTAACTAAAATCTATTCTTTTCAGTTTCTTCTTTCCAAAAATATGGTTGTTCTAATTAATGAAATAAACTAATAATATTATAATTACTAATAACTTACTAATTACCTTTTTTAGCTAAAAGATAATATCTTTTCTAAATAAAATATCTCATTTTCTCCTAAATAATAACTAAGAAATTACCTTTTTCAGCTATACCTTTTGTACCTTTCTAACTAAAATATATTCTTTTCAAAAATATGACCGTTCTAATTAATGAAAGAAACTAATTTATCTATACCTACTATATTATAAAAGATAAAACATTAAAAGTTTTGGTACCTATTTTTTGGGTACGGTACTTATTTTATTTAGTTGTTTTACTATATTACTATATAGTATATTATAAAGGCGATATAAAAGACGATATAAAAGAAGAAACAAAAGCAAAACACAATCTTTTCCCACTGTGCGAGTTGCATTGATTTCTAAATTTCCATTCATCTTATCATCCCCCGAGTACATATATACAAAATATACGATATTAAATTCCAAATTAACTAATCAATTTCTTTTTTCAGATTAAGCATATTACTTTTTATATTTTTTTTACTAACTAATCATTTTTTTATTTAGGTAAAACACAATATCTTTTAAATTTTATCTAACTAAAATTTCTCTTTTCTAAAAACACTATGATCAATTCCATTTAATTAAATAAATTATTTATATTATAATTAATATTAATTAATCAATTTCCTTTTTCAGTTAAAATATGTTACCTTTTCTATGTTCTCTAACTAAAACCTCTCTATTTCCAATTATATCACGAGCAGTTTTGTTTAATAAAAAAAAATATATAATATAATTACTAATAATTAATCGATTACCTTTTTTAGCTAAAACATATTATATTTTCTATATTTTTTAACTAAAATATCTCCTTTTCTAAAAATATCACGAACAATATTTATGTAGTTATTAAATCATACCATTTCAAAATTTAAACCTATAAAATTCATGTTTTAAAAAATTCAGTTCAAATTTAAAACAAAATCATATTAAAATAAATCCGTGCATGACACGAGTTTTAAGCTAGTAAAAAAACAAAAAACACCCGTCACTTGGTACCCTCGTAAGTATAGTCCTGGACTGGTAAAAAGTATCACCTGTTATTGTTACTCAAACATAATTACAAGTTTACAACAAGATGGAACATCCTGAAAGACAATTCATTCATCAAAGAAACTTCAGAAGCACAGCTAGTAATCACGCATATCAGCAGGTGTGCATACCATAGCTCTCTCTTGTAAATGTCTCAAACTCTGTTCCATGCTGACCTGCACCATCTCAGTTAGCATCTGCTTTGCTCTCTCAGATTGTTTTACGCCGTCAATTTGAGATATTATATTGCATACAATATTCTCTAGTGTGTCAGGCTGAATCTCGGATCGCGGGTAAGGAGAGTCTCTTAGTAACTGCAAGAGCGTTTTTGCTTTTGGCTGGGACTTGGATGTTCCTTGGACTGTGAGCTCAAGAAGACCTGGGATTACACCTTCTCTGAGTATTGGTTCCCTATACTTACATCGATCAATCTGACACACGTTCTCGGCTATGAAGAGATCCGCTCTCAAGCACTTCAACAACTGCAAGTACTCCACCATCTTCAGATATAAGTGCATTTCTGCCCTTGACCCCTCGTCAAATTGAACTATTGTTTCTAAAAGTGCGATACATTTTTCAGCTAGTTTTGAAGATTTTTTACATCTCTTCAGTAAGTTTACTATGGAAGGAACAAGTTCTGCTTGAAGAATTAAATTAAGGTTGTCAGGGAGAGTTGAGAGATTATAAAGAGCCATAACAGCATCAACCTTGGCTTGCAGGCTCCCATATCTTAAGATATTTACAAGAAGAGGAATGGCCCCTGAGGCACCAATGGTTGGCTTGTTGACTGAAGAAGCGGACAGTGTTAGCAAAGAAGCAGCTGCATGCTCCTGCATATTGTGATTTTCTGATTTTAGAAAACCTATGATTGGTTCCAGGCCACCGGCTTCAATGATTCTAATCTTGTTGCTGCATCACATTCAAGCACCTTGCTATTGTTAGTTACTTCAATATAAAACTAATTTAGATTTTTAAAATGACAGGCTTCAAGGATCATATGATAAGTTAGGCATACTAAAGCAATCCTAACTTAAAATCAAGGCAAGGTTTGTATATCATATGGAATTACTAAATTTCATTTGACCTTAAAAACTAATTTTTGTTGTTGTTAATTGACCTTAAAAACTAATAAGGAGAAAAATAGGGATCTTGATATCCAACTAATATAAGTGCAAACCAACCTCAGGGGATACACAAAAAGAATATGAAAAATGACAACTCCGGCATTAGCATTCTCATGCATAGAGTGCTTACCATTGTAATTATTAGAAGCTTGTTGGTAAGAAGTAAGAACAACATAGGTAATGAACAAATGCAACTCAGACATAGTTCCAAGCAAAGATTATGTGCTAGGAAAACCTGAGCTTTACCTGAAAAAGACAATAACACTGACATCATCACAAACTTATGAATCAGTTATGTATATCTTGTGCTTATATGTGTGCTTCTTGTGTAATTCATGCAGGCAATGCAAAGCAAAAGCACAGTAGATCCTGCACTAGCTAATCCAGAAGAGAAAAGGCCTACTGACATTTTGAAATTCTGGATAACTCGCGACTGCATGTCAAAGTATCCTTTCCCAAATGTGCAGATGATTTGTGACAATTGTCAATATATAGATAATGAAGCTTCATCAACATACACACACACACATATAGAATCCTTGGGAATCCTCTATATGCTAACGTTTTCAAAGCAACTTCTTTAAGCTGTCAAGTCACTGCAATCAAAAATGTTTGTTGTAACCAGAACCAAAGAAAGATTATATGCAAACTACTTGTATCACACACATACAAGCATTCATTAATATAATTATCCACATTCACCTATTTTTAGATGGCATATACCCAGAAGGCTGAAGCATCTTTCTTAAGACTAATTAAAGTTTAAACTTTTAACTTACAAGTACAAGCACACAGTAAGGTTCTAAAAACCGCTTGAATAGTCAATGAAGTACATAGAAAGAAAGAAAGATAAATCAAGAACCCAATCCAGCTTAAACCCATGAGAGTCGACTCTCTCTAAACACCCCCCTCCCTCCTTCCTTTCTTCGCCCCCCCCCTCCTTCCTCATCCCCGCCGCCCCCTTCCTCTCTTTCCCCCTTTCATCCTTCTTCTCCTTCCTTCAATCCATCTCCCTAATTTCCATTTTCTTTTTTCAATAAAAATCGAGATCTAGCCCAAAAATCGAGCCTTGCTCCTCACTTAATCTTCAGATCTGCATCGATTTGGCTCTCGATTTCGAAAATAAAAATTATCGCCGCCGCACCGCCGCGCGTCGCCCGCCGTCCCTCCGCTTTGCTTGCTTGGATTGCTTGTTTTAGTTGATCTATGTTTAATTCGGATCTAAGGTTTCTATGCCTTTTCCGATTGTAAGATCAATTTTTTTTATTGTCTCACTTTTATGTGAGTTTGTTATTGGCTCACCGCTTGTTTGTGTGAGTTTGCTTTTCTCTCACCGTTTGTGTGAGTTTTGGTGCTGGATTATATTATCTTGGAGGCTTGTACGGATAATATGGATAAACACTTTGATGAAGTGTTAGTGTACACACTTAGGTCTGCGAATATTGTAGCTCATTGCTTAGCGAGGGCGACATATTCTATGTCAGGTCTTTCGGAGTGGAATGTTTCTGCTCGAGATTGTATCATCTGTAACCTTGAGATATTTTAATGCAAGTACGATTTTATCAAAAAAAAAAAGTACATAGAAAGTCTTGAGGACAATAGTGCACAGCTAGGTATCACTGCGAAATAGTAATTCTACCCCAATTCGCAACTTCAAATTAACATAGCACACTAAAACTCATATTAACATCCTCTTGTCGTACTTCAAATTTCACCATATCTATTATCTATTATTATTATTAATAGCACAATAAGGGGATGTGTGAGACAATTTATTCAATATGAAATTACTAATTTACCCTTCCTATATGATATAAATAATAAAAAATAATTTCTAGTGAGAATTGAACCCTTAACCTCTAACTTGTAAGTGGGAATCCTTACCACCATGCTGGACATGAGTTTTGAATCTATTTTAAAACTCATTATTAATATATCATGGGATAACCTTCATATATTATATTAGTGATAAAAAAATTGTTCATAGAGAGAATTGAACCCTGAACCTCTAACTTAAAAAAAAGATTCCTTACCACTATACTTGACATTAGTTTGGGATACATTGTAAAAGTCATTACTAATATATCGTGGGACAAGTTAATTATCATGAAATTACTAAATTACCTCTCCTATATTATATTAATGATAAAAAAAATATTTTTAATAGAATTTAACCCTTGACCTCTAACTTATCACTATGCTAGATATTAGTTTTGGTTATAATATAAAACTTTGAGAATATTTCGAACAATATATAGTTATGTAGCAATTTTTTATTCTAAAGTAGAAACAAGTTACTTGGATTTAGAAGATAGATACTATAATTTGTGGACTAATTTATATCTTATGAATATCTTTTTAATTCGGGTCAAATGCACAAATCGGTTGTGGATGATCAGGCAGTCACTACTAATATAAATTCCATATGCTCATAACTCATTCATTTAAACGTTCGTTCAAAGAGATTAGCACATTGAAATTTATTTATTTTTAGTTGTACATACATCAATCATCATGAATAAATAATTTCTTAGATATGTTTTGCATACTAAGAGCATCTCCAATGGAGTTAGCTAAAAATGATTGGCTAAATTACATAAAATATTGATTATGTAAAATTTGTCGAACCTATAAGATATTGTGTTCCGATGGTATTGGCTATAATGATTGGTTATATTTTAAAAATGGTATGTTATTAATATTTCAAGTTGTTGTTAATGGAATATATAATTTTAATATAGAAATAAGTGATGTGGCCATTCACTACAGGTCTGTAGAGGTTCGACAAATATAGCCAACATCAAAAGATTATCTATAATTATAGACAACTGTTTTGTCCCATTGGAATGCAAATTTTTTTACACATTCTTTATAATTCTTATTTATGTTAATTAATTTCAAATTTTACCTAAGAGGTCTCTCCCATTGGAGATGCTCTAAGCATTTACATGTTGCAAGCACCATTTAATTACAAAACAATATAAATACATATTAACATGATTTACTAGCAAAGCTCGTGTGGTAAATTACATGCACATTAACCACCTATATATTAACATATTTAATTATAGTGGAACAGAAAACG
The DNA here is from genome assembly GCA_036435485.1 of Saposhnikovia divaricata. Lineage (NCBI taxonomy): Eukaryota > Viridiplantae > Streptophyta > Magnoliopsida > Apiales > Apiaceae > Saposhnikovia > Saposhnikovia divaricata. Next base: position 14,567,345 of record CM071600.1, read on the forward strand.
GATCGATCTATTATTCCTTAAGACAATATGGGTTTGGGAAGTTCTTCTACTTGCTCTCTCCATTTTTTAAATTTAGGTTCAGCCCATTCTGGTAATATCAGCTCAAAAAAAACTGAAGCACTAATTTAAGTCACTTGATTTCATGGTATTTGGATCACACGGTTGATCCCCAAGCAATTTGGAGCCAGTCTCTTGTATAAATTCTTCACTCGTATCGATCTTTTGCTAATATGCAAGTTCAGAACAGTCATTATTTATGTAAATACTTTTATACTCCTAATTTAGGCAAGTAGTAATCCTTGAAATGAGATTAGCACATTGCAAATGATACATATTTTTAACTGTGTAGTTGATATACACCGTGAACACATAATTCCTCTTGGACTTATTTGCATTCTGAGCATCAACACATTGAAAATATCATTTGATTTTTTGAAATAGAGCAACACAAATACATATTAATATAACTTCGCTAGCAAGCCCGTGCCTTGCACGGGCTATAAAGCTAGTTAATAGACAAAAACAGAGCATACAATACAAAATTAAAATCGCAGGCAAGAGCACAAAATACAAAACTAACCGAATAGAGTATGTCACTGAAATACTTTTTCATATTCCTTAAAAACTGAGCATATGAAACTGATAGAAGATGCAAAATACACAAATTAATTCAAAATTAACAAAACCCTACAAAAAAATTAACAAAACTAGCCAAAAATCTTAACAAATCCCACAAATTTAACACAAAAAACTTAGTAATTTAACAGAAAAATTCCTACTATTCTAACACTTGATACCTATTTTAATCGAAGAAAAATAATGAACATATACGATCCAACATATAATTGAAAATGAACATATACAACCCAATATACAATTGAAAATTTTCACATATACACACACACACACACATATATATATATATATATATATATATATATATATATATGTGTGATATGGGCTAAAAATAAGTACTAAAGACACAATTAATGTTGCATTAATTAGACCTAGCTTGGTCCAGATATGAAACCCATTTACGAGGCCTAAAACCCCAATTAAATATTAATTTCGTAATTAATATAAACGGTGATAAACAGCTCAACAATAAGAATCAAACAAGGAAACAATATCATTAGGAGTAGCCTCCAAGGCACCCAATTCAACATGGAAACTGATTCCTACAAGGAAGGAGTCTAGAACCTTCCTCAAGGAGGTGGCTTGCCCACCAAGTCTCCGAATCCTACCATAATTCTAAGGCTCCCGCAGCCTATATAAGGGCCTGACACCTCATTCTCAGAACTACGTCTTGGCTTGATTCTCAATAACGAGATACGTAGGCACTATTTGAGGACCGATCAGTCTCGAACACGGAAACAGTCATCAAAGCACGAAGCTCACTGATAAGTGGATTTTATATCCACTTGGAGCGTTCCATATCAGCTTGAATTGATTTACTTGGCCTCAAGTTTGTTGTATTTTTTATGTGTTTCGTTTAGTTGTGCAGGTTTGTAAATTATCGGTTGGGGTTGGCAATTTTCGTGATATTGGTGTGGATGTTGAGTTTGAAATGAAGAACTAAGTCTCCACTACAGGTCTTGGGAGATTTTGAGTTACCGGAATGAAGTACGGCATTACATGATGAAGGAACGGGAGGAAATGGATGAAAAACGAAGAAATAGCACAAGAAAAACTCACCGGCAGAAGTTGTGGGGCGCCACGGCGCACTAGAGGGCGCCACAGCATGGCTGGGCAAATTCTGAGGTGCGCCACGACACGGGCAAGGGCGCCACAGCACGTGAGTAATGCTGGAAATTCCGAATTTTTATCCTGAAAATCCTGATTTGAATGTAATTAGTGGTTTTGGCTGTTTTCTTGGAGGATAAGGTTTCTTAGGCCTATATAAACTCATTCCATCATCTTTAAACGCACGGGATATTCATAATAAACACAGAGAGTGCCAGAGATAGAGAATCAGACTTGGAGACGGATTCCCGGAAGGACGTGACAGCATTCGGAGATCTATATCTACTTTTGTATTCTTCTAAATTAGGCGATACTCTGGATTTTGGATTTGTTTTCTTAAACTCTTACTCTAGTTTATTTGTAATCATTAATACTTTGTTAATTATCATGTTTTCATCAGATCCCATATCCAATGAGGGCCTATAGCGAATGTACCCACAAAATCCAATGCAATGCAATGCATGAATGCAACTAATATGAAAAATGCAAATGATTTACTACTAATATCCTACCATACTTTCAAATCCTCTAATGCCATATCAACTTAAGAATCAAAGTAAATACGCAATGTCTTGGTGTCGAAAGTGCAAGTATTCACATAGTCTACTCAATGAACATGCATAAGTTCTCACAAGTCCATGTCAAGTGTAAGAATAAGTTAGTAAACATGCTAAGCCTACAAGAGTACATCTTTGAGACAAAACTCGGGATCTCATACGCAAAAACAAGCAAACACACACAAAAGAATATTCACTCAAGAACAAGGGTAAGTGTATCACTCAATTCCAACAAAATCATAAGCATGCTTGACATTTGGTATCAATCTAACTCTTAACACAACATACATCAATGATGATAATCAAAAGGTCTTTATTTGGATTGTAACGGGGCTAAGGACAAGGTATGTCAAATAAGCCAAAACAGGTGAAGTGTCAAAAGCTAGTAAGTACCATGATGAATCATACACAACACCCTAATTTTCCCCCACATAATTTATTATTTTTCTTCCAACAAAAACACTCGACTAGTCGACTAAAGTAGGATCACAATAACACAAATATGCTCTCATAATATAACTTTTTTTTCTCTTTTTTTTTTCTTTTTCTTTTTTTTCTGTTTTTTTTTCGAGAGCTAAAGCAACAATAATATAGACAATAACAATGATCCCACGATTTTATTACACATGCCGACTATCAAGCAACAAACCCAATTTTCAATATTTCCCCCAAAAGTAAGATCAACAATAAACCCCTCCTTGCACACCTTATTACTCCCTGAAGCACTCTACTAGCCTTTGACAATGCGGGTTCAAATTAATGTAAGGCCAATACAAGAAAAAGGTCTAGGCAAGTAATGTGGTATGTCACCGAAAAAATAGGATTAAGCTCAACGGGTTAACTAATTGATCATGTAAACATGGTATGGTAATATGGGAAAATATGCGGTTAATCCTAATGCCTTTATCATTTTAATCGTCAAATAATGTCATGCGTTTCAAGAAAGACCTCAAACAACTGCTAGCAATGCAACAATCCGTGGACACTCAAGCAAACGAATAAAATTGCAACAAATGCAATATGGCTCAAAAGCTCACTTGGTAGGAAAAACATACTCAATCCCAAGCAAAAATCTCTCTAACGCACCTACTTGTATTCAAAGCATGCAAACTAAATCAACTTGCACATATTCATGTCCTTCTAATTACTCACAACATTCAATAAGTCTACTAGCTTCAACTTACTAGTGTATGTGTGTGCACAAGAACAAAGCATATCACTTCTCAATCAAAAACGTCAACAACACAAAATTCCTATCAAGCATGGGTGCAAATACAAACTATTATGAACTCACATGATATATAAAAACAGAATGTCCTATATGAAACAAACGTAGATTTCACGAACATAAATGCATAATTTACTACTAATATGCAAAGCATGAAATCCTACATGAACACAATGACTCAAAATCACAATTATATACACTACTTATCCCTCAAACCACCCCCAAACTTAAAATATTCAATGTCCTCATTGAATGGAAGTAAATACGAGGGAAAGTAGAAAACATACCTTGGGTTGCCTCCCAAGAAGCGCTTCTTTAACGTCAATAGCTTGACGTTACTTCCAAGCCTCCATTAAGGATGATAATAGTTTGCCTGGTCATCTCTTCGTGAAACTTCATCGTCATCACGGCGGCACACTTTCTGCCCCTTCTCCTCGCTTGGGCTATTCGTATAACAAATATGTCCTGTTCCAATGCCTTCTTCTGTTGACCCAAAATCTGTCAATTTGTAGAACAACACACAATCGCGGGCTTCGGTTGAATATAATGGAGGAGGATAAATGTAAGTTTTTGAAGCCTTTGTTTCCTCAAAGAGAACTTCCTCCATTGGCACTGTAACGCCCCCAAATCCACCCTAACAGGGGACCCGGGTCGTCACATTGTCTCAATATGATAACGCAATAACAATGCCAAATTTTATTACAACGGAGCATAAATGTCCCACTCTGCAGGTCCAAGATCGTCTTCACAACATAGTACAAACCAACTTGATACATCTCGAAATAATATGTTACAAAAGTTCACAACAGTAGAAATATAAAGATTCCATCTGGATCTTCTAATTATTGTCGCCATAGCCTTGCGCTTTCCCCTTGCCTTTATAACCCTGGCTGGACGTCTCACCTCTTTCCGTCTTGACAGCTGAACAAAATGTTGTAAAGCAAGAATGAGCAACTATAGTGCTCAGCAAGTTCTCTTCTCGCTCGGTATATAAATATAATAAAGTTTACTGAAATAAATACTCAAAATTTTAATGTCGGATATCACAATATGATTTGGCTCAAATTCATCTTGAAAATATCATACTCGAAAGGCTCAAAACTCTTCTCAAAACAGAATACTCAAAAGACTCATTACTCATCTCGAAACAGAATACTCGATAACTCATTTGATATAACTCTGATAACTCATGATTTAAGAATGAACTGGTCTTCCACCTCTCCGTATCTCGGTGGGGCGATCAACTAACCAACCAAGAATACCGGCCTCCAATGACACCGCACTTCGCCTGATCACGGCTACAATACGATATCAACTATAATATATATGTATGAATGCTAGCATCATAATGGTTATCAATTCAACCAAGGCAACAAGGTGCCAAATTATTCTCGGGTCCGTAAAACGGTACACGAGTCTCTCTTTCTCTATAATGGGCCTCTTGCCCAAAATTGACCAGTAGAATACAGAATTCACGAATATTTGGGGTACAGATAACTTGAAGTAATTCTTCCAGAAAATATTTACAAATCTGGCGGACTGCTAGTCTGACTCGATTTTACCACCAATCCGAACAATGGACTGATGTAAATTCTCAATAATAATAATTTATCGGTTGACACGAACAAAATGTCAAACCTTGACAATAAACTCAACTATCTCGAAATTATGAGAATAGTCTTAAGATTGAAGTAATTGGGAGTCGTACTGAACAAATAGTACTTCTCAATATTTATAATACTCAACATTGATGAACGTTTAAATAGAATATTTTTCACTTGATCGACGAATAAAAATCTCTAACAATTATAATTTTTAAACTCCTATCGGTTAATTCGAACGAGGAACTAACCAGAAGATAATCAATAAATAACGATTGAATTTGTACAATAAATTCAATCGAAAAGAATAAATTTAACTATCTCAGACGAATGAGATTAGTTTCACTGAATCAAAATAATAGTCGTCTCGAATTAATGAGATCGACCTGATAGCAACTAAATTATTTCTACGCTTATAGGGATTATAATTCTCAATAAACTAAATTAACAGCATAATAATATTTAAGGAGAAATAATGCTCAAAAGAAATTATTTCATCATACGAAGCAACAGATAAATCTCAACATATAATATCTCGAAAATAATTAAGGAATTAAATAATACGAACAGAAATTCACAGTTTCCAAAAGTTAGGGTAGGAATGAATTTGCCTCGATCTCGAAGTGCAAATGAATGCAGATAAAAATTATACTCTACCCGTGAACTTGGCGTCGATCTACGGTTCGGGGATTATTCTCTAAAAAATGGCAACCAGAAATACGTGAGCGATTCTTCAGAATAAAATACTCCCGATTCGATAATCTAATTAATAATAATATAATATCTCATAAAATCTCCGGAATAAATAACGGAAATTAATTCCGGGATAAATATTTCATCGAACACAGGAATTAAATCTGGAGAATATATCCTATTTTTAATATCTGGAAATCTAAATTCTTACTCAAAATGAAAAATTCAAACATCCATTTTTATTCAATTTAAATCCAAAATAATTATTCTCATTTTTTAAACTAATTTATCAAAGAATTCTAATTTTTAAGAAATCTCACAAATTCTAATTTACTAAACTCATTAATAATATAAAACAAATTTTAAATCTCTAAATTAAATCTGACTCGATCCGGTTAATTAAAATAAACCAGAAAATATTAAAAACAGCTTTCCAGAATAAAATCATATATTATTCTATTTATTCACAAATATACCCTTTTTATTGAAAATTAATAAATCTCTAATTTGTTTTCAAAATCATAATAATACTTATTTAATTAATTAGATAAGTCTAAATTACATTTTTAAAAACTCTAAATAATTCTATTTAATTAATAATGCAATTAAATTATTATTTACCCAATAATTTAAATAACGGTTCAACTAATAAAATTTTGATTTTTAACGAACTATCGCTAAATTACTAAACGGTATCGTTTTAACAGGAAAAAAAATTGACGTGGGCCCCACTTTCCCCGTGGGCCCCACCCTGTTTCCTGCATCTCCCCCAAACAAACTCCCTGCATCTCTCTCATTCTCTCTCAACCAATCTCTCTCTCCCTCTTCTTCCTCTCCCTCTCTCCCTATCTCTCTCAGCCTCTCTTCTTTCTCTCCACCATCTCTCTCCCTATCCCTCTCTCTCTCTCGAATCTCTCTCGTCTCTCTCTCTCTCTCTCTCTCTCTCTCTCTCTTCTCCCTCTCCCTCTTTCTCTTCTCCCCGTCAACACTACTCCGACCACAATAATAACAAACACCACCACCGAAACGGTGGTGGTCGACTCCTCCCCCTTCCCCGAATCAATCTCTCTGCACACCCGCTTATCCATCTAACAATCTCCGACTCCGCCTCTCTCCCTCTATCCACTCTCTTCTTCGACTCCACATCAACAACAACACAACCACAATCCACAACAACAATCTCTCTCAAGTTCCTTCCTCTCCCCTAAACTCTCTCTAATCTCTCCCGACTCTGTACTACAACAACAACACAAATCCCTCATCCCCCTTATAACTCCGCCTCTCTCCTCTCGTTTCCTCACTTCGAACGAACCAAGCAACAACAAAACAAGCACAAACAGCGAATCGAAAGAAAAAAAATGGAAGTTAAACTACCTGTGTTTATAACCGCGATTGTATGTATATATGAATGGGTTTGTAAAAAAAAGAAAAACTAAGTCCGGTTTTGGGTTTAAGAAGAAATAGACAATCTGTGATTGTATGTATATAGGCCGAGTATTTTGGTTAAAATGAACTAGAAAACTAAAGAGTGTTGTTTGTGTAAAATGAATGGCACGGCTCTCTGTTTTAAAAATTGGCAAGGGTTGTATAATTTAGTGCTGATAAATTTAAAAATTAAAAAGGACTAATTAATGGGAACAAAATCATTGCAAAAATGTTTAGTGGACATAATGCTTAATCATTATCATTTAAGTGGCAATTAATAATTAAAAAGAAATAAAACAAATGGGGGACAAATTGATTTGATATAATGATGCAAATATTTAATATAAATATTTAGTGAAAGATTTCGTTTTTCTCCCGCTGATTAATTAAAACGAGACTCTAAAATTCGGCTCAAAATTAAAATATATTTCGAAAATTCGTGGTTATTACAATCTTCCCCCCTTATAGGATTCCGTCCTCGGAATCAAACTATGCACTAAACAATTCAGGATATTTATTCCGCATTTCACTTTCTAATTCCCACGTGGCTTCCTCAACTTGGTGGTTTCTCCAAAGTACTTTCACTAAATTTACTTTCTTAGTTCTTAACTCTTGCACTTTGTAATCTAGGATCTCCACTGGCTTTTCTTCGTATGTCAAATCAGGACGAATTTCCACTGGTTCGTAGGTTATAACATGCCTGAAATCAGAATGGTATTCTCTTAACGCAGAAACATGAAACACATCGTGGATATGCTGAAGGTCTGGAGGTAGGGCCAACTGATAAGCTAGTGGTCCTATCTTCTTAAGAATCTCAAAAGGTCCTATATATCTGGGACTTAACTTGCCTTTCTTTCCGAATCTCATTACTCCTTTCCAAGGTGAAACTTTTAGCATCACTTTATCTCCCACTTCAAACGCTTTGTCTTTCCTCTTTTGATTTGCATACTTCCTCTGTCGATCTTGAGCTGCAACTAACCTTTTTCGAATAACCTCGGTTGCTTGCTTAGTTTGTTGAAGTAATTCCGGTCCTAGTATCTTTCTTTCTCCTACTTCATCCCAATATAACGGTGATCTACACTTCCTTCCGTACAAAGCTTCATAAGGTGCCATACATATGATCGAATGGTAACTATTGTTGTAAGCAAACTCGACTAGGGGCAAATGCTCATCCCAACTTCCTTTAAAATCAAGTGCACAGGCTCTTAACATATCTTCAACTGTTTGAATCGTCCTTTCACTTTGTCCGTCGGTCTGTGGATGATAAGCAGTGCTCAGATTTAACTTCGTGCCAAGACATTCTTGAAAACTTTTCCAAAATCGAGAAGTAAAACGGGCATCTCTATCAGATACAATCGAAACAGGTACTCCGTGACGAACCACAATCTCCTTTAGGTATATGTTCACCAATCTCTCAACGGAATACTTATCACTAATTGGTAGGAAATGCGCAGATTTAGTGAGTCGGTCGACAATAACCCAAATAGCATCGTGACTGGCTCTAGTTCGGGGCAATCCTACGACAAAATCCATGGTAATATGCTCCCATTTCCACTCGGGTATCTCTAAAGGTTGTAGAAGTCCACTTGGTCGTTGATGTTCCGCCTTCACTTTCTGACATGTCAAACACTTACTTACCCATTCTGCAATCTCCCTCTTTATGTTGGGCCACCAATAATTCAACTTGATGTCTTGATACATCTTTGTGCTCCCTGGGTGAATGGAATATCTCGAGTTATGCGCTTCGGTCATAATTTCCTCCTTCAACGCTGTAACATTAGGAATCCATATTCTCGATGCAAATCGCTTAATTCCCTTTTCATCTTTTGAACTTAGAATTTCTTCTCCGGTCAACTCTGATCTTCTTTCTTCCATTACTTGTTCTTGACAACGTCGAATTTTCTCGAGTAACTCTGGTTGAAACTGAATGCTGTAAACTCTTTCATTGTTTTGGACTGGGACCTTGACTTCTAATTCCATTTTCTCAAATTCTCTGACCAATTCTTCTGAGGTTGTCAACAGGTTTAGTCTCTCCTTTCTACTTAATGCATCAGCTACAACATTAGCCTTCCCTGGGTGGTAATTTATCGAGCAATCATAGTCCTTGATCAATTCTAACCATCTTCTCTGTCTCATGTTTAATTCCTTCTGCGTGAATATATACTTTAAGCTCTTGTGATCCGTGTAAATCTCACATTTCTCTCCATAAAGGTAATGTCTCCAAATCTTGAGTGCGAAAACAATAGCAGCAAGTTCCAAATCGTGAGTAGGGTAACGGGACTCATACTCCTTCAGTTGCCGAGAGGCGTAAGCTATTACTTTTCCGTGTTGCATCAAAACCCATCCTAAACCCTTGTGAGAAGCGTCGCTGAAAATTACGAAATCGCCTTTTTCATGGGGTAAGGTCAACACCGGGGCAGTAGTCAATCTCTTCTTCAATTCTTGAAAGCTTTCTTCGCATTTGGGGGTCCATTCAAACTTTTCACTCTTTCTGGTAAGTCGAGTCAGTGGCGTAGCTATCTTTGAGAAATCCTTCACGAATCTACGATAGTATCCGTCCAATCCAAGGAAACTTCTAACTTCGGTTGGAGTCTTGGGTCTCTCCCAATCTGCTACGGCTTCTATCTTTGCGGGGTCTACAGAAATCCCTTCGCCGCTTACAATGTGTCCCAAAAATTGAACTTCTTTTAGCCAGAATTCACACTTTGAGAATTTCGCATATAACTTTTCCTTCCTCAGCGTTTCCAGAACCAAACGGAGGTGTTCAGCATGTTCCACAGGAGACTTCGAGTATATCAGGATGTCATCAATAAATACAATCACGAACTTGTCCAAGTATCTCTTGAACACACGATTCATCAAATCCATAAAAGCAGCTGGCGCATTCGTCAATCCAAAAGACATGACTAAGAATTCGTAATGTCCATATCGGGTCCTAAAAGCAGTCTTAGGAATATCTTCAGGCTTGATCTTTAGTTGATGATAGCCGGATCTCAAATCGATCTTTGAAAAACATCTAGCTCCCTTAAGTTGGTCAAACAGATCGTCGATTCGAGGTAGAGGGTACTTATTCTTGATGGTCATCTTGTTCAACTCCTGATAATCAATACATAGTCGCATGGATCCGTCCTTCTTCTTCACGAACAGCACTGGAGCTCCCCAAGGGGATACACTTGGCCTGATTACGCCTTTGTCAAGTAATTCTTGCAGTTGGGTAGCCAACTCTTTCATCTCAACTGGAACCATTCGGTATGGTGCTTTGGAAATTGGTGCAGTTCCCGGGGCAAGATCTATATTGAATTCTATTTCTCTGTCGGGCGGCAATCCCGGTAACTCTTCAGGAAAAACATCTTCGAATTGATTCACTACAGGAATTTCATCAATGGCAGAGGCTTGCTTCTCGTTGTCAACCACATAAGCTAAGTAGGCTTGACACCCACTCCTTAGTAGTTTCTTCGCTTGAATCATAGTCAGAAAATTACTGGTAGGTTTCCTTCCTCGAAATTGTATTCTTTTGCCGTTGGGTCCCTTTACACTAACCCACTTACACCGACAATTGATTTGAGCATCATAACGTGTCAACCAATCCATTCCCAGAATTATATCAAACTCCCCTAAATTATAAGAAAGAAGGTCTGCTTCGAAACGTTGTCCTTGGATTTCGATTCCACAATCTGGACATATCTGATCTACAGGGACTTTTTCCTGATTTGCTACTTCTATAATCAATGTCTCCCCTAATGGTACGGACTGAATATCCAATTTATTCCTAAAATTCTCCGATATGAAAGATTTTGTTGCTCCTGAATCAAACAAAACACATGCATCTACAGAATTGACTAAAAGCGTACCTGCAATCACATCACTATCAGCAATAGCATCCTTCACCGTCATGTTGAAAGTACGAGCAGTTGGCTTGTTGCTGGGAGGTGCCATGAGTCTAGGTGCAGTTGTCTCCTTTGGTGGTGACTTGCAATCTCTTGCAATATGTCCCTTCTTTCCGCAATTGAAACAAGTAACGGCCTTATCCTTGCAGTGAGAAGAATAGTGCCCTTTTTGTCTATAGTTGTAACAAACAATGCTGGCCAGATTACATGGTCCTGGGTGCTTCCTTCCACACGTTTTGCATTCGGGTAGCGGTGGCCTTCCTTGAATTAGATTGGCTGCCTGAGTGGGTCTGGACCTTTGATTGTTTCCCCTAGTGTCTTGATTCTTAGTTCTCTTTGTATCATTGCTTCTGTCTTCCCGCTTCACAAAAGGTCTCTTTCCATTCCGATCGTCCGGCTTCCTCTCAAAATTATTTCCACGATTCTGAAACTTCCTTTTCTTCATATCCTTGTCCTTTGAGTACAACTCAGATCCACTTTCCACAATAGATGCTTTTTGAACCACAGTAGCATAGTTGGTGATTTCTAGGACCGCAACTCGATTCTGGATCCACGGCTTTAGCCCTAGTTGAAAACGTTTAGCTCTCTTTTCGTCAGTATCAACATGGTAAGGCACAAACCTAGAGAGTTCAGAAAACTTGGCTTCATATTCAGCTACAGTCATGTTGCCTTGCTTGAGTTCCAGAAACTTGACCTCCATTTGACTCTCCAAGTATTTAGGAAAATATTTCTCTAAGAATAGCTGCGTGAACCTGGTCCAGGGTATGACTACGTTCCCTTCCATTGCTCTATTTGATTCCCACCAATAATTCGCTTCACCTTTTAACATGTAGGCTGCAAAGATGGTTTTCTTCTCTTCTTCCACCCCTACGATCTCAAAGGTCTTTTCTATTTCACGTAACCATATTCTTGCTTCAACGGGATCGGTAGTACCCTTAAACTCAGGGGGATTCAGAGATTTAAATGATTTGAAACTAACGGTGGCCTGTGTCAGTTGAGCTGGAGGTAGATTTCCTCCCACTGGATGTTGGTTCCGTTAGGGCTGAAGGTTCTGGGTATGCTGAATAAGAAAGTTCATAAGTAGACTCATCGGGTTATTTTCTTGATTAGGATCTCGAGCGAGTTGTGGTTCCGGGTTTGGAACTTGGTTCTGAGGTGGAACCTCATTCTCTGGATTCACCACGGGTTGAGGACGAGGATTCTTTGCGGGTCTTCCTCTTTTTGGTGCCATCTTTTTCTATAAAGATGAAAACAATAGGGTATGTTATATCTCAGGTTTGCAATTATACGACACCATTGCTGGCACAATTACGATAGGCATTCATAAAAATTACTCGGTCAAATTCCTGGTTCCTCGAAATAAATCATACTCAAAATCGTGACTCTTATTCTTAGTATAACTAACAGTTCTCGGGAAACCTTATAAGTTCTAAAATTCAAACGTTATTAATCTCTGGTTCTCGAATTCTGGTTAAACTCATTTAAATCGGAACTTTTGCAAATAAGTTGTTATCTATATCGGGGTAGCATGAGGATACAATATCACATGATACTCTACTATAACACAATTTTCCAATAAATAAAGCAAGATAGCAGTTAACAGATCAGAATATACAATAATGAAAAGGTACAACTACTGGTACGGTACATGTCATAACACTGAATATAATACATCTCAGCTACATCAAATACATATAACAAGAAACTATGTACATCCCAATACAGAAAGATCTAATGTGACGCCATCCAGAAACTGGTTCACCGCTAGCTACTCTAGCCAAACGATGAGGATGCTCAAACGTGCAAATAGGTCATCAACGTGGGAACATCTCACCGACCCTCCTATGGAACTCTGCTACGATATCTGCAATCATGGTGGCAACTCTGGCACGGTCAATCTGTCCGGTACTCAATGACGGCAAGGCAGCAAAGTCAGTCTGTAGTCCCATCAAAACGGTAAGAGCAATCTGATGCATAATCTCCATGGGGACATCTCTCACCAGTAAACTCCTTCCGTGATGCACAACAAAAGGATCAGGAACAGCCAACAATCTAAGGATACCATCCCTAGTAGCAAAGATCTCCTCATAACGAGCCCATAACCATCGATAATGCTGGAAGAGAGAATGATGAACGTGCCAAGGGACCATCTCTCTTGCCGCTCCCTCATACTCCGGGTGAACAGGTGGCATCGCAGTAGTAGTAACAGGGGCCGCAGTGGCTGAGTCGGAGCACGAACAGGTATAGTAGGTGCCGATGGGGCAGTATCACAAGCAGGAGTATCACCGGCCTGTGGAAACATGTAGTTCGGTATGGTAGGGACTGACGGAGCCGAAACATATACTGGAACCTGGGAAGTAAACCAGTCAGCAAAAGCTACCACTCTGGTGGGTGTATCAACTCTAGACTCTGGGGCAGCTGAACTAGGCACTACGTCAGTGTGGATAGGTGAATGCAGCCTCTCATCAACCTGATCAGCAATCTCTGGCTCTGGGGTCTCAGCTCTAAACATCTCGGGGGTAAACAGTGAGGTAGTCTGCTCTATCTGCTCAGTCTCTATCTGAATCTCATGTGGAGGTGTATCTAAGTCAATCACATGTGGAGGTGAAGGTGAAAGTATTTGGACAGAAGAATCCTCCGAGTCGCTACTGATCACCATGTACTCCTCTGATGGGTCACTATCCATCCCTGAGCTAGGATCTAGAGGTCCTAGTGGGTATGGGGTAGGGGATCTGTCTCCAGTAGGAAAGAAACCGGTAGATCCTGAAGAAGACATCTACAAAAGCAAAGAGTCTCGGTCACAAACAGGTTCTAGTCGACTATAAACGCATATAAATATATAATGGTGTAAGACACTTGGTGCTAAAATCTCCACGTTGTATAATACCTCTATATTCTCACGTCATGTTATAATTCTAGGCTCGTACGATTCCTAAAAATATAACTATGGCTCTGATACCAAAACTGTAACGCCCCCAAATCCACCCTGACAGGGGACCCGGGTCGTCACATTGTCTCAATATGATAACGCAATAACAATGCCAAATTTTATTACAACGGAGCATAAATGTCCCACTCTGCAGGTCCAAGATCGTCTTCACAACATAGTACAAACCAACTTGATACATCTCGAAATAATATGTTACAAAAGTTCACAACAGTAGAAATATAAAGATTCCATCTGGATCTTCTAATTATTGTCGCCATAGCCTTGCGCTTTCCCCTTGCCTTTATAACCCTGGCTGGACGTCTCACCTCTTTCCGTCTTGACAGCTGAACAAAATGTTGTAAAGCAAGAATGAGCAACTATAGTGCTCAGCAAGTTCTCTTCTCGCTCGGTATATAAATATAATAAAGTTTACTGAAATAAATACTCAAAATTTTAATGTCGGATATCACAATATGATTTGGCTCAAATTCATCTTGAAAATATCATACTCGAAAGGCTCAAAACTCTTCTCAAAACAGAATACTCAAAAGACTCATTACTCATCTCGAAACAGAATACTCGATAACTCATTTGATATAACTCTGATAACTCATGATTTAAGAATGAACTGGTCTTCCACCTCTCCGTATCTCGGTGGGGCGATCAACTAACCAACCAAGAATACCGGCCTCCAATGACACCGCACTTCGTCCGATCACGGCTACAATACGATATCAACTATAATATATATGTATGAATGCTAGCATCATAATGGTTATCAATTCAACCAAGGCAACAAGGTGCCAATTATTCTCGGATCCGTAAAACGGTACACGAGTCTCTCTTTCTCTATAATGGGCCTCTTGCCCAAAATTGACCAGTAGAATACAGAATTCCCGCATATTTGGGGTACAGATAACTTGAAGTAATTCTTCCAGAAAATATTTACAAATCTGGCGGACTGCCAGTCTGACTCGATTTTACCACCAATCCGAACAATGGACTGATGTAAATTCTCAATAATAATAATAATTTATCGGTTGACACGAACAAAATGTCAAACCTTGACAATAAACTCAACTATCTCGAAATTATGAGAATAGTCTTAAGATTGAAGTAATTGGGAGTCGTACTGAACAAATAGTACTTCTCAATATTTATAATACTCAACATTGATGAACGTTTAAATAGAATATTTTTCACTTGATCGACGAATAAAAATCTCTAACAATTATAATTTTTAAACTCCTATCGGTTAATTCGAACGAGGAACTAACCAGAAGATAATCAATAAATAACGATTGAATTTGTACAATAAATTCAATCGAAAAGAATAAATTTAACTATCTCAGACGAATGAGATTAGTTTCACTGAATCAAAATAATAGTCGTCTCGAATTAATGAGATCGACCCGATAGCAACTAAATTATTTCTACGCTTATAGGGATTATAATTCTCAATAAACTAAATTAACAGCATAATAATATTTAACGAGAAATAATGCTCAAAAGAAATTATTTCATCATACGAAGCAACAGATAAATCTCAACATATAATATCTCGAAAATAATTAAGGAATTAAATAATACGAACAGAAATTCACAGTTTCCAAAAGTTAGGGTAGGAATGAACTTGCCTCGATCTCGAAGTGCAAATGAATGCAGATAAAAATTATACTCTACCCGTGAACTTGGCGTCGATCTACGGTTCGGGGATTATTCTCTAAAAAATGGCAACCAGAAATACGTGAGCGATTCTTCAGAATAAAATACTCCCGATTCGATAATCTAATTAATAATAATATAATATCTCATAAAATCTCCGGAATAAATAACGGAAATTAATTCCGGGATAAATATTTCATCGAACACAGGAATTAAATCTGGAGAATATATCCTATTTTTAATATCTGGAAATCTAAATTCTTACTCAAAATGAAAAATTCAAACATCCATTTTTATTCAATTTAAATCCAAAATAATTATTCTCATTTTTTTAAACTAATTTATGAAAGAATTCTAATTTTTAAGAAATCTCACAAATTCTAATTTACTAAACTCATTAATAATATAAAACAAATTTTAAATCTCTAAATTAAATCTGACTCGATCCGGTTAATTAAAATAAACCAGAAAATATTAAAAACAGCTTTCCAGAATAAAATCATATATTATTCTATTTATTCACAAATATACCCTTTTTATTGAAAATTAATAAATCTCTAATTTGTTTTCAAAATCATAATAATACTTATTTAATTAATTAGATAAGTCTAAATTACATTTTTAAAAACTCTAAATAATTCTATTTATTTAATAATGCAATTAAATTATTATTTACACAATAATTTAAATAACGGTTCAACTAATAAAATTTTGATTTTTAACGAACTATCGCTAAATTACTAAACGGTATCGTTTTAACAGAAAAAAAATTGATGTGGGCCCCACTTTCCCCGTGGGCCCCACCCTGTTTCCTGCATCTCCCCCAAACAAACTCCCTGCATCTCTCTCATTCTCTCTCAAGCAATCTCTCTCTCCCTCTTCTTCCTCTCCCTCTCTCCCTATCTCTCTCAGCCTCTCTTCTTTCTCTCCACCATCTCTCTCCCTATCCCTCTCTCTCTCTCGAATCTCTCTCTCTCTCTCTCTCTCTCTCTCTCTTCTCCCTCTCCCTCTTTCTCTTCTCCCCGTCAACACTACTCCGACCACAATAATAACAAACACCACCACCGAAACGGTGGTGGTCGACTCCTCCCCCTTCCCCGAATCAATCTCTCTGCACACCCGCTTATCCATCTAACAATCTCCGACTCCGCCTCTCTCCCTCTATCCACTCTCTTCTTCGACTCCACATCAACAACAACACAACCACAATCCACAACAACAATCTCTCTCAAGTTCCTTCCTCTCCCTAAACTCTCTCTAATCTCTCCCGACTCTGTACTACAACAACAACACAAATCCCTCATCCCCCTTATAACTCCGCCTCTCTCCTCTCGTTTCCTCACTTCGAACGAACCAAGCAACAACAAAACAAGCACAAACAGCGAATCGAAAGAAAAAAAATGGAAGTTAAACTACCTGTGTTTATAACCGCGATTGTATGTATATATGACTGGGTTTGTAAAAAAAAGAAAAACTAAGTCCGGTTTTGGGTTTAAGAAGAAATAGACAATCTGTGATTGTATGTATATAGGCCGAGTATTTTGGTTAAAATGAACTAGAAAACCAAAGAGTGTTGTTTGTGTAAAATGAATGGCACGGCTCTCTGTTTTAAAAATAGGCAGGGGTTGTATAATTTAGTGCTGATAAATTTAAAAATTAAAAAGGACTAATTAATGGGAACAAAATCATTGCAAAAATGTTTAGTGGACATAATGCTTAATCATTATCATTTAAGTGGCAATTAATAATTAAAAAGAAATAAAACAAATGGGGGACAAATTTATTTGATATAATGATGCAAATATTTAATATAAATATTTAGTGAAAGATTTCGTTTTTCTCCCGCTGACTAACTAAAACGAGACTCTAAAATTCGGCTCAAAATTAAAATATATTTCGAAAATTCGTGGTTATTACAGGCTCTAATGCGCTACCTCCATCTTTAAACTCTGAGACAAGTAGAAGACCTGCATCTTTCCCATGTTCTTCATCCTCTTGGTTCGCACCTACCAATTCTTGAAACTTGCGTAGCTCATCAGTGTCCTCTTGGTACGCACATACCAATTCTTGAAATTTTTGTAGCTCATCATTGTCTGTCCCGAATTGTGCCCTTTCCAAATCATCCTCCTCACTAGCTTGATCAAATTCCTCACATGGCTTGTGAACACTCGCCTCCTCTTGGAATTTGTCTTCTTCAATTATGCATGCAGTACCTTGCTCCAAGTCATCGTTATTTTCTGGAATTGCCTCTCGTATGGATTGCTGTTTCTCTTGTTCCAAGACACTCAAAACTTGAGCAACTAGTGTCTCCATAGATTTGAGAGACTTCTCATGACTCTCTGCAAGCATCCTAATCTCCTTCCTAATCTCCTTCAAATCATCAACCTCATCTGACTGAAAAGTAGGAGTAGGTTGCTGATGTTGAAACTCTTCACTTCCAAAGAAATATGACATGTCTGGAACATCTTGCTGGTACTGTTGAGGATGGTATGGAAAATATGGTTGTTCCTCATAACTGACATATGGATCAACTCCTTCGTAGTAACAATATTGTGAGGGATCATGAACGCCAAAACACCGCTCACATTGATAAGGCATGGATGTCCTCGAATATGCCCACCATGGCAACTCCTCGCATGCCATCTTTAAAAACTCAAGTACCTGAAACACAACGAACTAAACAAGATAGTTAAGAAAAAAAATCCGAGTCAGTGAACTCTAACGACCACTATTGACAAGCACATAAACCAAAAATAAAACACCGATGATCCCCGGCAGCGGCGCCAAAAACTTGTTTGCACTAAATCACGCAAGCGTATGCGGTCACAAGTAATATAGAATAAAGTTGAGTTCGTTCCCACAGAGATCTGGTTATGGTTTTAATTCAGTAGATGGACCTATGCAACAATGTATGATTATTATTCACTGCTAAGACAATTAACAAATTGGAGTTTGATTAACTAAAAATTAACTAAGAAACAAATTAACAAACTAAGAATTAACTAACTAACGAGAATTTAAATCTAATTACTTCTGCAAGAGAAAGGATGGAATCCTAACTTCATTAAATACTTTGCTTATATCTGACGCCTTTAATCACTATGTGCAATGGTTATGATATCTGATCGGATAACACGAAACAAGTACACGCTACCTGTCAGCATACGTATACCAAACTAAACATACATCCACAAAAGAGATAGAAGATGAATAGACACCAATTATTCTTAGACCCTATATGTCTATGGAATTTGAAAACATAACGGTTGAAGAACAAGTTATCCATAAAGATCACACAGGGCAATATAAGTATTTTCATCTCATACTACGAATCATGTTGATAAACAATCATGAACCTATGCTAGCATGACAAGTTCTAAATCTCAAGATCCACTTTCACTTCACAAGAGATTAACAAATTAGATGTTAGCTACGCATCTAAATTCAATAAGCACAACCATACGAGGATATCAATTATACACCACACACAGATCTTTAAAGCATCAAGATACTAAAGCTCCATAAATAAATCCGTTAGAATCCCATGACAACGATTAGTTCATAATTGAACCTCTCATCATCATGGGATCTGATGAAACCATGATAAAAACAAAGTATAAAAAGATACAAATAATCCTAAGTAATTGATATGTAATAGTCTGTTAAATTACAATGGTAGGATGTGTTTATATAGGCTCTAGAAGTCTTGTCCACCAAGCAATTGCCTTTTTAGAGTTAGAATAGAAGATTGGCAATTTCCGTTCTTGAATGAGAATAGAATTGCAAATTCCATGTGTAGATCTGATTCTGGAATGTTCTAGCCGCCCAAAGCAATTACCATACTTATTAGAAGTAGGAATTATAGCAATTTCCTTGTCAAAGTTGAATTTCTGCAGTTCGGCACATAATACGTTTCCTAAACTGATTCTGTTTTTAAGGAAAATTTGTAGCTGACTTTTCTTTAATATTTCTGGGCCGTTCCAGTTGTAAGTGGACATCTGGACCACTTTAGAATGATAGAGAATCTCGTTAGCTTCGCGTGGACTGTAAGATCGTCCAAAACGGACTTCTAGAACTCAAGATATGGCCAAAACAAAATCAGAAATTCTGGCTGATTTTCCCCAGCACGCCCGCAGCGCAGGAGCGCCGGTTGGGCGCCTGAAGCGCCGGTGCAATCTGCATAAACACGGATGGAAGCTCCCGGCTCGGTCCCGATCTACGAAAATTGATTTTTCTTCGATTTTTAAGCTTTTTCTTTCGTTCCTTTTGCATGAGCTTCAGTCTTTCATCCTTAATGACTTGTATACTTCTTGGTAGTTGACCTTAGCCTCCATTCTTCATTCCATATCATAAATAAACTCCAAATAACGACGGAAACTACACCTTTAATTGACATTTCTTCAACCCTGCACAATTAAGCAAAACACATCAAAACTACCACAAACTTGAGGCCAAAGTAATCAATTTAAGCCAAATTAGAATGCTCTAAGTA
Source organism: Saposhnikovia divaricata (assembly GCA_036435485.1). NCBI lineage: Eukaryota > Viridiplantae > Streptophyta > Magnoliopsida > Apiales > Apiaceae > Saposhnikovia > Saposhnikovia divaricata. The sequence continues at coordinate 14,587,565 of CM071600.1, forward strand.
GATATAAAATCCACTTATCAATGAGATTAGTTAGAAAATATAGAAAATATATTACCTTTTCAGCTAGAAAAGGTAAGCAATTAGTTATTAGTAATTATAATATATTAGTTATTTCATTAATAATTAGAACGATCATATTTTTGGAAAAAATAGATTTTAGTTAGAAAAGTTAGAAAAGCTAATAGCTGAAAAAGATAGTTGGTTAGTTATAATTTAGGGGAAGTGTTGGGAGAGCTGCGTGTGATATTTTGATAAAAGATTGTGTTTTATTTTTTAATAAGTAAGTAAAATAATTAATGGTAATAAAGTAAAATAATTAAATAAGGTAAGTACTGTGAAAGATAATTGGTTAGTTATTATTTAGAAGAAAATGAGATATTTTAGTTATAAAATATAGAAAAGATATTACCTTTTAGCTGGAAAAGGTTATCAGTTTTTTTTTTGCCAAGAAGGTTATCTCTTAAAAAAAAGGTTATCAGTTAGTTATTACTCCCTCAGTTTTTTTATATTAGTCGCTTGACTTTTCTACACGTACTTTTAAGTGTTTTGATTGCATAGTTAAAATTAATTTTTTCAATTAATTTTTTTTGTGAATTAAAATTTTGATTACATATTTTTATTCAAAAAAAAATAATTTTAGCTATGTGGTCAATGCACCTAAAAATGTGTGCAAAAAAGTCAAAAGACTAATATAAAAAAACAAAGGGAGTAGTAATTATAATGTATTAGTTATTTCATTAATTAGAACGATCATGTTTTTGAAAAGAATAGATTTTAGTTAGAAAAGTTAATAGTTGAAAAAAGTAGTTGGTTAATTATTATTTAGGGGAAGTGTTAGTTTATTCTTTTAATTAAAACAATCATATTTTTGTAAAGATGGGATTATAGTTAGAAAAGTTAGAAAAGGTAGAAAGGGTAGCTGAAAATGATAATTGGTTAGTTATTATTTGGAAGAAAATGAGATATTTTAGTTAGAAAATATAGAAAAGATATTAATTAGGTTTTAGCTGGAAAAGGTAATCAGTTAATTATTAGTAATTATAATATATTAGTTATTTCATTAATTAGAACGATTTTGTAAAGAATGGATTTTAGTTAGAAAAGTTATAAAATGTAATAGTTAAAAAAGGTAGTTGGTTACTTATTATTTTGGGAAAGTGTTGAGAAGAGTTGCGTGTGATATTTTGAGAAAAGATCGTGTTTTGTTTTTTTTATAAGTAAGTAAAATAATTAATGTTAATAAAGTAAAACAATTAAATAAGGTAAGTAATGTACCGTACCGTACCAAAACTTTTGATGTTTCGTCTTTTATAATATAGTATAGATAGATAGTATAGATATAGATAAGCATAAAAGAGATCGTATCCATAATTTTGGTCTCTTAATTTTGGTTTCTGTATTGCTAAAATCAACTAAACTGTTGAAATTAATAATTTTAAAAATAGTCGATCAAGATTATATCATATTAAAAAGAAAATTTTAATCTAAATAGGATATAATTAAAAAAGGTTGTATTACAATTAAATTTTGAAAGAAAATTATAATCTAAAAAAGGTTGTATTAGAATAGAATTTTATTTATTTTATTTACTATTTATTAATATTAAAAAAATCAGATTTACTATTTGGGCTCTATACTTAGATCTACAAATCAGATTTGGATGATTTTACAGCCCACGTGAAACTCATAAAATTATCTTTAATTTTATGATGATTTTATAATTATCATCCAATTGGAAATACTTAGAATCTCAAAATAAAATATATTCACTAATGTTTTACATTAAACCTATTCGATGTAGAAGACCGACAATGATTATTTTATTCAATGTAAAAAACCTAATTATATATGTTTTAAATCATTAATATACACTTTTTAATATTTTAGTATAACTGCACTTTTTAGTTTACATATTAAAATACGAAATATTTTTTTATGCTAGATCCAACAGTTTTCATCTATTTATTTTAAGATCTAACGGTTCTTATGAGAACCAGACTACGGAGTACCAAAGTTTTGGACAAAATTTCACTTACACTTACTTTTAAAGTTGTATTTGGTTGTTAGTAGAACTTTTTTTCAAATAAAGAAGGATATTTTGATAATCATAACAAAATATAAGTACATTTCTTAAATCGAATAGAATTTTAAACGTAAAAAATTGTCAATTTTTTTCTCTTTTGTTTTTGCGTAATTGGAAAATAATTGTTAAACCATCACTAAAATAGCGATTATTTTTTTAATTTCACGTGGGCTGTGAAATCGTCCAAATCAAATTTTAAGATTCAAGATATAACAAAAAAATTAAATTGAACGTGTAAAATATACTAAGAGAAAAATGGTCCTACAGTTAAGTGTAGAGAATTTCCTAAAGTTAAGCTATCAAAACTACGTAGTTTTGATGAATTTTTTTATTTATTTAGAAGGGCCCCGCAAGGGCATTATTGATTGTACATATGTGTCACAATCTTAATGGTTAACTTTAGGAGAATTTCCTAAATTTAACTATAGGAACATATTAAATGAGAAAAATGGTCCTACAAGTAACTGTAGAGAATTCCCTAAAGTTAAGCTATCAAAACTACGTAGTTTTGATGAATTTTTTTATTTATTTAGAAGGGCCCCGCAGGGGCATTATTGTTTGTCGGTTTGGTTATCCTTATTATTAAATAAATAAATAATAATAATAATAATAATAATAATTATAAATATTATTTTACAGAAACAAAAACTCAAAAAACTAATTACTGATGTTAATTTAATTATATTCCAATTAAAATTTCTCTACCCATATTGAGCTTAGAGATGGCAAAAAAATCCGATCCGACGGATACCCGATCCGAAACCCGAAATTTTGGATAACCCGAACCCGATTTTTTGGATTTGGATTTGGATTTGGATTTGATTTTCAAACCCAAAAATTTTTGGATTTGGATTTGGATATTATGAAACCCGATCCGAAACCCGAAAACCGATCCAAACCCGATCCAAACCCGAAACCCGAAAAAAACCCGAATATATATATATATATATATATATATATGTGTGTGTGTGTGTGTGGGTGGGTGTGTGTGTGTGTATGTATGTATATATGTATATAATTTATACTATAATATATTTCATAATGTAATACATTTTATATAAAAGTCATTGGTGCATCGTATAACAAATAACCTTGTATTATTAAAACCGAAATATTAAAACATTTTTAGACTCTAAGTGTTTAAGATGTATTTCATATCAAATCTATTTGGTTATTTTAATGATTTAAATTCATTTAAAAATTGATTATATGTAAAATTTTATAACGAAATTAAATATTAAAATATTAAAATTAATGCACAGAATATAATTTATTTATATAATATTAATAATACTTTTTATAATGTATAAATATTATAGTGTGTGTTATATAAAACTTGATTGAAAATTTCTGGTTTTCGGGTTTCGGGTATTATCCAAATCCAAAAAATTTCGGGTTTCGGGTATACCCGAAATCCACCCGAAATCCATTGGATCGGGTTCGGGTTTCAGTTTTCGGGTATTTTTCGGGTTCGGGTCGGGTTCGGGTTTTATCCAAAAAATCGGATTTGGATTTTGCCAAACCCGACCCGATCCGACCCGATTGCCAGCCCTAATTGAGCTTCTTCTTGGACTCTTTCTTCTGCTCTCCAACAACTCAATTACCCATCATCTCCAAATATTTCACTACCACTGCTCTCCAACAACTCAATTACCCATCATCTCCAAATATTTCACTACCACTAGCGTCAAAAGTCTGATCTCCCAACTAAGCCAATAATCAATTAGTTGTTGAATCAAGGATTAAAACACGTTAACTTTTAATTTAAAACATAATTTTACAGTGATTAATATATACCCAAAAATATCACATCATATAATCACGAACAAAATATAATAGAAATACGCATACAACGAATAAAGACCGTTAGATTTTTAGTAAAAAATAAGAACCGTTCGATTTAATGTTTAGATGTATTATATGATTAAATTAATTTACCAAAATTTCAAGGTTCGAATTCCGTTAACGACATATTTATTTTAATTTTTTTAGTATAAGTTTAAATCATGCATATCATCAATTAAATTTGTAATAATTATTTAAATTAAAACTAAAAATAAATTATTGAAAATATGATTATATAAATAAATAAATATATATATATATATATATATATAATATAATAAAATTATTTCATATCAAAAGAAATCCATGTATCGCTTGGGTTAGAAGCTAGTAAATTAAAAAAAATCCGAAAACCCAAAAAAAAAAAATTATAAAGAATCTAAATATAATAGGATGCACTAAAATAACACATGATTAGACGGTAAAAAATTAAAGTTGAGAAAATTATTGTTAACTAAAATTATTTAAAATATTATTTTAAAAAAACCTTACCACAAAATAGTGTTTCAAGAAAACCTGATTATTAAAAAAAGTCATAAAAAATTTTGGCTTGTAAAGTTTACAACAACAATGTTTTTAAAATTTATACTAACAAAGTCAACACAAATCAATAAATGAACATGTTATTATTTTGCAAAGATTCAAGATTCGGTACTAGAGTAGTAAATAAATTAAAAACAATCCGAAAATCCAAAATAGAATAATTTTATAGAGAATCTAAATATAATAACCACAAAAGATCCTAAAATAATTACAAACTTTCTTTAAAAAAAAAGTACAAATGTAATGTATGTTAAATTACAAAAAGTTCCCACATGTCTAAAGTATATTATATATATATTCTAATAAATAGAAGAAAACATGCCAAAAAATATGAAATATTAAAATATATGTTAGGCTAAACCTTAGAATATAATTTAGAAAAAAATCGTTTACCAAATAAAAGTACATTTAATCACAAAACAAAAAAAGGTCTTTAAAAAATATGTGGTAAAATAAAATATTAAAAAGGTAATAAAAACATGTCATAATTGGAATTGACACCAAAATTCAATATGGCCTGTTTGGCTACGACTTATTTTAAGTCCTTATGAACTTATTTTTGGGTAAAAATTTCATATTTTAATAAAAAAAAAATTATACAAGTATTTAATATATGTTTGAGATTCGATAAGTTGCAAAAAAAAAAAGTTAACTTTTTCAGAAAAAACTTAGGAATCTCTAACTTTGTCTTAAATAAGTTGACTTATTCTGGAAAATATTTTCCCCCAAACACCACCATAATCTACAAAACAAACGCCAATTCAAAAAAATATCTAACTTTAGAAAACTAAAATCAACAATAAACTTTAATATAATGCACTTAAAACAAATATAAATCAATACAAAAACATAGAAAGATGGTACATATTTTCTTAAAAAAAAGTACAAATGTATGTGTGTTCACAATTACATAAACACACACATACACACACAAATATATATATAGGGTGCCCTTCCACAGCCACCGTTGGTTGAAAAAAGGCTCACAACCACCAACTCGTATACTGCCGCAAGTGTTCATTGCGGCAACAAAAAGACCCTTCCGCAATTGTTCATTGCGGCCGCCGCAACGAATCATTGCGGCAGCAAAAAAACCCAAATATATTTGTTAATTTGATAAATTAATAAAAGCTGTTAATTTGAAATATAGAAATAATTAAAAAAATTCGATTTTTTTTATCTTTTGCTCAAAAAATCTAAATTTTATTCTTTTTAAAAATGAAAAATAATTCGTGGCAAAAAAAATATGAAAAATATTTTTTTTTATTTTTCTGAAATATTAGGATTATGGATTTTTTTTTTTATCTTTTGCTCATAAAAATCAAATATTTTTTATTCTTTTTAAGAATAAAAATTTGATTTTTATGACCAAAAGATAAAAAAAAAATCAATAATCCTAATATTCCATTCTCTTGTTGTAACTTTCGTAATAAGTCCAAGCCACACTCCGCATCACCGGAATCAAACACTCGGTGCCGAATATCCCGTATGACATTGCGTACATCTTGATTAGAAAACCCTAAATTTTCAATTCCTCCACATGTCTCACCTAGATATTTCATCACTTTACTCGTCTCGATCCCCGATTTGTTAAACAACTCAATTAATGATCGGGTGATCGGATCGATATTGCGTGATGTTTGAAAAAATTGTCTCTTATCCGGTGTTACCATGGCATGATTGTGTTTCAAATCAACCAAAGTTACCTTCCATTTGTTTACATTTACTAGGTGACATACGTACATTCGAGCACGACAATTCGTTCGTGGATCTACATCCCTAATGCGTCGTTTTCCTTTATCAAGATAATCCGATTCCGGTGCTACCCTTTCACCCTTCTTACAAATAAACAAACGGGATGATGGATCATGACTCCGTTGATGTTTATGAGTATTCCTAATTATTATCTCGAATCCGACATTTCGACCATAATTTCTATAAAAACTTTCTGCCTCATCTAATGTATCGAAAATCATTCCAACACAAGGCACAATCTTATTAACATCCGCAAATGTAAAATCACAATTTTCGTTTCCAATATCCTCATCATCATGATTTTTTCCCATCCTAACATCCTCATCATCAACATTTTTTCTCATCCTAACATCCTCATCATCAACATTTTTTCCCATCCTAACATCCTCCTCATCATCAATTTTTTCCATCCTAATATCCTCATCTCCTTCATCATCATTTTTTCCCATCCCAAATTTCTCATCTTTTTCATCATCACCATCACTAATAATTATCTTGTTTTTACCCTTTCCACCATCATTTTTTTTCCCACCAACATCATCAACATTCATTTTATCTTTATGAACATTGTAATTCACTCTACGTTTACGAACAGTACTATAATAATTATCAATATCTACATCATCAAGAAATAATTTACGAGAAACATGATTTTTTTAACGGGCGGCGTAACATAATCATCACCATTATGTTCACAAGATGAACTAGAAGAGCTAAATAAAAATGAAGCCATTGAATAGAGCACTAACCTTAATTTTGGATGAATTTTTGAGCTCCAAAACCTTGAAAATCGTTGGTTTTTTCTGCTGTTTGAAAAAAATAAATTGAAGAAGAAGACAAATTCTGTTACCTTAAAGAAAACAGAATGCCAACTGCCGCGATGAAACATTGCTGCAGGTGGTTCATTTATTACCAACCACCAACCATAATTAATGCCGTAAAATTTTTCTGAGCCACAATGAAACATTGCGGCAAGAAAAACTACCGCAATGAGTCATTGCGGCAGTAATTTATGATTTTTTATTTTTTTTGTTTTATTTTTAAATCTTCAAATATGCATCAAAATAATAAACTATTTTAATTTTAACTTAAAAGTATCTTTAATAATGTATTATGGATATTTTTTACATGTTACGTAGTTTAAATATTGATGGAATGACATGTACATCTCAATCTTAGATAACTGTTGAAAAATGAATCAGGATGGTAACATTTTTTGTTATTTTTTCTATTTAAAATATTCAATATAAATTTTTTCTTAACACTTTCATTCATTTTAACTTACATTAATGTTTTATGCTATTTTTTTCATTTTTTAGATTATAATAATATATATTTCATTATTTTCAAGTTTTGACTTTACATAACATTTTTTTCCTAAATTTGTTTCAAAAATTAATTAATTAATAATTTAAATGTCACGTGGTTGGAAGTCGTTCCCATGTTCATTAACCCGTCTATACACATTTCATATGTTATTATCTATTAATTTACTATTTTTTATTAATTTATAAATATATATATATCAAATTACAATAATGTAAAATAATATGTAAGATAATTTTGCTTAAACTTGCAAGAGTAGAAGTTGGTGGTGCGGCAAAATGTTTGTATCATTTGGAAAAGGTCAAGAGTTTGAATCCAAACGAATGGTTTTAATTTTCTATTTTTTATTAAATTTATAAATAAATATATTTCAAATTAATAATTTTAAATAATAAATAAGATAATACTGTTTACATTGCTATAGTACAAGTTGGTGGAGTGGGAAAAGTTTTGTATAATTTCTAAAAGGTCAAGAGTTCGACTCCAAACTAATGCTATGTATTTTTAATTAAACAACTAATAAATACTGCAGCAATGAAAGATTGCGGCTAGTACTGCCGCAATGAACGATTGCGGTACAACTGCCGCATTGAAAGGTTGCGGTACTGCTGGTGGCTAGTCCAACCAACGGTGGTTGTGGACCAAACCTCATATATATATATATATATATAAAGAATAGTTACATCAATAAGTTCCCACATGTCTAAAGTATATTACATATATTCTAATAAAATAGAAGAAAACATCCTAAAAAATATGAAACATTAAAATATATGTTAGGCTAAATCTTAAAATATAATTTACAAAAAAAAATTCGTTTACCAAATAAAAGTGGTTTAAGAAAAAATTATTTTAATACAAATCATTAAAGATTCTATTTTTAGGTTTGACAACAAACATATTTCTAAAATTTAAATTAAAAAAAATGTGAGCACAAATCAACAAATTCTTACTTTGCAAAGAAAAAATCTTAATTAAAAAAAGTGAACACATATCAATAAATGAACATATTTTAAATTAGAAAGCAATCCAAACACCCACAAAATAAATTTATATTAATATTTAAATATAATACAACATAAAAACTCCTAAGATTACTCCAGACAAAAACACTTACTAAACACCACACATGGCAAAAATATAAAATTAACATGAAAAAAACAATATTCAAACAAATTAAAAAATTTAATATCACACATTTTCCCAAAAAAGTTAAAAAAATGGTTTTAAAAACTATAAAAACACTATAACAAAAGATCTAAAAATTTTAAGATAATCATTAAATTACATTATCAAAAAGATTAAAAAAAATATTGTTACTCGTTGTACGTATATGTTTCAAGTATATCATATGTAATCTAATAAAATAAAAAAATCAAAAATAATTATGAAATACTAAAAAATATGTTAGCATAAACTTTGAAATTTAAATTATAGAAAAATCATTTACAAGAAAAAAAAACAGAATGTATACTACAAACCATATAACATTTGTTTTATTATCATTTAAAGTAAAAACAAATTATTTAAAATGTTATAAAACTAATTTTACAAGAAAAAAATTATAATCAAAGTTGTACTACAAAATATTAATAAAGCTACCCGTGTATCGCACGGGTATAAAGCTAGTAATTTAAAATAATAGCATTACACCGAAAGGGTAACACCAGTTGTATAAACACTAATAAAGAGAAAAACAGACTAAAGATGTAATAAAAATGTAATGATTAATGAATGAGGCACATAAAAAAGGAACTCACCTTTGTCAAGGACACCGAAAGAAGACAAAGTTACTAAACCATCATACAATTTGTTAACTGCAACTGATCCACATCCAGCAAATATAATAAAGTACGTCCCAATAATTTCTGCAATTATCTGTCACACAACATTTATACTATCAAAATCATAACAAAATATGTGCATACTAATACATGAATAATCAAATTTAAGTCGTAAATCAATAATTCGTAATATATGAATTTATCTATACTTTTGTCATAAATTAAAATCATATTTTTATGTTTTGCTACGACAAAATAACAGTATAAGATGAGTCAACTAAAAATTACTTCGTACCGGACCATATACATGTGTGTAAAGTATAAACTAGCAAGTAGAGAAACATTATGAAACCTTTTGCATGACGTTTACAGTGTAAGGTGATGTAAAAAAGCCATTTTTTGATTTCGATTCCGACGTTTTGATCCCGATCTCGAGTTTTGACAACTCATTGTAATCTCTCAATAGTTCGTTTCTTGATGCCTCATTGTCGTCTTTAGATAGTTCGTTTCTCGACATTCTTTGAAATCTAAATTATTTAACAAATTATTGGTTTCTCTGGTAGGGTTAGTATTTTAACAGCCAAAATGAAGTGTATTTATGAATTCGAGGGCTAAGCAAATTAAGATTTATATAAGTTTTACAGTCGACAGTTAGTAGGAGATTAAAAGATTTATATAAGTTTTACAGTCGACAATTAGTAGGAGATTAAATCGGATCATCATGGATAAACACGTAAGGATAAGTTCAAACTTCTCAATTTCCCATGTACAAATAAGCGGATTAAGATGGTAAATGAAGGAATTAGATCAATTATCTTCCAGATTGGGAGATTTGTGCGGCCTAGTATGATCTTCATAAAAAATTACTTTATTCTTCTTCCAAATAAATGAGCTGCATGAATCAATTAATAATAATAATTGATTACGTTAATGATAATAATTGATTCAGATTACAGTAATGATAATAATTGATTCATATTGTTGACCATATTTTTGCAAAAATATAATTTAGAGGATCTCCAACCATGAATAGCCCTTAGCTTAGCTAAAAGAGAAGGTGAGTGCCATAAATAAAATTTTTGAAGAATATGTAAAAAAAATATCGCCATCAATAAATTCTCAACATAGACCAATATAAGAGTGATTGATGATTTTGTAGTAAATGTGGAGATTGCATTTTCAACCAGATTTCCACTATCTCCAACAACATTTAACAGCAATATAAATTTTATGATTAAAAAATATCAAAATATATATTGATATACAAATTAATTGATGAGATACTCTGCCCAATTATCTATAATTTTAAATAACCACTTCATATTCTATAATTTTAAATAACCACTTCATGTTGGTTTTATTTATCGAACTTTTAAAATATGTAGTGAAACTCCACATCATCTATTACCATATTAAAATGAGATATCCTATTTTTAACAATTTAAAATAATAATAACATATTATTTTTAAATTATAACCAATTATTATAGCCAACATCATTGGAGATAAAGTCTGTCTATTTGCAACATTTTAGGAAAAATTTTAAAAAAGGAAGGTAAAACAGAAGATTAATCCTAGGAATCGAAAAATTTTCACAAATCATTTTTCCAAAAAACGTGGCGGGGCAATTTAAAAAGTTTTAATTGGTATGGTTGGTAAGTTTTAATTGGTGTGAATGTAGTCGCGGTGTGGTTGGTGTTAACGTTATCAGTACTAGTTTTATACCGGTGCAATGGTATCTTTATTAAAATTTTGTAGTATAATTTTGATTATAATTTTTGTTTCTTGTAAAATTAGTTTTATTGTATTTTGAATAATTTGTTTTAATTTTAATTTTTAATGATAATAATACATATATTATATGGTTTGTAGTATACATATGGTTTGTAGTATATATTTGTTTTTTTTCTTGTAAATGGTTTTTTATAATTTATATTTCAATATTCAGGCTAATATATTTTTTAGTATTTCATAATTATTTTGATTTTTTTATTAGATTACATATGATATACTTGAAACATATAGGTACTATATTCGTGTAACAATTTATTATTTTTTTATCTTTTTGATTATGTAATTTAATGGTTATCTTAAAATTTTTAGATCTTTTGTTATAATATTTTTATAGATTTTAAAGGCAATTTTTAACCTTTTGGGAAATATGTGTGGTGTTAAATTTTTTTTTTATTTGTTTGAATATTGATTATTTTTTCATGTTAATTTTATATTTTTGCCATGTACGGTGTTTATTATGAGTTTTTGTTTAGAGTAATCTTAGGGATTTTCATGTTGTATTATATTTAGATATTAATATAAATTTATTTTGTGGGTGTTTGGATTGTTTTATAATTTAAAATATGTTCATTTATTGATTTGTGTTCACTTTTTTTAGTTTAAGTTCCTTCTTTGCAAAGTAAGAATTTGTTTATTTGTTGATTTGTGCTCATATTTTTTTAATTTAAATTTTAAAAACATATTTATCGTCAAACCTAAAAATATAATTTTTAAAGATTTTTATTAAAACAATTTTTTCTTAAAGCACCTTTATTTGATAAACGATTTTTTTTGTATATTATATTTTAAGGTTAGCCTAACATATATTTTAATATTTGATATATTTTGGGGTGTTTTGTTCAATTTATTAGAATATATATAATATACTTTAGACATGTGAGAACTTATTGGTTTAACTATTATATATATATGTGTGTATGTGTGTGTGCGCGCGCGATTATGTAATTGTGAACACACATACATTTGTACTTTTTTTTAAATAAAGTTTGTACTATCTTTTTATGTTGGTTTATATTAGTTTTAAATGCATTATATTAAAGTTTATTGTTGAGTTCAGTTTTCTAAATTTAGATCTTTTTTTTCTGTTTTGTAGATTATATTTTGTTGAATTTTAGTGTCATTTCCAATTATGACATGTTTTTTGATTATTTTTTATTATCTTATTTTATCAAATATTTTCTTAAAGAATTTCTTTTTGTTTTGTAATTAAATGTAAATTCTTGTTTTTTTAAAGTTATTTTATGAATTGAAATTCTAATGGTATTCTTTTTTTATTACTCCCTCCATCCCACTTAATTCTTTACCCTTTTTTTTACACTTTCTTTTAAGGATAGTTTCATAACTTATTTTTAAATTTTTTTTGTATAAAAATATATACATTATATTTTTATACAGAAAAAGAAAATTTTAAAAATAAGTTATGGAACTACCCTTAAAATGCGTGCCAGATACCTCATTCTGAGAGGTAAAGTATACATTGGGTTGAGGGAGTATATATAATGAATGAATTTGCGACTTATTCTTAATTATGTGTTTTTGCTATTTTATCCTTGTTTGTTAATTTTAGAAACATATTTGTTGTCAAACCTAAAAATAGAATCTTTAATGATTTTTATTAAAATATTGTTTTTTACAAATAATTTTATTTGGTAAACTATTTTTTTTTAAAATTATATTTTAAGGTTTAGCCTAACATATATTTTAATGTTTCATATTTTTTGGCATATTTTCTTTTATTTATTAGAATATATATAACATACTTTAGACATGTGGGAACTTATTGTAATTTAATATACATGTGCACACATACATTTGTACTTTGTTTTTAAAGAAAGTTTATACTATCTTTTATATTTTTGTGTTGATTTATATTTATTTTAAGTGCATCCTATTAAAATTTATTGTTGATTTTAGTTTATAAATTTTGATTTTTTTGAATTCGTATTTGTTTTATAAAATATATTTTGCCTTTTTCACATTTACTTTCAGTTGAAGATATTACCTTTTATAAACACCTAAAAACATCAATCATATCATATCTTCCAATCATTAATATTTTTTTTCAAATTAAAACACGTTACCTATTTAATTTAAAAATAATTTTTCAATCATTAATATATACCCGAAAATATCACACCATACTTTTCAATTATTAATATCTATACTATTATATAAAAACCGAAACATTAAAAGTTTTGGTACCTGTTTTTTGGTACTCATTTTTTGGTACTTCGTGAATTTACTTATTTACCCTTCATTATAAAGAAAAAAAAATATGATATCTATACTCTTAAAACACCTAAATAAATAATAACATAATATAATTAATAGTTATTAGTCCATTGCCTTTTTCACATTTACTTTCAGTTGAAGATTGTATTATCTTTTATAACACCTAAAAACATCAATCATATCATATCTTTCAATCACTAATATATCTTTCAAATTAAAACACGTTATCTTTATTATTTAAAACTAATTTTTCAATCATTAATATATACCCGAAAATATCACACCTTACTTTTCAATTATTAATAAAATATATTAAAAATCCGTATACGTTGTTCATAATAAGGAAACATTAGTATAATCCGTAAACATGAGTATATAAATTATAAAAAATTAAAATATAAAAAATTATTAAAAACATTAAAAGTTTTTGTACCTATTTTTTGGTACTTCGTGAATTTACTTATTTACCTTTCAATATAAAGAAAAATATATACGATATCTATAATATTAAAACACCTAAAATAAATAATAACATAATATAATTAATGGTAATTAGTCGATTGTCTTTTTCTCATTTACTTTCAGTTGATGATATTACTTTTTATAAACACCTAAAAACATCAATCGTATCATATCTTCTAATCATTAATATTTCTTTCAAATTAAAACACGTTACCTTTTTGATTTAAAACTAATCTTACAATCATTAATATATACCCGAAAATATCACACCACACTTTTTAATTATTAATAAAATATATCAAAATCCGTATATGTTGTTTATTGTAAGGAAACATTAGAATAATCTGTAAACATGAGTATATTAAATTATATAATATTAAAATTAAAAAAATGATGATTATATAAAAACATGATTGTAATATTACATAAAATTTATAACATAATAAAAAAAACGTGCATCGCGCGAGCATTGAAAGTTTGTCGGTTCGATTTTCGGAGTGGTCATCCTAATTATTAAAATAAATAATAAAATAATATGATAAATGGTAATTGGCCGATTGGCTTTTTAATTTAAAAATATTTACTTTTAATTGATTATATTACTTTTTATAAGTACCTAAAATATCATATCTTCCCATCAATAATATTTTTTTCTAATTAAAACACGTTAACTTTTAATTTAAAATAGAATCTTGCAATAATTAATATATACCAAAAAATATCACACCATATCTTCTAATCACTAACAAAATATAATAGAAATCTGTATACTACGAATAATGACCATTATATTTTTAATAAAAAAACAGAACCGTTGGATCTAATGATTAGATATATTATATGATTAAATTAATTTACTAAAATTTCAAGGTTTGAATTCCATCAACGACATACTTATTTTAAAATTTTATACTATATGTTTTAAATCATGCATATCATTAACTAAATTTGTATTAAATTATGTAAATTAAAATTTGCATAAAATATTATAAATAATGATTATCTAAAAATATATTTGTAACATAAAATAGAATTTAATATATTTCAAAAGAAATCCGTGCATCTCAAAGATTATAAGCTAGTATATATAAATTACTTGGCAAAAAAAAAACTAACAATACAATAATATTTTCATTCATTGTTCTTATTTCTTTTTAGTTCCCATCGAAAAACATACGTTTATTATTATTATTATTATTATATTTTTTTTTGCCATACATACGTTTTTTATTTTTATGTTTTTTGAAAAAACGAACTTTAGCATTAATACTTCTCAGAATTAAGCATACAAACGATAAATTCCGGAGCAGAAACATTCCACTCCGTAAGACCTAACATAGAATATGTCGCCCGTGCCAAGGTATGAGCTACATTATTCGCAGATCTATGTGTGTAACACACTAACACTTGATCAAAGTGTTTAAGCATATCCTTACAATCCTCCACATTCGTATGAAAATATGTATTGCCTCGACCTCCATTGACTGCCTCCACCACTACCTTTGCATCACATTCAAAAACACATCGATTCCCCCTCCACTCCTTCGTCCACAGTATAGCTCCTTTAAGTCCTTTAGCTTCGGCTTCCCGCACTGGATACCTGCCTTGAACTACCTTGTTTCTAGCTCGGAGAAAATTGCCCCATTCATCTCTGACAACACAAGCCACCCCCACTTGATTCGATCCCGGCATACATGCTGCGTCAATATTTATCTTTACCCAACCTGGAGATGGTTTACACCATTTTCGACTGACTTGAAGCTTCTGCATTGCACATACACTATCTTCTTCTCTAGCTTTTTGCCACTCCTGTAACATGCTATAAGCCCTAGATCTTACTCCAAAACTGGATGTATTTAATCTATTCCAAACCCAGCTGTTTCGTCGCTGCCAGAGAGTCCAGCATAATAAAGCAGCCATCAATATTTGTTCGTTACTACCTAGCTGAAACACTCTTCTCAGCACATCCAGCACTTTATCATCTGGGCACACAGTAAGTAGGTTCATTAAACCAGCTTTCTCCCAAACCTCACAAGCAAAGCAGCACTGGAACAAAACATGGACATCATCTTCCACATACATATGACACCACGAACACATAGTATTTATTTGTACCCCCTTTGTAACTAGAGCGGCAGCCGTTGGTAAACAGCTTCGACAAGCACGCCAAATCAAATTCACTACCTTGCCAGGCAGCTTCAATCTCCATAATTTCCTCCAAAACATTTTATCGACACAGTCTGTTTCTCCTATCAATCTTCGATAACAGCTTTTAACCGTAAAGTCCCCCTTCTCCTCTAGAATCCAAAACCAATTATCTGCTGGTTGTCTTCTTGATATCAGAATTTTTCGAATAAGCTCCTATCCTTCTCATTAAAAATATCATCAAGAATTTCATCATCCCATCCCTCCTAATTCTCATTCAGCAATCCCTGCACAATTCCATCTTCAAGTCCCCCTGGCATTTCAGTTGTCACAAACCCGTTTTCTAAACAAGGAAGCCATGGAACATGCCAGATTTTAGTGCTTAACCCATCTCCTATACGTCTTCGACATCCTTGTTTAATAACATTTTGGGCTTCAAGTATACTTCTCCATACAAAACTCGGGTTATTCCCAATATTAGCCATTAGGAAATCACCATTTGGAAAGTAACGAGCACGCATTAGCTGCGTTACAAGAGGATTCACGTTATTTACCAGCCTCTATGCTTGTTTTGCTAGCATCGCCACATTAAAACTCCTCAACCTCTTAAACCCCAACCCACCATCATCTTTAATTGCACATAATCTCTCCCACGACATCCACTTAACACCCTTATTTGAGCCACCATTTCCCCACCAAAATGCATTCATAGCCTTCTCTACCCCATCATATACATCCAAAGGAATAAGAAACATATTCATCCAAAAGTTCGGAATTACCTGAGCCGTTGTTTTAAGCAAAAGAACCTTTCCTGCCTTTGAAATAGTTTGATTCTGCCAGCCTTGAAGTTTAGCTTGCACCCGATCCAGTAGAAAAGAAAACACTGCATTTTTGTTTCTTCCTACCACCATAGGTATTCCCATATATCTCCCTGGGTTCCGTTGTTCCCTAACCCCCAACTGATCACATACCTCTTTTCGACATCCTTCACCGGTATTTGGAGAGAACGTAATACCAGACTTCTCATAATTAACCTTCTGCCCTGAGACACTCTCATATTTGTTAAGAATGTTCTTCATGATACCTGCCTCAGACCCATTTGCTATGAAAAAGAAATAGCAGTCGTCCGCAAAAAGAAGATGGGAAATAGTAGGTGCCCCCCTTGCAATAGTACAACCATGCAGTAATCCTACCTCTTCATTTCGTCGAATGATAGCACTAAAGCCCTCTACACACAATATATATATATATATATATATATATATATATATATATATATATATATATATATATATGGTGATATGGGATCACCTTGACGTACCCCCCTTTGTGGAACAATTTCACCAAACGTAAGACCATTCTGAAGGAAGCTATACGTAACTGATTGGATCAATCCCATAATTCTGCTAACCCATATCTCATTAAATCCAAATTTCTCCATCATGCTTCGAATAAATCCCCACTCAAGCCTATCATACGCCTTCGAAATATCAATTTTTAGTCCTGCAATACCATATTTTCCTTGCGTATGTCTTTTCATATAATGGTTGATTTCAAAAGCAATTAAGGCATTATCTGTTAATAATCAACCTTCTATGAATGCACTCTGCTTATCAGAAACTAATGAGGTCAAACATGGTTTCAGACGATTTGTTAGTACCTTTGAGAGAATGCGTACCAACACATTACACAATGCTATAGGTCTGAGCTCACCCATTACTTGCGGCACCTTCACTTTCGGGATTAAACACACAAGAGTCTTGTTTATCCCCATTGGCAACTCCCCTGTATCCATGAAATCTTTACAAA
The DNA here is from genome assembly GCA_036435485.1 of Saposhnikovia divaricata. Classification (NCBI taxonomy): domain Eukaryota; kingdom Viridiplantae; phylum Streptophyta; class Magnoliopsida; order Apiales; family Apiaceae; genus Saposhnikovia; species Saposhnikovia divaricata. The sequence goes on from CM071600.1 coordinate 14,605,343, forward strand.
ATTTAACTACATCTTCCAACTATATTCCAAAAAGTCTGGAAAAATGCTGGGTTTAACCCGTCTAGTCCAGGCGATTTGTCCGGTTGCATCGCAAACACTGCCTCTTTTACCTCCTCAGATGTGACTGGTGATATTAAAGCCTCATTTTCTTCTACTGTCACCTGATTTACACTTTCTCTATCCGTAAGTCTACCATGTTCTCCCGTAGACTTAAAGAGATTGGTAAAGTACGCAACAATAACCTCCTGTATTTCCTCCACATTTTCTCGCCAAATTCCATCTTCATCTTTAATTTTCTGAACTGAATTTTGTTTCTTCCGCACTGATGCATTCCTGTGGAAAAACTTCGTATTTCGGTCCCCTTCTTGAAGCAAAAACTGCTTAGCACGCCGCTTCCAATATATCTCTTGCTTCTCTAGCAAATTCAGATATTCCCACCTAACTGCATTATACATTCGAGCACCAGCAGAATCACGACGAGTTCTCAACTTACGCATCTGAATACGACAGCTATCCAGTTTTCTTTTATATTCTTGACTAACTCCCTCACCCCACTCCTCAAGCTTCATACAGCAGTATTGTATTTTCTCCAATATCTCTCTCCCCTCACAATGATCCCAACTAGTTTGTACCAGATTAATACACTCTTTTTCCTTTAGCCACACATTCTCAAACTTGAAGCGTCTTCCTCGCGGTACATAGACTTTTTTATTCAACTGCAGATGATATGGTAAATGATCAGAAGGTGCAACTTCGAGCACTTGCACTTCTGCTAACGGGAACAGAGTACGCCATTCCTGAGTAGCTAAACCCCGATCCAATCTTTCTTGAACCCAGTTGCTTGTCCCTCTAGATTTTTCCCATGTGTACTTATCACCAACAAAACCCAAATCATTCAAACCACATTCACAAATCGTGTCTACAAAGCCAGTTAGCAAATATCGAGGGTGATCCCTCCCACCTCTTTTTTCTCCTGCAAACATGAGATCATTAAAGTCACCAATGATGCACCATGGAAGATCTGATTTATCTGCTAAACTCCTAATTATACCCCATGATTCCCGTCGTCGAGATCTCTCTGGGCATCCATAAAAACCGGTATACCTCCACCGGCCAACCTGATCATTTTCAACCTCGAAGTCAATAAAATGTGTATTCACTTCCTTTACTACACAAGCTCCTTCATTCTTCCACAAGAGAGCCACTCCACCACTGTGCCCTCTAGCTTCCACTACTACACATCCTGCATAACCTACTTCTCGTCGAACTACCTCCACCCTATTTTTATTAGCTAATGTTTCAGACAAAAAAATAAAAGAAGGCTTTAATCGCTGGGTAGTTTCCTTCAAAAAATGAACTGTCCGTGCCCTACCCAAACCACGGCAGTTCCAAGCAATGAGACTCATTGGTCTAGGCGGGCCTGTCGAACAGGACCCGCCTCTCGCAAGTTTTTTGACCCACTCAAATTTGTAGGCCCATTTACAGTATCATCTAAATCACTTTCCATATTATCCTCACGACCCATCCTTCTACGTTTAGGATCCGTAATAACTGTTTCTATCTCCCCACTATTTCCCTCCGTACTTATCTCCTTTTGATTTTTAAAACTGTTATTATTTGAATTTTCCCTTTGATCCCGATGTACAACTCTTATCCCCCCATCTTCTCCTATAACCTCGCGTATTTTGCCATCTACCTCCATAAATCGCGCCCCCATTGTGTTCTCGCCGTGCACGGTGGTCAACAGCTGTTTCTCCTTCCCACTTGTTCCCCATTCTCCACCTGTTCTCAACCATTTCGCCCCCAGGTTCTGATTCTTCATGTTTCTCGTTGGTGCTCTTAACCCTACTCCGTATGCTTGAACTATTTCTTTCTCAGGATTTGCATATACTATTCCACAGTCACGATCAGAGTGTCCTATCAAACCACAAACAAAACAGAAGGTACTCAATCTTTCATATTTGAAATTGACCCAACTCCAATCCCCTCCCTCCCTCTTGATTCTCATACGGCGTTTCAACGGCTTTTCTAACTCCATTGTTACTCTGACACGTTTATATTGTGTCCACCCTTCAGTAATGTTTGTAGGATCAGCCTTTATAAATGTTCCCACAAAGTTTCCGATGTTCATAAGAACGTTATCGGATATAAGTCCCCGTGGCAAGTCATACACTTGAACCCATATATCAATGCTATCCAGCTTAACAAGATGAGGGTCCTCATTCTCCTGTAGCTTATGATAAACCAAAAGATTCTGTTCGAAAGTCCAGGAACCTCCATCCATAACTTTCTGAAGATCCAATGGATGATAAAACACAAATGAATATCTATGCCCTCCTATATCATGCACATCCATACCCCTCCTTTGGCCTCCAAAGAGATGCAAGAACATTTTGCATCGCAGTAAAATTAATATTTTTCTCAGTCATGAAGCGTCCCACCAATACATACGTACTTTTCTGTGGCTGCACTTCTGATTCAGCAACTACAACCCCACCAACCCCATCATCATATCCATCCTCCAGTGCCAACCTTGCGTACAATTCCTCCAGACTTGTCTCCGATGAATTCATTTCTTTGAGAAAATATGTAACTGTTTAAACCCTAATCTATATAATAATATAAGTATTAGTTTATTATACTAATATGAGAAAGATTTGTAAAGATTGGTAACGATTTGACAGATGCATTCATACAATATACTCAGAAACTTGCCATATAGACAAGACAGACCTTGCAATCATGCAAGACTAAACTAGTTTTAAACAACATGTTATTATTCACATCTAATTTCATTCCGTTTTTTATTATTGAATCCATGAATTTTGATAAATTATATTTGTCCAAACTACCATTGTATATTCTACAAAGAACAGTAAAACTTATGTTTTTTTTTTGAAACTAACTTATCACATTATGATAATTTTGTAACAATTAATCAATTTTTTTTTTTTAAAAAAATCAATCAAGATATTGATGAGATGATAAATGGGCTTTCAACATTTCATTTATAAACATAATTATTTTCCCTCTATACAAAGTTAAGTTAAGCCCATTTAGATTAACAACAAGGCCCAGCTCAACTACAAGTCTACAACCCACGCCCAATTTTTAGGGTTTTATCAATAAATCTCCGCCGCTTGTATATATTAAAAACTTTCTGCGGCGTTGCTACTACTTTGCTACTCAAAACTCGGTAGCCATGGTAAGCTCCTCTGCAACTCATTACACACACATACTAACCTCTCTCTCCCTCCCCCCCCCCCCCCCCGGCCTGCCCTGCCCTCGCCCTCGCCCTCCCTCCATCTCTCTCTCTCTCTCTCTCTCTCTCTCTCTCTCTCTCTCTCTCTCTCTCTCTCTCTCTCTCTCTCTCTCTCTCTCTCTCCTGTAAGCTTACTAAAATCTTGCTTTGATTATATGTATAGGTCAAGTACTCCAAAGAACCCGATAATCCCACTAAATGTAAGTTAGCTTCATCCTTATTGTACATATATATACATGCTTTGTATCTATAGGTTATGTCTGTAGTACTTGCGGTTTGATTTTTTATATGTGTTTTTTGATTACAGCCTGCAAGGCCAGGGGTGAGGGTCTTCGCGTTCATTTCAAGGTGCTCAAATTTATTTATATTTATTTATGTGTAGATTGCATTTTATTCATTTTAAATGCTTTGCTCTCTAATTGCTTACAGTTGTGAGAATTTTGAGGAATTTTGTTGAAATTTATGTTGTTTTTTATAATTTGTAAAACCTGATGAAAAAAGCAGTGGCCCATTGCCTTTGTGAATGGGACGCCCGTTAAATTCAGGAAAAGCGACTCGTGAATCGTTCTTGGGTGAACTTCTGTTTTATTTAGTAGCTGAAGGTTCAGTAAATGATTCAACATTTGTTTTTTTGGGGACAGTGATTGATTATTGATTTTGATTATATGTGAATTGACTGCTGTCGTTGTCAATTATAAAGTGTTTCGAATAGTTGGCTGTTTTCACATTGTAATTACTAGTGGTTTGATTGGTTAGACATTAGGGTATAATTTTATTAGAAGTAGCTCCGTAATCTGTCAATGCCTTTTACTTGTATGATTGCTGTTGATTTTATCAGATGGTCACGGATTGGTACAAATGCACAGAAGTATAAAACAATGCTATAAAAAGAACCATTAATTGCCCGCATTGTATGACATCCTGGAATCTGCATATAGTGTTCTAATGTTATTGACCAATGGCAGACATTGGCAGATCTTGTTTACTGTTATGTTTAGGAATTAGGATCATTGTGATTATTATGAAATCTTTTTCTTCAATTCTTAATATATTTTTTATATTCATTAGCATGTAAAGATTACTGTAGTATATAGTAGTAATTTTTTGAACAAAAAAGTCATGTTTGCATCATGCTTACTTTGTAGAACACAAGGGAGACAGCGCATGCCATAAGGAAGTTGCCACTAATCAAGGCAAAAAGGTATTTAGAGGATGTTCTGATTCACAAGCAGGCCATTCCCTTTACCCGGTTTTGTCGTGGTGTTGGTCGAACTGCTCAGGCAAAGAATAGGCATTCAAATGGACAGGGACGCTGGCCTGCTAAATCTGCAAAGTTTATACTTGATCTACTTAAGAATGCTGAAAGCAATGCTGAGGTATACTTTAATTCCTTAAGGTCTTTAGATACTTGTTCTTTTAAAACATTTTGCTGCTACGTATTCTTAGTTTTTTTGCTGATTTTTGGTTCAGGTGAAAGGTTTGGATATCGATTCGCTTTACATATCTCACATTCAAGTGAACCAGGCTCAGAAACAGAGGCGTCGAACATACCGTGCTCATGGAAGGATAAACCGTATGTTTTTCAATTTATTAATGCATTGCTGTGAAAAGTCATGTATGGCATTGATAATAATTTTCTATTTTCAATATTTTTTGCAGCATACATGTCTTCACCCTGCCATATTGAGTTGACCTTGTCCGAAAAGGAGGAACCTGTGAAAAAGGAGGTAATGAATTTTGCTTTAGTTTGTTGTAACTTGTAAAAGTTAAATGCTTGTTTTGCACTTGTTTTAAACCACTTTATATTTACACTTTCCAGCCGGAGACTCAATTGGCCAGTAGCAAGTCCAGGAAATCTCAAGTTTTGCGTAGTGGTGCATCCTCTTGATTGGAACATGATTAGCTAGAAGCTTTTAATGTCACTTGTGTGTTGTATTGACCTTGAAAAACTAAATTTTGTCATGTTGCTCTTGTTTGGAGTTGATTCACCTGATGGTTCATTTGTCGTTGCCAAAAGGTTTTTACTTTTTAGTAATTGTTCTGGAGCGCCTCACACATTTTTTTTTTGAAAGCTCTACTATTTGTATCCCGGTAATTGTTGTTCTGAATTGGTTCTAAGGCTATTTGTGGGACGAATGGATTATCTTGAGTTTATTTTATGATTGAGCCATCTGTGTTTATATTAAAAAACTTGTGCAATGAAATGTAAAGTTTTCTTCTTTGAATTTATGGATGGATATTTTGAGTTTTGACCATCTAACATGTACTAACAGAAGCATAGACGTTATTAAAAACAGGTTGGTGTTCAGAATTCATAATGCTTCTTGACTGTTGGTGGTCGTTGGTAATCTAATATAGTAGCCCGTTGCTATGGCGTATGGCCTATGTAGGTGCCAAGCTAAAATGTATAGTTTTAATTTATAAAAACTATTGAAATGCTGAAATTGGTTAATATATTATTAAGATGATGAAATTGAAAACCCAATTTTCCTATATAGTTTTAATCAACAAAATATTGCAATTATATTCCCAGTGACTCTTATCGAATAAAAGAAGGAAGAAATAAGTTATGACAAGAATTAAAATTGATACCAATAACTTCATTTTGAAAAATATTTTTTATAGAAGACATTTTTCGGAAAAATAATTTTTAAAAATAACTTCATTTGGAAAGTTTTTTTTCAAGAAAAACATTTCTCAGGAAAAAAATTTCAAAAAAAATTTCCGAGTAGAAATTTCCCACAAAAAACTCTCCAAAAAAAATTATTGGGAAAAATTTACTATGTAAAATATTTTTTATAAAAAAATTCTCGGAAAAAATTTTCTCAAGAAGAATTTCTTGGTAAAATTTTCTTGACAAAATTCTCGAGAAAATATTCCTAAAAATTTTCTATTATTTTTTGTTGTTTTGCTATTACGAAAAAAAATTGAAAAATTGTTCATTTTGATTTTTTTTTTTCCCAAATTGAGAAGGCAAGTCATTTTTCAAAAAATCAACACTTTTGTTGAAGGAATTTTCTTCTCTTGCAAAATATTTTATTTTCCTAAAAAGCAAACAAACATAGAAAAATCTAAAAATGTTTCCAAAATTCCAAACAAACGACAGAAGATTCATAAAACATTTTCCTGAAAAATATTTTTCAACAAACTAACGCAACCTAAGAGATTTGAAACCAAGTCTTTTTCGTTAAAATTTTTGGGAAAAAAATTTCTCAAAAATTTAAATTCGTGAACTTTTTTGGCAAACAAATTGTTTTCTCTAGAAATTTTTTTTGAGAATTTTTCTTCAAAAGTTTTTTTCCAGAAAAAAGTTTCTCGAAAAAAAGCTTCTAGGGAAAAAATCCTCGTTAAAAGTTCTTCAGAAATATCCAAGTTACAAAGTTTTTTTTTCAATAATACGGTTGCAATATTTGCAACCGATTTTCACCCAGTTTTGTAATCTCATTTGCAATTTTAGATAGTATTTTAAAAATATTTTTTAAAAAATTAAGTACTTTTGTAAAATCCCAAAAAATATTGAGAAAAAAAAATTCTTAAACAAATTTTAGGAAAAAAATTCTCGAAAAAAATTTATCAAAATTTTTTTTGATAATAAATTTCTATGATATTCTGTTATTTTTCTATTATGACAATATAAAACGAAAAATTGTTCGTTCTAAAAATATTTTTCCATACTTTAAAAGGGAAAATCATTTTCCAAAAATCATGTTGGTGTAGTTGATAATGTGTATTTTATACACATTTTGTCTTTCATTCTCTTGCATTTTTGTTCGTTTCGAATGTTGTTTTATCGATATTAATTATGTTTTTCATCTTTCAGTGCCTCATGCTTAATGGTTGAAAAGATGGATTATTTTGGGCTTGAAAGCAAAGATTATTAAAGAGGGAAGTTAGAAGATGCAAGCTTGCGTTTCCGGGAGGTTTTTATTGTATAATCTTGAAGATTTTGTCTCGCACGGGCTGCTGCACGGCCGTGCAACAGGCTGTGCAGGGTGTTACAAGTAGTGCAGAATGGACAGATTTTCTCACGGGCTGCTGCACGGCCGTGCAACAGGCTGTGCAGCCCCTGCTGTGTACTAAAAGAAATTTAACCTACTTCTAACATATCATATCTTCACATCTTGTGGTAGCCTCTTTTCTAAGCCTCCTAAAGAACCAAATTAGGGTTAGTCAAGTAGAGAGAAAAACATCAATTACTCATAATCTAGCATTGATTATGAGTAACTAACTTCATATATTTGGCTCAAGGAGGAGCTCTTGTATCAAAACCCATTTCATTTAAGTAAGATCTATTTCACTCTATCTTGAATATTTGTGTTGTATTGTTTATGATTTTGCTTGGAGATTGTAAGTTGCTTCACCTTACTCTTCTTGTAATTTTAATTGCTAATTGTTTGTGCTAATCCGTAATTGTTAGTGCATTCATTATAGTAGCACAAGATTTAGTGTACCTAAATCCACAAAATTCAAGTGCAAATACCTAGGTTGAGCTTCTCATCCTTGGGTTTGTCCTAGCCTCTCTTTGATTGATTCCTTGATTGGGTTAAATTTGTAGTGCTTCACTATTGGTTGCTTATATCAAGAGAGCTAATTTATGTGCTTCACTAAATTAGTGTTTTTAGAAGAGAAATAAGTGATTGTGTGCTTCACCAATTATCTTGGTTAGGTAGAGTTGATTAAATCTTGCTTATATGTGTATGGGTGAAGAACTTGAGTTTCCGTAATCCTTGGGTCAAATATCTCTTTATCTTGCTAATTTAAACACTGTGCCTTGTTGTGTTGGAAAAATTGGATGATTTAAAGTCCCATAATCATATTTCTCTAGCAATTTATTTCTTGTAGTCAAGGTGTTTGATAAAACACCACAAACAACTAAAAACCCCCCCCACCATTTTACATTACTCTAGTATTGAACGCTATTCCCTTGGGTTCGATCCCTACTTGCCACATTTGCTATATTTTATAGTTAAGTGCGAACATAGTAGAGCATAAACATTCATTTTCAATTTGGCGCGTCGACGACGGGCGTGGCCAAATTTTGGCGCCGCTGCCGGGGAGCTAGTTTTAGTTCAATATTAGTGCGCGTATAAAAATTGTGAATATTTTAGTTCCATTGTGCATATTCATCTATTTTTCTTTGATTTTAGAAATTTTTGCTATGTATGACTCGATCCTCTTGTTTAGGTGATCTTGCGTATTCATCCAATCCCGAGAGACTCTTGCGAAGGAATCAAAGGAATTCAAGTGCCAATATAGATTCATCAAGTCAATTTATTTCTAGCTCACCTTCGGAAGAGGAGTTTAACGAGGGTCCTACCCTTGTTATTCCTATCTCATCACCGGACGACAACATTGATCAAGTCATGGAAAATCCTAATCAACGTACACTCAAGGAGATTGCTTCTCCTAGCTCCGTTCAACTACCATTGTGCATTGTATTTCCGGGAGGACAACCATTTGAGCTAAAGGGGGGTCTTATTGCCCTCCTTCCCAAGTTTGGAGGTGAAGGCACAGAAGATCCTTTTAGGCATCTTCAAGAATTTGAAATGGTATGTTCTTCAATGAGACCAAACAATGCCACGGAAGAACAAGTGAAGTTGAAAGCATTTCCCTTTTCCTTGAGAGACAATGCCAAGGCATGGTTATTTTACCTTCTTCCAAACTCAATCACTACATGGGAGCAAATGCGAAGTGCTTTCTTGGGGAAATTCTTCCCTACCTCAAAGGCTACGGGCATTTCCAAAGAAATTTGTGGCATTCGGCAATACTCCGGAGAAACATTGTATGAGTATTGGGAAAGGTTTCAAAAGCTCTGTCAAAGTTGTCCTCCACACTTGATATCGGAAGAGTTGCTCATTCACTACTTCTATGGAGGCTTGGAATATAGTGCTAAATTGCACCTTGATGCTTCAAGTGGTGGAGTTCTTGTGGATAAAACGCCGGAGGAAGCTAGGAAGTTAATAACCAAGATTGCCGAGAATTCTCGCCAATTTGGGGATCGTCAAGTGCATGTCAAGAACCCTTCCGTGAATGAAGTGTCAACTCAAAGGTTAGAGGGCCAAATCTCGGATCTTACATCATTGGTTCGTCAATTAGCCGTTGGGAATCTCCAACAACAACAAAAGTATTGTGGTGTTGCAATATGTCGGATCATGCTACCAATGAATGCCTATCATTTCAACAACCCGAAGAGCAAATTAATGCTATTGGAGGTTTTTCAGGACAACCACCTCAAAGGAAGTATGACCCCTATAGTAACACCTACAATCCCGGTTGGAGAGACCACCCAAATTTTCGATATGGAAACCCCAACACACCAAACTCTAACCAATACCAACCCCAAAATCCAAATACTTACAACACCCAACATCAACAAAATCCTCCTCCATACCCACAAAAACGTCCAAATCAAAATTTTCAAGCATCCCCACCTCCACCTCAATATAATCCCCAAGACCATCAAGGGTCTTCTTCATCTACATTGTCATCACTTGAAGAGATGATGAAGCAATTGGCGACGAATAGCATCCAATTTCAAAATAACACTTCTCAAAGTATATCCAACTTGGAGAAGCAAATGAGCCAACTAGCCACAACCGTGAATCGATTGCAAAGCCAAGGCTCTAGGCAACTTCCTTCTCAAGCGGAGGTGAACCCCAAAGAAAATGCTAGTGCCATGACCTTGAGGTGTGGGAAAGAATTGGAGGACCTTCATGCCAAGGCCAAGGGGATGGTGAATGATAATGAAAGTGGAAAGGTTGAAAATGATGACATCTTAGAGGCTAAGGATGAAAACCTTGAAGATAATATGGAAATTGAGGAAGAGAAAGTTGATAAGGGAAAGAAGGAAAGTGTTCAAGAAGACGTTCCACAAGCAAAGAAGCCAAGGTTCATTGATGAGGATGTGGTTATTCGACCTCCATTCCCTTCCAAATTTTCTAAACCAAAGAAAGAAATTGTTGATAAGGAAATGCTTGAGACATTCCGAAAAGTGGAAATCACTCTCCCGTTATTAGATGCCATAAACCAAGTTCCAAAGTATGCAAAGTTTCTCAAAGATTTGTGTACTAACAAAAGGAAGTTAAGAGGTGATGAAACTATAGTGGTGGATGAAAACGTCTCGGCCGTGATTCAAGGAGGTTACCTCAAAAATGTTCGGATCCGGGCACATTCACTATTCCTTGCAAGATTGGAGGTAAATTCTTTGAAAGAGCTATGCTTGATTTAGGCGCCTCGATCAATGTGATGCCCCTCTCCATATTCCAAACTTTAAATTTGGGGGCACTTGAGAATACGAATGTGATCATTCAACTCGCGGATAGATCTAATGCCTATCCCGAAGGGGTAATTGAAGATGTACTTGTTCATGTTGATCAAATGGTTTTCCCCGCCGACTTTTACATCTTGAAAATGGAAGATGGTCCATCAAACATCAAGTCCGCTCCAATTCTCTTTGGACGTCCATTTCTTAAAACGGCGAAGACCAAGATTAACATGGATGATGGTTCTCTCACTATGGAGTTTGGCAGTGAAGTTGTTAAGTTCAATATTTATGATGCCATGAAATTCCCTAGTGAGTCACACTCAATTTGCTCCATGGATGTTATTGATGGTTTAGCCCAACAAGCTTTTGACATGGGAAATAAAGAAGCTCTCCAAGTGGTTATTGAGGGATGTGTAAACGAAGATGATGGATTCCCTAATTCGGAAGAGGCCAATGAGGCAATTATGGAGCTCAATGTATTGCAACCTTTACCCCAAAGGTGTGAACTTGCAAAAATTGATCTTCCCTTGTCTTATTCCAAATTACTCCCTTCTATTGAGAATCCTCCTACTTTGGAATTGAAAGTATTGCCTAATCATCTCAAATATGCTTATCTTGGGGACAATGAGACTCTTCCCGTTATCATAGCTTCTAATTTGAGTAATGTGCAAGAAGATCGCCTCTTGCGGGTTCTTAAGGATCATAAAAGTGCTATTGGGTGGACCATTGCCGATATTAAGGGAATTAGCCCTTCTACATGCATGCATCGCATACTCTTTGAGGATGGAGCTAAGCCTACTAGAGACCCTCAAAGAAGACTTAATCCGGCAATGATGGAAGTTGTTAAAAAGGAGATTCTCAAGCTACTTGATGTGGGAATCATTTTTCCAATTTCGGATAGCGAATGGGTGAGTCCGGTACATTGCGTTCCTAAAAAGGCGGGTATCACTCTTGAAGAGAATCTTAAAGGTGAGCTTGTATCTACCCGAGTCCAAAATGGGTGGCGAATGTGCATAGATTATCGCAAGTTAAATGCGGTAACCCGAAAAGACCATTTTCCTCTTCCTTTCATTGATCAAATGTTAGAGAGGTTAGCCGGGAAGGAATTCTATTGCTTTCTAGATGGATTTAGTGGATATCATCAAATTGTCATTGCTCCCGAAGATCAAGACAAAACCACATTTACTTGTCCTTTTGGCACGTTTGCATTTCGTAAACTCTCATTTGGCTTATGTGGTGCTCCCGCAACTTTTCAAAGGTGTATGGTGAGTATTTTCTCCGACATGATAGAGAATGGAATTGAAGTCTTTATGGATGATTTCTCTATTTCGGGTGATTCTTTTGATGAATGTCTTCAAATCCTTACGCATGCCTTGGATCGATGCTTGGAGACTAATCTAGTGCTAAATTATGAAAAATGTCATTTCATGGTCCAAGAAGGTATTGTATTGGGGCATATTGTGTCTAGGAAGGGCATTGAAGTGGACAAGGCAAAAGTTGATATTATTGCAAGTCTTCCGTACCCTTCAAATGTCAAGGATGTGCGGTCTTTTCTTGGTCATGCCGGATTCTATAGGAGGTTTATCAAGGATTTTTCCAAGGTTGCTCTTCCCCTATCATCTCTTCTACAAAAGGATGTGGAATTTAAAATTGATGAAAAATGCAAGGCGGCTTTTGACCATCTCAAGGAAGCTTTAACTTCGGCTCCTATCATTAAGGCTCCGGATTGGTCTCTTCCTTTTGAGATTATGTGTGATGCTAGCAATTATGCGGTTGGTGCGGTGTTAGGCCAAAAAGTTGACAAACGATCTCATGTGATTTATTATGCCTCTCGCACACTCAATTCCGCCCAAGTAAACTATACCACCACCGAGAAGGAATTGTTTGCTATTGTCTTTGCTCTTGACAAGTTTCGTTCATATCTTCTTGGTTACAAAGTCATCATATACACGGATCATGCCGCCTTAAGACATATCTTGGCGAAAAAAGAGTCAAAGCCTAGGTTGATTCGGTGGATTCTTCTCCTTCAAGAATTTGACTTAGAAATCAAAGATAAAATAGGTGCCGAGAACTTAGTGGCGGACCACTTGAGTCGACTTGTGAGGGAGGAAGATGTTTCTCCTCTTCAAGAATTATTTCCGGATGAGCACTTATTTGGAATTCAAGGCGAGGTACCATGGTATGCGGATCTTGTGAACTACATTGTGTGCAAAACTTTTCCTAATGGCATGCCTAAGTATCAAAGGGAGAAATTAAGGAGTGAAGCCAAACACTACATTTGGGATGATCCTTATCTTTGGAAACATTGTGCGGATCAAGTCTTGAGAAGGTGTGTTCCCGAGTCGGAAATTGCTTCCATTCTTCAATTTTGTCATTCTTATGCTTGTGGAGGTCATTTTGGGAAAGATCGAACGGCAAGGAAGGTACTTGAATGTGGATTTACATGGCCAACTCTTTTTCGTGACTCTCACGATTTTTGTAAGCAATGTGAGCCTTGTCAAAGAACCGGCAATATTGCAAAAAGGAATGAAATGCCCCAAACTCCAATTATTGTGGTAGAAATCTTCGATGTATGGGGTATTGATTTTATGGGGCCATTTCCATCGTCTTCTCATGGAAATCTCTATATTCTCTTGGCCGTTGATTATGTCTCTAAGTGGGTGGAGGCCAAGGCAACAAAATCGGATGATGGTAAGGCGGTTGTTGCATTTCTCAAGTCTCAAATTTTCAACCGATTTGGTGTCCCCAAAGCTATCATAAGTGATCAAGGTACCCACTTTTGTAACAAATTGGTGGGAAATCTTCTTAAATCTTATGGGGTCTATCATCGAATGGCAACGGCTTATCATCCTCAATCTAATGGTCAAGCCGAAGTTTCTAATCGGGAGATTAAGTCTATTCTTGAGAAGGTGGTGAAACCCTCTAGGAAGGATTGGTGTGTTCGTCTTGAAGATGCATTATGGGCATATAGGACGGCATTTAAAACTCCTATTGGTATGTCTCCTTACAAGTTGGTTTTTGGTAAGTCTTGTCATCTTCCCGTGGAGTTAGAGCACAAAGCTTATTGGGCAATCAAAGCTTGTAATATGGATCTTAATGTTGCCGGGGCTCATAGAAAACTTAACTTGCTTGAATTGGAGGAAATTCGTAACAATGCCTATGAGGATGCTCAATCGTATAAGGCTAGAGTAAAGGACTTTCATGATCGTTCGCTCGTTTCTAAAGCATTTCATGTTGGGCAAAAGGTTCTCCTCTACAACTCTCGTCTCAAATTAATGCCCGGGAAGCTTCGATCTCGTTGGTTGGGTCCATTTGTTGTTGTAAAAATCTACCCTCATGGAGCGGTGGATTTGCGAAGTTTGTCTACCAACAAAGAATTCAAGGTAAATGGCCACCGTCTTAAGCCTTTCTATGAGGGATTTCAAGAATCTACCGTTGATGTCATCTCATTAGCGGACCCCCTTCATGAATGAGCTCTCGTTAGTTTGTGTGTTGGTGCTACGAGGCACATCCGGGAAGTCGAGCCACCGACAGTAAACAAAGGCGCTAATTGGGAGGCAACCCAAGGTACACATGTATTTATATATTATGTGTATGTCAAATTTTTGGTCCTCACTCGCATTTATGAAGGGTGTTATGCATTTTATGGGTTTGAGGATTGATCTAAATATTAATGAGTGGGATTTTCTTTTTCATCAATTTTATTTTCTAAAAAAAAAAAAAAATGTGTGTTGATTTTTATGAATTGTTGTGATGTGTCTAGTGAATTTTATTTCACTCCTAAAAAAAAAAAAAAACAAAAAAAAAAAAAAAAAAATGTGACCCGCTCAATAATATTTAGTATCGCTAATTCCAATTTTTATGATTTTTTATATTTATTCCACACTTGCCTTGATGTGTTTGTTCATGTTTTCAGGATTTAATATTTTATTCGAGCAATCAAGGATTTATGTGAGTGTTATTTGAAAAAAAAAAAAGAGAAAAAAATAAATAAAAATAAATAGAGTTTGTATAATTTTTGTTGCAATATTGGAACTGCACAGGCGTTCAGTAGGCCGTGCAGCAGACCGTGAGTTTTGACAAGCATTCTGCATTGAACACTAAAAAGCCATCCAGAAACGCACGGGTGTGCACTAGCCTGTGCAACAAGCCGTGAGTTTTGAGAAGCTCCCTGCATTCCCTATCTAATTTCATGCCAACTTGCTCACTTGTTGCACAACCGTGCAAATTTCTTTTTTACAATTAACAAGACAAAACTCAATACCTATCCCTAAATTCCCTTATTTTTCTCAGCATATCATCATCTCTCTCCTTCCGCCTCCATTTCCAATCCACCAATTTTCTCCTCCTTCACAACTCCAAAACTCCACCGCATCTCAATCTCCTTTCGTCCACCGTTCGTCTTCTTCGTTCTTTCCGACCAACAGCACCGACATCTCCTCCTCTTCTCAACAGCCCGCTGCTGTTCACCACTGCTGCCTCCGTTCAAACCCACCACCGCAGTTCTCGCACAAACCCACAGCTCCATCTCGCCACCATCTTTCTTCTCCTCCCGCCCAATTCAACCATACAACCCCCCGTTTATTCCCACTCCATAACCTGCAAACATACCTCCCTAACCCATTACCGACCCGCCGTTTCCACAATCCCCAAACCTCCAGCCTTCAAAAAACCACCATTTCATCTCCTACACCATCTTCTCCCTCTCCGTCATTCAACAACGCTCACCTTATCCCCTTCTCTCCATTAACCACCAACAATTCTCCACTTCACATCCCACCACCACTGCCCCTCCCTTTTCTCCTACCACCGTTCACTGCAGTTCACCCCATTCTTTTCACCTCGCCAAACCACTCCAACCCATCTCCCCAACATACAACCGCCACCGCCCGAGTAGCCCTGCTTCTCCATTCTGCAACAACACCTCCGTTTGTCACCCTTCGACCGCCATTACCACCAACGCCCTTCAATCGCCCCCTTCCATTTCCTTTTCAAGTCGAGCAGCCACCCTCCTCTGTCCATCAGCACCGCCTCCATCCACCTTCGTCTCCGCCCCATTCTTCAATTCCCCTCCAACCATTTCCCAACCCCTACTCATCCCCAATTCCCCCCCCCCGGTGTCAAAAACACACGACCCCCTCTTTTTTTTTCTTATTTGTTTTTCTTTTCTTTTTTTCTTTTGTTTTTTTGTTTTGTTTTTATTTTGTTTTTCTTTTATTTCTCTTTTTATCCATTTATTTAGATTTGATTTTGATTTTGATTTTTTTTTAAATTTTCTAAACTAAATAAATGTTATAAATTCAGAAATCAATTTAAATTTACTTTAAATTTGAATTTTGAATTTTATTATTAATTGCTTAGTTATTTTATTTTATTTTAATTTTCAATTTGATTTTTTTTTAATTTTAGTTTTAGTTTTTAAATTTGATTTTTGCTTATATTATTATTTTAGTTTTAAATTTAATTTTTGATTTTATTATTAATTGGCTGGCTAGTTTATTTTATTTTTATATTTTATTTAGTTTTATAGCCTTAATTAGTGTATTAAATTAGCTTTGAAAGGGGGTGGATGTGGCGTGTCGATTACTTTTATTGGGTTGATTGTGCTATGTGGTGGTAATTCATTTCGGGGTTTGCATGCTATCTTTGTGGTTGTCTTCGGTGTTTTTGTTGGGTGGTTATTTGGTTTGTATTTTGGAGTGAAAATTTGATAATCATGAGTGGTGTTTCTTCTAAGCATGCTAAAAACAAGGGCAAGGTTCCATCCAAGCGTCAAAAGACTACTTCTTCATCTGTGGAACCTCAAATTTTTCTCACTCGCAAGGAATATGAAGAATCAGGTCTACCATTACCTCCTCCCAATTATGGGCTTGATTTGCAATCCGCTAAGCCTAGCTTGTCCTTCTCCGGTGATGCCCTTGAGAGGTATAATTCTATTTCCTCGCTCAAGGTTTTACCATTTCGTTATTTTGATAAACATGTTATGGAAAAGCTTGGAATTTGGGATGAGGTTAAGAATATTTTGACTACTTCTGGTTGGCCTTCATGGTTAGAAATGGATGAGCCTACTTGTCCGGCTTTGGTTTATGAATTCTTTACTACCGTGAAGTGTGATGTTGGCGTCGGGAAGGATTTAAGCTTAACCTCTCGAATCAATTTTCGGATGATGGGTTTATGGTTTAGCGTTCGGTTGAAAGAGCTTTGTGATTGGTTTGGATGGGAACACAAGTGTGGTACTCATAAGCCTCCCCGCCAATTCCAAAATTATATTTGGCCTGCCATTTCTTCGGACTCCGAATGGTCTTCAAGTCGGAGTAAGTCCACCAAAATCAAGAACCCTAGTCTCAGTTACATTCATCGTGTGATGGCAAATTCCTTATATGGTAATGAAGGGTCCAATAGCGCCGTTTCAATGGCCGAACTTGGGGTCCTTTATTTTTTACATGAGGGATACAGTGTTGATTGGGTTTATTTATTTGTTGCACGCATGTTGGAGCTTTCGAGGCGAAAAACGGGTTCCCTTGTCTTTGGCGGGTTTATCACCCGTATTGCTTCTAGCTTGGGAGTTCTTGACCGGGGTTGTTCTCATATTCCATGGTTAGAAGGTCGAGATCCCGTTGCTACTATTGACTACATGGTTTTAAAGAATATGGGTGTTATATCCGGGACTTTTGAGAATTTTCGATGGACGGGCCACAAAGCATCTCAGCTCACTTGTCCTCCATCGTCTCTTCTCACTGAGGAGGAACCGGTTCCCGAACCATTGCCTTTAGCGATTGATCGAGGGGGTTCTTTCTATCATGGTTCCACTGCGGAGTTCTCTGCGCCTCAGCAGGCCTACTTACAGCGCATGGAACAGTCCATTAAAGACCATGTTGATAAACGGTTTTCTGAGCATCGAGTGTGGATGGAGCAGTTTTGTGCCTCGATGACGGCTCAGTGTCAGACCAGTTCTAGGGACACAACCTTGGATCCTCCTCATGATCCTTGAGTTTCTTGGCTTCGCTCCCGGTCCTTGTTGCTTATTTTTAGGGGAGTTTTCTTTCACTTTGTTTCTCCCTCATTTTTATTTGTCATGCATGAGGACATGCCATGTTTTAGGTGGGGGAAGGATTGTTGATTTTGATTGCCGTTTTGTTTGCAAGTTGGAAATAAGTTTAGTCGTGAGTGTGTTTACTTGTTTGTGAAATTATGACATTGTGAGCTTGCAACCTTGTTTTCTCCTATTTCGTGCCTAGCATTACCAATTTGATGTGAATCTATAAGTTGATGCACCTCTTTTGCACACACACACACTTGAAATGGCATGACAAGTTTAGATGTTTGTAATTAAATTGTGAGCATGACGATTATCTCTTAGCATGCATGGAATCAAATCGAGGAGATGTTATTAAAACGTAAACCTTGTGAGGCCTTGAACGATGATTCTTTTGCTTGTGTGTTTCTCCTACTTTATGTATGTTTGTTGCTCTAGGGCTTGCATTAAACCTTCATTCATGGATGCACCATAATAAGGAAATTCTATTTAGGATAACCTTTTTGACCTTTTTAGCTTGTGAACCATGAAAATAATCCCTAGTTACCCCTTTGAAGCTTGTATCCATATTTTTCTTCGTCACTCTTCCCTGTTATACATGAGTCATAGCCAAATACTTCACTCTCGACCTAGTTGAGCTAGTTGAGTCTTGGAAAGAATTGATTGATGAGCATGTGAATTTGGAAAAGTTGTGAAGAGGAAGAATTCTATTTATTGTAAGCGGGAACTAGTTCGACGTGTATATCTAGATGTGGTTCAAGGTTCATTGTAATATTTATATATAATGCATCCCCTTTGTAAAAAGAAAAAGAAAAAAAAATAGAAAGGGGATGTTAAAAAAAAAAAAATAAAAAAAAAAAGAAAAAGAAAAAAAAAAGCAATAAATCTTTGTACATTATTTTGATTCAAGTTTCTTGGTAAATGTGGTTGTGTTTTGTAATTGTAAATGAGTGAAGATATTCTTTAGTTTGGGATGAGGTGGATGAAGCGAGCAAGCGTCATTTTGACTCAACTAGCGAAACTTTTACACCACCTTTGAACT
The DNA here is from genome assembly GCA_036435485.1 of Saposhnikovia divaricata. NCBI lineage: Eukaryota > Viridiplantae > Streptophyta > Magnoliopsida > Apiales > Apiaceae > Saposhnikovia > Saposhnikovia divaricata. The sequence continues at coordinate 14,623,947 of CM071600.1, forward strand.
TAAATTTTCACACCTTCACCCTAGCCTCGTTACAACCCATTTTATGAATTCCTTGTTTTTGGTGCAATCCGGAATTTAGGTGGACATGCAAGGTCAAGTAGAGCGCATGCATTTAGACTTGGAGTTGAGTGAAATCTCTAGCCCATATGTGTGTGATACATAATTGAGAGATGTGAGATTTTTCACCATACAATTTCATCTTCTTAATGCGAGGCCATGTATGCCTTGTGATCATCTTGTCTAGTGTTCACGATTGAAGTGCATTCATTCTATCTTTAATGTCATGGTTACATTTTGCACAAGGTGTGTCATCTTGATTCTTGAATTGGTTGTTAGCTCGTTTTAGTGGATGACAAGGTGAATAGCTCTATATGTTTGATTTTAGTTACAAGTAGACGGCTCGGACATGTGAGTGTAGTAGTTAGTTTAATTAGTAGGTATTGTTAGTTTCTTGTTTATTAGTGGTTTTTGTGATTTTGTGGGTACATCATCTATAAACCCTCACGAGACCACACTCGTCCACTAGGGCTACCTAGGGGTTCCAAGGGCTTGTTGCATATGCCAAATGCAACCGTGATCACCTACGGAAGTGGTATTAGTTAGGAGTATATAGTTATGTTAATTTTAGTTTGCTCGGGACTAGCAAAGTTTAAGTGGGGGAAGATTTGATAATGTGTATTTTATACACATTTTGTCTTTCATTCTCTTGCATTTTTGTTCGTTTCGAATGTTGTTTTATCGATATTAATTATGTTTTTCATCTTTCAGTGCCTCATGCTTAATGGTTGAAAAGATGGATTATTTTGGGCTTGAAAGCAAAGATTATTAAAGAGGGAAGTTAGAAGATGCAAGCTTGCGTTTCCGGGAGGTTTTTATTGTATAATCTTGAAGATTTTGTCTCGCACGGGCTGCTGCACGGCCGTGCAACAGGCTGTGCAGGGTGTTACAAGTAGTGCAGAATGGACAGATTTTCTCACGGGCTGCTGCACGGCCGTGCAACAGGCTGTGCAGCCCCTGCTGTGTACTAAAAGAAATTTAACCTACTTCTAACATATCATATCTTCACATCTTGTGGTAGCCTCTTTTCTAAGCCTCCTAAAGAACCAAATTAGGGTTAGTCAAGTAGAGAGAAAAACATCAATTACTCATAATCTAGCATTGATTATGAGTAACTAACTTCATATATTTGGCTCAAGGAGGAGCTCTTGTATCAAAACCCATTTCATTTAAGTAAGATCTATTTCACTCTATCTTGAATATTTGTGTTGTATTGTTTATGATTTTGCTTGGAGATTGTAAGTTGCTTCACCTTACTCTTCTTGTAATTTTAATTGCTAATTGTTTGTGCTAATCCGTAATTGTTAGTGCATTCATTATAGTAGCACAAGATTTAGTGTACCTAAATCCACAAAATTCAAGTGCAAATACCTAGGTTGAGCTTCTCATCCTTGGGTTTGTCCTAGCCTCTCTTTGATTGATTCCTTGATTGGGTTAAATTTGTAGTGCTTCACTATTGGTTGCTTATATCAAGAGAGCTAATTTATGTGCTTCACTAAATTAGTGTTTTTAGAAGAGAAATAAGTGATTGTGTGCTTCACCAATTATCTTGGTTAGGTAGAGTTGATTAAATCTTGCTTATATGTGTATGGGTGAAGAACTTGAGTTTCCGTAATCCTTGGGTCAAATATCTCTTTATCTTGCTAATTTAAACACTGTGCCTTGTTGTGTTGGAAAAATTGGATGATTTAAAGTCCCATAATCATATTTCTCTAGCAATTTATTTCTTGTAGTCAAGGTGTTTGATAAAACACCACAAACAACTAAAACCCCCCCCCACCATTTTACATTACTCTAGTATTGAACGCTATTCCCTTGGGTTCGATCCCTACTTGCCACATTTGCTATATTTTATAGTTAAGTGCGAACATAGTAGAGCATAAACATTCATTTTCAATTTGGCGCGTCGACGACGGGCGTGGCCAGTAGTGGTTGAGCCACTGGCCTCCTTTGAAGGAGGTCAGGGGTTCGACTCCTGCGTGTGCGTGAGTTTCTTAGTTTGTATTAGGTTTCCTTTCTGTATTTGTATTTCTGTATTTGTAATGGTCGGGGGTCCTTCGGAAACAGCCTCCCTATTGTATAGGGGCATGGTCTGCGACTGCGTACAGCTACCCTCCTCAGACACCACTTTGAGTGGTATTATAACTGAGTAAGCTAAGTTTTTTATTTTCCAAAAATCATCACTTTTATTAAGGAAAATTTTCCTTCTTGAAACATATTTTATTTTTTTCAAAACTAAACAAACACAAAAAAAATTTAAAGAAGATTTGTAGACAGTCAAACATACCCGAAAATATAAAAAATTATTTTTCAAAGTTCAAACAAACGTCAAAAAATTCATTAAACATTTTTTTTTTCAATAAACGGAACCTAATAAATTTGAAACCAAGTCTTTTTAGTTAAAATTTTTTGTAGCAAGGTAAAATAAACTTTGTTTGGTCCGTACTTATTCCATCCACAATAAAATATTAGAAAATAAGATTTGAAGTAGAATGTTGAAATATTATAATTCTTGAGTCTGCATTTAACTTAAAAAAAGGGAAAAAACACTTATGTTTTGCTAATACTATCAAACTGTGTCGTGTCGTTTCTTACGTGATGGTTAGGTGTTTCAGTGTTTAGCAATGTGTGTTCCCAAAGAGGTGTTAGGCTCCCGTATTTATAAAAAAAATTAGTTTATAATTCGTGTAAAATATGGATTAATTTTATTTTTTTTTAAATTTATTTATAGTGTAGTATAATATTATAAATATTAATTTTAATATTTTATTAAAAGAATTTCAACCTTACATCTTTGTATATAATAGTTTTTAGTATTAAATATAAAATAATATGTTGTTGGCGGGACCTGAACCATAGACCTCTGTATATAACAACTTCTTTGTATACAATAATTTTTAGTATTATATATAAATTGGGTAATACGTTCCTACAGTTAACTTTAGGAAATTCTCATAAAGTTAACCATTAAGATTGTGACACACATATGCACAATCATTAATGACCCTGCATGGTCCTTTTAAATCAAAGAAAAAAATCTATCAAAACTATGTAGTTTTGATGGGTTAATTTTAGAAAATTTCCTACTGTAGGACAATTTTTCTAGTATAAATTAATATGTTGTTGGCGGGAATGGAACCTTAGACCTCTATATATACTAGCATTCTACCCGTGCTACGCACCGAATGGTAAAATTAATTTATTAATATAAACATATTATCGAAATCATAAATTATAAAAATAATTTCATTAAAATTTAATTATAAAATATTCTTCAATTTATACCAATTGCATTAATATCAATTTTATTAAACAATTATCATAACATTCACATTCTCGTTCGAACATACAAAGCCCGTTTTCATTATTTTTCTTAATTTTTTTAAATTTGATTTCTCTCATTTTTTAGAATCTTTTAACCAAGTTCATAAGTTTTTTTACCCATATTTTAAGTTTGTTATTTGGAAAATTTTAGTATACTATGTTAAAACCCGTGTGATGCATGGAGTTTTTTTAATATTATATGATTTTTTTCATTAATTTGAATTAATTTTTTTGAAAAATAAATTTTGGATGCTTAAATTTTTAAATGAGATGGTCTGATAATAATTATATAAACGTTATCCGTGATATTTCTAAAAAATAAGGAATTTTTTGGTTAGAAAATATAGAAAAGATGATAGGTTTAATTGAAAAAGATAATTAGTTAAATATTAGTAATAATAAAATTAATATTTTATTTTATTAAATAAACCCATGATATAATTGGAAAAAGAGAGATTTTTGGAAGAGAAAATTGAAAATGTATCATGTTTTAGGTGAAAAAGGTAATTAATTAGTTTATAGTAATTATAATTTAATTATGTTATTTTACTAAAATAAATTGCTCGTAATATTTTTAGAAAAAAGAGAAATTAATGATTGTCCGTTATATTTCTATAAAAAGAGGGATTTTAGTTAAAAAAATATAGAAAAGATGCTATGTTTTAGCTAAAAAGGTAATCAGTTAATATTGTATTAAATAAAACCGCTCGTGACATAATTGGAAAAAGAGAGAGATTTTAGTTAGAAAAAATGAAAAATGTAACGTGAAAGTTAAAAATGTGACAGATGTGAAACATGTAATTGATTAGTTTATAGCAATTGTAATTTAATTATGTTATTTTACTAAATAAAATTGCTCATAAAATTTTTAGAATATGAGACATTGAAGTCGCCCGTGATACATATAGAAAAAATGGAATTTAATTAGAAAAAGAAAAGATGAAAAGTTTTAGTTGAAAATGTAATCGGTTATTTATTAGTATTGTAATATTATTATTTTATTTTTATTAAAATTTTAAATGAGATGGTCTGATAATAATTATATAAATGTAATTCGTGATATTTCTAGAAAATAAGAAATTTTTTGTTAGAAAATATATAAAAGATGATAGGTTTTAGTTGAAAAAGATAATCAGTTAATTATTAGTAATTATAAAATTATTATTTTATTAAATAAACCCGTGATATAATTGGAAAAAGAGAGGATTTTGGTAGAGAAAATTGAAAAGAAAACATGTTTTAGGTGAAAAATGTAATTGATTAATTTATAGTAATTATAATTTAATTATGTTATTTTACTAAATAAAATTGCTCGTAATTTTTCAGAAAAAGGAGAAATTAATGATTGTCTGCTATATTTATATAAAAGAGGGAATTTAGTTAGAAAATATTAAAAAAAATGATACGTTTTAGCTGGAAAAAGGTAACCAATTAATTATTGTATCAAATAGAACCGCTCGTGATATAATTGGAAAAATAGAAATTTTAGTTAGAGAAAATGGAAAAGATAACGTCAAATTTAAAAATGTTACATATGTGAAAAAAATAATTGATTAGTTTATAGCAATTATAATTTATTATGTTATTTTACTAAATAAAATTGCTTATAATGTTTTTAGAATATAAGACTTAAAAGTTGCCCGTGATATATCTAGAAAAAATGGAATTTAATTAGAAAAAGAAAAGATGATAAGTTTTTGCTAAAAGGTAATCCGTTATTAGTTAATACTGTAATATTATTATTTTATTTTTATTAAAGTTTTTAATGAGATGGTCTGATAATAATTATATAAATATTATCTATGATATCTCTAGAAAATAAGGAACTTTTTTGTTAAAAAATATATAAAAAATGATAGGTTTTAGTTAAAAAAGATTATCCGTTAATTATTATTAATTATAAAATTATTATTTTATTTTATTAAATGAACATGTGAAATAATTGGAAAAAGAGAGAATTTTGGTAGAGAAAATTGAAAAGATAACATGTTTTAGGTGAAAAAATTATTTGATTAATTTATAGTAATTATAATTAGTTATGTTATTTTACTAAATAAAATTACTCGTAATATTTTTAGAAAAAGGAGAAATTAATGATTGTCCATTATATTTCTAGAAAAAAAGTGATTTTAGTTAGAAAATATAGAAAAGATGATGCATTTTAGCTGAAAAAGGTAATTAGTTAGTTGATTATTATATTAAATAGAATCGCTCGTGATATAATTGGAAAAAGAAATATTTTAGTTAGAAAAAATGGAAAAGGTAACTTGAAAGTTAAAAATGTGTCATATGTGAAAAAGACAATTGATTAGTTTATAGCAATTACAATTTAATTATGTTTTTTACGAAATAATATTGCTCATAATGTTTTTAGAATATGAGACATTAAAGTTGCCCGAGATATATCTAGAAAAATTGGAATTTGATTAGAAAAAATAGAAAAGATAATAAGTTTTAGCTGGAAAGCTGGTCATTTATTTATAAGTATTGTAATATTATTATTTTATTTTTATTAAATAGAATTGTCCATGATATAATTGGAAAAATAGAGGTTTTAGTTAGAAAAAAGAAAAAATATAACGGTTTTGGCTGAAAAAGTAACCACCCGTGATATAATTTGGAAAAAGACATATTTTAGTTAGAAAAAAGGGAAAAGGAAAAAGAGAAAAGATAACATGTTTGGCTGAAAAAGTTAATTGATTAGTTAATAATAATTATATTATAATTATGTTACTCGTAGTGTTTTTTAAAAAGAAGAAATTTTAGTTAGATCAAATATAAAAGATATTTTATTTTATCAAATAAAATTGCTCATAGTGTTTTTAAAAAATAAAAAATTTTAGTTAGATCAAATATAAAAGATATTGTATTTTACGTGAAAAAGGAAATTATTTAGTTATTAAAAAATATAAAAGATAATATGTTTTACTTGAAAAAGAAAATTGAATTAAAGAAGAAATTTTAGTTAGATAAAATATAAAAGATGTTGTACTTTACTTGAAAAGAAAATTATTTGGTTATTGAAACATTGAAAAGATAATATATCTAACCTGAAATAGGGAATTGATTAGTTAGTAGAATGAATTTTTTCTGTAATTGAGTAATGTTAAATAAGTAAAATCAACAGGTACCGTACCGGCTGACCGACCAAACTTTCAATGTTTCGGCTTTTATATAATAGTATAGATTTAAATGAGCATTATAGTAGGTTTATATAATTTTTATTAAATTAATACATTGAAAATATTTGCATGGGTCCCGATCAATTTTGGAATATATATTAAAAATTCATAAAATTTATTTCTAACGACCGTTATAAATTATTAAATTGTCTTTTAGCGATATGAGAAAGGATCAATACTGTGCAAATTCATTAAACGAACGTAGTTATGATTAAAAAAAACTTCCATCTAATCTAATTTCCTATGTATTTGTTCAATATAATTTTTACAAATTTTATGTTATTTTATTAGTGAAGTGATTTACTATTGTAAAATAAACATTATCAACTAACCAAACAAATCCAACATATCTCATTTTTTGAGTAAGATATGACTATTAGAGTTTATAGTTATAATTTGAAATTATTTTATGTAATATTTTAGATGTAAGACATATAATTTATTTATTTTTATTCAAATATTTCATTAGAAATAATCAATACTAATTTATTAATTGGAACTTCTATTTCTCACTCTTAAATTTTATTGATATATTTAAGATGTGTTTTTCTTTACTTTACATAGATTTTACATTTATTTTGTATACAAAGAAATATTTTTTTTACATATATTAAATTTTACTAAGTATGTTAAATCGTATAATACATTATATTTGACCACTTAATTTAATCATTTTAATTTTTATTTATTGTATAAATAATATTAATATTGTTTGCGTGTAGCAATTATTTTAATTTTGGCTACATTATTATTAATTTAGGATTAAAAAAAAATAGTTCTAATCTGATCCGATGAATTTGGTTTTGGATATTGTGTTTTGGATTTGGATTTATTTTTAAAATCCAAAAATGTTTGGAATGGATTTGGATTTTACGAAATTCGGATCAAACCCAATCCTTTATCATCTCTATGCGTAAAATAAGATATTTAAAAATGAGTATCACCTATCTTTTTTTTTATTTGATTAACATGTTAAAATAGAAAACTATAGAACATGAAACTAAAATAAAATGTGTAATGTATAATGTTGAGTATTGAATACAGTAAAAGAATACAGAGGGGGGGTGAATGGATTCTTGAACTTTTCTTTGTTCTTGAATCTTTGCAGCAAGATATGTGATGAGTGTGTGAGATATGAATATGCGGATAATAAAGACACACACAACACAATATCACTTTAATCTAATATTTTATTAGATAAAGATTTTGCTACAATCTGTGAATACAAATGATAGTATTCTCAGCTTCGTTTTTCTCAGAGAGATATTTCTTTGGATATGAGAAACTTCAACACACTTAACAGCTAAAGAAGTGAGGCTGTATCCTTATAGACATGGATACGCATACTTACTACAAATGAGGTAGGTAAAACAAAAACACTTTCCAGTCTGTCTGTCTCATTTTAGTAAGAGTCCAAACGACTACAGATTTGACTTTGCAAAGCCTGTTTAGATCCACTTCTTCAGCTCCTTGTCCCTTGTCTTATCTCTCCAAGCTTCTTTGTAGGCTTTCCAACGTGCTTTATAGGACATAGTCAAATAAAGCGTCTTGGCTTGTTGCAGGTTTCTGACTTGTACAATTCTTCAGTATTTTGTCTTCAAGAATGTATTCGAGAAGTGACTAAGTAAATGATTCGAGAACTGGAATTGACTTGATCGATAACTCTGAGTTCTCGAATAGTGTTATCTTGACATATCGAATCACTTCTCGAATAGCTCTTTTCTCTGGGACTCCTTGAGATATCGAATAGAGCATTTTGACATTTCGAATCCCTGAGATATCGAATAGCATCTTGAGTCTTTGAGATATCGAATGTAGCTTTGACTTGTTGACCCTTTGAGAACTCGAACTGTTGACTCCTTGAGTTCTCGAACAGAGTAATAGACATATCGAATCTCTGAGATATCGAACAGTGTATTCAGAGATATCGAATAGTGTCTTCTGAGATATCGAACCCCTGACTTCTCGAATGCTAGACTTCTCGAATAGACAAATGTACTTCTCGAATTAGTACTTAGGCAAATTCTTCATTTCTTCAAATCCCAACTGTGATTATTTGACAGTCTTCATTTCCTTTCTTGAGGCATGAACCTTGGAACTTCTTTCAAGCTTTATTCTTGACTTAATAGGTACAGTTACACAGATAGAATTTGATGCCTATTACATAGTACAAACAAGTAGAAACTCTACAACTAGAGGTTCCCTCAGTTAAGAGGTCATGTAGGTAATGCATAGCATTACGAACCACTTAGGCTTGTTATTAGATGTATTCAGGCATGCCTCTGTGACTAACAATCTTCCCCAAATTGTGAGTAAGACCCTTAGTCACAATTTCATGTCTGATAACAAGCCTAACATACATAAAGATAAAACTTGACAGTACATGTATGAATTTCCATTAGCAATTTGGATAGAACTACAGGGTGAGTAATCTTATAGCCTATGATGAAGAACTAGCCATTGTCTTTTGATTCCCTTTCCATAGCTTTGGCTTGAAATTCATCATATTCTTTCTCTCTTCTTTCTTTCTCCTTCCTTGCATTCTCATCCATAGCTTTTATTATTTCTGCCATAGAATCCAATTCTTCAAGCAAAATTGAGTCTTTGAAATCTTCAAGTACTGGTTCCAGAATGTTTGCAGGATAGTGGTTGAGTAGATTCATTCTGATGTTGACCTGATTTCCATTTCTCCTCCTATACTTTACCACATAGGGGTTGAACTGAACTCTACACAAACCCTTTTCCCTTAGCTTTTCTGCTTCACTCTCCAGTCTCTCAATTTCTTTCTCCCTTGCCAGCCACTTCTCAAAACACCCTTTTCTGATTCTCTCCTCATGATCTCTCTTCATCTTCACAAAATCAATTAGCTCCAGCTTCCATACTCTCTCCACTTTATCTTCTGAGCTCAGCAATGCAATGATTCTTTCTATGTCATGTAGCTTACCCCAGTGTTGACATCCTCCTTGTTTGAATTTCTCCTCCCTTCCATCAGAATATTTAATCTCAAGGCAGTTATCAACAATGGCAACATGATAGATTCTTTGAGCTTGCAAAAATTGCAGTTGATCTTCATCATAATCTTCATCTAGTGGTTGGAGTTTTAGGCCTGGATAGATTGTCAGGGTCTTTGATATGGTTGGCTTTGATTTCCTTGCAGCTTGTTTGAACTTGATTCTCTTTACATGATTACTTGGCAGCAGTATGTGACCTTTGTTTGTATACCATTGTAGTATTCCATTAGCAGTTTGCTTTTTGAAACATACAGATGGTTTCTTGACTTGAATCTTCTTCTCTTCTTGAGGTGGCAAGACAGTTGCAGAAGCCATAGATGTAAGTTTTGAAAGGTCACTACTGGCAGCATTCGCCCTAGACTTAGAGTCTTGTGTTGTGGTGAGGTTACTGTCAGCAGTGCCTGAGGCTTGCTGTCTTCCACTTTTCCTCTCAGAGCCTTTACCTTGATCATCATCATTCTTCCTCTTCTCATCATCCTTCTTCTTCTTCTTCTTATCTTCATCACCCTTATTACTCCTGTGATGTCTTCTCCTTCCATCACTTTTGTCTTCATCCTTGTCTTGATCACCATCCTTGCTTGGGTTGAACTTAGCAGTCTCAGATACAATGCCAGTTACAATGTATGACCTGAGATAAGATATAGCTTCTAATTCTTCTGCTGTTCTTGAGCCCTTCTTCTTGATCAGTTTCTCAGTGATGGCAATGATGAGATTTTTGTTTTGAGGAGTTAGATGCTTAGGAATGACCAGCTGCTTGATATCTTCAATTCTTGTTCCAGCTTGGTAGATAATGGTTTTAGGATTTGTGAATACTTCAGGTAGCCTTGAAGGTTGACCATTCCTTAAGTCATCATGAAGACTCTTGTTGTTCTCATTTCCTCTTTCAATTAGTCCAAGGAACACATTCACTTCTGAATGCTTTAGACCCTGTAGAGTGTTGATGAATAAGTGCCATATCTTGTTCTTTCCTACCATCAATATCTCCTTGAGCCATAGGCCATCAAACCTCCTTGGTACTACAGTGAGACAGTCAATCTGACTCTTCAAACTCTCATGATATAACAAAGCATCACCAGCCTGTTCTCTAGAGACTTTCAGAAACTCCAAGAATGCATCATCATGATAGACATTTGAGTTTGCAATTTCTTGTAGCTTGGCCTCAGTGACCACCTTCACTTCTACTGGCTTGGCATTCTTAGATATTGAGATTTGAGGCTTGTCAGATGGCATACTCCCTGCAACTACTGTGGTTGTGATAGACTGCCTTTGACCATCAGGAGTAGTGATGTGCACAGTTGGTAGAGTGACAACTGGCAGAGAAGTGGGAGGCTCATCAACTTTGGACTTTCCTTTTCCAGGTATATGAGTAGTAGATTTCAAAGTTCTCTGATGGCCACCCTCAGTGATCTTGATGCCCTTTTCCAGTGGTCTCTCCCCCTTTGGATTTGAGTTCTTTGATGTCCTCTTCTCCCCCTTAGGCTTGTTGACAGACACAGGGGCTGTAGGAGTTACCGTTGGGGTTGAAGATTCATCAGGTAGAGGGAGACCCATGTGCTTCATCATTACAGACAACATTGATTGTTGATGCAGAAGAACATCAGCTGTGGTGGTGGCTTGAGTGTTCAACTGCTCAGTCAGAGTTGTTACAGTGTCTGTAAGATGAGCATTGGACTTGTGTAGAGAGATCACCTCCTTTTCAAGAGTGTCCACTTTAATGAGGAGTTCATTGGCCTTAAAACCGGATAAGGATTGATCCTTCAGCCTCTGCACTTCGAACCTTGACATCTCATGCACAGGAACCTCAGTGACCAGCTTGTCTCTCAGTTTCATCTATGATCTTCTCCTTCTGTAGTTCTACATCCTCTTTGTGACATAGGAGAATAGCTTCATAGTCTAGATTGGGCATGTTTGCAGTGAGAAGGTGCTGAGCAATTTTTATGAACTCAGGGATCTGATCCACAACTAAGCTTTGAAGTGCTTCAACCGTCAATTGTGGTGGAACAGACCCTGATCCTGAAGCACTGTCATGTTGCACAGGCTTCAGCCATTGAGACATGAAGTTAGAGCTAGAGCTAGGCTTGCTAGGCTCCTCAGTTACAGATGCAACTTCTGCAACCGGATGAACAGACTCTACTACTGTTGTCTCCACAGGAGTGGGATGAGTTACAACAGTAGTTGACACAGGCACAGAGTCTCTAGTAAAGACTAGTGAATCCTCTGTGTTTATGATGGTGTCATTAGGATATGCCCCAGCATGCATTCCCTGACCATCTAAATGTGGTACCTGGGTGGTGAGCACGGTGTCATGCACCAAGTCACTTGAATTCATTGGCTCATCAAAAGAAAAGAAATCTTGATGATCAATGCCTTGCTCCTCAATTGCTTGAGTTGCAGGCTGCAAAGAAATATGAGTGGTAGATTCTGGAAGAGAAGTGTGTTGTAGAATAGATTTTGGCAACTCCCCCTGAGAAATAGAGGGAGTTTCAAGTATGATGTGCTCTCCACTCAGTGTTGTGCCAGCCTTATCACTCCCTTGTGCTGACTCTTTACAGATAGGTGCATTGGGGAGGATGCTTGATTCTATAGATGCACCCTGTTGAGAGGATACATCTAGTGAGCTGTGTGCCCCTGATTTTACAACTTCAGCCATTTGGGTGACTGAAGAGGTGGTTTTAGACTTCTTCTTCTTCTTTAGGCTTATTATAGGTGGCTCAGGTCTCTCACTTTCTAACCCTAGTTCTACAGCCAAGGCTGCTTCAGTTAAGATTTCTAAAGGTTCAGAAGCAGTCTGTTTTCTCTTCTTATTACTAACATCACCCTTTTGAGAGGATGATGCAGTTGGCTCTTTGCTTGGTAGAGTGTTTGGCTGAGGGGGTTGGTTAGCAAGCCTTGGGTTAGCATTTTGTTCTCCTTGCTTAGGCTGTGCTAACTGTGATTTTGAATCAAATATTGGCATGTTGTGGGGGTAAGACCTAAACAAACCCTCCATGTGGGGAGTTATGTTAAGCCTTACATCCACATCATTCCTAGTCTCCAAATTACCAAAAATGAGTTTGGTCATGGACTTAGGATAACCTATTTTACTCTTATCTACTCCAGGCAATTCAATCAATGAAGCATTTTAAAAGTTAAGTACTGATTGAATAAAGCGAGGAAAGAAGATTTCATTACCTCTCTTGGCTATGGTCTGACCAAGTCTCCCATAGAGTTCCTGTAGGATGAGAAGTCCGACATCTATTTTTCTCCCATGAGCCAAGGCATAGGCAAGCTGCTGCACGGGTGTACTGATCTGATCAAAGCTTGATTTTCGTGCAGTGAATACTTGAAGGAGTGTAGCAAATACAAAGCTCCATTCTTTCCTCAAGAACTTCCTATTCAGCTTTCCCAACTTGATAGTATCGGAGTAGTTGATGAAGTCAAAGAAATATTCCAACTCATCATTGGAGGCCAGAGCATCATATGTCTCTTGCTGCATATCCAAGGCTTGATTCATGTCTGCGGTGGTGATAGTGATATCCTCTCCTTGAATCTTGCAGTGGACAATATAAGAGGTGATAGCATTCTCGAGAGCGATTACCTCCACAGTAGCAGTCCTCCAGAATTGTTCCAATAGATCTATGTACAGGGTTGGGTTGGCTGAGAGTGCACTCTTGATGTAGGATTCAGACAACCACCGAACAAAGCACTTGAAATTGGCATTCGGTGCTTCCACATCACTGGTGATTGCGATGAAATTGGTTTGAGATGGTATGGTGAGTTGAGTGTTTGCCATTTGGGTAGAGAAGAAAAGAGAATTAAGGTTGAAGAAGAAATTCGCAGTTAGGGTTTTTCAGAGGTTTCAGGAGTTTAGATGCTTGAGAAATCGAACGAAATGAATTGAATAGTTGTGAAGTTGTATATATATGAATGTCTTGAGTTGTCGATAGATAAGTGTTCTGTAGTAACAAGTCATTCGAGAAGTATGAAACAACTATTCGAGAAGTCAAGAAAGGCTTATTCGATATCTCAGGCAGGTTTTAGCTCACAGCTGGCAGTTATTTAACTCAGAAAATAATTCAAAGTTAAATAAAATATATTTTTATGAGTGAAATGAAAGTTTGAATATAAATCCAAAAAGCGATTAAGTGTCAGCGAAAAATCAGCCTTTTCAAATGATTCGATAACTCAAATGCAGCATTCGAGAACTCTATCATTAGAGAACTAAAATACTCTATTCGAGAACTCAAAGTGTGCTATTCGATTTCTCCAAAAGACACTATTCGAGAACTCAAGAGGGTTCTAGATAGGCCTATTCGAGAACTCGAGCCAAGACATAACAATGAACCATTCGAGAAGTCTGACTTATCGAACTGTACTTTTCACTCATAAAATTCAATTTCCACTATCTTTTAAAATTTACCAGAAATATTCACTGACGAATATTCTACCAAATTAAATAGTGGTTTACTCAAAATTTTCATAGAAATTTCAAGCTACAGATGTATGATTTTCAACATATGCAGCATTAGAATATTTATAAATCATACTCCAGCCAATACTTACTTCAGAAATATTAAGCATTTGATAAAGTAAGTATTTACTGCTGCAACAATCTAGTTGATATATTCACTTAGCCAGAATTCGAAGAATTCAACATTCCAATCTCACTGACCAACCTAGTGAAGGTGGCTTCATCAAATGGCTTAGTGAATATGTCAGCTAGTTGTTTATCTGTAGAGACATAATGTAACTCAATGGTTCCATTAGTTGCATGTTCTCTAATGAAATGATATCTGATGTCAATGTGCTTTGTCCTAGAATGATTGACAGGATTGGCAACTATAGAGATTGCACTTGTGTTGTCACACATGATTGGAATTCTTTCCAACACAAGTCCATAATCTCTAAGTTGGTTTCTAATCCAAAGCACTTGAGCACAGCAACTTCCAGCAGCTATGTATTCAGCTTCAGCTGTGGAAGTTGACATAGATTGTTGTTTCTTGCTGTACCAAGAGACTAACCTTTGTCCAAGAAACTGACAGCTACCTGAGGTGCTTTTCCTATCCACTCTGCATCCAGCATAATCAGCATCAGAATAACCAACCAGATTGAACCCTGTGTCCTTAGGATACCATAACCCCAAGTTTGGTGTGCCTTTCAGATATTTGAAGATCCTCTTTATTGCTATCATGTGTGATTCCTTTGGGTTTGATTGAAACCTTGCACATAAGCATGTAGCAAACATGATGTCTGGCCTACTAGCAGTGAGGTAGAGTAGAGAACCAACCATGCCTCTGTAGATTGAGATATCCACCTTTTTGCCCTAAACATCTTCATCTAACTTGGTGGCAGTGGCCATGGGTGTCTTTGCAGGTGAACATTCTTCCAAGTCAAATTTCTTCAGTAGATCTTTAATGTATTTAGTTTGACTTATAAAAATGCCATCCTTCCTTTGACTAACTTGCAGCCCAAGAAAGGATGTTAATTCTCCCATCATACTCATCTCATATCTGCTCTGCATGAGCTTAGAGAATTTCTCACACAGCTTCGCATTTGTAGAGCCAAATATGATATCATCCACATAGATTTGAACTAGGATAATATCATCACCATGTTTCTTATAGAACAGTGTCTTGTCCAGTGTGCCTCTAGTGAATTGATTCTCCAGTAGAAATTGTGATAGTGTGTCATACCATGCCCTAGGAGCTTGCTTGAGTCCATACAATGCTTTAAGTAATCTGTAGACAAAGTGGGGTAACTGTGGATCCTCAAAGCCAGGTGGTTGTTGCACATATACTTCTTCTTCCAACTCCCCATTCAGGAATGCACTCTTGACATCCATTTGATAGACCTTGAAATTAGAATGTGCAGCAAATGCCAAGAAAATTCTAATGGCTTCTAGTCTAGCAACAGGGGCAAAGGTCTCATCATAGTCAATACCTTCCTGTTGAGAGTATCCTTTTGTAACCAACCTTGCCTTGTTTCTTATGACTACACCATTTTCATCCATCTTATTCCTTAGAACCCATTTAGTTCCAACAACGGTTCTATCCTTTGGTGCAGGCACAAGTTCCCATACTTTGCTCCTTTCAAATTGATTTAACTCCTCTTGCATAGCAATTATCCAGTCCGGATCCAACAATGCATCATCAAGTTTCTTAGGCTCAACTTGGGATAGAAAGCATCCATAGAGACATTCATTTATAGTTGCTCTCCCTGTCCTCACTCCTGCATTTGGATTTCCAATTATCTGATCTGCAGTATGTGATCTATCCCATTTCCTTGTATGTTCAGATTGATTTCTCAGCCTTGATGTTGCTTCATCATTCTGATCATGATCATCTACATTTTCTCCCCCTGTGAAGTTGTCACTCCTCACAGGTGCATCTTGGATGCTTGTTTCTTCATTGTTGGTTGACACAGGTTCTTCATTCACTTGAGTTTGTTGGATTATGAGTTCAAATTCACTTTCAATCTCCTCATCAGAATCATCTAGATTGTCAAACTTCAGAGGATCTTTATCTTCATCATTGGCTTCTTCTAGTCCTGGTAGTTTGCTGTCATCAAATGTTACATCTGTGCTTTCCATAACTTTCTTTTGACAGATGACATAAACTTTATATGCAATTCTTTCCATAGAATAGCCAAGAAAGATTCCTTCAAATGCCTTTGCATCAAACTTTCCAACATATTCTGAATTATCTTTTAGTACAAAGCACTTGCTTCCAAAAGTATGAACATACTTTAGGGTAGGCTTCTTTCCAGTCATCAAGTTGTAAGGTGTCTTTCCAGTGTTTTTGTTGATGAGGGTTCTATTTTGGATGTAGCATGCAGTGCTCACAGCCTCAGCCCAAAAACATGTAGGCATCTTTGCATCAAGTAGCATTGTTCTAGCAGCCTCAATCAGAGTCCTATTCTTTCTCTCAACAACTCCATTTTGTTGTGGAGTCCTTGGAGCTGAGAATTGTTGAGAAATACCATTTTCTTTGCAGAATGCTCCAAGCATGGAATTCCCGAACTCTGTCCCATTATCACTTCTTAATGCAATCACACTTGCATTTATGGCCTTTGCTTCTTTGTCAACTTTCTTTATGTGCTCAATGATTCCTTGTGGAGCCTCATCCTTTGATGCCAGAAATTCTACCCATGTATACCTAGTGAAATCATCAACCATCACTAGAGCATACTTCTTCCTTCCTAGTGACATAATATTGACAGGCCCAAATAAGTCCATATGAATCAGTTGTAGGGGCTTGGTTATTGATGTCACTGTTTTTGACTTGTGGCTTGATCTTTTCATTTTTCCCTTTTGACACGCCTCACACACTCCTTCTTGACAGAATTCAAGTGTGGGCATGCCTCTCACTAATTCCCTTTTGACTAGAGAATTAATGGCTTTGAAGTTCAGGTGTGATAGCTTCTTGTGCCACAGCCAACTGTCTTCATTTGATGCTTTTGAGTAAAAGCAACAAATTTTGTCCTTGCTTGCAGAGTCCATATTGGCTACAAACAGGCTTCCCTTTCTTACTCCAGACAGAGCAAAATCACCAGTCTTCTTGTGGGTGATCAAACATTCATCTTTGTCAAAGTTCACTTTTAAGCCTCTGTCAGTGAATTGACCAACACTCAGTAGATTATGTTTGAGCCCCTTGACCAGTGCTACATTCTCAATGATGACATTCTCAATTTCCAACTTGCCATATCCCAGTATGTTGCCAATGCTGTCATCTCCAAAAGCAACCATTGGGCCAGCCTTTTCCTCATACTGTGATAGCAGGGCCATATCACCAGTCATATGATTTGAGCATCCACTGTCCAAAATCCACATTACCTTCTTTCCACTTTCTTTGCCCTGCAAACACAAAGGTATTACTTCTCCTTTGGTACCCAAACGAGTTTGGGTCCATGTGACTTAGTGACAGTTTTATCATAATCAGCATGCTTATCAGTTTTCTTGATGTTGGTCTTCTTGTCACTGTTAGGAGTCTTAGAATCAGGGTTCTTAGACTTAGGTGACAGAGGTACCTTCCTAACTTTAGGAGGACTTGAAGACTTTGTCCTTGTGTAGTGTGTGTGAACATTATGACTAATGCAGCCCTCCATGAATTGTCTTCTCAAATTAAAACAGCTAGTCATCACATTCATGTTACATGGCATACAATCAAGTTTATCACAGAAAGGAGAGTCTCTATGTCTTAAAGGCACAGAGCAATCATAGAATGGTTTATCAACACTACCAGATGGTTTCTTGCAAGCATGAGTTAAATGATTAGAGCTAAAACAGTTTTGACAAACTTTCCTAGGGGCATTTGGCACATAAGCATAGTTGTTGTCTTTGTTAATCCCTAATTTGACATTCCTGTTTGGTCTCTTATTAGTCACTTTCTTCTTAGTCTCATAGTTCCCAGCTGAAACAAAATTCACAGATTTCTCAGGTCTAGGTCTACCTCCTGCTGGCTCCTTGGCTTTGGTTTTGACATTCTTACTCTCAGAGGATGCTTGTTGTTCATTTGATTGTGCCTCATCTTCATCCTCCAACATTTGCTTGATGAGTAAGGCATCCTCATCAATCTCAAGTGTTGGTGATTTAAATATTGGGTTCTCAGTCTTTTTCAAAACCTGAGGCACCTCCTCTTGAACAACAATGTCATCTTCAATGACTGCATAGCCTTTCCTCTGTTTAAGAGTGTCATAATCAAGTCCAATGGCAGCCTTAGGTCTAGCTAGATTTTTCTCATGGTAAGACTGCAATAGACTAGAGGAATTCTTAAATGTCTTCAACTTAAATTCATTTTCAGCTAATTCATCCCTAAGAGCTTTCTCAACTTGACTAGCACATAGAACTTTATTCTTTAGATACTCAATCTCTTGTTTAAGATTTTCTATTTGTACAGCAGTTAGCTCTAGTTCCTCATTTCTCTTATTTAACAGTTCATTCCTAGTAGACAGTTTAGCAATTTCTTCATTAGCAGTAGTCATACTAGTATGAATGTTAAACATCTCAACGGATAGTTGTTCAACCAAAGATTTATATTCAGAAACAGACATGTCTATGGTAGTGAGAGATGGTACCTGAGAGTCTGATGCAGATGGTTCTTCCTTGGAATTGGCCATCAAGGCATAGTTGCAGAATTCTTGTTCTTCTCCATCACTGTCAGAATCATCCCAACACTTCCCTTCAGCTATGTAGGCCTTACCTGGTGTTTGCTTCTTTAGAAGGGCCTCATACTTAGCTTCAAGCTCAAGAAACTCCTTATCCTTCTTTTTAGGCTTCTTGCATTCACTGGCAAAATGCCCTAGGTCATTGCATCTATAACATCTCACAGATGACCTATCCACATAGCTGGTTTTGAATCTGTTCTTGTTTGTTTTCATAGGTGCCTTGCTCTTGTTGAATGAATGGTTTTGAGGTCTAGGCTTGAAGGGCTGATTCCTCTTGAATCTGATGTTTGGGAATTTTCTATCCATAAAAGCATATGATGTATTTTCCATGCCATCCAGCTCTTCAAGAGTGTAGAACTCATCTTCTTCCTTGTCATCAGCAGGTTCAGTCACTACTTCCTCAGTTTCTTCATCATCTACTATCTCTTCTATTCTCAGCTGACTTGTAGATGCTTCCAGGTCTTGAACAGATTTGTTGACAATCAAGGCACAGGATGTGTTTATCATTCTGCCTTGATTGGCTTGGATAGCCCTCTTTTGAAGCAGCTCAAGCTCATGTGTCTTTAAAACCCCATAGAGCACATCATATGTGACTTTGTTCAAATCTCTTTCTCTTAGGGATATGACCCTTTGCTCTAGATGGTTTGGTGACGATAGTAGAAACTTCATGTTTAATTCCTTAGTGCTGTAAACCTTCCCATTCATTTGGAGCTCAGTCACCAGCTTGTGAAATCTCTCAAACATATCAGTGATACTTTCCTTGGACTGTGCCATGAAAGCCTCATACTGTGTGACCAGTATCTGTTTCTTGTTCTCTCTTACCTCCTCTGTCCCTTCACATAACACCTCGATGTGATTCCATATGTCCTTGGCTGATTTGCATGATGCTATGTTGGCAAACATCGACATATCCATGGAGTCTATGATCAGCAACATGAGGTTGCTGTCTAGGGCAATCTTTTCCTTTTCTGAGTCCGTCCATTTGGATGGCTCTTTTGGAACATATGATCTAGGAATGACTACCGCGCCCACTGTGGATTCAGCAACTTCTTGTTGTGGTATGAATGGACCATTCTTGAGAATGTCAGGGTAGAGAGGATTGGCAACTTTGATGAACAACAGCATTTTTATTTTCCAGAGGTTGTAATTCTCTTTATCGAACTTAGGGACCTTTACCGTACCTGTAGTCTTTGGTGTATTCGAACTCATGATCATTTTATGTTTAGATTAAACAGCCTGCTCTGATACCACTTGTTGAGTATTGAATACAGTAAAAGAATACAGGGGGGGTGAATGGATTCTTGAACTTTTCTTTGTTCTTGAATCTTTGCAGCAAGATATGTGATGAGTGTGTGAGATATGAATATGCGGATAATAAAGACACACACAACACAATATCACTTTAATCTAATATTTTATTAGATAAAGATTTTGCTACAATCTGTGAATACAAATGATAGTATTCTCAGCTTCGTTTTTCTCAGAGAGATATTTCTTTGGATATGAGAAACTTCAACTCACTTAACAGCTAAAGAAGTGAGGCTGTATCCTTATAGACATGGATACGCCTACTTACTACAAATGAGGTAGGTAAAACAAAAACACTTTCCAGTCTGTCTGTCTCATTTTAGTAAGAGTCCAAACGGCTACAGATTTGACTTTGCAAAGCCTGTTTAGATCCACTTCTTCAGCTCCTTGTCCCTTGTCTTATCTCTCCAAGCTTCTTTGTAGGCTTTCCAACGTGCTTTATAGGACAGAGTCAAATAAAGCGTCTTGGCTTGTTGCAGGTTTCTGACTTGTACAATTCTTCAGTATTTTGTCTTCAAGAATGTATTCGAGAAGTGACTAAGTAAATGATTCGAGAACTGGAATTGACTTGATCGATAACTCTGAGTTCTCGAATAGTGTTATCTTGACATATCGAATCACTTCTCGAATAGCTCTTTTCTCTGGGACTCCTTGAGATATCGAATAGAGCATTTTGACATTTCGAATCCCTGAGATATCGAATAGCATCTTGAGTCTTTGAGATATCGAATGTAGCTTTGACTTGTTGACCCTTTGAGAACTCGAACTGTTGACTCCTTGAGTTCTCGAACAGAGTAATAGACATATCGAATCTCTGAGATATCGAATGAGATATCGAACATTGTATTCAGAGATATCGAATAATGTCTTCTGAGATATCGAACCCCTGACTTCTCGAATGCTAGACTTCTCGAATAGATAAATGTACTTCTCGAATTAGTACTTAGGCAAATTCTTCATTTCTTCAAATCCCAACTGTGATTATTTGACAGTCTTCATTTCCTTGCTTGAGGCATGAACCTTGGAACTTCTTTCAAGCTTTATTCTCGACTTAATAGGTACAGTTACACAGATAGAATTTGATGCCTATTACATGGTACAAACAAGTAGAAACTCTACAACTAGAGGTTCCCTCAGTTAAGAGGTCATGTAGGTAATGCATAGCATTACGAACCACTTAGGCTTGTTATTAGATGTATTCAGGCATGCCTCTGTGACTAACATATAAACACGTAATCACATTATCATATATATGTTCTTTTAATTTAATTATCGGGTTAAAACATGAAATTCATTTTCTTTTAACCGTGAGTATATTTTTTGACATATATTAAAAGAAAGTGCTTACGTAGATCTAAAAAATAATTTATGTTGTGTACATTCATGCCAACTGATTAAATCATTTAATATTTTTTGTTGTTAATATATATCTCTGTTTGTTTAGAATCTATATACCAATTTATTAAATTTTTTAATTATATTTAAGATTTTGCTGATATTAAAAATAAATATTCTTAACCAACCAACCAAATTTGATATGTCTGCTCCTAGATTAGGATATGAAAATTCTATATCATTACTTGAATTCAAGAATACAAATTAAAATGGGCACCTTTTATTGGAAACTATATATAATTTATATGTATCAACCTATCTAGTTATCAATAATAATGATTTTTTAACTATCGCTATAGCTGTTTCTTTCTCTCCTCCAATACTAAACTAAAATGTAGGGGTCGACATTTGCATTTTGGCTGATGGTAAGGCCCTTTTTATTTTATTTTTCTTGATTTTACTTTGTTTTTCAATAATTATCTCTTTTTATTAAGAGTCTAGTATCACGTTAGTGGGTTTATCTACTGATATATTGGATTTTGTACTTCCTCTTTGTGAATGATAACTCCCATTTATTTTCCTTGATTTTACTTCGTTTTTCAATAAATATATCTCTTTCTTGAGGGTGTAGTACCCCGTTACTGGATTTTGTCTATCCATATATTGGGTTTTGTTCTTTCTCTTTGTGAGGGTATGTTCCATTATTTGGCATTCGGGATCTTAGATCTACATGATTTTGTTATATTGGTTTATTGATTTAGATAGTATGGAATCACAATTATGCTCAGTTGTTCGAATACGTTCTCACAAATCACATATGTATTTCCCTCACGATTAGAATAAATTGTTATATTATTTTGCCAAAAAGGCTATATATTTCAATGATATAAGCGAGGGATGTACCATAATTTAAGATCTGATCAACGATTTTAGTTTGGATTAAGGAAACCTTGTTACCTTTATATGATCTACTTGAATATGTGTTTTTCCAATTTTGATTATTTTTGCAGATGTATTATTTACCTATAAAAAATAGTGATTTAAAAGAAAATTTGATTGATTAGTTGTGTAGATGACGTATGCCCTTTTTTTTGATAAAATAATTATCTATGAAAAAATGGTGATTTATTAGAATTTCCGTGCTGAATTCGCCAATTTGCTATGAAAATATCAACTAACAATACTTTTATTGACTTAGTAATGAATTTTATTTTTTGAATTGATAATTTATACACAAAATAATGTCTAATACTATTTGAGAGTCTATTCAGTATCTTAAACAATTCAAATATATTGTCAAGTCTGTTTTTTTAAACAATTGATTAATTTAAAAGCTTATATAACTTAAATTTTGATTGTGTATTTGGAATAGTGTATTAAATATTTTTTTAATTTTTAAAATATTTAATTTAATAAGAATAGATTTATTCAAATTTATTTGCACCATATGATTGTAGATTCGAGTGTTTGAGATATTAAAACGTTATATTTTATAATATAGATAAAACAGACCCATGCATAAAAATAATATATTTTTATTAATATAAATTAATATATACGCAATTTTGGAAAATGACTTTATACATAGAGAGGGGCACAAAGAACAGATGTGCTAGTGAATAATAATATAATTTTGATTGATTTCAAATTAAAAATTATGATTGATTAGTTAATAAGTATTTATTAAAATTAATTAGTAATACATGACTATATAATAGTATGATTGTAGTAGATATTTATGAAAATTAGCTCGTAATATATAGTAGTATAATTATGATTGATTTTAAATTAAAACATTGATAAATTAGTAAATATTTATCACTTTAAAAAATGTAATTTATGCATGTACTAAATAAACTAAATTTCGTATTTCAAAAAAATTATTAAGTAACCACGATAAGTAAATTAGGATGAGAATTGTTACGCCCCCAAATCCACCCTGACCGGGGACCCGGGTTGTCACATTATCTCAATATCCTGTAGCACACGATAACGCAATAATAAAACAAAATATTTATTACAACGGAGCAAAAGTGTCCCACTCCGCAGTTCCAAGATCGTCTCACAGAACAATACAATCCAACTTATTACATCTCGAGATAAAATCTTACAAAAATTCACAAAAGTAGCAAGACAAAGGTTCCAACTGGGTATTCTAGTTCTTATCAGCGTAGTCTTGAGCTTTTTCCTTTCCTTTGTATCCCTGGCTGGACGTCTCGCCTCTTTCCATCTTGACAGCTGGATAAAATGTTGTAAAGCAAGAATGAGCAACTAAAATGCTCAGCAAGTTCTCTTCTTACTCGGTATATAAATATAATATCGTTTACTGAAAGAAATGCTCAAAATTTTAAAGTAGGATATCACAATCTGAATTGGCTCAAACTCATCTAAAAAATAGCATACTCGAAGACTCAATACTCAATCTCGAATAGAATACTCGAAAGACTCATTTGATATAACTCTGATAACTCATGATTTAAGAATAAACTGGTCTTCCACCTCTCGGTATCTCGGTGGGGCGATCAACTATCCGACCGGGAATACCGTCCTCCAATGATATCGCACTTCGCCCGATCACGGCTACAATACGTTATCAACAATATAGTATAAATGTATGAATGCTAGCATCATAGGGGTTATTATTTAAACCCTGGCAGCATGGTGCCAATATATCTCATGTCCGCATAACGGTACACAAGTCTCTCTTTCTCTAAAATGGGCCTCTTTCCCAAAACATACGAGAATATACGAGAAGCGGACTGCCAGACTGACTCAACTGTTCCCCTAATCCGAACAATGGACTGAGGTAAATTCTCAATAATAATATTCTATTGGTTGACACGAACAAGATGCCAACCCATGACAATAAAGTCAACCATCTCGAAATATTGAGAATAGTTTTAAAATGAAGTAATTGGGAGTCGTACTGTACAAATAGTACTTCTCGAATATTTATAATACTCATAATTGATGAACGTTTAAACAGAATATTTTTCACTTGATCAACGAGTCAAACTCTAACGATCCTAATTTTTATAACTCATATTTGTTGATTCGAAAGATGAACCAATTAAAAGATAATCAAAAATTATTATCGAAATCTCTCTCTCACAACTATCTCTCTCTCTCTAAGGCGCACATGAGAGTCGACCGGTGAAACTGCCGCCCTCTTCTTCATTTTCTCCATATCCGCTTCACCCATCAATCCATTCTCCGATCCTCCCCCAATCTTCTACCTTTTGTTTTTTCAATTTTCAATAAAAATCGAACCAAAACCAAAATCTTTAGAATTTATTTCTCAGATCTATCTTGGTTTTGAGTCCGTTTTCTAAAATAAAAATTTCCTTGAGATTCCATTTCTCCTCCTTTTTATTCCTGTCAAAAAGGAACAGAGATAACAAGTGGAGCCAACGACCCACTAAGCCTCCAGCACGTGCGCCTTATAGAATGTCTCAACCGGAACTTGCAGAGCTTCGCAAGCAGTTGACGGAATGGCCGTTAGTGGACACCCACCACTTTTCAAACTGACTGATGAACACCAACCGGTCTACCAGGATAAAGAAAGCAGGTCATTCCTAGACTAGAGGGGGCGAATGCCGCGCCTTACCATCCTGGCCATTCTGACATGCCAGTTTCATACGACCAGGTAAAATAAATAAGGAATGAAATAATATGAACAAAAATTCAAGTCTCTAAGAGTTAGGGTAGGAATGAACTTGCCTCGATCTCGAAGTGCAAATACGTGTAGATAAAATTTGTACTCTACCCGTGAATTTGGCTTCGATCTACGGCTCGTAATTTATTCTCTAAAAATGGCAACCAAAAATACGTGAGCGCTTCGTCAAAGATAGAATATTTCTCAACCGATAATATAATATTTAAATATAATAATAAAATATCTCTCGAAAAATCTCTAAGATAATTAACGAAAAATAATTCCCGGATAAATAAATCTCTCTTCGAACTCAGAAATTAAATCTTGAAAATAAATCTTATTTTTAATATCCGTAAATCCGACTTAAAATGAAAAGAGGGTAACGGCAACTAATGACATTACTCCATTTTTAAATCTCATTAATAATATTAACCTCTATTTATTTTTAAAACAAAATAATTCAACAATCCACTTTTATTCTCGTAATTAATTAATATTACTCCAATTATAATCTCTAAAATAATTTAACTTGATCCGATTAATTAAAACAATCCTAAAATGCAATTTTAAATCTTCTAAAATTATATCGCTTTTAATCCTATTTATTCACGATTTTTCCTCTTTTTATCGACAAATTATTAAACCTCTAATTTTCGTACAAAAATCACAAAATAATTCCTTTTAAACAATTAATAATTAATCCATTTTTATTAAACTCTTTTTATTTCTCACAATTTAAATAATAAACCAATTTTAAAACATTCACCCTTTTTATTAATTAACTCATTATTATTTAATCTATATATATATATATATATATATATATATATATATATATATATATATATATTTATCCCATGAATAAAACAGTCACAGAGGGGAAAAATCACGACGGCGCGTGGGGCCTGATCTCTCTCTCTCTCTCTCTCTCTCTCTCGACCTGTCTCTCCCTCTCTTCGTCTTCTCTCCCTGCTCCGTTCTCTCCTCTCTCCCTACTCTGTTCTCTCCTCTCTCGAATTTCAGTCTCTCCCTCGACTACAATCACAACAACACAAACACCACTCTTGGTTTCAATCACAACCACACCTCAATCTCTCCGCCCTCACCCTCTTTCTCTCCGACAACAACATCCTCCCTTCCCCTTATAACTCCGGTTCGTACAACAACAATAACACCACAACATCACAACCGATGAACAAAATCAACACTACAATCCCTCTCCGTCGATCCCCGTCTCTCTCGACTTCCTCCCCCTTCTCGACAACACGCACACAACTACATCATACCATCATCTCTCTCCCTCTATCACTCGAATCTCCCTCGAACTCACTCCGTCCATATCTCCCTCCGCCTCTCTCTTCTCTCCCCGTCGCCCATCTCCCTCTTTCTCTTTCAATACATGACAACAACCCATCGGAAATTTAATAACCACAATACATCAATTTCTCTCACCCTCCGACTGTCTCTCTCTCGTCTAAATCTCTCCTTCCTCACTACACCCTCCTCTCTGTTCCGCACAACAACAACACGCCAGTTTTAACAAATAAATTGGAGAATAATAATTAGAATAAAACAAGAAAAATAAACTACCTTGGCTTCTTTTCAGTTTCTGCAGAGAAAAATGATGGGAAAAAAAAGAAAATAGTCTGTGGTTCTACTTCTATTTTGCAGTGAAACAAACTAGGGAAGTTGTGTTTTTATTTGGACTAAATTGCAACCGGGTTTTATAAAACTACACTACCTCTAATATAATCATAATGCTGATAATGGTTTATAAAAAAAATTAAAAAGACTAAAACATGGGGGCAAAATCATTATAGAATATATAGTGGCCATAATGCATAATTATTATTTTGTAAGTGGTAATTATTAAATAAAAAGAAAATTAAATATGGGGGATAAAATGAAATGGTATAATGATGAAAATATTTAATGTAAATATTTGGTAAAAAGCGCTCCTAAATTTCCTAATTTTAATAAATACCAAGTAAATATAATATTTACGCCCATATAAATATATAAATATTAAAATTTATAAAAACGCACTAATTAAAATATAATAACGCATAGCTCTTAAATCAAATTTAAATATCGAGTAGGAAAATAAATTTCGAAAATTCGCGGTTATTACAGTCTTCCCCCCTTATAGGATTCCGTCCTCGGAATCAAAATTTACGCACTAAACAATTCAGGATATTTATTTCGCATTTCGCTTTCTAATTCCCACGTGGCTTCCTCAACCTGATGGTTTCTCCAAAGTACCTTCACTAAATTTACTTTCTTAGTTCTTAACTCTTGCACTTTGTGATCTAGGATCTCTACTGGTTGTTCTTCGTAGGTCAAATCAGGACGTATTTCCACCGGTTCGTAGGTTATAACATGTCTGAAATCAGAATGGTATTCTCTTAACGCAGAAACATGAAACACATCGTGGATATGCTGAAGGTCTAGAGGTAGGGCCAACTGATAAGCTAGTGGTCCTATCTTCTTGAGAATCTCAAAAGGTCCTATATATCTGGGGCTCAATTTGCCTTTCTTTCCGAATCTCATAACTCCCTTCCAAGGTGAAACTTTCAACATCACTTTATCTCCTAATTCAAATGTTGTGTCTTTTCTCTTTTGATTGGTATACTTCTTCTGTCGATCCTGAGCTGCAACTAACCTTTTTCGAATAACTTCGGTCGCTTGCTTAGTTTGTTGTAGTAGTTCTGGTCCTAGTATTTTCCTTTCTCCTACCTCATCCCAGCATAGCGGTGATCTACACTTCCTCCCGTACAATGCTTCATATGGTGCCATACCTATGCTGGAGTGGTAATTATTGTTGTAAGCAAACTCAACCAGGGGCAAATGTTCATCCCAACTTCCTTTGAAATCAAGTGCACAGGCTCTTAACATATCCTTAACTGTTTGAATTGTCCTTTCACTTTGTCCGTCGGTCTGTGGATGATATGCAGTGCTCAGATTTAACTTCGTGCCAAGACATTCCTGAAAACTCTTCCAAAATCGAGAAGTAAAACGGGCATCTCTATCAGATACAATTGAAACGGGCACTCCATGACGAACCACAATTTCCTTTAAGTATATGTTTACCAATCTTTCAACTGAGTACTTATCACTAATTGGTAGGAAATGCACAGACTTAGTGAGTCGGTCGACAATAACCCAAATCGCATCGTGGCTAGCTCTAGTTCGGGGCAATCCTATGACAAAATCCATGGTGATATGCTCCCATTTCCACTCGGGTATCTCTAAGGGTTGTAAAAGTCCACTTGGTCGTTGATGTTCGGCTTTCACTTTCTGACAGGTCAAACACCTACTTACCCATTCTGCAATATCTCTCTTCATGTTAGGCCACCAATAATTCTGCTTGATGTCTTGATACATTTTTGTGCTCCCGGGGTATATAGAATATCTCGAGTTATGCGCTTCGCTCATAATTTCTTCCTTCAATTCTGTAACATTAGGAATCCATATTCTTGATGCAAATCGCTTAATTCCCTTATCATCTTTTGAACTTAGAAATTCTTCTCCAGTCAACTCTGATCTTCTTTCTTCCATTACTTGCTCTTGACAACGGCGAATCTTTTCGAGTAACTCTGGTTGAAACTGAATACTGTAAATTCTTTCATTGTTTTGGACTGGGACCTTGACTTCTAATTCCATTCTCTCAAATTCTCTGACCAATTCTTCTGAGGTTGTCAACAGGTTGAGTCTTTCCTTTCTACTTAAAGCATCAGCTACAACATTAGCCTTCCTTGGGTGGTAGTTTATCGAGCAATCATAGTCTTTGATCAATTCCAACCATCTTCTTTGTCTCATGTTTAATTCCTTCTGCGTGAATATATACTTTAAGCTCTTGTGATCCGTGTAAATCTCACATTTCTCTCCATAAATGTAATGTCTCCAAATCTTGAGGGCAAAAACAATAGCAGCAACTTCCAAATCGTGAGTAGGGTAACGGGACTCATATTCCTTCAGTTGTCGAGAGGCGTAAGCTATTACTTTTCCGTGTTGCATCAGAACGCATCCTAATCCTTTGTGAGAAGCATCGCTGAAAATCAAAAAATACCTTTTTCATCAGGTAAGGTCAACACCGGGGCAGTAGTCAATCTCTTCTTCAATTCTTGAAAGCTGTCTTCGCATTTGGGGGTCCACTCGAATTTTTCGTTCTTTCTGGTAAGTCGTGTCAGTGGCGTAGCTATCTTTGAGAAATCCTTCACGAATCTACGATAGTATTCGGCCAATCCAAGGAAACTTCTAACCTCTGTTGGAGTCTTGGGTCTCTCCCAATCTGCTACGGCATCTATCTTTGCAGGGTCCACAGAAATCCCTTCGTCGCTCACAATGTGTCCTAAAAATTGAACTTCTTTCAGCCAGAATTCACACTTTGAAAATTTTGCATATAACTTTTCCTTTCTCAGCGTTTCCAAAACCAAACGGAGGTGTTCAGCATGTTCCTCAGGAGACTTCGAGTATATCAAGATGTCATCAATAAATAAAATTACGAACTTATCCAAGTATCTCTTGAATACACGATTCATTAAATCCATGAAAGCAGCTGGCGCATTCGTCAATCCAAAAGACATGACTAGGAACTCGTAATGACCATACCGAGTCCTAAAGGCAGTCTTAGGAATATCTTCAGGCTTGATCTTTAGTTGATGATAGCCGGATCTCAAATCAATCTTTGAAAAATATGTAGCTCCCTTAAGTTGGTCAAACAGATCGTCGATTCGAGGCAGAGGGTACTTGTTCTTGATGGTCATCTTGTTCAGTTCACAATAATCAATACATGATTGCATAGATCCGTCCTTCTTCTTCACGAACAATACTGGAGCTCCCCACGGGGATACACTTGGTCTGATCACACCTTTATCTAGTAACTCTTGCAGTTGTGTTGCCAATTCCTTCATTTCCACTGGTGCCATCCTGTACGGTGCCTTTGAGATTGGTGCGATTCCTGGTGCTAGGTCGATTGTGAATTCTATCTCTCGATCTGGTGGAATTCCCGGCAACTTGTCAGGAAAAACATCTTCAAATTGATTAACTACGGGGATTTTTTCGATCGTAGGGGTCTGCTTCTCGGTATCTATCACATGAGCCAAATAGGCTTCTCGGTATCTTCAAATAGGCTCGACTTAAAATGAAAAGAGGGTAACGGCAACTAATGACATTACTCCATTTTTAAATCTCATTAATAATATTAACCTCTATTTATTCTTAAAACAAAATAATTCAACAATCCACTTTTATTCTCGTAATTAATTAATATTACTCCAATTATAATCTCTAAAATAATTTAACTTGATCCGATTAATTAAAACAATCCTAAAATGCAATTATAAATCTTCTAAAATTATATCGCTTTTAATCCTATTTATTCACGATTTTTCCTCTTTTTATCGACAAATTATTAACCTCTAATTTTCGTACAAAAATCATAAAATAATTCCTTTTAAACAATTAATAATTAATCCATTTTTATTAAACTCTTTTTATTTCTCACAATTTAAATAATAAACCAATTTTAAAACACTCACCCTTTTTATTAATTAACTCATTATTATTTAATCTATATATATATATATATATATATATATATATATATATATATATATATTTATTTATTTATTTATCCCATGAATAAAACAGTCACAGAGGGAAAAAAACACGACGGCGCGTGGGGCCTGATCTCTCTCTCTCTCTCTCTATTTATCTCTCTCGACCTGTCTCTCCCTCTCTTCGTCTTCTCTCCCTGCTCCGTTCTCTCCTCTCTCCCTACTCTGTTCTCTCCTCTCTCGAATCTCAGTCTCTCCCTCGACTACAATCACAACAACACAAACACCACTCTTGGTTTCAATCACAACCACACCTCAATCTCTCCGCCCCTCACCCTCTTTCTCTCCGACAACAACATCCTCCATTCCCCTTATAACTCCGGTTCGTACAACAACAATAACACCACAACATCACAACCGATGAACAACACTCAAATTTTTTTTTTTCTACACTAATGCATGGGTTACCTCCCACGAAGCGCTTCTTTAACGTCAATAGCTTGACGTTACTTCCAAGCCTCCATTACGGATGATAATAGTTTGCCTGGTCCTCTCTTCGTGAGACTTCATCGTCATCACGGCGGCACACTTTCTGCCCCTTCTCCTCGCTTGGCCTATTCATATAACAACTATGTCCTGTTCCAATGCCTTTTTCTGTTGACCCAAAATCTGTCAATTTGTAGAACAACACACATTCGCGGCCTTCGCTTGAATATAATGGAGGAGGGTAAATGTAAATTGCTGAAGCCTTTGGTTCCTCAAAGAGAACTTCCTCCATTGGCTCTAATGCGCTACCTCCATCTTTAAACTCTGAGACAAGTAGAAGACCTGCATCTTTCCCATGTTCTTCAGCCTCTTGGTACGCACATACCAATTTTTGAAATTTGCGTAGCTCATCAGTGTTCTCTTGGTACACACATACCAATTCTTGAAATTTGTGTAGCTCATCAGTGTCTATCCCGAATTGTGCCCTTTCCAAATCATCCACCTCACTAGCTTGATCAAATTCCTCATATGGCTTGTGAACGCTCTCCTCACCTTGGAATTTGTCTTCCTCAATTATGCATGCAGTACCTTGCTCCAAGTCACCGTTATTTTCTGGAATTGCCTCTGGTATGAATTGATGTTTCTCTTGTTCCAAGGAACTCAAAATTTGAGAAAAACAGTGTCTCCAAAAATTTGGTAGACTCCTCATAACTCTTTGCAAGCATCCTAATCTCCTCCATAACATCAACCTCATCTGACTGAAAAGTAAGAGTAGGTTGCTGATGTTGAAACTCTTCACTTCCAAAGAAATATGACATATCTGGAACATCTTGCTGGTACTGTTAAGGATGATATTGAAAATATGGTTGTTCCTCATAACTCAGAGGTTCAGATTGCCACGGGTCATACTGCTGCAGAAAATTTTGCCCTAGCTGCTGCTGAAAATCCTGGTTATGTTGCTGCAAAAAATTCTGAGGATAGTAAGGCTGTGCTCTATACTGTTGACCTTGATACTGCTGATAAGGCTGGTGAGGTTGTTGAATACCACATTGGTTGCTCCAGCACTGATTCGTCTCATGTGCGCCCGCACATAGCTCACAAACACTAACCACCTGCTGAACTCCATAGTAATTTAGAAAATCCATCTTCAACGTCTACGCTCTCTGACAAGTACCTGAAACACCAACGAACTACACAAGAATAGATAAGTAACTAATCCGAGTCAGTGAACGCTAACGACCACTATTGACAAGCACATAAACCAAAAATAAAACACCGATGATCCCTGGCAGTGGTGCCAAAAACTTGTTTACACTAATACACGCAAGTGTACGCGGTCACAAGTAATACAGATAGAAGTCAA
Organism: Saposhnikovia divaricata; assembly: GCA_036435485.1. Taxonomy (NCBI): domain Eukaryota; kingdom Viridiplantae; phylum Streptophyta; class Magnoliopsida; order Apiales; family Apiaceae; genus Saposhnikovia; species Saposhnikovia divaricata. The sequence goes on from CM071600.1 coordinate 14,656,367, forward strand.
GTTCGTTCCCACAGAGATCTTAGGTTTTAAATCAGTTAATGTACCTATGCAACAATGTAAGATTTTTACTCACTGCTCAGACAAATAATAAGATTAAGGTTTTGTTAACTAAATTAACTACTAAGCAAATTAACAATATTACTAATTAACTAATTACGAGAATTAACTATCGAATTACTTATATGCAAGAAAACATGGAATCCTAACTTCATCATCTACTTCACTTAGAGCTGATGCCTTTAATCAATATTTGTGATGGTTTTGATATCTGATCAGACAACACGAAATAAGTATACGCTACTTCTCAGTATACGAATACCAAACTAAACACATATCCACAAAAGAGATAGAAGATGAATAGACACCAATTATGCTTAGACCCTATATCTCTATAGAATTTGAAAATATAAAGGTTTAAGCACAAGTTATCCATATTGATCACATAGGGCAGCATAATATCTCTATTACGCCACAAATCATGATGTTAAAACATCAACCTATCCTATGCTAGCATGGCAAGTTCTAAATCTCAAGATCCACTCTCGCTTCACAAAAGATTAACAAATTAAATGTTAGCTACGCATCTAAATACATGAATCACAACCATACGAGGATATCAAGAATTCATCACACATAAATCTTTAAAACATGCAAACTACTAAGCTACATAGATAAATCCGTTAGAATCCCATGACAACGATTAGTTCATAATTGAACTGTTCATCGTCATGGGATTTGATGAAAGCATGATAATAAACAAGATATGAAAGAAAAGAACAATAATATTAATAGAAACAAGAGTTGAAAGACAAATCTATAATCCGCGATATACAAAAGATGAAGTAGATCTAGATCCGGTCTTGTCACGAGCGTTGAATCCTTCTCCACTTTTCTCCCTTGCAATTCTACGGTTACAATAATAAAAATCTAATATTGTATCTATCTACCTACCTATGTACATGTCTAATTACAATGGTAGAATGTGTTTATATAGGTTCTAGACTTCTTGCCCAGCAAGAAATTACCTTCTATTACAATTTGAATTCGATTTAGGTACTAACAGCTGCCCAAAATACAATTAGAATTAGAAAAAGGGCAAAACAGTAAATTCCCTGCTCCCATCAGTCTGCTTGTCGCACAACCTGCGCCCACCACACGCAACTTGCGTGCGCGAATCCTGTTCTAAGTTGTATAAAATCTTCCAGGCTTCGCGTGAGCTGTAAGATCGCTGAAAACGGACTTCTAGAACTCGAGATATGGCCAAAACCGTGTAGACTCCGCAACCTTCCCGGAAAATCCGATTTTTAATAATTTAATCCTCCAAACACGATAGAAGCATCACCCATAATCGATATTCTTGTAAATCTATACAACTAAGCAAAACACATCAAAACTACAATAAACTTGAGTCCAAGACAATCAATTTAAGCCGAATTGAAGCGATCCAAGTGGATATAAATCCACTTATCAGGGGGTAAGAGATTTATGGGTGTGTTTTCCCTCTAGTTCTTTCTCTTTTCTTAGTGGTGGGGGTAAAAGATTCAGCGGGCTATTTCGGTAGGCTTGTTTACTAATAAATATTGGGTGATATATAGTTCGCATCTATCAGGGGTGGTGGCAGTGATGGATGCTTTCATGTAGGTCTTACTTGTAGTGGAGAAACAAAAACTAGTTGAGAAGTAGGCAGAGACACATAAGAAAATTGATGTAAGTGAAGTTAGAAGTATGCACATGTTAGCTTGATCAAGATGGAACAAAAGTTGGCTGAGAAAGATAGTGCAAAGAAGGAAGAGGAAATTGTAAACTCTATGTTTCTTGCTCGAGAAAAAAGTTTAGTAGATGCTGATTTTTACAAGTGGAGTTTCTTCTTTATTTTTCCAATTATTATAAATAAGGAGTATGGGGGCACGCATGTATAAACAGTGGTAGTGATGGGCTATGAAACATCTTCGAGCTATTAAATTAATTATAAACTAGAATATGGATTAAGAGTCAAGTATTTTATTATTTCATTGACCTTTAAAGGTTCTCTCTTTACATCAAGTTGCATCCCATTCCAAGTAAGGTCATACAAGAATATTTATAGGGGATCCCCTGTGGGTCCCCCTCCCTAACTACCTTTACTTGGGGAGTAAGCTATAAACTTTATTTACATGTTTGGGCTTCTAGGCCCATTAAGAGAATAAAATACATATGGGCCTAACTACAAACTAGGTTTAATTGGGCTTAATAACCAAATGTATTTTACATATTATCCTAGCTAAATATTGTGGCCCAACATTTGTCCCCCCTAGTTTTTGGCAATATCTTTAGATTTGCTTTGGGTGTAATTTAATTTGAGAATTTATATAAAAATATTATATATATATATATATATATATATATATATATATATATATATATTTGCGTGGGGGTTGTGTCTATATATATCTCTATTTTTGGTTTATGTACAGTTTATTTTGGAGTGACGGTTCGAATTTCAAGATTTATAATCAAGAGCTTATTAGGAGTTTTCTCCCGTCTCAAAAGGTAATTGTTACAGTTTATCTTTTTCTTTCTTTCCTTTCAGTTTCTTCATCTCAATTACTATTTTTGCTGTATTCGATCGATAACTTAGGTTTTTCTATCTTTTTATTTCCGATTGGGGGTGGTTTGCCACTTAAGTAGGTTTTGTATGCTTGCCATTTTCCCTTTCATCTTCATCTTCTCGTACCACAATACCCAGGAATGCTGAAAAACTTCATGTTAAAGAAAAGTATTTTGACTCTATTTTTAACTTGGATCACCTTGAGATCTCGGACACGACGTCTATCCAACCTTTGGCATTTCTGGAAGATGTTGAGGAAGATGAACCCTTAGAGCCTGCCCCTTTGAGTCCTAATACCATAGCTTTGAGAGACGAGATTGTCCGATTAGCGAGGGAAAAGGGCAACCGAGAGTTTATTGACAAACCAAATTTGACCTATACTAGTGTATATGCTACCCGTCCCGTGAATTGTGATTTCTTGGGGTCGTGGGTTGATCTTAACAATGGGTGGCGCTGTGTTGTGCCAAAACATAAAGATCTGGTTTAGTTCATGCCCGAATACGAAATGCATGGTATTCCATTTATATACTTTAAATTTGGATTACGGCTTCTGATGCACCCTTTCCACTTGGCAATCTATGAAACTTTAGGTTGTGGTATTGTTCAATTAACTCCTAACTCAGTCGCTCAGGTTAGTGGTTTTATAGCACGTTGTTCCGAATTGGGTCGCATACCCTCGTTGCGATTATTTTTCTCTATTTACGGTATTAAGCACTCCAATGGTCAAGTGTATTTTGAAAAAAAAAAACATGTCAGTCTAAGCTCATGGATGTGAAGAGATCGAATTTCGAGTATCATGGGAGATGGATGTATTTCCATGGGCCCGAATTTGAGTTTGTTAACCCCTGTGGCAAGATTTCTCTGGATGCCCTCCATCGTTTGACAAACATGGAGAAATATGATAAAGAGTTTCTAAATAAGTTTCACGACCCACAACCATTGTATACTCTTCCTCAATTGAAGATTCCATGTTTCTGAAGGACCATAATCGTAAGGTTTATTTATTCCGTGAATGCCCATCCATCTATCTTTCTCTATTGTTGTTTTTTGTTTTGTTTATATATATGCTCGGATATCGCACATTCGTATTGTGACTTGACTATTTATTCTTATGCTTTAAAGTTGCTGGTGAGTCTTTAAATGCAATTTTTTCTAGTGGGTTAAAAGAGGAGATGGATCGAGCTTTGGTATTGTTGGCTAGGCAGTCCGCTACGACTAAGGTTGTTGTTGGGGGTTCTTTTGTAAGGGTCAGTGGAGGAGTCGTGAAATCAACGAGTCCTATTGAGGTTGAGATTACAGCTAGGGACAGTGTATCTGGGGTCACAGCTGATGCGGAGAATGTTAATTCTGGAGTTGTTGGAGATAATAGTAGTCTTCGTGAACGAAAGTGTGGTCGTGATCGTGAAAGTGGAGGAGGTCGTAGAATCGTTTTGAGAAGGTGTGATGAACCAGGACGTGAAGGAGTTGTTATATAACAACCCGAATATTTTTGAATAAATTATTATTATTTATTATTATTATTTTGCGTTGACGATAGATTTGACGAGCGAAGAAATATTCGAATATTATTTTATTATACTTGGAATGTGATTTATTTAAATTTATGGATGTGTTTAAAATTTTTGTGAATTTAATTGATGTGATTTAAATTGCTACGTGATTATGTGAATTTGTGTTTATGTGCTTTCGTGATGATTTGTGTATTTTTATTTGTATTTTGAGGAAATATATTTAAATCATGCATTATTGATTTTCTAAAAGTTTTATAAAATCATCGGAGGGTTTATAAATCATGAAATCTTATGAAATATTTCCTTTATATATTTATTGAGTTTTAAAAATATAAGGTCAATTATTTTCGGACATTAAATATTTTAAAATGATTTTACCAGATGCATGGTATTTTAAGTAATTAAATTCTATTTTTATTTCACTCCAACAATTTTATAAAATCACCGGAGTGATTAAAAATCACAAAATCTTTTGTATTATCTTCTTTATGAAATTCTTTAGTTTTTAAAATTATTGGGAGAATTATTTTGGATGTTTAAGTATTTTTCAATGATTTAAAAAGCTTTATTGCATTTAAAGATCTTTTGTTTCAAAAATTCATAATAAATTCATTATTGACTCAAAAATTATTTTAAAAATATGGGGATGTTTGTAAATTCATAATTATTATTTTAGAATTTTTAGATTTATTTTTCTACTATTTATCTATTCAATTTCGAATTTAAAGATTAATTTAGTTTCAGCATTTGTTAATTACCCAATTTGCCCTTGTTTTAATATCTACTTAATCTCTCTTTTCTTCCCCATTTGCTTGACCCGTTTGTTGCTCTCCTGCTGTTCTTGTTCTTGCCGTGAGTTCCTCTCGGCTCTACTTACAATAGCTATAGGCAATGTTAAATTTTTGGCCGATTTCAATGATTTCAGTCTTAAAATTCTCCTAAACACCTCTAGTTTATTCCTATACCCAGTTTGTGATGATCCGCATATGTATAGTGTGTGGTGGTGTTGTAAGACGCAGCAACGGCTGGAAGAGAAGGATGGAGGTCGCGATGGTGGCCGGCCGGAGACAGCAGCGGCGTCGCGCCGGTGGGACTGGTGGTGGCGCAGAACAGGAGAGAGAGAGAGAGAGAGAGAGAGAGAGAGAGAGAGAGAGAGAGAGATCTGGTGAGAGAGAGAGAGGTTGAAAGAGAAGGAGAGAGAGACTGATTTTTCGGGCGAACGTATCCTTTATTATTATTTTAATTATCGTAATTAAATTTTTGTTTAGTTTAATTATGCGAGTAATTCTTTCCGTTATTTATTTTAGAATATTAATTGTGAATGATATTTAAAGTTTATATGTTAATTTAGGAATATTATGGATGTTAATGGTATCCTTTTTGGATATAAATTTATTTAATTTCGTTTTAGATTAAAATGCAATTTAAGTAGAATTGTGATAATTGTCGATTATTTAGTGGTGGATTTTATGTGTTTGTATGTGGTTAAATTGTTAAGTCGAGTTATCGATATTGATTGAGATCAAAGTGTTAGTACTTAGTTAAAGTTGTAGTCGAGTATTATTTAATTTGGTAAAAAATTGGAAAATTATTGGAAGGTTGAGATTGGATTAGTATTGTATTGTTTGGGATTGTTTGTTGAGGGGCTGTGACCCCGGGATAGTCCTATTTACGAATATTACATGCTGAATTTTTCTAAAAATTCCCTATACCTAAAACCTATTTAACTTATATGAATTGTTATTAATTGAATAATTAGATTACTGATTTGTGTATTTGATTTAGTTATTTACATAGTATGTAAAAATGAGTTTAAAATTATAAATTGATTTACAGTTTTAAAAGATAGTTATTAATCGATTAATTATTTTAGTTATATTCAGGAATTTAAAAATTTTAGCTATACCTTTGAGAAATGCGATGATTGATAGAATTATGATTTCCGTAGTTTGACTCGTGGGATTTTGACGAATATTTGTAGTTAATTAATTTCTAGAGTCGTAAATGGTTATAGGGTTTGTATACCTGTTTTATAATTATATGTTAATTTCTTACGTGTTTTAATCGAGTCAATGAGCTTAGTTGATTAAGTGAATATATGGAATTGTTATGCTAAATTGATTAAGTGATAATCGAGTTGCCTATGTGATTAATATTAAAATGCCATCAGGATGTGTATAATTTCTTATGTGTTTATCTGCGAGGAGTTGAAATGAGATCACGAGTCTTAAATGTCAATATTTAAGTACTTGTGTAATTCTCTTCAACTAGTTCCTCGGGCTTACGAATATCAATGATTAATTGTCACGAGTATAATTAATATGCTTTAGTGACGTGATCACTGATGTAGCATAAGTAATAGTTAATGCTGGGAGTTGTTTCCTAGGGTTTACGAATAGCAATGATTGGTCGTCACGTGTATCATTAAAATGCGTGAATGATATAGTCATTGTTATAGCGTAAGTAGTAGTTAATGCTAAATGTAAATGATTATGTGTATATGTGTTTACTGCATGTCGAGGCAGAATTTCTTATGTGGTAGTATAGCTGCAAGCCAGGGCAGCATTATTTATTCTTTTATATTGTTTGGAATGTTGATTGGTTGAATTGGGAAAACAGGTGGTTAGTCCTATTTACGAACGGGTCATGCCCGATTTTCGGTAGAATTATAGTCGTTTAAGTGTTTAAATATTTATAATATATATATACATAGGGATGGTATTTCAAAGATTTAAGTATTGTTTACGCTTAACTACCAAACACGCGTGGACTAAATCGCGGAGAATCAAATTCATGGAAACTACAAGCGCATCGGACAAAGAAGGATCAAATCAACGAATGAATATCGTGGGACGGACGAAGGAATGTTATTTCAAGTCGCCAAGCGTATTTTTTAGCTAGGACCTGAGGCAAGTTATTTAATTATGCTCTATTGTTCAGAGTTTGCATATATGTTTTAAAGTATGATGTATGAATTTCAAGTTCTAAAATATTTATGTTGGTTGCTAGTTATAATATTGAGATTTCTTAAAAATGGTAGTCCTGTTTATTATACATGTTTCCCAAAATGTTTATTTCATGTTAAAGAGTTTAATATCGATGCTGTATTTAAAGTTTTGTAATTCTTTATATCAAATGTTTCCTTATTCCTTAAATATTTTATTGTCGCTCATTAAAATGATTTGATTTATTAAAGATGAATATTTTTAAAAATTCCTTACACTGGGTTGATCTGTTATCAGTGAGTATAAAGGACTGAAAAGTGAAATGTTTAAAGTATTAATAAGATTGTTTATAAATTGGATAAGCGTAAGAGGCTAGGGTGGTCCTAGTCCAGCACTTTTATTTAGCGTAAGAGGCTAGGGTGGTCCTAGTCCCGCATTAAAGGCCAATGTGTTGCCTCAATGGGAACCCAATTTCAAATAAATGAGGACTTTACGTGGTTGATCACCCGTATTGTCCGTAATCAGGAGATAATAAAAATCGACTTAAATGATTTAATTTTTTTATAAAAGGTTTTGTGAGAGGTATGTTTCAGAGATGATAGAGTTTCATAGAAAGGAATGTTATGGATATTATATATTTATAATTTAAGATAAATGGTTTATAGTTTCGAGATTGAGGATACCAGAGTTAGATGTTTCTATTTGATAAAATTTGGTAACTTAGTAAAATAATGAGATTAAGGGTGGATAGGAGTTTTTCCCAGTTATTCCCTCCGCAAGTAACATTGTACGTGAAAGTGGAGTAAGAATGATTGGGGGATTCCTTGATATTCTTTTTTTCAAAGTTTTATCTGAGATAGTGATGTTTTGTAGTAAATAGGAAAGTGTTATGTTAGGATATTAAAGGGTGTGTTATGTTATAAAAAAAGAGTATGAGTAAAGTGTATATATAATGTTACTTCATAAGAGTAGTTGAATATTTTCACTCACTGAGAATCAAACATCAAATATTTTTGTTGACTGATTATAAACTAATTCGAGATTTATACTGGTACTGAAGCATTTGTTGTAAAGTGACGGTAGAATCGAGAATGAATCAAGATCTTCTTACTGTTCTCTTTTCGCCATTGTCAGGCCGGTTTGGCAGCTAGCATACAAGTGCTTAGCCGACAATAGTGAAATTATGAATAGTTGTGAATTTCTTGCAATTGTTTTGGATTTCTAAAAATATTGTTTCCTAGTAGCTGAAGCATCTGTTGCTCAGTGAACGAAGGTTGTTATCAAAAGTTAGTTAAAATTTCTAAAGTATTAATTCAGTAAATTATCCCTTTATCAAGGAATTTTCGTAATAAGTGTTTTATAAATGATATCATCTATACATTGGATTTGAAAACTTCTAAATTATTTTAATTAAATGGTATACTCTATTATACTTGCTGAGCGCTTCTTTCGCTCATTCTTGCTTTTGTTTTAAATTTTATTTGACAGAGATATCATAGTGAAGCAGTTGAATTAGTTAGCTCGAAGCAGGGCATCTTCATGGACGCAGTGTTAGCGCAGAGAAATATTGGAATAGCCTACTAGATGTATAGTTAGAATGGTATGATTGTATATTATTTGTTGTAATAATTGTTGTATTAGTTATTGTGGCTGTTGTATACCCTATATCAGGGTGATACAAATGGCATAGGTTGTATGTATTGATTATTGTAATTAGAATTTTGAATTGTAATAAAAGAAGTTGTATTAATATTTTGGATTCTTGTTCCTAGTCTATAACCTGAAAAGATTCTTGGGTAAGTTTGGGGTCAGCTGTAATGTTTTAGAATTAATTTACTTGCATTACTTGTTTATTATTAAGGTTTTCCGCGGTAGCGACCCATTTCCGTTGACCCCCAGATTTGGGGACGTTACATGTTAAGCCTTCCTCTGTCAACGAGGTGTCTGTTTTACCACCCATCTTGCACCGGTAGAGCCTCTGTCCTCTGTTCGGGTCGAGGTCTCTCCCGATCAATGATGGACCGCTGGTCCCAATGCTCCGGTGCAGGTGTTTTAAGTTTTCGATCTACCTCAAGATCTTACTTCTTATGTGGATAAGTCGCAAGCTGAAGTTGCCGAGCGATATTTAACACATGGTGGTCGGGTAATTATATTTCCTACTTTTAGTTCGTAATTCCTTTAGTTTTTCGATAGTATTTTTATAACCTTGTTGTCTTTATTTGTAGTTTTTGTCTGATCTGACTCATATCGTAAATGCCTACAAAGCTGATGTTGGTCTTCGTGGGAATGATCACCTCATGAAGGAATTATTTGATGCCCAGGCAGGTCGGGTCAAAGTCGAGAAGAGGGCTGCTGAGTCCGAGAAAAGAGAAACTGAAGCTGCGAAAAAGAACTTTGAGGCGAAGGGTAAGTTGATGGATGAGAACCATAAGTTGAAGGATAAAATGGTCGCGTTGGGAGAAGAGCTCGACCAAGTTAAGAAGGTTGTTGATTCATAAAAGAAGAAGAGTGTTGATCTGGAGAAGGATTTGGATTTTGTGAGGCGCGAACTAGTTGCGTTAAAATAGGCGAACGACCTTCTGAAGGTCGAAGTGGAAAAGGGAGTTGCCGATATTTCCCAGGCTCTTGGAGTCGGTTACGGCTACTGTTATGATCGCTTGAAAGTAGTTGGAATCGACCTCACGGGTCACACCTTTGAAGACTACTGCATCGATCTGGCAAAAACTTTCCTAAAGAATTTTCTAATGAAACTTCGAATGTCGTTTGAAGGCGAGGTTTCCCTCGTTCTGGATGTAAGGCTTACTTGTCTCTGAATTATTTATTTGTCAGGAGATGCCCTGTGTAACTGTATGTTAAATATAATTGATGAGTTTTGATCAGTGTTTAAGTGTTACAGGGAGTTATCAGAGTTTAGCTGGAAGCAGTCAGAGTTTGTGTAAACTCTGACAGTTGGAAGCTCGACAGAGTTTGTTAAACTCTGTCTGGAGGAAGTGCGTCTACTGTTCAACAGTGATTAAAGATTAATTATGGAAGCGATATCTTTGAAGATTGGATAGCTATCAAAGAGATCGAGTTGACATAGGAGACGTGTGACAATCTGTAATTGATATCATTGTATAGCTGATTATTAGGAATATCAATTAGAGATTGTATCGTAGCTGTATGTTATATAAATACAGATAGGTTAACCCTAGAAGGGTATCGATAACGAATTATCATTATTGTAACCTAGCAGCTCTTTGTGATATTTTATATTACGAAGAGGGTTTGAAATACCAGAAGTTTTTTAAGTGCATAAGCGCTTTTACTTGTTAATCTCTCATACAAAGTTGATTATTATTTGTGTATTCGGCCTAACAAGTGGTATCAGAGCCAATCTGTTACTTTATTACAGGTTAAGATCCAAACACAACAATAATCATGTCAGAAATTCCTCCACCAACACCTACTGTTTCTGAAAAGGCTCCTACTACTGTGAGTCGTTATGAACCAATCAGGGTTCCTATTCTGAGGCCATTAGAGTATGCTACGTGGAAGGTCAAGATGACTATGTTTCTGGAGGCTACAGATCCAGAATATCTTGACAGGATTTATGAAGGTCCTCACAATCCTACAAAGCTATCTGTTGCAGTTGCTGGTGAAGCAGCAAAAATGGTTCCAAAGGAAAAGAAGGACATGACTCCTGAAGATCTATCATCAATTGCTAAGGATGCAAAAGTTAGGCATTTAGTACATAGTGCCTTAGACAATGTCATGTCTAACAAAGTCATTAACTGCACCACTGCAAAAGAGATATGGGATGCACTTGAAGTCAGGTGTCAAGGAACTGCAGCTATTAAGAAGAATAGGAGAAACATACTCACACAAGAGTATGAGCATTTTGAGGCTAAACCTGAAGAGACTATGACAGAAACATTTGATAGATTCTGTAAACTGATAAATGATCTGTCATTGGTCAACAAAGAGTATGATCTAGAAGACTCGAATCTCAAGTTTCTTCTTTCTCTACCTGAAAAGTGGGATGTGAAAACAACCACTATTAGAGACAACTATGATCTTGCTGAAACAGAGATTGATGAAATTTATGGACTGCTCAAAACTTATGAATTGGAAATGGAGCAGAGAAACAGGAGATCAAGTAGAAAAGGAAAGTCAGTTGCTCTTAATGTTGAAGAGAAGCCTCAGAAGAAAGAGGCATCAAGAAGGAAAATGAAGGGAAAAGCTTTGGTCATACATTCAGAAAGTGATTCACCAAACTCTGATTATGATTCAAACTCTTCTGAATCATCTGACTCTGAGGATGATGAAGAAGAAATGAGAAAAATGGCTGTGCTGATGGTGAAAACTTTCAAGAAAATGGGCTTCAAGAATTTCAAGAAAGGAAAAAGGTTTTCTAGGGATTCAAATGAAGACAGGAAAAGCTACAAGAAGTCTGATAAGAGAGATTCTAAAGGGAAGAAGGATAAGTCTGAAATTCAATGCTACAAGTGTAAGGAGATGGGTCACTATGCTCCTGAGTGCAAGAAGGGTAAAACTGGAAAGGTACTCTACACTAAAGGCAGAGATTGGGCAGATACTTCAGATTCTGATGAAGAAGTGAACTATGCTCTCATGGCTACTACTGAATCAGAATCCTCTGAAAATCAGGTACCTCCAACTACCTATGCTTATAATATTGATGACATTGCTCAATTAAGAATTTTTCTTAAGTCATTGCATATAAGTTATAGGGATCAGACTTTAGAAAATGAGAGGATAAAAGCTGAAAATTCTGAACTTAAAGAGAGAAATAAACTTGTTGAAGAGAAACTTGAAAACATGCAACAAGTTCAGAAAGAGAGAGATGATGCTGTTTGCAAAGAACAGATTTTGCTTCAGAAATATAAACAACTAGAATCTGAGTTGGAGGAAGCAAATAAGAAAATTAGGACTTGGACTAATTCTGGAAAGGACACTCAACAGATTTTTCAAACAGACACTGTTGGTCTAGGTTATAATGAGGAAGATGAACTTAGATTTCAAAATCAAGTTAAAGTCAGAACTAAATTTGTTCATGGAACCAGTAAATTTTTGTCTGAGAATGAAAAAGAAGCTGTCAAAAGAAAACCAGTAAAAACTAGTGTTAATCAGGTTAATATTGGTTCAATGACAGATAAACAACTCAAACATAAACTGAAGGAGTTAAAATCTGTTGAGAAAAAGAAAGTGTCAAACAAGAACAGAAATGGAAAAGTAGGCATCACTTCAGGAAATAAACCAATGCTTGCTAGTTATGCTCCAAGAAAGACATGTCATAACTGTGGTAGTACTAAGCATCTTGCAAATTTCTGCAAGAAAAATAAAAATATAAATTCTTTACCTACAAAGTCTGAGGTAAAGAAGGATTCTGCTATAACTAAGCCACAGACTCTATGCACACACTGTGGAAGCACTTGGCATTCCATCTATACTTGCAGAAAATATCATGCTATCTATCATAATAACTATGAACTGAAACCCAATCTAAAATGGGTTAAAGTTGATACTGCAAGTGCAAACACTGATACTGTTAGCTCAAACTCTGATAATGTTAATTCCGCTGCAAAAGCTAACAAAGTTAAGAATGCCAAAGGATCCAAGCAAGTCTGGATCCTTAAAACTAATCCTCAGTAATCGTTTGTGATTGCAGGGTAACAGGGAGGCAACCCTAGTCGTGGACAGTGGATGTTCAGGACACATGACTGGAAATAAAGCCCTGCTATCAGAATATGAGGAGAAGGCTGGCCCAAAAGTTTCCTATGGTGATGGCAATATAGGAAGAACATTGGGATATGGCAATATCAATCTTGGAAATGTCATCATCAACAATGTAGCTCATGTCCCAGGACTCAAGCATGACCTGCTATCTGTGAGTCAAATCTGTGACAAGGGATATCATGTAGATTTCCAACCTGAATATTGTGAAGTTATCAGCAAATCTACAGGAAAGGTTGTTCTAGTTGGTCACAGGCAAAACAACATTTATGAAATCAAGCTTTTGATAGACTCTGTTGGAAAAGCTGTTTGCCTGTCTACAAGAATGTCTAATGAAGAGGGTTGGAAGTGGCACAAGAAACTTTCACATTTGAACTTGAACAACATCAATGAATTGATCAGAAAGGATCTTGTAAGAGGACTCCCAAAGACCCTGTTAAATGTTGATGGCCTATGTGACTCATGTCAGAAGGCTAAACAAAGGAAGTCATCTTTCAAGAGCAAAACAGAATCTTCTATCACTGATCCTCATCATCTTCTTCATGTTGATCTATTTGGTCCAGTAAATGTTATGTCTATTGCAAGGAAGAAATATGCTTTAGTCATTGTTGATGAATACACTAGATTCACCTGGGTGTATTTTCTAGCAAAGAAGGATGAAACTGCATCAACTCTGATGGAGCATGTGAAGCTTCTGGACAAAGGATCAAGCAACAAAGTGAGAATCATCAGAAGTGATAATGGAACTGAGTTCAGAAATGCAACAATGGAAGAATTCTGCAAGGACAATGGAGTGAAACAAGAATTTTCAGCACCTGGTACACCACAACAAAATGGTGTAGTTGAGAGGAAAAATAGAACATTAATTGAAGCTGCCAGAACTATGCTTGATGAAGCAAAATTGCCAACTTATTTCTGGGCAGAAGCTGTTCAAACTGCTTGTTTTACTCAAAATGCAACACTGATCAATAAGCATGGAAAGACACCATATGAGATGGTGAAGAAAAAGAAGCCTAACCTGAAATACTTTCATATTTTCGGGTGCAAATGTTTCGTTTTGAAGACTCATCCAGAACAGTTGACCAAGTTTGAGTTAAAGGCAGATGAAGGAATTTTTGTTGGCTATCCACTGTCAACAAAGGGATTCAGAGTTTACAATCTGAGAACTAAAGTGATCATGGAATCAATACATGTTTCTTTTGATGATAAGAAGATAACTGGACTTGAAGACAAAGACGAATATGATCAACTGAACTTTGAAAATGAAGTTTTAAACTCTGATGAAGGAAACACTGATGAAACAATTCTGACAGACTCTGTTGAAACAAACTTTGAACCTCTACTGGTAAATTCTGGAGAAACTTCTCAGTCACAACAAAGAGGAGAACCAGTTGAGGGGGAGCATGATCAAGATGAAGACTCAAACACTGATACTGAGTCAACTGAAAAATCTGGATCAAACTCTGATGCTTCAAACTCTGAAAATTCAAATTCTGACTCTGGACAGTCAAGTTCAGGGGGAGTCTCAGAAAACGAAAATAGATCACAACAGAATCAGGAGAGCATGGATCAAGGGGGAGGATCACATGTTGATAGAAGTCATTTGCCTTCTGCTAGGAAATGGACTAAATCACATACACCTGATTTGATAATTGGTGATCCAGATGCAAAAGTAAAGACAAGAAGTGCTACTGCAAGTGAATGTTTATTTCATGCATTCTTGTCTAAAAATGAACCAAAGAAAGTGGAAGAAGCTCTTCAAGATGCAGACTGGATAACAGCAATGCAGGAAGAGTTAAATGAATTTGAAAGAAATGAAGTTTGGACCCTTGTACCAAGGCCAAAGAACAGATCTATTGTTGGTACTAAATGGGTTTTCAGAAACAAGACTGACAGTGAAGGTGTTATCACAAGGAACAAGGCTAGACTGGTAGCAAAAGGTTATTCACAGCAGGAAGGAATAGATTATGATGAAACATTTGCTCCAGTAGCAAGATTGGAGGCAATCAGAATTTTTCTAGCATATGCCTCTCACAAGAAATTCAAAGTGTTCCAGATGGATGTGAAAAGTGCTTTTCTGAATGGAAAGCTTGAAGAAGAAGTGTTTGTTGAACAACCACCAGGATTTGTGGACCCCAAATATCCAGATTATGTCTACAGGCTAGATAAGGCACTATATGGACTTAAGCAGGCACCAAGAGCATGGTATGAGACACTTGCTCAGTTTCTTCTAGAAAGTGGATTCAACAGAGGTACAATTGACAAAACTCTGTTTTATTTCAACCAAGGAAGTGACCTCCTTTTAGTTCAAATTTATGTTGATGACATCATCTTTGGGTCTACTAATGATAAACTCTGTAAGAAGTTTGCCAAGCTCATGCAGTCCAGATATCAAATGAGCATGATGGGAGAGCTTAGTTACTTTCTAGGCCTACAGGTGAAACAAACAGAAGATGGAATTTTCATTAATCAAGAAAAATACACCAGAAATCTTCTCAAGAAATTTGGTATGCTTGACTGTTCATCTGCATCAACTCCCATGGCAACAGCAACTAAACTGGACAAAGACACAGGAGTTTCAGTGGATATGACAAACTTCAGGGGCATGATAGGATCTCTTCTATACTTGACAGCGAGTAGGCCTGACATCATGTATGCAACCTGTCTTTGTGCAAGGTTTCAGGCAGATCCTAGAGAGCCACATCTGTCAGCTGTGAAAAGAATCTTCAAGTATCTCAAGGGCACCATATCATTAGGTCTGTGGTACCCCAGAGAATCAGATTTTAAGCTACTTGGGTATTCCGATGCAGACTTTGCAGGCTGTAAGGTAGACAGAAAGAGCACTAGTGGAAGTTGTCAATTTCTTGGTGACAGACTTGTTTCCTGGTACAGCAAGAAACAGAAATCAATCTCCACATCTACAGCTGAAGCAGAGTATATTGCAGCTGGTAGCTGTTGTGCACAGATCTTATGGATGAAGAATCAATTGCTGGATTATGGATTGAGGTACAGTAATATACCTATTTACTGTGATAACCAAAGTGCTATTGCTATGACAGGTAATCCAGTACAGCATTCAATGACCAAGCACATCAGCATAAGGTACCACTTCATCAGAGAACATGTGGAAGAAGGAAATATTGAACTACATTTTGTCTCTACAGAACAACAGCTTGCAGTTATCTTCACTAAACCATTGAGTGAAGTTACATTTACAAGGCTGGTTAATGAACTAGGAATGATCTCTGGTTCTGACTAGAAATGTTGGTTAGATTCAAACTTTACTTATGTGATGTATTAATCATATTTCCTGATTGGTTAAATACTAAGTGAACTCTGTTGATTAAACTCTGTTATGCATACTCTGTTAAACTCTGTCATATTTTGTCCTCAAGAATGTATTCGAGAAGTGACTAAGTGAGTGATTCGAGAACTGGAGTTGACTTGATCGATAACTCTGAGTTCTCGAATAGTGTTATCTTGACATATCGAATCACTTCTCGAATAGCTCTTTTCTCTGGGACTCCTTGAGATATCGAAGAGAGCATTTTGACATATCGAATCCCTGAGATATCGAATAGCATATTGAGTCTTTGAGATATCGAATGTATGTATGTCATACACTGTTAATAAGTTTGATAAACTCTGTGAACTTTGAGTTGATTTTTGTCTGAATGAAAACACCAATGAAGAAATATGTATGAAGCATGATTCTCAGCAATTAATCATGAATCTTTCTGAGTTATTGAGATCTAATCTTAGATTGTGCAGAAAGTTAACACAGCATGATACTGGCTCATATTTATAGCATCTCTTAGTTTATTTTGTCCTAAACTCTGAGTCTATAAATACTGTGTGCATTACCTTTCATGAAGAACTACTGATGTTGATGAACTCTAAACTCTGTTAGTTATACTCTGATAAAATAAAATGTTTACTGCAATACCCCAAAGAAAGTGTATATAGGTTGTTATACTCCTTTGAGATTATGTTGGATACTAGGATGACCCAGGAACTTATTGGTATATAATATGTGCTAAAATTCTCTGATTTTTGGTGACTAGTTAAATACTAGGATGACCCAGGAACTTATCAAAATGATAAGGGCTAAAATTTTTGAATTTTTGGTGACTGGTTCCAACCTCTGATTATTGGAAAAAAAAAAAAAAGTGTATATAAAGAGGGTATAAAATAAAAATTACTGTATAAAGTTCGAATACTTCAGAGTTTAGCTTTCATCATACAGTCAGTGTTTACTATGACAGTTTGTGCATCCAGTGTTTATTGATTTACTTTATGGATTTTATGAAAAATTAGATGCTCTAAAAATTGACTTAGTAAACTCTGCTTCACACACACACATATTCACAACTGGGCAATTTATGAAAGGGTTTCGATGATAAAGTTGGAGAATTGACAAACGCTGTTGATTCGTGATTTGTACTCTAAGGTAAATTTTCACTTGGACAATTTGAAAGTCTTGGAGTAAGTAGGGTTTTTGACAACTGTTAATCAGTGGATAGTTGATGAATGTGTTCTTTATATGATTACTTTAATTAGTTTTCATATTCTTTTCTTGCTGCATTTTCTTGAAGAACAGTTCATATAACTCAAATAACAGTTGCAGAACACAATGAATATGATTAGAAAAGCAAAATTTTCATTGATAATAAGAAAGAGATTACAAGCAAATATTACATATTTTTGTTCTCTCTATCTGCTAATCTATTCAACAGGAAAGTAAAAGGTCCGTCCACACCACTCCATTGTTAGCAAAAATTCCCAGATCCCATCTTTGCCACTTTATTTGGGTGGAAGTTGAAGGGATAAGGTTATTTTTGCTGACATATTCATTAACAATGGTTGGTGGTGGTGGATAAGGATGCCTTCGAGGAGAGCCATGCCAATGTTGCTTGGAGGGCAGCATCGATGTCGATCACCCTTGCAGGTTTCTCTCTCTCGAGCTCTTCCAGACCAGCATCCATTTGCAGCCACAGCGTCTCAAGCTGCCTTTCCCACTCAAATGCTTCAAACTCTTCACGAGTATAGCTGAAGATGTCTCTATTTTCGACAAGATGAATGTTTTTCTCTTTAATGGTAAGGTTAGCCATTGTTTTTCAAGAGTATTTGGTTTGAAAGGTTTGTGATTTTACAGGGGAGACTGAAAGGTTAAAGGTTTAATGAAATAATCTGATCAAGTCTCTAGGCCTTAAATAGAGATGGGTAAGAACGAAGTCCTTAATCGCTTCGTATTCTGGTTATTAAAGGCAACAGGTAAACGTTTCAAATTCTGATTTTACTTGGGTTCAGATATTTTTAAAAGAGTATTATTTGATTTTTGTTAAAATCAAATATTTTAATGTTTTAATTTTAATATACTCTTTTTAAAAATAGGCGCACATGACCCACTCGCCTTTAATGTGTCCCACTTACCTATTATCGTGTCCCACTACACATTAATCAAGGAACTGATTGAGTGTTTGTTACATAAGAGATTGAGTTTTTATTAATTTAATCACTTTTGTGTCCAAACGAGTTTGCTTTATTCTTACTCTCACAGTTTTCTTATTTTTCTCTTGGGCACTCACGCAAACACCTTTTCTACATTCATATCTTTTGGAAATTCTTGGAAATTCTTAACTCAATGGCATCTAAAGCATTCACTGCTCTTGGCTTACGGTTTGTTCCTAATAACTATGAAGCTCCACTCTATCATGAACGCGTTCCAGAATCGTTTCATCTCATGCAGAACTTTTTGAGGGATTCAGAGATTGGACAAGCTCTGACTGGACCTGCTACTCTTTCTGCGTCTCAAATTGCTTCATTCTGGCAGAACTCAGTTTATGTGGATGGAGGAGAAAGTGGAACTCCTACCATTATCTTCACCTATGACGACCAAGACCATGTGATTACTCCACAGGCTGTACGAGATACGATGGGTTTTGACACACATACTTCTTATGCTCTGGTTAATGAAAGTTATCTGAGAGATATGCTACAAGAGATAGGTTACATGGAATCTCTTGACAAGCTTGGCAGTATAAAGCGACCAAATCTAAGAAAGGAATGGAATTTCTTCTTTGATTGCATAACAAGAACATTCCAGAAGAAAGTCACAAACTGGGATGCCATTCCAATGGATAGTCTCCATATCGGGTATTCTTTGCTCTATGGTATTAATTTTGATTTTGGTCGATATGTTTTGATGAACTTAGGTGATAAATTGTCAGAGTCTACCACTGTCTACTATGCTCGTTTCTGTCAAATGTTGTTCAATGCATGTGTACCTGGTCTTGTAATTGATGAAACTGATAAAGTTGATCCTTTTAGAGTCAATAAGCGTATATTCTCTGATATGACTAACAAGGATGTTGGCAAAGAAAATCTCCCAGCTTTTGTCATGCCTCTTGCTCTACGAAACTTTCTAAATCAACCACAAGAACCACAACAAGAACAACAGGAACCACAACACGATACACCACAACAAGATGAACCTGAACAAGAACCACAACAACCTGAACCACACCCTGAACCTCAACCAGAACCAAACACTGAATCACCTGCAAAGCAATCTTCACCCACTTCAAACTCAAACTCTGATTCTCCATTAACATCAAAGTCTAAATCTCAAGGTGTTAAGAAAGCACTTGCTGCACGACATGCAAGTCTAAGACAGGCAGAAGAGACAAAGAGGCGATCAAAACGAAAATCTCCTGAAGCTGTTTACACTAGAAAAGGGAAGAGACTGAAAGCTCGAGCAAACATGCCTAAGTCACCACCTTGTGAAGAGGATTCAGATAATGTACCTCTAGCAAAACGAAGAAGAGTGATATTCTCTGATTCTGTGGATGAAGATATTGAAGCTCCAGAGGTTGTTTCACAGCAAACACCTTCTGTTGAGATTGAGAAAGATGCAATATCTGCAGAGGATGTAATGCCTGCAGAGGATAAAATGCCTGCAGAAGAGGATGCAAGAGATGGTGTTTCTCCAATAAATGCTGTTCCTGATTCATTTATGCCATTTTCTGAGCCTATTTCTAATATTGGTGTAGTTGATCAACTTACATCTGTTCCTTCTGAAGCTGTGGCATCTCATACTGAGATAATATCTGATGCTCACCACACTGTTGAAGAAGGTGAAGAAATTGATCAGGCAACCAAAGTAACTTCTCAGTCAATGCCTGTTGCTGAGCCTGAGCAACATGAAGAAAATCCTGAAAAGCCTACAGAAGATATTGCTACATCTATAGCTGAAGATGAACCAGTTAAAGCTACAAGTGTTGAAGCTGAAGGTGACAGTAGTGCAAACTCTGATACTTCTCTGAGTGCACCAGTACAAACTGATGATAAACATACACCTTTTTCTCAACCTTGTACTTCTCATGAAGTTGAGAGAGCACAATTTGCCAAGAATGCTGCTGAATGGTACAAAGAAGATTGTATTTTTCCATCAAGAAGAGCAGCTAAGTTTGTTAAGCAAAGTGCTGATACTATCTCTAATCCAGAGATTCTTTCTTGCTTGAAAGCAACTATAGTTCAAGTTAAAACTCTGGATAGACGATTTGATGATACTAATTTGGCCATCACTTCTTTGCGAAATGAGGTTGTAGCTAGAGAGATGAAGATGGAAACACATTCAAAACTAGTGACTACAAAATTCTCTAAAGCTCAAGACAATATCCTTGCCAGACTGAGTAAAGTTGAAGAGAATCAGTCTGATTTATCTGCTAAAATTGATTCTATTGCTACCTCTCTGGAGTTAATTACTTCTATCCTTATGCCTGATGATGTCAAAAAGGGGGAGAGAGTTGTCAGAAGGGATAGTTCTGGAGATGGAGGGGCAAGTAATAAAGACAAAGGAAAGAAAAAGGCTGAGGAGGTTCAAACTCTGAAAACTAGTAAGTCATTCAAATCACAGTCTGTTGGGAGAAATACTGATACTCAAGGAACTTCAAGGACCAAGAGTTTACTGTTGTTTTCAAATCCACAAACTGATGAAGAGTTGGCTGCTAAGTTATTCATTGAAGAGAATGAGGAAGGAGTAACGATTGAAGACATTGAAGCTGAGGAAAAGAGTTTACATGAAGAACATCTTAAAGCTTTAAAGTCTGACAAGGTATAAAAAGAAAAAGCTCCTAGGCCTGTTCTTAAAGGCGTTGTGATCAAGGAAAATGTTGATGCTGATCAAAGATCACATTTATCTAGGAAATCAACAGAAGCTGAAGCTAAACACAAGCTGAAAGGCATTGCTATGGAAGGAGAAGATTCAAAGAAGAAAGATACAACCTCTGTTGCTACACAAGTTGTATTTAAACCTCTATCTTCTCAGTTGAAATCAGTTTTTGGTAAAGGAACACTTCATGATCCAGATGTGTTATCTGGAGTCTCAATGAATATTTCTGATGGAAAAGCTTTATCTGGTAAGATTGGAAATAATAAGGCTGGATTAGGCTCACATAGAGACAGAAGGCAATATACTGGTTCTAGAGATCCTTCTTCACTGGCTGTTCCAGGTCGTGGTGTACCTCAAGAGAGTCTGGATAGACTGGAATCAGTGCAGTTGGTTCATCAGAAGAGTTTAGATAAAGATTTTCTTCTTTACTTCATGGCTGATGGGTCGGTATTCAAAGTTGGTGAGGATGATATCGGCTTGAAATATTGGGAAGAACTAGAGTATGTTCTATATCTTCTCAAGGTGAATAGTCGAAGGACTCAATCTGTTGCTAATGTACTAAGACAGAAGATGACTCAGAATCTGGCTATTAGAGGACAGAAATATAACAGCAGATACATTCCTAAGTACAGGGATTACCAAGGCAATCTTATTGAAATGAAGAAAGGTACTGCAAAGTTAAAAACTGATTTGGGAATCACAGTACTTGACTTCAATACTCAGGCAGAAAAAGACAGATTTATCAGACTGGGTAATGAAATGAGAAGAAACAAGATTTATGATCTTAGGGCTGCTATTTACCAAACAGATGAAAGTGATCCTCAACTCAGAGAAATCAAAGAAGCAATGAAGACTGAACTTGAAAATGCAGAAAGAAGATTGCTGATTGATTATCTCAGAACCATGCCAGATCTTGAAATGATTAGAGATTAAAGTTCTGTAAGAATTTTCTTATTCTCTATAGTCTTTAAGCTTAAACTCTGAATCTGTATAAACACTGTATTTATCATTTGTTTTGACATCATCAATTATTGTCATTAACTTGTACATTTTTGATAATGAACAAGTTGGGGGAGATTGTTAAATATAATTGATGAGTTTTGATCAGTGTTTAAGTGTTACAGGGAGTTATCAGAGTTTAGCTGGAAGCAGTCAGAGTTTGTGTAAACTCTGACAGTTGGAAGCTCGACAGAGTTTGTTAAACTCTGTCTGGAGGAAGTGCGTCTACTGTTCAACAGTGATTAAAGATTAATTATGGAAGCGATATCTTTGAAGATTGGATAGCTATCAAAGAGATCGAGTTGACATAGGAGACGTGTGACAATCTGTAATTGATATCATTGTATAGCTGATTATTAGGAATATCAATTAGAGATTGTATCGTAGCTGTATGTTATATAAATACAGATAGGTTAACCCTAGAAGGGTATCGATAACGAATTATCATTATTGTAACCTAGCAGCTCTTTGTGATATTTTATATTACGAAGAGGGTTTGAAATACCAGAAGTTTTTTAAGTGCATAAACGCTTTTACTTGTTAATCTCTCATACAAAGTTGATTATTATTTGTGTATTCGGCCTAACACTGTAACCTTTAACTTTTCTCCTGACGTGGTGTCGGTTTTAAACTCTCAGTCATTATCGTTATTTTGACTTTAATCATTTTGCTTTTGTTTAGAATGTTTTACTAGCTTGGCTTGTGTTGATTAGGGGTGTACACGGGTCGGCTAACCCGACCAAACCAATCCAAACCGACACTATTTAAACCAATCCAAACCGATTTTTTAAAAACCGATATGTATTTGGATTGAAAAAGTATAAACCCGATTTAATTGGATTGGGTATGGGTTTCAATTTTTTTTAACCAACCCAACCCAACCCGATTACAAAATAAAAAATTAAATAAAAAATAATATATATATATATATATATATATATATAACCTGTCTAATGTAATGTCATGTTAATTGTTATTTGTTATATAAAATATCATATATTTATGTAACCTATCGGACTATTAGTATTTGGTATCAAACTATCAATCCATTACAAAGCCCATTAAGAATCCAGCCTGTTAACATTCTAAATGGTAAAAACACGAGTTAAGTCACAATTCACAAACATAATTCCAATATTCCCAACCCTAGTTCTCGACCCTCAGCCGCGCAGCCGACCAGTTTATCGCAAGCACAAATTGGAAGAAGCCAAGAAGGTATCAAATCGACTCTCTTTCTTTCCTTATTAAACTCTCAATAATACAGTTGAATCGACTCTCAGTCCAGGTGCTAGTTTTCTAAATTGGGATTGTTATGTGTTCGACTATTTGCCTGTATAAAGGCCTTTAGAATATCTTTTTCTGTTCAATCTTTGGTTGCTTGTGTTTATGTTTGAATAATCATGCTTTAGTTTTGATTCTCAGCAATGCTATTTCAATATCATCTACCAAAACGTGTTCAATTTGTGCCTTTGTGTTTCTTATTTGTGTTCCGTATTAAGTACCTCAGCCAGAGAATTAATGTCTTGTTAAGATTATGAAATATTAGATTAAGATGTCCACTTCTGTAACCATGTGTATTATTTCTAGTAGTTACACAAACTTAACTGTAAGCTCTCTTCAAAAGTTACTTCTATTACACATATCACTGGTTGCTTTAAGATGAGTATAGGTGGAATCTTAAAGGGTACAGTGTTTCCCTTACTGTAGAATTTTAGAGTTAAGAATTTTAAAGTCCCCATATAAAAACAAATGAGATTATAAGGCTTTACATTGAATTATCTACTTTAGTGGATTTGATCATACAAATTCTTTATGCCAAATTCTTTTGTATACATGCATGAATGTAAAAACTAACCAGTGCGCTTCTCCTAGTTTATCGAACAAACCATTACATGCTCTAGCATTGCAACATGTGTTTATACCAAGACTCTTTAATATGCAAATATATCCTTAAAAAAGGAAAAAATACAGAGGAATCAAATGCAAAGTACCTCAAATTCTGTTTTCTCCTCCTGCAATATCCTCTCCAGATTGCCAATTTTATGCTTTAATTCAGATACCTTGTCAACAGTCTCAATTTTCAATATTATTACTATGTACTTATTTGTGTTTCTTGAGTACTTGGTTACTTGATTTAGTTGTGTAGTATAATCAGTTTATTTATTATACAGGAGATCACATGAACCAAATAATTGAAATGGAAGTTACTCCAACAAACCCCATCCCAAACCCTCCAACAGAACCCATCCCAAACACTCCAAATACCACTGTAAACACTCCGGAACTAACCACAAACACTACTCCAAATGTCACCCCTCCTATTAAACTTAAATCACCTAAAAAAGAAGACAATGATGAACCACTCACACAAAAGAGGAAGCCAACAAGAGTATCTGATATCTGGGAACATTTTACGAAAGTCAAAGGTGGAAATCCGAATAATCCCAGATGCAAGTATAAATATTGCGGAGCTGATTATGCTTGTTATACTAGCAATGGCACCAGTAGTTTATGGTTTCACCTCAGAAAATGTGACAAGAATCCAGAAAAGGCATTGGATAAGAAGCAGAAACTACTAAGTTTTAAAAAAGAAACTGGTGGACCTCCTAATTTGCTGGCTGTTACTTTTAATAAGGTGAGGTGCCGAAATGCATTGGCTAAATTTGTGGTGAAGGACGAACAAGCTTTTAGAGTTGTGGAGGGTGATGGTTTTAGGGAGCTTCTCCAAGAATTGCAGCCTATGTTTGTTGTCATACATGTGTCTCACAGCCCACTATATTGATGCTGATTGGAAATTGCAGAAAAAAATTATTAATTTCTGTCAAATTTCGAATCACAAAGGTGATACCATCGGTAAGGCAATTGAGGCTTGTTTTCTTGGTTGGGGAATAGAAAAGGTGTTTACGGTGACTCTTGACAATGCTTCAGCTAACAAAGAGGCTGTTGCTTTTGTTAGAAGAAGGGTTAATGCATGGAAGGGGGCTATTCTTGGTGGTGAGAATATGCACATGAGGTGTGGAGCTCACATTGTGAAGTTAATTGTAAACGAGGGCCTAAAAGAGATGCATGATTCAATATCCGCCATCAGAAATAGTGTGAGATACATTAGGTCATCACCAGTTAGGCTACAAAAATTCAAAATCTGTGCAGAAAAGGAGAAAATTGAATATAAGGGAGGTCTGGTTTTGGATGTGCAAACTAGATGGAACTCGACCTATATGATGTTGGACGTGGCTTTGAAATTTGAAAAGGCATTTGCAAGGTATGAAGAAGAGGACGATAAATTTGTGAGTTATTTCATGGAAAAAGAAAATGGTAAGAAGAGGATCGGCCCTCACATTCCTACTGACTGGCAAGCTGCTGCTATCTTTGTCAAATTCTTAGCTACATTTTATGAAGTTACTCTTAAGTTTAGCAGCACTTTGAATGTGACATCAAATAATTTCTATCATGAGATTTGTGAGGTTCATTCCACATTGACTGATTTGGCTTCTAGTAGGGACCCTTTGCTATCTTCAATGGCTGGAAACATGAAAGAAAAATACAACAAATATTGGGGAGATGCAGAGGACATTAACCCTTTATTATTTCTGGCTGTTGTACTTGATCCCCGCTACAAGATGATGTACTTAAAGTATTGTTTTGAAAGTGTTTATGATGCTGATTTGGTTGCTAGAATTGTGATGAAAGTGGAGTCACTCCTCCAACGATTGTATGCTGCCTATGCTGGTGATGGCGAAGCCTCGAAGGTATGTGACTAACTGACTATGTGTTCTAACTGCCTTTTAAGAATTATTTTATATTTGCATGTTAATTATGGCCAAGTGATCATGTCATTGTTTAAATTGATCGTAAATACTCCTTAAGTTGTAATTGATTACCACTTTCACTATACACTTGGCTAACTGTTGTCAGGTGCATCAGAGTAACACTCCATTAACTGTTGGCAAAGAAACAAGTAGGCGGAGAATATTAGAAAGCTATTTGCACCAACAAAAGATGGACAACACTGAAAAAAAAATGACATTGATCGCTACTTATGTGGTGAACCTCTTAATCCAATGGCCTCCTCATTCGACATTTTACTTTGGTGGAAAGAAAATTCTGAAAGGTATAAAATTTTGTCACTGATTGCTGGGGATGTACTCGCTATTCAGGTCTCTACAGTTGCTTCCGAATCTGCCTTTAGTACCAGTGGGCGCATTTTGGACCCTTTTAGAAGTTCTTTGAGCCCTAAAATGGTGGAGGCATTAGTGTGCACTCAAAACTGGTTGAAAGATCAACATGGAGGGTTGAAATTGGATAACTTTACTGATGAAACTCATTCATATGAGTTCCTTGAAGAAGGTATAAATATATTTTCAATTTTCGTTGCTGACTTTACTTGATTTTTAGTAAAGTATATAATTTTGTTCTTTTTATTCTGTAGATACTGAAGATAAGATCAAGGGCCATGGCACTGTGAAGATCAAGACCAATAACATCAATGTAATTGATGTTTGAAAGTATCGAATGATTTGCTTGTTTTGTTATTTTGTTCAGACTTCAAGACTTAAGTATTATGTAATCAGTTTGTCTCTAAAAACTATTTAACATTCGGATGATTGTAATATTGAATTATTGTAATATTTTGCTAAGACCATGATTCCAGAAGCATGTTACTTTCTGAAATTCAGTTTTAGTTTTATAACTTACTTTTTTTATTTTAAAATTTTATTTGTCAACCCGATCAAACCAATCCGAACCAATCCGAACCGAATCTCACAAATTGGTTTGGTTTTTTATTTTAATTGGTGCGGATTGGATTGAAAATTTATGAACCCGAACTAATTGGGTTGGGTTAATAAAATCACGTAACCCGTCCAACCCAAACCGTGTACACCCCTAGCGTTGATAGTCGATCTGGTTTGGATTTATTACCGATTCTTGGTTTGATTTTGTCTTTTGGTGCTTTTATAGTGATTTTATCTTTGCCAAGGCCTTTAACTTGATTTAATTTCTGGGAAAAGCTGATTTGTTATGTAATAGAGCCAGTACAATTGACTTTATCCAAGTTGGATTATTCGAACTAATCGCAATGACTTCGTTGTTGTTATTTGATCATTGACTTTTATTTGAGTTGAAAGTTGACGAATTAACAATGTTTGCAATTGGTCGTTTGCTGTTCGTACTGAATTGTTATAAATAGTCAATTTTTGTGTTGTACTTAACCAAAGAAATGAATCTATGGAATTGTCGTTATTAATGGTGCACAATACCTTTATTAACATTACTAACTTAACGTGGAGTTTAAGTAGGAATTTCACATTGATACCCTTACCCTTGGACCGATTCTTTAGTAATCGGCTAATGGATATAATGTTAATAAGAGATAACAATAACCATTTTATTAATAAATTAATGGGGGTCTAAGTGAGGATCTCATATCAACCCTTTTTCACTTAGACCAAGTTTTTTAGGCGGGGATAGGTAACTTGTTTTGTACAAAGAAATGTAACAAGGTTACTGATAAAATTTCTTGAGGTGAACTCCATTCCAAGTGTTCTTAATTAGCTCGCCGTTGAGGTGTTCTAGCTCGTACGTTCCGAGGCTCACGATCTTTTTTATCTTGTATGAACTCCATTCCAAGTGTTCTTAATTAGCTCGCCGTTGAGGTGGTCATATCTTGTATGGACCCTCGCCGTTGAGGGTTAAAAACCTCAACTTGAGGTGATCCCAAACTAATCTCGATGGGTAGCACCGCATCTGTCCCATAAGCCATTTTAAAGGACGTTTCTCCCGTACAAGTGCGAGGAGTCGTGTGATATGACCAGAGGGCATTGGGAAGCTCGTCGAACCCAATATTGGGGAATCTCTTCAATTCTTTTCTTTATCCCATGCAGGATAGTACGATTAGTGACCTCGACTTGACCATTGGCTTGGGGATATGCTACTCACGACTTGATGTGTTTAATTTTTAGCTCGCCGAATGCGTTCTCAAATTTTTCTCCCACGAACTGGGTCTCGTTGTCGGTAACAACGATCCGTGGGATCCCGAAACAAAACACTATGTTTCCATGAAAAATTCCACCATTTTATTTCTCTAATTCATGCCAGGGGCTTAGCTTCGACCCACTTAGTTACGTAATCGATAGCGACTACTATGAACTGAGCTTGACCTCTCGACTTGGGGAAGGGTCCAACTATGTCAATTCCCCATTGGAAGAACGGGCACGGGACCAACATAGGATTAATTACTGTCGTGGGTCGGTGACTAACATTTCCATGTAGTTGACACGGAGTACATTTTTTCACGAATTCTTCACAATCTTTTTTCAGTGTTGGCCAGAAAAATCCCTGTCTAAGTATCTTTAAGGCGAGGTTTTTACCTCCCATGTGATCACCATAAATTCCAGTATAAACTTCAATAATGGAGAGGTGAGCTTCATCGGGGCCAAGGCAATGAAGTAGAGGCTCGACCAATAATCGTCTATATAACTTGGAGTCTTTTACACAATAGTTCATTGCCTTGTACATTAAGGATCTCGCTTCGTTTTTTGTTTCTGGCAGTTTATTTTCCAGTATGTACTCCAGGTACGGGGTCCGCCAATCAGGCTGAGATGTAATCTCTCCAACCACGAGATTATTGATCGTGGGTGTCTGTAACTCTTCTACATAGATAGGCTCGTTACACGTAGTGGATGATGACGAGGCAAGTTTTGATAAGGCATCGGCCCATTGGTTCTCGGCTCTGTCCACGTTTGTTAAATTCCAAGAAGTGAAATTTTCTAACATTGCCTTTGCTTTTTCCAAGTAGGCTTGCATCTTATCATTGTGAGTTTTGAACTCTCCACTGACTTGCTTTACAACAAGTTGGGAGTCACTAAAGATATCAATGGTTTTAACCTCGAGTTCTGTTGCAAGCTTTAGTCCAGCTAGGAGTGGCTCGTATTCTGATTCATTGTTGATAGCTTGAAAGGCGAATCGGATTGCTTGTTGAACACGAAACCCATCAGGACTCAGAAGAATTAGTCCCGCTCCACTAGCTTTTGCCGTCGAGGACCCATCAACGTAGAGATTCTATGGCCTTGTGGCCTCGTTGGCGATCTCTCCCCTTGAGATTTTAGATTTAGAAAATTGGCATTCTATCACGAAGTCTGACAACACTTGCGCTTTTATCGTTGTTCTCGGCTTAAATTCGATGTGAAACTGGCTAATCTCGATAGTCCAGGATGCGAGGTGACATGTCATGTCAGGTTTGTGCAGTATTCTCTTCAAAGGTTGATTTGTCATTACTTGAATCTCTCGACCCTGAAAATATTGTCTTAATTTTCGACTGGCAACAACAAGGGAGTAGACCAATTTTTCTACCTGAAGATACCTTGTTTCCACATCACGTAGGGTGTGACTAATGTAGTACATAGGAGTTTCTTTCCAAGCCTCTTGTTTGACTAGAACGGCAGCCACCGTGAGGTCGCAAGCCGAGAGGTAAACTCGCAAAGGCTCGCCCGATGATTCCCTGGTTAAGATCGGGGGCGATGTAAGGAAATCCTTGAGTTCATTAAGACTCCTCTTATAGTCCTCATTCCACAGTAGCTTCGACTATTTGGATGCGCCTTTGATGACCTAGAAGAAATGAATATAGCGCTTTGAAGATTGGGGATGAATCTTCGTAATGCTGCGATATAGCATGTGGGTGACTATACTTCTTTCATCGAGGTGGGGTCTTTCATGTCGAGAATGGCTTTGATTTGGCTAGGGTCAGCTTCGATGCCCCGCTGGGTGAGGAGAAAGCCCAAGAACTTGCCCGAAGTTAAGCCGAAGGAGCATTTATTCGGGTTTAATCTCATTTGATTTTTCCGTACATTTTCAAAAGTTTCTTTGAGATCTGCGACGTGGTCTTTTGCCTTTTTAGACTTTGCGATCATGTCATCCACATAAACTTAGAGATTACGCCCAATTTGCGAGGCAAATATAGTGTTCATCATTTGTTGAAATGTTGCTCCGACATTAATGAGGCCGAAAGGCATGTTCTTATAGGCGAAGACCCCTCGGTGGGTGATGAAGGCCATTTTTCCCAGTCGTTGATGTCCATTTTGATTTGGTTGTAGCCTGTGAAGGCATCCATAAAGGATAGGAGCTCATGGCCTGATGTGGCATCAATGATCTAGTCTATGATTGGGAGTGGATAATGATCCTTTGGGCACGCCCTATTAAGGTCAGAGTAGTCTACGCACATTTGCCATTTTCCGTTACTTTTCTTTACAGAGATGGCATTGGCAACCCATTTTGGGAACTGAACGGGCTCGATGAACCCATCCTCGAGAAGTCGATCAACCTCATCGTCGATGGCCTTGCGCTTTTCTTTGGAAAAGACTCGTTTCTATTGGCACACTGGCCTGACCTTTGGGTCGATATGGAGAGAATGTCGTGCAATGACCTCAGGAATCCCGGGCATGTCCTTCGGATCCCATGCGAAAATGTCCTTATATTCTCTAATCAACTGAATTATCTGCTGGCGAAGATCGGGGTTGAGATTCTTTCCAATCTTTGTGACCTTAATTGGGTCACCAATAATTACCTCGATCTCCTTCGTTTCTTCCATTGGCGTGCAGTTCGATTCGTTCGGGATCTCAATGAGGTCTCGAGGATCCATATCCACAACTTTATTGATGGAGTTGTCGTCAACTTGCTTATTCTTGGGAATTGTCATTGTTAAGTAACACTGTCGTGCTGTGGTTTGATCGCCTACGACCTCTCCCACCCCGAAATCAGTGGGGAACTTCATTTTCAAATGTGGAATAGACGTGATAGCCTTCAAGGCTGTCAAGGTCGTCCTTCCCAAAATGGCGTTAAAACTGGAGACTGCATTTATGACATGAAAAAATTTTACCGTTTTCCAAGTCTGGCATGATAGGGAGCCAAAGAGGACTGGGAGATCGATCGTTCCTACGACCTTTACCTCGTTTCTAGTGAACCCGTATAAGGGAATATTCACGTTTTCCAATTTTCTATCCCCGATATTCATCCTGGGGAAAGCAATGTGATATAGAATGTCAACAGAGCTACCGTTGTCCACGATGATCCTTTTAACGGTGTTGGTTCCTACTTTTGCCATGATCACTAAGGCGTCCTGGTGAGGCTAGATCATTCCGGGGGGATAATCCTCATCTGAAAAGGAGATGATTGGAGTAGGATTAGGCCTTTGGCATTTTTGTGGTTCTGGATGAACACTAAAAACCTCACGGGCGTATAATTTCTTGGCGTTATTGGAGGATCCCCCAGCGGCGTGACCTCCGATTATGACGTCGATGACTCGATCCAGGTCGTGCTGGCGATTTTGCTAGGTGTTCTTATCATTTTCGATGTAATGGACAAATTGTCCTTGTTTTATCTTCTCCTCAATGAGGGTGCCCAACTGGAAACAAGCCTCTGTAGTATGGCCATGATCCTCATGATACTCATAATACTTTGAGCTCGGGGGCCTACCCGACTTCATCGGCCTCGGAGGTCGATAGCTAGGCTCCGTTTTCATAATGGCGAGTATGGTGGACTTTTCCATTGCCAGTTTTGTGAATTCTTTTTCTGTTTTTTCTCGAGGTTTCCACGACCTGTCAGAGCGAGAAGTTTTCTCCGATCGAGGACTTCTCCAATCTCGGGACTTCGAATGCGAGTCGCTTTCTCTCCAGTATTCTGACCTTGGAGATCTAAATCCAGAGTTTGAACTTCTCTCCCATTTCTGTGAATATTTCGTGGGTGATTGGATGCTTTCTACTGCCTCTTGTAATGTCATTCTATGTTCTACGAACTCGAAAGCAGCTTGGAGAGAACGTGGGCTTTTTTCAAAGTATTCTTCCAACAGAGGGTCGTGTCTGTGTTTATCAATACCTGCCAGGAGGTTAGGAATCTCCGTGACCTCAGCTCAAAAATGGACCAAGAATTCTCGTAGCGACTCGTTGAAGCGTTGTCTAACATTCATGAGTGAAGCCGTGATCTTTCCGCCTTTATAATTACTGGAGAATCTCCCTTTGAACTTGATTTTCAACAAGTCCCACGAGTTGATGGACCTCGGGGGCAAGTTATTATACCATCGAAGGGCTGTTCCTCGGAGTTAGGTCGAAAAGAATTGGTATCGGGGGATTTTCGAGTGCCCTCAGAACATCATTCTCCCGTCATAGGTATTTATATCACTCTTACACTCATTATTAAAATTGTATTTGGTTGTTAGTATGAATATCTTCAAATAATAAGAAGGATATTTTGATAATCAAAACGAAATATTAGTAGATTTCATAAATCGAACAGAATTTTTAACGTAAAAAATCGTCAATTTCTTATGTCTTTTGTTTTTAAGTAATTTTAATTGAAAAATAATTGTTAAACCATCATTAAATTAAAGATTATTTTTTAATTTCATATGGGTTGTAAAATCGTCCAAACAAACTTTTAAGAATTCAAGATAAAGCACAAATATTAAATTTGAATGTGTAAAATCTAATATCAATTTTTAACAACAATTTGATATGTAAAAAAATAACAAATAAATATTATAAAATTAATATAATTATATATGTTATAAAAAGAATCGTGCATTACAGTAGTTATAAGCTAGTATTTATAATTTTTATTATAATCGAGTGGCTAATCACTACATCTGCGTGTAAAAATGTAAATAATTAATTTAATATTATAACATGATAAGAACATGCAATACTATATAAATCGTAACTCAAAAATTATTAATTTTTAGATAAATTATATGCGTATATCATATCTAATTATAAAATTTGTGAATAGTGTTGTTTTAATCCAAAGTGTTGACATGATATTTTGATTTAAAAAAATAAAGTATTGAGTAAAACTTTAATAAAAAGATTTTCTTTAAAGTTAATTTTGGCAACTATAAAAAAACTATATATTTAATTAAATTAATTATAAATTTAGATGGTATGTTAGTGTGATAGTATTTATCATAAATTTAAGCTAATTAAAGTTAATTTTTTGATAAAATATTTAAGCTAATATTTAGCGATTCAACATAAGCAATCAAATAATAAATTTTAATGTACACTAGAAAATGAAAGTGTAATTAGACCTTAAAAATAAGGAACTTCAATAGTCACCATATGCATATGGTCCAAACCAGCTTCAAAACCTTAATTTTTTTGCAAAGAAAAAGAGCTAATAATTAAAAAACGTAATTATCTATTTAAATTTTACAATAAATTTTTTATAAAATGTATAATTAAATATAACAAATTCTCATATTACAACAAATTTAATTAAATAATTTCACTAATTATATTAATAATATAATATTGCACATAATATATGAAAACAAATATCAAGTTAAGTTTTAAAAATAATTTTAATAAATAGTTGAATTATGACACGTACATGACTATTTTTTTTAAAAGCAAAATTAATCGAGTTCGAGTTTATCGAGCCGAGTTTAAAAAAAGTCGGGTCGATTCAAATTTTTAACGAGCCCGAAAACAAACTCGAGCTCAATAACGAGTTCGTACCGAATTAATCCGACTTTTCGAATCGAATTCAAGCTGGCTCGATTTAAATTACACCCGTAAAACATATTCGGGAGATTGATTTCTCTTTTAACATGCTTTCAATGATTGCCTTCTACTAAAATTTTGTTTTATAACAAATAATACTTTAAATTACTTATTACTTTTTTATAAATAATTGGAAAAAGATAAATAGCAAAATAACCAAATGCGAGACCCGGATCATTTTGGATTTAAATGTAATATTATTTTAATTATTTTGTAAACTACCTAAACCCAATATTTTAATTTTAAAATTTTATCAAAAATAATTTTTTAAATTTAATCCGATCCAAACATTTTGAAACCCCAATTCAAACGGCCCGTTGGCAGATTGAATACGATGATGGTAATTTTTCGCTATTGTTCATAGAATTTTTCTTTAGTAGTAATGATAGTGTTACTTTAATTTATCGTTTTGACGATACATACACCGTGGGGCATATCCGAAATGGTAGTGCTTATTTGTTGAAACAAGGGAGAGAAGATCAGCTTTTCAAGACTAAAAAATGTTTGGATGGTTTTAACATTCCTCACAAAGTGATGAATCGTCTTGGTGATTCGTATCAGAATTTTGAGTATTTTGCTGGATTCCAAAGGTGCAATGTTATGATTGGACAATATGGGTTTATAGCTGCGTTGTCTCATCTTCTAGTGCCCGATCCCGAGCCAAATTTGGATCGCATAGGTTTCGCCTATCTTTACCTCACTTTATTTGTTTGCGAGGGTAGGAGAAGCCCTCCTATTCGTCATCATATTATTCATCATTTTCAGGGATACGGTGCAGTGTTACCCGAATCTTTATTAGTGTTGTTGTATGGTTGGGGGCCTGCTTCTGGTGTTATTAACTCTTATTTTAATGATAATTTTGATGGTGCCCCTGATTATTTTCGTGTCTGTGTTGGTGATGATACTCATCATATGGGGATTTTGGGTCTTGCTCTTTCATTTGACTATACTAAACACACCTCAGCCCATAACCGTTATGGTTATATCGATTTGCATAGGCTTTATGTGGACAGCACCCGTCCATTCCGGGAGAACTTTGAGTATTAGTTGTTACCTCTTAGGATTGCTGTTCTTGATTCTTGGATAGAGATCTTTATTTTAGTAAGTATCCAAAGGATAAGATTGATTACGAATTCTTGTCCAAGAGAAAAAAATTTGGCCTATGTTGTGATAATGTTGTTCAGGATGTGAAGTCCAGGATGTTTATAATTACGAATTATGTATGATTTGGTCGGAGTTAGGGGACCCAAAGTAGATGCTGCTGCTGCACTGAAAGAGCAGTTGCTTAAGTTTTGTGACCAGAAATGTATGATTAAGCTCGCACAAATCAATAAATTCCTCTCTACAATACAGAGTTCTATAGTGTCGATGAGTAAATTTTTGGGATGGGTGCATTTCTTTTCATGTGATGTTTCTGTCAGAGAATGATGTTGTGTAGTTGTAATCAGATTTTATGGTCTTCGTTACTACTTAAGAGATTTTCAGGCTTTGTGCATAGTAGATTGAAGCCGTGAGTTCTCCTGTGGAGCATCTAACTCTTGATTACCATATGTGTATCCGGGACAGCTAGTTCTATTGTTGGATAATATGCAGTGAGGATACGTGTCTTTTGATATAGTCTGTACTGCTGGTCCTTGATACTTCTGAAAAGAGTGAACTTCAACAACTGAAAGGTGAAAAAGGTTAGTTTTTTATGATTTGATGTGAATCTTTATATGTTTCAGTGCTTTCTCAACTTGAGATGCCTTGATCACTGATTGGAGCAGAGTTTACCTATCTAGCTGATTGACTTTCATGTTTCGCTAACTTTTTTGTAACATGCAAGTCTAGTATATTGCGGTTAGAATTATTCTTTCTTTTAGAGGCTTAAATTACATCGTTTAGTTCACTGATGATAAATAACAATAAAATAGATAAGTTGAAAGGTTCACAAATGTTTTTTAAAGAGTAGAATTTTTTAAAAAGTGATTTGAACGATATTTTTAGTTGCAATGATACCTCTATAATTTAAGATGTTAATTCTGACCATGAGAGTTTATCTGTTTATGTCAGGAACATGAGAGTTTGGTAGAAGGATTTTTAAATATTTTGGTACAAAGCATGGTGCAGTTTCAAAAGCCTAGAAAGGTAAAACTATAACTAAATAACATGCGTGATGTTAGTGTGTTTTTTTAGCAGTGTTGTGCTGACAGCCTGACACAATGGTTCATTTCACAGATTTTACAATGCTTGAAGACTTTTCTTTGGTGGTGGACCGTTGGAATTGTGCCTCATGATAGGATGGAGAAGCAGCTCGTGTTGGACTAGCATAGTTCCGCCTTCTGGTATAAAACCATTATATTGCACATTATAAATTTCTAATACTTTTACTACTTTCTCTATGTGTGCTTTCTAGAATTTTTATTTTTAATTAACACGTTCTTTTTTATCGTAGTCAGTAGCACTGCAATTACTCCTATTTTGGTGCACATGCAAACTTATATATGACTGATAAATGGTTTAGTTATATCAGAAAAAAGTTTTGAAGTTGTACAGTGGATAAGTTTATTGAAGATGTCAAGAATATTTGATCATGCAAAGTTGATTTGTGATATAAAGATATGCAGCGATTATCGGCTGCTTTTACTTCTTTTTTTCCACTATTTTTTTTGCAATTATCTTATTGTTATTTCAAGAAGGGATAAGTGGAGATAATTGCTAGCACAGAATAGGAACTGCAAATGTAGAAAAAGTATGTTACTTTTTTGAAAAGGGATATTGTTCCTAGTCAAGTATAGTTGCGAGACCTTAGAGCATCTCCAAGAGACTCTTAAATTGGCTCTTAACTTGAGATTTGAGGAGAGAGATGAAATTTTTCCACTCCAAGAGACTCTTAGTGACTCTTAAATTCACTAAAATTTCATTCTCTCTCCTCAATTTTAAGAGCTACTAGCAACTCTTAACTAATATTATATTATAAATTTATAAGACAACATTCTCTCTCTATCCACTTGCTTTTATACTTTTATAGATGTAGCTTACTTTTAATAATATAAAATGAAATAAGGAGTCAATATAAGAAGCATGCATGTTTTCTTTTTCACCTTCATTAAATCATTGTATTGTCCATAAAAATTACAGATAATGCCGAATGAAGGTCAGCGTGCATATATCGTCAACTATATGCCAAGAAATGGTGCTTTGAGACAACTTTACATAAAAATTGAGGTAATTTAGTTCCGTCCTCTACGTTACCCGGACCCTTCAATTTTGCCCTCATACCCGTGTCCACCGGACATGACATGGGTGTGGGTATGGGATCTGAGTCGGATCCTTCATATGAGAACCGGACACTTCAACTCCAAGCAATGTAGTTCGAATTGATTTACGAGACCTCACAACAACTTGTTTCTAGAAAGCAATGTCCATAGATCACTATTTCCATGTTATGCTTTGATATATGCCATAAATTTGACATAAACAATTATATATATATATTTTTTATTGGTGGAAGAAACTAATCTACAACTATAAAATATATATAAAAAGTAGGTATAACTTCACATATGTGAAGGTTATATGTCGAATTCCCGTACCCGTGTCTAGTTTCGGATCCATATCCACGAATTCTAATTTTTTTAGAACTAAGAGTCTGACACTTAGATCCGCACCCATGTCCGACACCCGTACCCGAGTCCGGGTAACATAGTCCGTCCTGGATGTTGCTACATGCAGATCATAATTTGATAATTTCACAAACATGAGACAGGCAGTGTTAACATTTTTACTTTTACAGGTGGCAAGTGTAAATTCTCTGTTACCTGGATCATATCGGACATGTGCTCCGAGTCCAAGGTGGTTTACTGTAATTTGGAACAATCTCTTTATCCCAAAATGCTCCTTTCTTCTTTGGTTGTTTCTTAAAAGAAGGTTGTTAAGACTAAAGACAGGCTTTTATCTAATAATAATGCAAGTCCCTTGTGTGTCCTTTGCAATGCAGCTGGTGAGACAATTGATGATCTCTTTAGTGCTTCCCCTTTTCTGTTGCCAATTCTACATACTAGCCGTGTGCCCCTGTGTCTCTCTCATTGGACTGGAACTTGCTATGGTCTGCGATGTCTCTTAATGTCAAGCTCAAACTCCGGGTGCTTTTCCTAGCAGTTTCTTGCCACACAATTTGGTTGGGAAGAAATGCGAGAGTTCTTAACTTCTGTCGTTCGCATATGACTGGCCAGCTTAGTATCTCAATCAAAATAACTTTTAGAGAAAGCGTGTCTGCCTGTAAGAATTTTCAGAAAATAGCATCTAGTAACTTTTGTTATTATAGTATTTGGTTTGTACTAGTTCGGTTTGTTGCTACTGGGCTGGTTTTTAAAACCGAGACATAGTAAATTATTTTGAGTAAATTTTGAATAATTGATGTTGCCTTGTTTCTGGGACGAGTAGGATCCTGTTCCTCTCGGTAGAGGCTGCCTAGGGGATGCCCTAGTATCATGTACATATCATTTTGGTAGATATAGATTTACAACTTGGTAAAAAGCCAAAATGGTGTAGATTCTTTACAAAGGAGGAAAAAGATTATATCATTTATATAGTGTGCGAGGAGTAAAGAGTATCAGGATATACTTGTGTTCGCCTCTCTTGCTTCTCCCTTTCTGTGTGTTTCACACTTCAATTTGTTTGTGGAAGTAACTAGGTCTCTGAAATCTACATTATCACGAATTAGTTTGCTATTAAGTCCAGTTGGAATTTTTAGGCATGGACATTCTAGATAAGATTCGTAGTCAGAAGTTTAATTGCATGACAGTTTCAGAATGTTCTATTTTCATGTTACAATTTTTATTTGTCCGAATATATGAATGCATGTACTGTTTGCATTTGAATTTTTTAATTTGACAATCCTGATGTCTTACTTGAGTTCTTATTTCATCTTTGGATATTTTAATTTCGAAACTACCAAAATTTTATGGACCGTCACACCGTCCCTTAAAAATCTTTGATATACAAAGATTTTTTGCTTTCATTTTTTATTATACCCTTATTTCTTTTTATAATGGCCCGTGTTGAAGCTGTGTTCTTAAGTAAATAATAGGGATGTTTGGGAGAACTTTTTTTCAGAATAAGTCAACTTATTTTAAGACAAAGTTAGAGATTTCTAACTTTCCAACTTATTTTCTAACTTATTTTTGAAACTTATTGAATCTCAAACATACGTTACATATTTGTATAAAACAACAATTTCAAAATATAAATTTTTT
This sequence comes from Saposhnikovia divaricata, assembly GCA_036435485.1. Taxonomy (NCBI): domain Eukaryota; kingdom Viridiplantae; phylum Streptophyta; class Magnoliopsida; order Apiales; family Apiaceae; genus Saposhnikovia; species Saposhnikovia divaricata. The sequence goes on from CM071600.1 coordinate 14,695,101, forward strand.
ATCCGAAAATAAATCCGTAAGTCCTTAAAATAAGGTATGCCAAACAGGCACAATGTATTGCTCTGATGACTTTTTTGGTCATCCAGGGTATTGAATTCCTTAATGATCCAAACATTCGCTCTGGAATGGCTTATGAACACATTAAAAGATCCAGTAGGTGTGGCCTTGGTATAACAGCTTTCTTGAGCATTTGTGGCCCGCTTTTAGCAATATTCTTTTAATCAAAGAATTTTAATGAGTGCTTTTTGAATCCAATCAATTGAAGCAACATCAACAGTGACAGTTCTATTCCTTTTACTTATATTATAACTATCTATTCAGTACTCCTTCCGTTTCAATTTGTGTGTCCTGTTTCTTCTGGACACGTTTGCCAACGCACACTTTTAATCGTTAATATCTTCAATTTTGTATTAGTATTAAATATAAAAACTTCACTGTATTAAAGTACTCATAAATACGAATCCAACAAGATCACTCATGACTATATTTGGTCTTATAGATTAGAAATAAATTAGTAGTCAATCATTTATAATAAACAGTGTACAAAGTCAAAACAAGACACACAAATTGAAACGGAGGGAGTAGTAAACATGTGCCAAAACAAATTTCTTGGCAGTTGAAAAACATTCTTCTTTACATTTTCAAAAACTCTTGGAGCATCTCAGTGTTGAAATGGCAAGGCAAGATAAACCATTGGAAGACATGTATGCAGGACTTGTCATTGATGACGATGATAAGGTGGAATAATAGTGGCGAATACAGAGAAAGTGGAACAAAAGCCTACGTATGTGTTAATAGGTAAGTTCCTCATAGAAAAGAACATCAATTTTCAGGCTATGCAGAAGGTAATGGCGTCGTTATGGAGGCCAAAGGAGGGAATGGAGGTGCATGACATTGGGGGAAGGAGATACTCGTTTGTGTTCTTTCACAAAATGGATCTTCGAAAGGTTATGGAAGGAGGGCCTTGGTCTTTTGAGCAAGCTACCATGGTCCTGCATATTTTAGAAAATGGTGAAGATCCTAGTATGGTTAAGTTAGGGTATGTGGAGATGTGGGTGCAGGCCTATGACATCCCGATGGGTTTGTTATCGGAAAATATACTAAGAAGCATAGGTTCATCTGTAGGAAAGTTTGTTCGTGCGGATACAAATATTCTCGATGGTGTCTGGAAACCGTTTGCACGAATAAGAGTCATGATTAATGTAGAGAAACCGCTGAAAAGAAGAGTGAAAATAAAGAGGGGGGATAATTGGTCCTGGATAAACTTCAAGTATGAGCGATTAGGAACATTTTGTTTTGTCTGTGGCATCCTGGGTCACTCGGACACTCGGAGAGGGACTGCAATATCATCTACGAGAATCCTGACAAAGAAGTAATTAAAGCATATGGAGTGTGGCTGCGTGCACCCTCAAGAAATGCAACAAACAATAATACAGGAATGAGATGGCTGAGGAATTCAAATGAAGGCGGCACCTAATGGATGAAAATGCATAATCTGAATTCTGGATCAACAGCTAGTTAAGGAAGCAGACAGGAGCAACCACGTTTCATGGAGGTGGATGGTGTGGTTAGAGAAACATACGGGGACACGGGTGGGGTTCAAGTCAAAGGCCATGATTCTAGGGGGAAGGAAGAAAGTTTGAATATTCTAATGGGTGGAACACAAAGTGCAAGAGATAATCAAGTGATTGGACCAAATAGTGTGAGAGGGGACAGTGGGGGAGACAATATGGAAAGGGATGATATTGTGATTGATACAAAAAGAAAGAGAGTGGAGGAAATAGTGGAGGAAATTAAGGAGGGGGAACAGGAGGGAGCAAAGATTGAAAACCAAAATACCGTGCCTTTAAACTTGCAAATGGTGGGTCCTGTGGTCCAGGCCCGCCAAGAATTATGAGTATCATTGCTTGGAACTGTCGTGGGCTGGCCAACCTACGAACAGTTAGATTATTGAAGGAAATGAACAAGTTTTATAGGCCAAGTATTATATTTTTAAGTGAGACTCTTATTAAAAAAGAAAAGGTAGAAAAAGTAAAAAAAAACAAATAGGTTTCCTGTGTTGTTTTGTTGTTGAAGCGTATGGGTATGGATGAGGACTGGCTTTATTTTGGAAGAATGAAGGGCATGTTAAAGTGATACAGAGTTGCCGGAATTTTATAGACTTTGAAGTGATGCATGATCAAATGGGTAGATGGCGCTATACATGATACTATGGTTCCCAGAACGGGGAAGAAGAATTGAAGCGTGGAATATGTTGCGAAGTTTGGCTGCTGATTCAAGCCTACCATGGTGTATTATAGGTGATTTTAATGACCTGTTGACAGCTAATGAAAAGGAAGGTGGTCAAGGCCACCCTCGTGCTTTGTTGAATGGTTTTTCAGAAGCTATAAGTGATTGTGCCTTGGATGATTTGGGGTATTCTGGAAGTTAATTTACATGGGAGCGGTTCAGGGGGACTGGAAGATGGGTGGTTGAAAGATTAGATAGGGGCTTAGCAAACAAAGATTGGAGGGATTTGTTTCCAAAAGCAGAGGTCCGAGTGCATGAAGTATCTACTTCGGATCATATGCCATTATGCCTTCAATTACATAAGCAGATTTATGTGCCATGTGGTAAGCGATTTTGTTTCGAGAACATGTGGATACAAGAAAGAGAGTGTCGAAACATTGTAGAGAATTGCTGGACTAATATGGGAACAAATGATTTAGAGAGTAAAATAGTCATGTGTTGCTTGAAATTGGAAGAATGGGGGAGGCTTAGTGAAAAACTTGAGAAACAAGATGGCATATTTTCGAAAGGATATGCAGAAGCTGCGATCAAGAAGGGATGGAGAGGGGGTGTGTAAGTATAATGAAACAAAATGGAAGTATTTAAGGTTATTGGAGAAGCAGGAAATCTTCTGGAGACAAAAGGCTAAGCAGTATTGGTTAAAGGAGGGAGATAACAACACACGTTTCTTTCATAGGTTTGCAACTGGAAGGAAAGAGCATAATTAGATAAAAAGATTGAAAGATGATAACGGAGAGTGGCATGAAACTGAGGATGGAATTCAAAATACAATTGTTAAGTATTTTGAAAACATCTTTACAACAGTTGAATCAGACGAACAAATGCCAGGGGGAGTAAACTTTAAATGTATAATAGAAGAATGTGGCCAACAGCTGATGCAAGATGTAACAGAAGAGTAGGTTCGAGCAGCTGTCTTTGCTATGTACCCAAAGAAATCACCGGGGATTGATGGTCTGAACCCGTGTTTTTTCCAAACTTACCGGAACCTGGTGGGTGCAGATGTGGTGGATTTTTGTAAAGCTTTTTTGGATCATGGTAGCCTACCTGATGGGATAAATAGGACCCTTGTGTGTCTTATTCCTAAAGTCAAGCACCCAAAACAGGTTTCTGATCTACGTCCTATATCTCTATGCAATGTCTTAATGCGTATTATATCAAAGGTTATGGCAAATAGATTGAAACCCTGTCTAAATATGATTATTTCAAATAATCAAAGTGCTTTCATAGAGGGACGAGTGTTAACGGATAATGCTTTGCTTGCATTTGAAATTAATCACTACATACATAGGAAAAACCAAGGAAAAGTGGGGGAAGCGGCACTCAAAATAGATATATCCAAAGCGTATGACAGATTAGAGTGGAGGTACCTTGAGCAAAATGATGAATAAGACTGGTTTTCCTCAAGTTTGGATTGCTCGAGTAATGCAGCTAGTCAAGACAGTAAGGTATAGCTTCATCAGAAATGGGAATTACTTTGGAGATGCACAACTGCTCCAACAATAACACATTTGCTCTTTGCAGATGATTGTTACTTATTTTTTAATGCAAAGCAGTTGGAAGCACAGCAAATGAAAAGCATCCTGCAATGTTATGAAAAATTATCGGGACAAGTTGTCAACTACAACAAGTCTGATATAGTGTTCAGTCCAAACACGAATGCATCAGAAAGGGAGCATATATGTGGAATTCTACAAGTTAATGAGAACGAGAGACCGGGAAGGTATCTAGGTATGCCAATGTATGTGGGAAAAAGCAAGAAGGCGGCTTTTGGGTTTATTAGTGATAAAATTCAAGGCAAATTGCAAGCTTGGTGCAATAAGGAGTTATCAAAAGCCGGCAAACTGTCATTGATCAAATCGTTCGCACAAACAACTCCAAATTTTTGGATGAGTTTATTTTTAATACCTGAATCGATTTGTGAAGAGATTGAAAGAAAAATGAATGCTTACTTATGGGGAGGAGGAGCAAATGGAAGAGGTGTCAAATGGATTACGTGGAAAAGATTATGTAAACCAACGGAGTTTGGAGGTATGGGTTTGAAGGAGCTTAAGAAGTTTAATTTGGCTATGCTAGCCAAACAAGGATGGAGATTACTTACAGAAGCAAATCCGCTGGTTAGTGCTGTCATGAAGGCGAGATATTATTCAAATTCGGACTTGTTGAGCGCAAAATTAGGAAATAATCCCAGTTATGTGTGGAGAGGTATACTTGCAGCATTAGATGCAGTTAAAGCTGGTGCTAGACGAAGGATTGAAAATGGAGAAGATACACTGATTTGGACTGTTCCTTGGTTGCCAGATGAAGGTAATGGTTATGTGATCACATGTAAATATGATCAACTGGCCAATGCTAAAGTTAGTAATTTACTGTTACATGGAGGTCGAGAATGGGATCATGAAGTGCTGGATGACTTGTTTGATGCTAGAGATATGGAGTTAATTAAACGTATCCCAATACCGCTTCAACCTACAAATGACTCTTGGTACTGGCTACTGGATGACAAAGGGGAGTTCACGGTAAAAAGCTGCTACAGAGCTCTGAAAGGGGAATGTAGAGATGATCATGCGAAGCTTTGGAAAAAGATTTGGGCTCTGAAACTTCCTAATAAGGTAGTCAACTAATATGGAGGTTATGCAGAGGAGTTTTGCCAACAAATGCAGCCTTGGTGTCAAAATCTGTCAACATTTCACCAAACTGTTCGTGGTGTCGTGGTCATGTAGAGACTGATACCCATGTAATGTTTCTATGTAACTTTGTAAAAACTGTGTGGTGTATGGTTGGATTGGATCAGGTGGTGAGCTGCCTCCCGAATGAACTCCAACTGCTATTTTGGAAAGAGTGTTCGACCAAGGTACGAAGGACCAATGTACAGAAGTTGCAATGTTTTGCTGGAGTATATGGACTCGTCGAAACAGGTGGGTATGGGACAGAGCTAACGGATCAGTTTTTGGCGCCAAAAATACTGCTACTTATCTCCTTCGGGAATGGCAGGAATCGCAGATGGCAGCAAGCAAGAAAAACATGATAGAAATGGGTGACCGTATCTGGTATCCACCCTCGGTTGGATGGCTAAAGATTAACATAGACGCAGCTGTGTTTATGAACAGATTTATAGGAATAGGAGCGGTTATTAGCGATGATCGTAGGGGCTTTGTTGCAGTTAGATGTAGGAAGATAGCAGGTGGATGGAAACCCCTTGAAGCTGAAGCTATTGGCTTAAAAGAAGCACTCTCTTGGGTCATAGATAGAGGGTACACTAACTATGTCTTCGAAACGGATTCGTACGTCCTAGAAAATGCAGTAAATGGTAACCCAGGAAGAGATCTTTTTGCTATTATTGCAATGGATTGTATTCAACTAGTTAAGCACATAAATCAGGTGCTAGTTAAGTTTTCTTTTCGTTCTGCGAATAATGTAGCCCATGTGCTCGCACAAGCTACTTATTCTATGACAGACATAGGGGAGTGGTATGTTACTCTGCCTAATTTCCTTAATCATGTACTGGATTTGGATTTGAGTGTTTAATGCAAGTTCGATTTAACTCAAAAAAAAAAAAAAAAAACCTAACCTTTTGGGTTTCTTCAACTCCGAACAAAAAGGAGAATATTCATCTCTTCAAATATAAATGGAGAATCAGCTTACCAAGTTATTCATCTCTTCCAATATTATTTTATTTATAAGGAGCATAATCAAAGGTTGAAGTTGTTCATATTTTAAAAAAGGGCATCATAGAGAAATTGACTACTTGTGAAATGTTTATAGGTACATTGAGGCGAGATGCTTCATGAGTGTAAAGCTTGTACTAGTTATGAATCTGTTAGAAAATGCTGAGTTCTCTACTTCACTATGTGGTATCAAGTGTATTCTATTCGGTCGAATTTGATGACCAAGTTGAACCCTATTCCGCTTAACATTTTCGTCATAGGATATACCCTGGGATAATTTACTTTCTTTACTGGGTTGATACAATTATTTACTTAACAAAAATAAAAAATGAGTTGGGTTATACACATATTCAAATGGGTGAAGCAAATTCAAGGGAACATAGTCGAATAACATTAACAGCACAAGTATACCAAGTCCAAAAGACTGAAGTCGTGAAAAGTTGTACACCATTTGAATTGACAATTAAAACGAGACAGAAACCCATTGTTGAAATACCGCTTCTTTTGTTTTAATTTAATCTAGCAAAGACATACCACATATTATACAATATACAGTATCCAGCTGATCAAGGACGATCATAACAAAGCCTCTTGAATGATCTTTCATGATCACCAGCAACCAACATCTGTGTTGCCTTCTCAACGTGACTCCCGCCACAATCAGGCCACTCCATAGAGCGTCTTTTATGAGTTTCACCAATGGTAATGCAATCATTAAAAAGGCTATCTTCAAATTCATATGCATTCACACCAAAACCTACTTTTCCATCACATACTGATATCATATTTCCGCCCAAAAACATTCCACTACAACTCATTGCAGCGCTCCTCGCTTTTCTTGTTTCAAATATAATATATGCACGTCCCATTGACACATCAGTAAAGTTGTTCATGAAAACCTATAAGAAAAGAGAAATGTAACATGTATACCGATTACAAGCTAGAGACTCAAACAGTATGAACAAGGGTTTCCATATAATTGGAGAGCACATATATGGTGATATAAAGAGCAACATGCATACAATATGTATACAGGTCAAAAAAAGGAAAACCCAAGGCTTTGTCCTTTTCTAGAACAAAGCCCCAAGGTAACACCCCAAAAATGAAACTACAAAAAAATCCTTTTTCTGTCGCAGGTCAAAAAAATTCTAAAGCTTGTAGCATGCAATTATTAACTACAATAATTTTTATTATAAGACGGTAATATGCATTTCAATTGGGTTCAGTTAGCAGAGTACATTTATCAATGAATTTAAAAAACTTCGTTCTCGATGCTAGGCATTATCTTCAACCAGAGTCTAAAAGTAAACTAATACTAAAAGGAGTAAATTGCACACTTTTGTAGGCTGGCTACATAAAGAGATTTCAAGCATCTAAATGGCTATAAAATTATATTACCATCAACATACAAAATACCATCAAATAACTTAAATGCTGTTGACAATACGGAGTATTCTTGCATTTATGAAGCAATCATTACTTCTCCTACCTGAATTTTCAGAAGCTTTCCAAGTAGGGCTGAGCAAACGCTCGGTTCGGTTCAAAACCAAACCGAACTGAATTCTATAACACGAATCTAGATCCAAAGCTAGTTCATGCAAGTTCATAAATCCAAGTTCAAAAACTTAAAACCAATTTAGATGATTACTAAACGCAAACCCAATAAACAAACAAAATACACAGTTAAAAAAACAAGTAACATATAATCACTCACAAAATCACTACAAGAAGTAGATGAAGGTAAAGTTTCAGAAGAGTTCAAAATGAGATGAAGCTAAACGTGGAAGACCAGAAGATACTATGTCCAAATAATCATATATATAAAGACTAGAGGGATGATATATGTGTACATTGAAAGACGGAGTTCAAGAACGAGAGGGGTAAAAGGAACAGATGATTTGAGACTAAATCAGATCATCCAGTCATGTATCTGTATTCTGTAGTTTGATATAATTATAAAATATAATTTATATATAATAAATAAAAGTTCGGCCGGTTCGGGAACTTAAATTGAAAATAACAAACCTAACTGAATTTTTATTTCGGTTCCAACCAGAAAAACTGAAACGACCAATTTTTACAGATTTACGAACTAAACCGAATTAATGCGATTCGGTTTGGTTTTGCTCAGTCTTAATCAAGCCTAAAAAGTAAAAACACTTTGCTCAAAACCCAATTCACTGATACGGGTTTTTAAATCTTTATTCAAACAAACCAAATCACCTCTTACACCGATTTCTTAGAAAACTGAGACTCGAATATGTTATAGTAGGAAATGAACAGTAGAGAGGATGACTTGAAACGTAGCAAAAGGAATCCACCAACAAACAAGACCTAAATGATAGTTCCTCTTATTCAATCTCCATATTTGAAATAAAATTATAGCCATCACATGTATCACTGGGTACTTCCGCATACAACTTCAAGCACTATTTACAAAAAATTGAACCTTTTAATCACTTTATATAAGAAATGAAGTAGCATATGTTCCTGCTTAAATTTGTTATAGCTAAAGGCCCATTCACTGAGTAGCATTTTGTAGTGACAGTGCCTCTAAAAGAGAGTTCATTGAAAATAACCTAAAATGCAATCAACTTTAAAAGTTTACTACATATAAGCCTACCAATAAATCACAACAAGATCAACTAACAAACTTGTTTTGTTACCTTCGTACCCTAACTTTGCTTATTTATTGTAATGACAAGAGGTTCAATGTCTACCTACCAATCAATTATTTGTAACATTAAGGTTCAATGTGGAGTCTACCAACTAGATATTGTGGGATGGGGGGAATAAAAAGGGTGCCAAAGATTCGCTCCTCAAGCTCTAACATGATGTTTTAAAGCCTTTTCTCTTTTCTTTTTTAGCTAAATATTTTGCAATTCAGAATTTTTATCCTCCTCTCGTTTGTTATAGAAATTTGCTAATTACAATCACAGTTTGAGAGTCAATGTTCTTGAAGGAAGCCCTAAGTTTCTTACAATGCAGAAGTAATTTATACAGAATACACAGGTGCGCAAGTATACTCGTTGGTTACTTGTGGACGACAATTGCCTTGGCTTAGTTTTTACAATGTATTTAATTATTCAACATTGAGTTACTAAAAAAATTCCAGCCCACTTCAAACCTAAATACCAAATACAAAATAAGCAGAATAAAAGAAATTCCTTAAAATAATATAAACAACATCGTAGAACTACAATAAAAAAAATGATGTTTTTGATGAATACCATTGCATCAAGAATCCTGCCAAACTGGCTGAAAATTTCCCTCACTTGCTTTGTAGTTGCTGATTTAGGGAGTCTCCTAATTAAACAAAGGTAACCTTCTTGCACAGGCATGCTTAGCTGAAAAAAAGAGGATTTTAATTTCAGAGAGCAAACACGTTAAGAAGAAGTCACATGTAAACAAGCTTAAACAGAACCATGTGCTCTTATTTAACAACCATGCCCTAGCAACATTCCCATACCATTTATATTTAAGCATGACTTTGGCAGGTCTGACTAGTGAATACAAAACCTAAACGAAAGTGTCTGCTTACTTACACATGATTCTGATTCTGTGCTTAAGCCCGGTTGTCTAGTGTCGGTTGGCTTATCCCAAAAGTCTGGAAAGCCTGTCCTCATTTGTATTTTAAAACCAATATTAGTTCCATAATAACCTACAAACGTTTGGGTGATGGATTTTTTTGGATAAAATTTTTGCCTGAAAATACCGCTCTTCAAAATTTCTACCTTTTTATGCACCAGACCAGACACACATTTTTAGAAGTACATGCCTATGATAAACAAAAAGAAAAAAAAAAAAAAAAAAAGAAGCAAAGATTAATATACATATATTAGAATTATGCAGAAGCGGGTGCAAAGCACATGAAATATCTAATCAAAACAACTGAATATTTAAAAAGATGCATGTTAGTAATTTATTACGTCTATTTTGAAGAAAAAAAAATAGAATTAAAGGGTTCTTAATAATCATATAATATCTACCGAGTAATTGAGTTCATTATAATTTTGAGATCAAGCTAGTTGTAGTGGGTACCTTTCCTTCACACCCAACAGGTTTCTCACAAGTGGATATTCCTGTGACAGCATTATAATAGAACACAGGCCCTCTTTCAGTCTTGTATGCAGTCCATGCATCTGATTCAACAGCAGGAGTTCCTAAATTAATGCTGACATCGCTGACTGGCTTATCATCACCTGAAGAACCAAACATATTAGAGAACATTATGTAGCAACATCCTGAAAGGCATGTAGTAGTAACTGATGAAACTTATTGAGCTTACCAGCACATAGAGTTGATATAGCGTCTGTCACAGAGCTGACTGCCGACTGATTACCAGACGCTGTTAGGTTTACAAAGGAACCACCTAGAGGTCCCACAGGAGTTACACGAGGAAGTTGAGGCTCGGGAAATGGAGTATAAGGAACTCGCATGCTGTGAGCTGACATGGGAAATGGACCAGACAAAGCACGAGGAACTAAAGGAATTGGTCTAGGAAGCCTACCCATTGTTTGTGGCTTAGTCCACAACCCTGGAGGCCTTGCAGACGGATTCTGAGAAAAAGAATTGAAAAATGGAGATGGGGAAGTCATATTGGACGATGACATAGGAAGTGGGACAGGAGTTTGAGGTATAGATGGTGGGACTCGGAAACAAGTTGTTTGAGAGAACAGCAAAAAAGGGGGAGGTATAATAGGTGGGACTCGGAAGGAAGTTGTTTGAAGGAGCGGGGGAGGTATAATAGATGGTGGTGGTGATGCCATAACTGTTTTTTGTAAACAGTCATCATCATCATCAGCTTTAATAATCTGGTATCACCAATAAAACTATACTTAGTAATCACATTGAAACTAAATTATTATCATTGTTTGAAATTCTTCATCTCCTGTTGATATCATTTTGCTCAATTTACACTCAGCCTTGTTATTAGGCCTTAAACATACATAAAGATATCTTATTGGGCCCCAATCTTACAAACAAACATGGAATTACTAGAATCAACACCTTGCCTTGCCTAAAAAAAAAAACCTAGAATCAACACCTCACTATCTTCTTTTTTGTTTCTTTTTTAAAAATTAACACCACAATACTATCTACAGTTACAACAAACAAACAACATCATTAAAAAATTACGAATTACGCATATATATGTGTGTATTAATACATAATGACTTACTGATTGATCTTTAGACATGAATTGCGAATCGGAGCAGAAACCCTGGCTTTGCGACAATCGAGGTGGCTCGGATCTTTATCCCTTCGCCGGCACCTTCACCAGAGATATTATTATTACTAGCTTATAGCCCATGCAAAGCACGGGTTTTTTTTATTTTTTTTTTAATTTATTTATAGTTTAATATATATGATATTTTAAATAATATTTTTAGTTTAGTATTAAATCTAAATTAATATGTTGTTGGTGGGAATCGAACCTTCAATCTTTCTATATAACATAATCTAGTATTAATTTTATATTAAAATGTTGTTGGCGGGATTCGAACCTTAGACCCTCAACTTTTAGTATTGTTGTATCTAACGGTCATGATCTATTTGAATTGAAGATCTAACGGTTGTGAATGAGGATAACAAAAAATAAGGGGATAACAAAAAATAAGAGGTAATCAACTACAAATTATACCCCTTTCGCTTATTATAATATAGTATAGATATCTATAATTTTTATTATAATCGTCGTTGCTTTATATGACTTGATGGTTGGTTGGCAAGTTTTTTAACACACAATGTGTGGCTTGGCTTGGCGAAAAGGAATCGTTTTTTTAGGTTAAGCACCAAAAACACTCTTCTAATATTAAAAAAATGAAATACATCCTTTTATTTTATTGTACCGTATAAAAAGATCCTTCTAGTTAATTTTTTCTTAATCATGGTTATAAATTAATTTAGAACTATTAATTTTTTCTTAACCATGGTTATAAATTAATTTAGAACTATTAATATTTAATTATATCCTTGTATATAATAAGCGTAAGGGGATCTTATTCATAAATTTTGGTTTGGTCTCTTTACCGTTAAATAATCTCAACCGTCGAATCTAATATTTTTAAAAATAGACGATCAAGATGATATCATATTAAAAAGGAAATTATAATTTAAAAATAATATCACTGTACTACCAAAATAATCTCAACCGTCGAATCTAATATTTTTAAAAATAGACGATCAAGATTATGTCATACTAAAAAGAAAATTATAATCTAAAAAGGATATCATTAAAAAAGGTAGTATTAGAATTGAATTTAAAAAATTATAATATAAAAATGATTATAACTAAAAAAATCGTCACAAAAAATTAAAGTATACGTAGATTAGATCCAAACTGAATTCATATTGCAAGAAACTCTATACGACTAACAAACTATGTCTTATTAGAATAATGTTTTCTCATGCCACACTACCCACTTTCAACATGCTATGAATTATGAATCGAATATTTTCGAAAGATTTTCTCAGGTAGTACCACCTGTAGCTGATGTTTCCATTAATTATGAAACACTCAGAATTTCAAGAGAAAATAGAATCACGAATTTTTATATTAATCCTATTTAGTGTAGAATGCCTATTGTTGGAGGCCCATCACTTTAATGGGCCGAACCGAAGACCCATTGGATTTCCATCTCCTTATTGGGCCGAACCGAAGGCCCAAAACTTAAGTCAGTTTAATGGCAACGGTCATCCTCTCCACTAAGAGAAGTCCGTTTAATGGTAACGGTCATCTCTTCCACCAACAGTCATTTGGGAAGAAGAGCGTTGAGAAAAAAGAGTATAAAAGCAGATCCAAGAGAGAGGTAAAGGATATACACAATTCACAACACATAACTCTTTACGTTAAAATTACTCTCTCAAAACCGACTTATTTATTCTCACACCGGAGGTGAATCGGGGGTCCAAGCCCTCGCATTCTTCTCTTTTGTAGGTCCGACCGAAGCAAAGCCCAGAAGAAAAATGGTCGTAACATTTGGCGTCGTCTGTGGGAACGTAGAGATACGTTTGTGTTGAGATTTACCAGAAGCTATGACGATTGAAGAAACGCCCATAACCCCTAACAGCACCGTGGCCGGAAACAGCCGCCTCACTCCCCCAAAAGCGACTCCTTCCGTCACCGCAAGATTATTGAACTTTGAAGAAGAAGGGGACATACCAACTCTCGAAGAACAGCAAGAAATGCTCCTAAAATGGCGAGAAGAGCAAAAGGCCAAAGGGAAGCGGAAAGAGACGGACAGAAAAAAGAACAATAGAGATGTAGAAAGATTGGCTAAGCAAAGAGAAGCCAATCGATTAAAATTGGAAGCCCTAAAACTCCGAAGAGAGGAGATAGAGATACAAGAAATAGCCCTGCGAGAGGCCCTAGAGGACGAAGACCCAGAAACTGAAAGTAAAAAAGATAAAAGACCGAGGGACGATGAAGATGAGTCATAGCACTCTGAATCGTACTCTAGACGTACCCGATCGAAGGTAGTGTACTCCTCAGATTCGGAAGAAGGACCTCATACCGATGATAGAATCCGAAGGTTAGAGAAAGTCATATTTGGGGAACGAAGGATCAGCCACGAACCTGTGGTTACTGAAGATATTGAGCAATTTCGACCGCCTCCGGGGAGGCAATTCCCGAAGATGCATGAATTCAATGGAAAGGGTGACCCCGAAGACCATTGTGAGAAGTATGAATCTCTCATGACCGACATGGGGCACTGTGATATAATGCTCTGCAAGATGTTCAAATCCTACTTAAAAGGGCCAGCTTTAATGTGGTATCGGTCACTAAGGCCTAGGTCGATTGGTTCATATGAGCGAATCAAGAAGAAATTCCTAAGGCACTATTCCCAACTGTGCCGAAGAGAAAAAGACACTGAAGCCCTGATTCATTGCAAACAAGGGCCGAACGAAGACTTAGGTGACTAATTGGCCCGATTTAAAGAAGAAGCGGGAATGGTCACCAACCTGGACATAATAAAAGCAGCTGGTTTTTTGGCCGCAGGCCTCGACCCCGTTAAAGGTAAGAAACTTTGGTCCTCTCTTTACGATATACCCCCTAAGAATTTAAATGATATTTATTTGAGGGGAGAGGCCATCCGAAGAAAAATAGAGTCGATCGGAGGGTATAAGGATATCAAAAGTGGCAAATATGAAAGAAGGGATGATAGAAGGAATGACAGAAGGGACGACCCAAAAGGTCGCGGGGATATCCGAAGTAGGCTGTGCGACACAAGACCCGATAAAGTGATAGATCGAAGGCGAGATAGAGATAACACTGTGTTTACACCACTTAACACAGCTATCTCAAAGATTCTCCATGAAATTAAGGGCAAGCCTGGATTCGTTCGATCAACCAAGCTGAGAACTCCCGAATACTGAAGGAACGAAAATAAGTTTTGTGAATACCATCAAGACAAAGAACACAACACTGACTTATGTTACCACTTTAAGAAGTTGATCGAAAAGATGATCAAAGAGGGAGATCTAACGCAGTTCGTTGGAGATCTGAGGGAGAAACTAGTTAACAAAGAAAAGAAAAAAGACGCCAAAAAATCGGAGAAATATCGAGGTGAAGTAAGAACCATTTCTGGAGGAACAATACTCGATCGGGACAGTAAAACAGCTCGAAAGAAATATGCCAGACAAATCTACAACCTATATCAGTCAAGCGCAGCGAAGCAACCTTTGCCTATCTCCTTCACAGAGGATGACTATGAGGATGTAATCTGGCCGCACGAAGACCCACTTGTTATCAATCCTGTCATCGGGGAAAATAAGATTTGGAAAGTGCTGGTTGATGAAGGGAGTTGGTAAACATTCTGTACCACCGAACATACTACAAGATGAACTTAGGGGGTGAACAACTGGAGCCATGCCATGAGGCACCGCTATATGGCGTTGGGAATCAACCCTTGCCGATCGAAGGAACAATTACACTCTCTGTCCTGCTGGGAAAAACACCGTATACCGTAATAAATGAAGCTAAATTCTACGTTGTTCGGGTAGACAGCCCATACAATGGAATCCTCGGGAGGCCAGCTTTATCTCTATTCCAGGTTATATCATCGACTCCCCATTTGAAGTTGAAATTCCCAACCGAACATGGGATCGGAGAAATGAGAGGTGACCAGAAGGCCGCACGGATAATTATGCTGGAAGACCTTGAAAAAGACAAAGACGTGGAAATAACCGAAGCCGGCAAAAGAAAAACGAATGAAAGTGAGGCTGAAGGCAGTCACCAATTGTTAAACATTGAGTTGGAGAAGTTCGGGGCCGACCTATCCAATCCCATCGCCGAACCTGCAGCTGAAACCGAAGAGGTGGAGCTATTCGTGGGACAATCAGGAAAAATGATCCAAAAAGGCAAAGACATGACACTGGCCTTCAGCTTTGTGTACTATTGTAAAAAACGAAGTATGTCAAGATCACTAAAACTAAGTTCTCTTTGTCCCACATCGAAATGTTTGTAACTTAACTATCTACCTTCCTCTATATGAAGAGACTTGAAGTAGCATGTAAAACAAACCAAGCTAAGAAAGTTATGTGTTTTACTACTTCTTGCCTCCTACATCGAAATGGTTGAAAGGCAACCTCCTATAAGCTCCTATAAAATCTTTGGCTTAGACTGGAGCCGATATTCTTGGGCTTGCCTTCCATCAAACATAAGTAAAAGTTTTTATAAAAAAATCTAAATTTTATATTGATATTGATGATTGAAACCCATATATGAACTTCAACAAAAATTTATTTGCAAAATGCATGGACTTGTTTCTCTAACTCGAAGGTGTGGCTTGACTAAAATTGTAAATTTTGTTTTAATACTACTGCTATGTAGTCCCACATCGATCGAACTAGAGTTCCAAGCTCCTCAAAGATTCATATAATCACCTAACTTGACAAGTCAAAATTTTAAGTTGCATAATGTAACCTGGCCTTTGCGGCTTAATGGTAGTTCAAAATTTCTCCCATTCCCCTTTATGGGCCTAGAAGCATTTGCTCGGCCCATTTTCGTTAATCAAACTTTGACTAAATGATGTGTAAAATAACTGCAAGCGCACAATGGTTAATTGTAGCAAATACAGGTCGATCCACAGAGACTATGAATTTTCAAAACCCTAATAATTAAATCAGGCGAACTAGACAAATAAGTTTGAGATGAGTTTTAATTAACCTAATTAAACTGATTAACAAAGATTATCAAATAATATGGAAAACCTAGGAATCCGAATCCGTTAATCAATCACAATTAATATCAACTCGCCCTAAAATCAATCATCTTTTCTTCACAAATAAGATATATCAATCAACGAGACAAGCATATACTATGAAACTTGTTATCTAACAATAACCTATCAAAACTTCAAGGAGCAAGCATAGGCTATGAAAAACAAATCCGGTAACAATAATATATCAAAATCACTTTGTCAATTGAACAATTAAGCACCAAGAAAAATTATGAGAATCAATTAATAGGAACGAGAAGAGATCAAAAGTAATTAAATTAACTTCATCTTCATCCTAGGGTAAGAAAATTAGCTACGCATAATTATTAGAATAACAAAACAATTAATATATGACATATGAAACATGCAAGACAAGTTAAGCACTTGAATACCAATTAACTAATATTATATAACATATACCAGATGAAGACAGTGATGAAAGAAACTTGCATAAACTAATAATATAACCACCTGGACAATAAAAGAAGTCAATGGCAACGAAACAAAATCAAGCACTGTATTAAAAACTTGAACTAACAATATATTAATAACACAAACGAGTTTTCCGGATAATAACCACCGGCGAGACTATAAAATAGGAAGATAAGTAGTTATAAAATTGGTGTCCCAAAATACAAGAGCTAAGGCCATATATATAGGGGAAAATATTGGGTTTGGACCCTATGATTACAATCTGATTTTGAATATAATATCTTCAATTTCCTTTTCTTCTCGGATAAGTATTCGATTTTTCCTCCAATTTCTTTGACTTCAAGAATTTTCCAACTCCTTTCCCTTTTTGCACCTTTTCCTGCTAGAAATCTGTTTTTATTTATTTTCCTACAAAACAAAATAAAACAATTTATTAATTAATAAAATTACGAAAACTAACATAAAATAGGTATTAAAAATATGATGAATTATGGCCCTATCAAATGCTCCCATACCTATCTTTTGCTCGTCCTCGAGAAAAATAAAATATAAAATACTACCTAAATAAATAATACCACTTCCGTAGGTGATCACGGTTGCATTTGGCATATGCAACAAGCCCTTTAAACCCCTTGGCAGCCCTAGTGGACGAGTGAGGTCTCGTGAGGGCCTATAGAGAATGTACCCACAAAATCCATCTAGCTCATGTAAAAGATTGCTTAATGCAACACCACACATACAAGTCATCTCATGCTACATCAACTTAAGAAATCAAAGTGAATTTGCAATGTCTTGGTGTGTAAGGTGCAAGTATTCACATAATCTACTCAAAGAAATATGCAGAGGTCATTAAAAGTCCACGTCAAGTGTAAAAATAAGTTGGTAACCATGCTAAGCCCACAAGAGTACATCTTAGAGTCAAAACTTGGGATCTCATATGCAGAAACAAGTAATAACTCACATTTCACTCACAGAAGAATATTCACTCAAGAACAAGGGTAAGTGTATCACTCAATTCCAACAAAATCATAAGCATGCTTGACATTTGGTATCAATCTAACTTTAACACAACATACATTAATGATGATAATCAAAAGGTCTTTTATTTGGGTTGTAATGGGGCTAGGGACAAGGTATGTCAAGTAAAGCCAAATAAGGTGAAGTGTCAAAAGCTAGTAGGATCCACAACACCATACTTTCTCCCCATACATGGATTTCTAATTTTCTTCCAACAAACTGCTTGACTAGTCGAATGAAGAAGGATCACAAAAACACAGAAACATAATTATGCTCTCATATGACTTTTTTTTTATTTTTTTTTCTTGTTTTTTTTTCTTTTTTCTTTTTTCGAGAGCTAAGATAAATATATACGCAACGACAATCCTTCTTCAAAAATTTATTGAATAACGACCGACAAGTAAGCAACAAAACCCAATATTTCCCTAAAAGTAATGAACAAAAGTAAACCCCATCTCACACACCTTATTACTCCCACAACTTCCTACTAGCCTTTGACAATTGGGATCAAATATACGTAAGTAAGGCTGTACAACAAAAAGGTCTAGGCAAGTAATGTGGTGTGTCACCGAAAAATAGGATTAAGCTCAAAGGGGTAACTAATTGATCATATATAAAGGGTGTGGTAATTTGGATAATAATTGGTTATTCCTAAATGCCTTTATCATCTTATCATCAAATAATGTCATGCATTTCAAGAAAGGTCTCAAACAAGTGCTAGCAATGCAAACAACATGTGGACACTCAAGCAAACGAATATAAAATGCAAAAGATATGCATATAGGCTCAAAATCTCACTTGGTGGCAAAACATAATCAATCCCAAGCAAAAGTCTCTTTAATGCACCTACTTGTACTCAAAGCATGGAAACCAAATCTTCTTGCACATATTCATGTCCTTTTAATTACTTACAACATTCAATAAGTCAACTAGTTTCAACTCGCTAGTGTATGTGTGTGCACAAGAACTTAGCATATCACTTCTCAATCAAAAGCATCAGAAAAACAAGAGTACTATAGCATGTAAGGGTGCATCAAGCCAACTTTTAACAAGTAATCAATTCACAAGGCTAGAATTATTTTTGTATTTTTTTTCATTTTTCAATTTTTTTTTTGGGTTTTTTTAATAATAATACTACTAAATCCCTCCCCCATACCTAAATCATGCATTGTCCTCAATGTATGCAAATGAGAGAGAAAAAATGACAAAGTAAAAGGACGAGAATACCTGATAAAGGCAAGACGGAGGAATAGAACTAACTACTATATACAACAAGTTAACTTACTTGAGTCACGCATCAAGGAGGTGGATCACCTCCTCCTCATAATCAACTGGCAGTTCTAAAAATGGTTTAAGGCGTTGACCATTAACTTTAAATGTTTCACCAGTTTTAGGATTTTCAATTTCAATAGCACCATGAGGAAAAACAACTTTAACAACATATGGGCCCTCCCATCTAGATCTCAATTTTCCAGGAAATAAATGCAGCCTAGAGTTGTATAAAAGAACTTTTTGACCAGGAGAAAAAGATTTTCTCAAAATAGATTTATCATGCAAAATTTTAGTTCTTTCCTTATAAATCTTAGCATTTTCATAGGCATCATTCCTGATTTCTTCTAACTCAGACAGTTGTAACTTCCTATGACTACCAGCAGTGGGTAAATCAAAATTCAACTCTTTAATGGCCCAAAAAGCTCTATGTTCAAGTTCAACGGGAAGATGACATGCTTTACCAAAAACAATCCTATAAGGAGACATGCCCAAAACAGTCTTAAAAGCAGTGCGATAAGCCCAAAGTGCATCTATCAACTTAACAGACCAATCTTTCCTATTTGAATTGACAGTTTTCTCTAGAATTTGTTTAATCTGCCTATTAGAGACCTCAACTTGACCACTAGTTTGAGGATGGTAAGGTGTGGCTATCTTATGAGTGATGGAATACTTCCTCAAAAGAGACTCAAACTGATGGTTTTTGAAATGCTTACCTTGGTCACTAATTATAGCTCTAGGCGTACCAAATCTAGAAAAGATATTCTCCTTTAAGAACTTAAGAACTACCTTGTTATCATTAGACTTAGTTGGTATGGCTTCGACCCATTTAGAGACATAATCAACCGCTAAGAGAATGTAGAGGTTACCAAAAGAGTTAGGAAAGGGACCCATAAAATCTATTCCCCAAACATCAAAGATCTCAATAACTAAGATTGGATTCATTGGCATCATGTTTCTTCTAGTGATCTTTCCTAAATGTTGACACCTACTACAAGCGGCACAAAATTCAGCAGAATCTTTAAACAGATTGGGCCAGTAGAAACCAGATTGAAGTATTTTAGCAGCAGTCTTTTTAGCACTAAAGTGACCTCCACAAGTGATCATGACAAAAGGAAAGTATACTTCTAAACTCATGGTTTGGAACACACCTCCTAATGATTTGGTCTGAACAATACTTAAAAAGATAGGGATCATCCCAAAAGAAGTATTTGACTTGTGAGAGAAATTTGGATTTATCTTGCTTAGACCAATGAGAAGGAATATCACCAGTGACAAGGTAGTTAACAATATCAGCAAACCAAGGAGTGGTAGATATGGAAAGAAGGTGCTCATCAGGAAAACACTCATTCAAAGGCATATCAATGGTGGACTCCACTACTAGACGGGAAAGATGATCAGCAACAACATTTTCAGAACCCTTCTTATCCCTAATTTCTAGGTCAAACTCTTGGAGCAACAAGACCCACCTAATCAATCGGGCTTTTGAGTCTTTCTTAGAGAATAGATATCTAAGAGCAGAGTGGTCTGTGTAAACAATGATTTTAGAACCTATAAGATACGACCTGAATTTTTCAAGAGCAAAAACAACAGCTAGAAGTTCTTTTTCAGTGGTGGAGTAGTTGAGTTGAGCATCATTTAGAGTCATACTAGCATAGTATATGACATGAGGTATCTTATTAATTCTTTGTCCCAAAACTGCTCCTACGGCATAATCAGACGCGTCACACATAAGCTCAAAAGGTTGATTCCAATCAGGGGACTGAATGATAGGGGCTGAGGTCAATTCTTTCTTAAGATGATCAAATGATTGAAGACATTCATTAGAGAATTCAAATTTTATGTCCTTGGAAAGAAGATTGGTCAATGGTCTAGCCTTTTTGCTAAAATCTTTAATGAAACGCCTATAAAAACCAGCATGCCCTAAAAAGAAACGAATTTCTTTGATAGATTTTGGTGGAGGTAGATTAGCAATGAGATCAATTTTAGCTTTATCAACTTCAATTCCCTTTGACGAAATTTTATGACCAAGAACAATTCCTTCTTTAACCATGAAATGACACTTTTCCCAATTAAGAACAAGGTTTGTTTCTTTACATCGTTTTAAAACTAAGTCAAGATGATGAAGACACTGATGAAAAGAAGAACCAAAGATGGAAAAGTCATCTATAAAGATTTCTAGGAATTCTCCTACCATGTCAGAGAAAATGCTCATCATACATCTTTGAAAGGTGGCAGGGGCAGTGGTTAGACCAAAAGCTAAACGACGATAGGCAAAGGTTCCAAATGGACAAGTGAATGTGGTCTTTTCTTGATCCTCAGGAGCAATGGGAATTTGAAAATAACCAGAAAAACCATCTAGAAAGCAATAGTATGAGTGACCTGCTAACCTTTCTAAGATTTGATCAATGAAGGGTAGAGGAAAATGATCTTTCCTAGTGGCAGCATTTAGTTTCCTATAATCAATACACATTCTCCAACCAGATTGGACACGAGTAGGAACTAGTTCATCATCCTCATTGACAACTACAGTGATCCCTGACTTTTTAGGCACTACTTGAACAGGACTGACCCAAGAACTATCAGATATAGGATAGATGATTCCATTATCTAGACATTTAAGGATTTCCTTCCTAACAACTTCCTTAAGAGTCGGGTTTAACCTCCTTTGTGGCTCCCTAACTGGTTTAGCATCATCAACTAAGTGAATCCTATGTTGGACAATGGCAGGGCTAATTCCCTTGATATCGGATATGCTCCACCCTATGGCTTCCTTATTCTCTCTAAGTACAAGTAAGAGTTCTTCCTCTTGAGAAGGTGACAGATCAGATGCAATTATGACTGGGAAAGACTCAGAAGGGCCTAGAAACATATACTTAAGAGTTTCGGGAAGAGGTTTGAGTTCTAATTCTGGTGGACTTGTCTCAACTGATTCATTAGCTTCATAAAGTGGCAAAGGAGAAGGTTCTAACTCTTGGCTGGTACTAGGAATGGTGGACTCTAACATTTCATTGACCTCATTTTTATGACAAGTATCATCCCATTCTTGACCAAAGTAGTTTTGACAAAAGCTAAGCACATCATCAACATTCATGACTTCATTATCAACTAACTCATCAATCATGTTAATTTCTATGGGTTGGTCAAAATAGTCATTGGGTTGTTTTCCTACATTGAAAATGTTGAGATCAATTGTCATGTTTCCAAACGTTAGCTTCATTAAACCATTCCTACAGTTAATTAAGACATTAGACGTGGCAAGAAAAGGTCTTCCTAAAATTATGGGAATTTGATTTTTGAGATTTTTGACTGGTTCGGTTTCTAGAACAACAAAATCGACGGGGAAGACAAAATCACCAACCTTAATCAACACATCTTCCACTATACCTGTAGGAGTTTTAACAGAACGATCAGCTAACTGAAGAGTGACACCAGTCTTCTTAAGTTCACCTAAACCCAAGGCTTGATAGACAGATAATGGAAGAAGATTCACACTAGCTCCTAGATCGAGTAATGCTTTATCAATGAAA
This sequence comes from Saposhnikovia divaricata, assembly GCA_036435485.1. NCBI lineage: Eukaryota > Viridiplantae > Streptophyta > Magnoliopsida > Apiales > Apiaceae > Saposhnikovia > Saposhnikovia divaricata. The sequence goes on from CM071600.1 coordinate 14,717,526, forward strand.
GTATCACCTATGACACAAGAGATGGTAGGACAACCGGGATCCTTATACTTCACAGGGATTTGATTTGACAAAATAGAACTAACATGAGATGTTAGGAAAGCTTTCTTAGGAACATGAGTGGTTCTTTTATGAGTACATAAATCTTTTAGACACTTAGCATAAGAAGGAACTTGTTGAATCGCATCTAAAAGAGGAATGTTAATCTTGACTTGCTTAAAGACTTCCAAAATCTTATCTAACTGAGCAGATTGTTTGTTTGAAGTGAGTCTTTGAGGAAACGGGGCTTTCGGCTTAAAGACTTTTTCATTAGACACATCAGAGTGGGGTTTCGAAGGTGGTTCATCGGATGGTGATGACTCATCAGCTTTATCTACTTCAGAACTCTCTTGATTTGAAGATTGCTTAAGACTAGGATTCAAGAGCAAAGGATTTGGTTCAGATGTTAGCTTATCTTCTTCTTGAGTATTGACACCAGCATGATTGTTGAATTGATTACCAGACCTTAGAGAGATAACAGAATTCACGTTTTCATGAGACTTTTGATTTGGCTGAAATTTAGGATTAGTCTCGGGTTGACTAGGAAATCGATTTTTCTCTCTCTCACTGATTGTGTTTGCCAATTGACTGACTTGGACCTCTAGCTTAGATATGGCTTGAGTGTTGGAATTTAGTAACTGCCTATCTTGGGTCATGGTTTGCATGAAAGATTGTTGAGATTGAGTTAAATTAGCTTGAGATTTTAATAACGCCTCAATACTCTTTTCTAAAGAAGTAAATCTTTTGTCAGATTCAGCAAAACCAGGAGGATTCAAGGGAACTGTGTTTGGATAATGACCAAGATTTTGAGGTGGATATGAATTAGGATTGGGCTTTTGAAAAGCAGGTTGAGGGTTTTGATTATACTGATTGTATTGACCTTGGTTCCATGAGAAATTTGGGTGACTCTTCCAACCAGGATTATATGTGGGTGCATAAGGATCATTCCTAACTCTAGGTTGAAACATGGCATTGACTTGTTCAATTTCAGGGCAATTCTCTACCACATGATTAGGAGAACTACAGTTTGCACAGAGAGACATTTGAGAGGACGCACTGTTGGTTTCTAAGGCTTCTAGACGTCTAGTGAGTGTAGCTAACTTAGCTTCGGTTGCAATAGAATTACCAACTGTGTGTAAGCCCTTAGATGAGTTAGATTTTTCAGCTTCTTGATTAGGTTCCCTAGTTGACTCCCACAACATTGTTCTTTCAGCTAACTCCTCAAAAAATTGCCAAGCTTCATCTTCATCTTTATCCATAAACTTACCATTACACATAGACTCTAACAAAGCAGTGGTTTGTCTATCCAAGGCTTCATAAAGAATTTTACAAAGTCTCCATTTTTCTATACCATGTTGAGGACATTTAGACAACAACTTTTTAAATCTATCAAAATATTTCCAAAAAGACTCATTCCGATTTTGTTGAAATTGGTTGATTTCATTCCTAAGTCTGTTTGCCTTATGGTTTGGAAAATATTTTTTAAGAAAGATAGCAACAAATCCCTCCCATGTGGAAATAGAATTAACGGGTAGACTATACAACCACTGTTTAGCATCTTCTTTCAAAGCAAAATTAATAAGCCTGAGCTTAATGGAATCCTCACTCAATTGTTGAAGTTTTTGCAATGCACACACTTCCTCAAACTCTCGAATGAAAAGATATGGATCCTCTCCCTCTACCCCAGCAAACCTAGGTAACATGCTAATGTTGTGATGTTTGATTTCAAAGTTATTCGCGGTTACTGCGGGTAAGACTATGCATGAGGGTTGAGCTGTACGAGCGGGGTAACAACGGTCTTTAAGTGAAACAGCCATGACTACGGGTTGAACTTCTAATTCTTTTGACTCAATTCTAGTGGGTGAAGAGAACTCGAGTTGCCTCACTACTTTAGGAGATGAAAGATTGGTTTGTCTTACTAATCTAGATGTAGTGTCTCGAACCCAAGCACTTTGCATACTAGAGAAGTAAACAATTAAGCACGTAGCAGACAAGAGCTACAAGTAAACACCAAAAAAAAGTGGAAAATTAAAAAGAAAAATCTATATTATCCTAAGAAAAATCTAGACCTTGCTCCTAACAATAAGATACTACTGAAAGTCACAACTCAAAAAGCACTCGTCCTGACTGGCCAGGCAGGTGCAAGCATTGCCAAGAGGCTAAACACCTTTCTAGACACCAATCCAAATTAGCCAGGTAAGCGTCACGCTTGCCTAGACACCAAACGAAAGAATACTTAGTGATTTGTTCCTCCTAGATTCTCTTCCTAATTGAGCGTGAGATCCTAGGGGCTAACGTCTACTTAGTTTTATTAAGGAAAGGGGAATGCAAGATGAAGGAATTAGTGATTTGCGGGCCAAGGAAAGGGTGATGAAATCCCTCACCTTATCTTGTAATTGGGTGGCACCCTTAAGATAGATTGAATGATGCAACACACAAAGAACAAGAAAATAAACACTTATGGATGCACTACACTACGTGTTCTATTCTAAATTGTACGTACCTCTTTCCTCCAGCAATCACCACAGTTATATAAGATGGAAAGCAATAAATACAATAAAGAAATCTAGATGATGTGATCCTATGTGAGAGAATGAATGATGCAGCAAATTGGTTTTTAACAATCAAATAACTAACTAATATTTTTGGGTTTTTTTGAATATTTAATTTTTTTTGTGTTTTTTCAATAATAATAAAGAAAAAAAAATAGAGAGAGGTGATACGGAATACCGAAAAGCGCTTTCAAAAATTTCAAAAGAGACAGCGAGGCCTTCCAACGATCTTCCTGTCCAAGCTTTTCTCCGCTTCACTATTCCCTAAAAAACAAACAAAAGAAAACAAGAAACTAATCCGAAGAATTAATATCAAGGAGTGAAAAATACCAATAGTCCCCGGCAGCGGCGCCAAAAACTTGATGTGTAAAATAACTGCAAGCGCACAGTGGTTAATTGTAGCAAATACAGGTCGATTCACAGAGACTATGAATTTTCAAAACCCTAATAATTAAATCAGGCGAACTAGACAAATAGGTTTGAGATGAGTTTTAATTAACCTAATTAAACTGATTAACAAAGATTATCAAATAATATGGAAAACCTAGGAATCCGAATCCGTTAATCAATCACAATTAATATCAACTCGCCCTAAAATCAATCCTCTTTTCTTCACAAATAAGATATATCAATCAACGAGACAAGCATATACTATGAAACTTGTTATCTAACAATAACCTATCAAAACTTCAAGGAGCAAGCATAGGCTATGAAAAACAAATCCGGTAACAATAATATATCAAAATCACTTTGTCAATTGAACAATTAAGCACCAAGAAAAATTATGAGAATCAATTAATAGGAACGAGAAGAGATCAAAAGTAATTAAATTAACTTCATCTTCATCCTAGGGTAAGAAAATTAGCTACGCATAATTATTAGAATAACAAAACAATTAATATATGACATATGAAACATGCAAGACAAGTTAAGCACTTGAATACCAATTAACTAATATTATATAACATATACCAGATGAAGACAGTGATGAAAGAAACTTGCATAAACTAATAATATAACCACCTGGACAATAAAAGAAGTCAATGGCAACGAAACAAAATCAAGCACTGTATTAAAAACTTGAACTAACAATATATTAATAACACAAACGAGTTTTCCGGATAATAACCACCGGCGAGACTATAAAATAGGAAGATAAGTAGTTATAAAATTGGTGTCCCAAAATACAAGAGCTAAGGCCATATATATAGGGGAAAATATTGGGTTTGGACCCTATGATTACAATCTGATTTTGAATATAATATCTTCAATTTCCTTTTCTTCTCGGATAAGTATTCGATTTTTCCTCCAATTTCTTTGACTTCAAGAATTTTCCAACTCCTTTCCCTTTTTGCACCTTTTCCTGCTAGAAATCTGTTTTTATTTATTTTCCTACAAAACAAAATAAAACAATTTATTAATTAATAAAATTACAAAAACTAACATAAAATATGTATTAAAAATATGATGAATTATGGCCCTATCACTAAACTTTATGGGCCTTGATGCATTTGCTCGGCCCATTCTCTAGTCCAATATTATGGGAACATCGATATATCGATGTAGACCAATCTTAGTCAAATTTTATGAGAGTTTCGATATCGATGCAAACCAATGAAAAATACATAAATATATCTTGAGTTACCAATTTTTTATATAAAAAAATATAGTTGAAAGCAATATAATCACATAAAATTATAATAATTTATATTATTCAAATAAAATTAAGTTTGGGATATTACATCATTCCCCCTTAAAGAAATTTCATCCTCAAATAAGTGAGGATATTTTGATCTCATCATTTCTTCAGGTTCCCAAGTTGCTTCTTCTACCGCATGATTTCGCCAAATTACTTTTTCACAAGAGGTATCACCTTATTTCTCAAGTTGCTTCTTCTACCGCATGATTTCGCCAAATTACTTTTTCACAAGAGGTATCACCTTATTTCTCAAAATCTGCTCACGACGATCTACTATTTCAACGAAGCTCTTCATATTGCATATTTTCTTGGAGTTCTATCGGCTCATATTCTATAATATGGGATGGATCTGTAACATACTTTCTTAGGTATGACACATGGAAAACGTTGTGAATTCGACTCAAATTTGGTGGCAATGCTAATTCATATGCTACCCTCCAACTCGTGTAAGAATCTCAAATGGTCCAATATAACGAGGACTCAAACTTTTCTTTCTTATCGAAACTCATAACACCCTTCCATGGTGAAATCTTAAGAAATACAAAGTCTCCCTCTTTAAATGTCACATCACGGCGATCCGTATATGCGTAACTTTTTTATCTACTTTGAGCCGCTAAAATTCTCTTCTGTATCAATTTAACTTTCTCCGTAGTTACACGAACCAACTCTGGTCCTAACAATCTTCTTTCACCAACTTCATCCCAACATAATGGGGTTCTACATCGACGTCCGTATAAAGCTTCATATGGGGCCATTCCAATTGTCGCTTGATGATTGTTGTTATATGCAAATTCCACTAAGGGTAGATGTTCCTCCCAACTTCCTTTAAAGTCTAGTACATAAGCTCGTAACATGTCTTCTAAAATCTGAATTGTACGTTCTGACTATCCATCTGTTTAAGGGTGAAATGTTGTGCCCATACTTAACTTAGTGCCCATCTCTTGTTAAAAACTATTCCAAAATCTTGATGTAAATCTCGGATCTCTGACACAATCAAAACAGGCACTCCATGTAATCTAACAATTTCATGGATGTATAACTTCGCCAACTTCTCTAATGGTGACGCTTCTGATATAGCTAGAAAATGTGCACTTTTTGTTAGTCTATCCACGACAACCCAAATAACATCATTCCCTCTCTGTGTTCTTGGCAAGCCTAGTACAAAATCCATGGTAATGTGTTCCTATTTCCATTCGGGAACAGGCAGTGGTTGTAACAATCTCCCAGGATTTTGATGTTCTGTTTTCACTTGTTGACAAACTAAACATCTCCCCACCCATTCTACAATATCTCTTTTCATCTTAGGCCATCAATAATGTTGCCTCAAATCTTTATACATCTTCGTGGATCCAGGATGTACCGAAAAAAGTGACGAATGAGCGTCAGATAAAATTTCCTTCTTAATCTCTATATCAAATGGTACAAATATCCTGTCACGAAACCTCACGACATCATCATTTCCTTTCGTAAAATCTTTCTTTCCTAGTTCTAAATTAGAACTATTCCAAATTTCCTTTAAGCATTCATCTTGCCTCTGACTTACCTTTATTTTCTCTAACAACATCGGTCTAACCTCGATTTGATTCAACAATCCTTCATTCCTTCCATGCTTAAAAAATTCAATACAAAGTCTTTCTAATTCCTTAAGATTGGTCGATTCTACTATAACACTCGAACAAGTCCCAACCTCCTTTCTACTTAGCGCATCTGCCACCACATTTGCCTTACCCGGATGATATAAAATCTCACAATCATAATCTTTTAATAACTCTAACCACCTTCTCTGTCTCATATTGAAATCCTTCTGTGAGAAAATATACTTCAAGCTTTGACGGTTAGTATAAATCTAACACTTTTCTCCGTACAAATAATTCCTCCAAATCTTAAGAGCAAAAACTACTACCGCTAATTCTAAAACATGGGTGGGATAGTTCTTCTCATGATTCCTCAACTATCGAGATGCGTAAGCAATTACCTTCCCTCGTTGCATTAGAACATACCCTAAACCCTTCTTTGATGCATCGCTATAAATTACAAAATCTTTGGTTCCATATGGTAATCCAAGTATCGGAGCGGACGTTAGTCTCTTCTTTAATTCAATAAAACTTTATTCACACTCGTCCATCCAAACAAACTTAACGTCTTTCCTTGTAAGGTTCGTCAATGGCCATGACCCATAACCATGAACCATAACCTACAAAAATAATGCCCCGTAAACATAAACCATAACCATAACCATAAACCTTGTCTATATTTTAAGTCATGGAAACTGATTCCACAAAAAACAAAAATTAGAGTTTGTTCTTGAAGTATATGATGGAGACGATTATAATTTGTGGTTGGTATGCATAAAAAGAATCTACAAGAAAACAAGAAAAAAAACAAAAACAAAAGCAATGCATTATAGTATGAAGAAGATACTTTTATGTTAATATGGACAAAGCAATAAAAAATATTGAAGTAAGGAGAAGTGTTGGAGTTATGCTTCAATATTTATTGAAGGCTGATTTGGTGGCAAGAATCGGTCAAAGAATAAATCTCAATTATGTTTTCATTTATTTCTAGTTTCAGTTTTTATTTTGTAAGTCTATATAAAGGACTTGATCCTTAGGCAATAAGATGTATCTACCTATATCAATCTCCATGCTTATGTCTTCTCCTACTATGCATCTCTGTTTGTATATCTATAAACCATACAAATCCAACAATCTTTGTGGTAGTGGATAGGTTGAGCAAATCTGCTCATTTTATGTCTCTTTCTCATCCTTATACTGCAATGCAAAGGATGCTGCTCAATCTTAATTAGACAATGTTTTTAAATTACATACAGAGATAGTGTTTTCCTGAGTACCTTTTGGCAAGGTCTATTTTCTATTCATGGGACTGAATTTTTGTTGTCTTCTACATATCATCCTGCTACTGATGGCCAGACTTGGGTGGTGAATAAGTGTTTGGAGACTTACTTAAGATGTATGTGTAGTAATCATGAAAAAGAATGGAGTTCTTGATTACCTTTATCTGAATGGTGGTATAATATACATTTTCACACTATCATTCAAACTACTCATGAGATTGTCTATGGTCAACCACCCCCTCTGCATCTTCCTTATTTGGCAGGAGAAGTGGCTAATGCTGAGGTTGATAGGAGTGTGCAGAAAAGGGAAGAAGTTTTGGCTGATATTAAAACTCAACTTCTCAGGGCTCAGTCTAAAATGAAGGTTCAGGCTGACAAACATAGATCTGATAGAAGCTTTAAGGTTTCTGATTGGGTGTGGTTGAAATTGCAGCCATATAAGCAACAATATTTACAAGTCAGGACTAATCACAAGCTTGCTCCCAAGTTTTATGGTCCTTTTTAGATCATTACAGTTGTGGGAAAGGTAGCTTACAAATTGAGGTTACCAAGTTCTACAAATATTCATGATGTGTTTCATGTTTCACAGTTAAAGGCATTTCCTGGCTCTATTACGTTGATTGTGACTTTACCTACTACAATGAAAGATACTATGACTCTGAAAACTCCTCAGACTATCCTTGCTATCCTTGCTAGAAGAGTGCAGAAAGTCTATAATGTTGTTCAAGTTCAGTTCTTGATTCAGTGGGTAGGATTTCCGGATTCAGAGACTATTTGGGAATCAACTTTGGATTTTACTCAACAATTTCCTGAATTTGACATTCATTCTTTGCTTTTACAGCCTTGAGAACAAGTCTTATTGGAAGGAGGGAGATATGTTATAGGGTTTTAAGTCAAAATAGCAAATGGTTGACTTGAATAACTAATTCAAATAAATATTAAGTCAAATAGAGAATTAGTTTAATAAATAAATAAATAGCAGTTAAATGAGTCTTGGCGGGAAAATCAGTTATTGATACAGAGTGTCTAAGAGTTCAATGATTGTATGAATGATTCACTTTATGAAATGAAATAAAGAATTCTCTCATCTCTCTCTTTTTCATCAATCAATCAATCTCTCTGTACTTGATCTTCTTCGAGATCTCTTATCTCTCTTAGTTTAGTTCCAGAATCGTGAATCTTGATAAAGGTTGGATTAACCTTTAACACATATATTTTTAGTAAAATGAGTTGTTTGATGATAATAGCTCGGATTAGGGTTCCTTGTGTTGTTAATGTTAATCGACTATGTTCCCTTGGATTTGCTTCACCCATTTGAATTTGTGTATAACCCAACTCATTTTTTATTTTTGTTAAGTAAATAATTGTATCAACCTAGTAAAGAAAGTAAATTATACTAGAGTATATCCTAGGACAATAATGTTAAGCAGAATAGGTTTCAACTTGGTCATCAGATTCGACCGAACATAATACACTTGATACCACATAGTGAAGTAGAGAACTCAGCATTTTCTAACAGCTAGGAATTCGATGCTTGAACAACCAGCTGGGAATTCCGAATAAAGGGACTTGAACTGAAACCAGGCCATAGAATACCACGGAACTGATGGAGCTACTTGTCACATAGACCTTCAAGTCATTAAAATGCCAGTATCAAGTCTACGTGTTATTATTTAAACTCCGCTTAAATATGTGAATTACATAAGTATCCAAAATATGGAGCTTAAGAACATCTCCAACCCTAAACACCTATTAGCAAAAATTAATGACATGGCATAAATTTTAGATAATAGGTACATAATCATCATGACATCCTCTATATTTGGAGGACATCTATAATATATAGATAATATCTATAATTCATTATTTCCAATTATATCATGACACATCATCGATATTATTTACTTATATATATATATTATTAAAATAATAATGAAATACTATTTTTAAAATATAGCTATTCATTATAGCTAATACCGTTGGAGTAAAATATCTTACAGTTCAACAAATTTTTAGATAATCATTATATAGCTAATGATTTTCGCTATTGCCATTGAAGATGCTCTAAATATCAAACTAATGGGAAGAACACTATAATAACACCTTTTTTTCCCATAAAAATTGATTTGTTGTAATTACAAAATTTAACAACCATCAAGTTTAACACGAATTTAGCATATAATCTCATCTAAAGTTAAAAATCAAACATCACTTCACTCTTAATCAACCCAAACCCCAGCATACCTTTCACATTCAAGTTTTTGTCAATATATTGTAGAATACATTTGAGCTTTCGAACCGAGCTTTAAACATGTTTAATTTTTGTCAAGACGAACTTCAACTTTCAAATAACTTAATCAGTTGAACTCAAGCACAAGCTCCAACTTTTTAGGCGGGATCAAGCTCGAACATAATAGTTATGGACTTGGCTCGATTACAACCCCTAGATGAAGATTTGAAGACAGGGCAACAGTGAACAATGCAGGCTTTTCATCTCCCTAACCACACTGACTTCATAAAGTAAGAAAATAATGCATATAAACTTGGAAACTCCTAACAAGTGATGTTCCGTTTTCAAGACAAAACCATAATCCTTAAACAACACTACAACACATTATATTCTTGGTCAATCCATTCAACAAAATCTCTGTGGGTGATTCCTTTCTCCATCGGATCATCATCTGTAGAGAACTTGTCTATTCGCCCATATATTTTACCATCGATGCCATTAAATATTGCCAATGCAGCTTCCATCTTCACATCAGACTCATATATGTCCTCTTCAAGTAGTCTACAGAGAGGCTCTATCAATTTAACTTGATGCATATCCTGTTCATTCCATTTACAAGATCGCAACTAATCAAATACCGCAAAAATCATTTATACATGTAAGTTCTACAAAAAGGATAATTTGAAAATCCAGCATATTAAGATATAAAACCAACCTGTATCCACGTTTGGCTTCGAGCAGCTATGTTTGAAATAATCTGGCAAGCTTCCTTAATGAATTTCTTAGAATTAAAACATAGTATCTTCCCAAGGCATTGCAGAAGCCGAGAATCATTAGCCAGAGTCTGGAAGAATGAATAGTTTATTAGACACAATGAAGAGCATTTCATAAACAAACATGCATAGTGACAAACACCGAAAGAAATCAATACAATTCACAAACTGGGATTTTAAACTGAGGCATTTTACAATCCAAATTGAATACCATCAGATTTTAAAGAATTTTTTAATTTCCAAATTGAATACCCCTAAATTTTTAAAATCCAAAAAAATCCTTAAAAATCCCAATTGAATACCCCCTTCAAAGTCTTTCATTGAACATTCTAAATCATCTTTCAAACTACATGCATATCAAACATAAGCTTTTATCTGAAATGATAAATCAGGATAAATAAGAAAGCACGTTTTGCACAATAAACTGAAAACAAGAGAGGGACAACTTGAATACAATCAATCTACACAGTTCAAAAAATTTAATTGGTACTTAATTTATATCCTTTTTTTACTAATTGGTAGTTATATTTATGTTGATAACAATGTATGTGGAATTCATCTATCTATATTATATACTTTTGTACAATAATCACAAGTAAAACAGATATCAACAAAGCCACTTACAGTTTGCAAATGACATACTTTACCGGACAAGAAAACAAACAAACTAAAAAGGGCAAACTAAAAAGGGCTTCAGCCGAGCAAACAGGAAAAATAGGAATAAAAAATATAACCGACATCCCTAAGACCTGGCACACGTACACACGCATTATTACATAGTGTCGCATACACACTAAATCATGTAAAACCCAGAGCAGAGATTAGTTTATTTTACCAACAAAAAACTGGAGCTTCTACTGCTTTCTTCTTTTTAAAAGTTTGTCGGCTTGGACAAGAACAAATTTCAAAACTTGTTTCACTTGGTCATACCTGAATCTGGTTGGTATCTCCCCATCTCGCAATATTCCCAACTACTCCAAGTGCAGAACCAGCAAGCACAATACTTCCAAATCTCGTGGGTGGACAAAAGGCAACCTTATCACAATCAATTCTAAAACAATTGCTGCAACACCAGCAAACCAAATGCGTATTAACTAAAAATTGCAACAAAAAAAAAATACGGCCACATGAAAAAGTTAAAAAAAATCTACTCACGTGATGAGCCCAATAAGCCTTTTAATCAGCTTGTCCCACGCCTCTCCTTCAATCGCCACAGTGTTTTTGTAAGTAAGATACTGGAGGGCATAGCATGTCAACGCTACATGGCGATAATTAGTTGAATCCTTAGTAAAGAGGTTGTCCGAAATGGTAAGAGCTACCTTGACCTGCCGACGATTTAAAATTGTAACAATACATGCTATTGTTATGTATAGCTCTGTGGGCAAAACAGGGGGAAAAAAAAGGACCAGCGTATAACCTTATCATCAGGAAGACATTTGTAACAAGAAATTGCCAAAAACTTGGCTACCCATTCTTGAAGCTCTAATGGAGAAGAAACACAAATCTTGAAAGATATCTCCTGCACTGCTTCCAAAGCACCATTTTCAAAAATAGCTTGCATATGACAATGGGAGCAAGCATATGATATACGCGTCAATGCCATCAGACCCTAAATATTTAGATAGAATTGTTGATTACACCTGCTTACGAATACCAATATTTGGAAACTAACTAATTTGGTGAAGATTACCGCAATATTGAAGTCAGTAAGGGGATTAGACAAAAGCTTAACAAGGTCTGGAATACATTTCCCTGAGAGGTAATGAAAACTTGCATGCGAGAGTGCACGCGAGAGGATGCGAACAGCCAGACTCTGTTATGGAAGTGCAGATCTGTTAATGAAATGTGTACTTGAAACATAAAGAATTCTAACAATATTCAGGACATGCACAATGGACCAACACGACATACCTGAAAGGCAATCTCGAGCTTTTCCCTGTCTTTGCTCTCATCAATTTTCACAAGGATTTGAAGAAGCTGGCCAACAGCATCAGAGCTTAGAGAATCAGCTAATCCTGCATCTATTTGGTGCAATTTCCTGGGTACATAAGATTTCAAATTGTGCTAATTAGCTAACAAAAAAAGAGACGTTCTTTTACCTCCATCAGGTAAATCATGTAACGACGAGTATGCCTCATCTAACTTGACAGGGTCTCTGCGCTGGGGATCAGCTGACGTTATGAGATCCCTTAAACAGCGATCAAAAAATGGATTCTGGAACTCAACATCAAGAAATGTGTAAGAGAGCCTATAAAGAAATAATATTTAACTCAAGGAACTACAATTAATTCAAGGAAATTTCCCTTCAGAAAACTATTAGAAGTAACCGAGCAAGACATAGTAAGTATAGTTGTCAACTGTTAAGTTGCGACCACTAAGATAAGAATCAGTAGGCCCATCATATCAAAAATAATAAACATTCAGAACAAAAAGAGACTACATATTCTGTTGTACAACATACTATAGTCGACAACTTTAATAACTTCCAAAGTAAACAAAAAGTACACAAATTACAAACATATACAAGTGTGCATGGGTAAATATGTACAGACCGCTTTCTTGAACAGGTTTTTCCGTTCGGCAGCTAAAGGAGAAATCGGCACATCCACCAACAGCGATTTATTTATAAATCTTTCTTTTTCAGGATTTCTCAATATGCTATCAATGGGGGGGATATCTTCCTCAGAGTAAGACCTAAAGAAAAATATAAAAACATCAAGTCTATTTAATATCTATCAATATAAACAATAACACATTAGTTAGAAAAAACTGCTAAGATTTTTTATTTTAGGATGATATTGTTGCTCACAAAATTTATTTCTTAGCATAACATCATTTTTTTCAGATGTGAGATGAAGAGAAGCACATATAATTCGACGTGGCATAAAAGAATAAAAAGGAAAGACAAGATTGCTTCATCAGTAAGGGTCAAAGTGAAAGAAGCGGTTCAAGATCGGCTTGAAATTGATTTGAAATTGGTACTCCGAATTTGAATTCATATGCTTATACAATTTGTTAAAAAGTCAAGTACTTCTAAATTATGAGTTATATCTACAGTATAGACGGGAAGGGAAGACCAGAACTGAACCTAGACCTCATCTGGCACTTGAGCAACTATTTTACTGCTACCACATAGACACTCGATACACCGAATACATATCCAGTAACACTGCAGTTACATGTAATAATAAATTATTCAGATTACTCGTGATACCTCTTTAAACGTTTCTCACTCCGGATATTTGCATCGTCAATGTTAAACTCTTTTACAATATCCTCATATGATTTTGTCTTGACCTTGTTCACCAAAGTTCGACATGTCAATTTCATTAGACTCTTTAGCTCACGGTGGTGTGCTGCCTGTGATTACACAAGATAAAGCATTACCAAAAACCCTGTAAATCCTTGCTTATAAAACATGTCACCAGTTGCACCAATCATAATGCAGATTGCAAGACAAAGCTTCTGAATGAAAAATTAGAATCGAGACAAAAACACAATATGGTATAACTAGGAATTCTATGTTTACAACTAATTAACACACTGCAATCATGAATCCATCAGAAAATGTACAACAAAATGCAAAATCTAGCATGGAGCATAAAAAAGTACAGGAAGCACAACCAGTACATGTCAAGAGAAAATAATCAAAAGTAGCCATATTGCTTTAAAATAAGAAATATAACCTAAACCCTCCAAAGCCCATGAGGACATCAGAACACAAGTATGTCAAATTTGTGCCTCTGTGCCTGTGAGCACCAGCTCCATATAAGAAATAGATCCTGAACTAACTAGTTGACTTGAATAATAGTCAAGTTTATATTTAGGATCAGAACATCACCAACTCAATTATTGGTGGCAGAAACACCATATATGCCCTTCATTTACCCTTCTTTTGTCCGGAACAGTCTCCTGACTGACTCAATATAATATTGCAGAGAATTTAAGTTGAGCATATAAAACTTGGCAAATAAAAAAGTTCTCAATGTAACCAGTGCCATACAAAAGGAAATTCGAAAACTATGAACTGGGCAATACGCCAATACATGAGTTTGATGCAAAAATCAAACCATAGCTTAAATGACACAGTGACGAACCAGTAGCCCCAAGTTCAACAAAAATATTATTTGTTCATATGACATTTATTAGGAGTATAAAATTGTCGTCCGTGGAAGGATTATTTGCCCAAAAAGTATCGTGCTAAAAAGTAAAACAGTGGAAGGTTCATTTGCCCAAAAAGTTTCGTGTACCATAGTAAAACAGTTTTCACTAATATTATTCTGAAAACACATATATTCATCTAACGTGATTAAAAATTTATTAAGAGTATAACTTGAGGGGCAAAATCAGATAATAAGAAAATACCCAAATCAAACCTGTAACAGAACGCAATGGAAAACAAGGATAGAAAACCAGAGTAGGTAGAAAATAAAAAACCTGAATGAGGTTTAACAAAGCGGCGGGATCAAGTTTGACAATTTTGGGATCAAAATCAATCTCCTTTGTGTATGGATTAAAGCTAATCTTGCAGTAATTAATGTCCTCGGACAAATCAATGATTTCATTGATCTCGAGAGCCACCTCCTCTTCCGAAACAAACCGACTCTTACCGACACTCAACGATGTGATATCTTTCTGCCAAGACAGGAATACATCAATGGAATAGTCTAATAGAGGATGAAGATGGATACATATCGTTCTTAAATCTGTAAGTTGATATTAGTATTACTATTGTTATTGTTTCTTCAGAAAGTGTAGGAAAAGACGGTTCCCCAAAGGAAATTTGGGTGAAGATTTCTGTATAACTACTCTTCATAATTCAAACTATGGATCATCATTGGCAATCAGATTAGAGATACATACCTGACTAGGAGGGCAAAGGTCATAAATCTGGGCTAACAAGTCTTTTTGATAACCAAGCAGATTGGCATCAAACCAAGTGACTTTTACTAGGATCCCTTTTTCCTTTTCTTTAGCTATAAATTCATAATCTTCCCCTTTTTCCTTGGTATCAAAGCTGACAATGGTTTTGCGATCATCACCATCAACATTCAGGGAAACTTCCACATTGAACTTAGAATGCGACGGCACAGCTATCAAGGATCTTGACAAAGGAATCACACCATCCTTTTCTATTTTTAATCCGTTAAGAGACATTTTCTGAAAGAGGAGACTAGCACAGTGGCTAAGTTCCAATTCGCTATTGCTGGAAAAAACAACACCATGAACATTTGTGGCAGCATCGGACAATCTAAGCTCAAGATTGGCAACAACAGCATTACCGAAACTCCCGATATTGACAAGGATGCGTCCAGTGCCATCGATTGAAGTAATAAATGAAGACTTGGCAGTAACCTCATGTAGAGCAGGATTCCACCAGATTTGAGAAATGCCCTTGTAGGCACCACAAAAGAGATCAAACTCTATAGATACACAAGGAGAATGATAGGTAGGTCCTTTGATCATGAGAGGAATGGAATCCCCGTATTTAATAGATGGCTTATGAATATCTACAACGTCTACATTGTATAAGTACTGAAAATGTCTACCAGAAACCAATTTGATAGTGCCAAGTTGGTTTTCGGGCTTTATTTCATCCAAGCCTAGGTACATTATGTTCAACACATCCATCAGCGGGTACCCCTACATACATATTATCATGTTCATCCATCAGGGCTAACAGAGAAATAATTATAAAAAAAAAAAAAACAGATATGTACCTGTTTAATATTCACCTATATGCATGAATTACGTTTGTATATATGTTGTAATTAAGTTTTTTGAATAGAAAACAAACTATTCCAACACAAAACTTTGAAATAACAAACCCTAATAGACAGTAAGTGCAAGAGATTAAAAATAAAAAACAAACAAACAAATCAACTAAGAAGGGGAAGAGGGTCAAACCGGCCATTTGACTCGAGTTGAAGCCATGAAGCAGCTCCTTAATTGTAGACAGACCCGACCCGATCTATCAATAAGGACCCGACTTATTCGTTTCTTCTGGAATATTATCAAGTTCCAACTAAACAACAGATCTATAATCAAAACAACGCATAATACAAACATAAATTACAAAACTATCAAGTATCAAGATTCACAAAAAATTCAAAATATAAACAGCATAAATATCCAATCTTTATAACAAAAGCAAAAGAGAGAAATCAATATATTCTAAATAAGTGCTAGCATTAGCATTCCAAAATTACCTAATCTATCCTTTCACTTTTTACTCCTCCTGTATATCTTTACAGGTTTTTTGATCATTTAACATTAAAATTATCTAATCTATCCTTCCACTTTTTAAACATCCAATATATCTTTACAGGCTTTTTGGTCATTTAACATTCAACTGGATCATCCAAATCAAAATGGGTTATATCCATATCTATCTAATTTTAACTGCGTCAGTTTTCAAAATATTATTATGATAACTTCTTTTCAAAATCTTCCTATAATCATGTCATCTGTTTATTTCTATGAATCAAGCTTTTAATGATTTTTCAAGTTTCCATTTGTTCAAGATTAAATCTTCAAATCGGTTTTCATCACTAATTTCAAAATTAAACCTACGCGTTATCATCTTCACAAACTTCCATCGTCACTCATTCCATTGCCGGATCATGGAAAAATCAGGTTTGTAAGTTTGTAAGCTATATTACTAACATATATCACAATCAAAAGGGTTGAATTTAAATTTTAAATCACCAATTAATTAATTTTTATCGCATATCAGAGATTCCTCCGGCGATCTCATCTCCAAGTTGTACTTAATTTATTTTATATATGTTGTCTCACAATTGACTCTTGATTTTGATTTTGTTATCCTTTATTGTATTGTGATATAGATTTCCAAATTCTTACTGCAAATTGTGGTGGTGCCGCTATTTTTCTCTTACTCCTTTGTTTATCCTTTTTCTCTCAATCGTATATATTTATGACATGTTTGATATGTACTCTCTTATTCTTTTCTTATAAAAAATTGATGTCCGACTATATTTTTGCACTCTAATTGTTTGATTATATTCCTCAGAGGATTTTTTTTGTTTTTGGCTGTTTCATCCAAACATGTGGACTTTGCTGATATTTTGGATTTGGACAGTCTTGGCTTCAATGTTAAGGTAATGCTAATTTACAATCTCTTTAATCGCTATATTTTGTTATATTGACTGTATTTGCATCCAATTGTGTCCCAATATACAAGCTCTTTATATAATTGATGACACATATAATATTTCTTACACATACTACTGAAAAGGTTGAAATTCATTTGTGATGTTTCACAGGTTCAAATAGATCTCCTTTGTGATATACTAAAAATTGATTTTGTATTCTTTTAGGATTAATATGCTTAATGGATATTTTCAAAGATGCAATATATGTACTAGAAAAATAAAAGAACTATTTGATTGATTCAGTTATCTTTTATTTTATTAAATCTGATGTAATATTTTCACCCGTTGTTAATCTGTTATGTTTTGATATGTCCATGAGAGTATATTGGCTATAATTAACTAAAATTTTTATTCATTATATGTTTTGATAATTTGTCAAAATTAGTTGACATGATTCTGCCCAACTACCAGTTAGCCTATAATGCTGACTTTATTAACATGTAATGCTATGATTCTTTTTTCTCCTCAGCAAATGTAGCAGAAAAGCTTAATTTGCCAAGCAGCAGACATCAGCGGCAAAGGAACCACTTGCAGGTAAAACCCTAAAACCATTTTCTTTCGCTGGACATGCCAATGCCTTCTGAAGTTAATAATGCAAATTTGTTTCAGTCTTTATTTCTTTTTTCTTTATGAAAGTGGATTTTGATGAAGTTGACTAAGCAACCGTTATTTATGGACAGTTCAGGTGTGTGTTTTTTCGATCCTCCACGATTTATTTGTTTTCTTATTTGTGAGCATCTTTGAACGAGGCGTAAGTGTACCCATGAGTCCTAATTGTAAAGTATGTATTCTTAGTTGTGTTCTATTGTGAAACAGGTAGAAAATGGTTATCTTAGAGTTCAATCTCTCCTTCTATTCGAACGGGTAAGCAATGCATATTTTGTTCTCTTTTTTTATGTGATCAAATCGAATATAGTATATTATTGTAGGCCACGGAGCCCAGCAACATCCTCTATCTCTATCTCTGTATGTAGAATAGCCTCTTCCACTTTCCAGTTTTTTATTACAATTATATAACAATAGTATTTTTTTTATTCTACCCATACATATTTTTAAAGGCAATAAAATTAGATCCTATTTGTTTACTTTTTATTTTGCAGACAACGTGTTTGATGAAAATCCTAGAAAGGTTTGTTTTACCATGAATCTATAATTATTTAGGCATGTTAAATTATATGTTTCTGATAGAGTTTGATAGTGTTTTATTGTCTTTAAACCTGCAATAAAATATATGATTTATGCTTGAGGCAAGAAAAATGTCATAATTTCTAAACTTGCTTGATATTTTGCATCTTCTTGGTGCAGAGTACATAATTGTTATTACTTGATTGTTCTTAAAGTGTTAATTTTTTGAGATTAAAATAATACGATTTATTTGTGGGAAGTGTTTTTTTAAATTAGTAGGTCTAATTGTAGTTTTATGATGACAAATATTGGAGAGATTTTTGTTTGTTTATACAAACTACTCATGAAATGGGGATTCCACGTCTTGCTGTTTACTGGAACATTGACAAGGATGCACTTCATGTGAATTGGCTGATGAATTAGTCTGCGTTGGTGAAGCAATGAACAATTAGCATGTCACTGATCAGGTATCTGTTTGAGGTTGTGTGTAATTTTGTTTGTACTAAATTGTGTTTATTATTCAAGTCTATTAAACTGCGTTATAATTGCAAATGTATATGTATTAGTATTGAGAGGAAGGAAGCTAGAATTACTGCTTAGAGACCTTGCAGTAGGCAAAAGCTGAGCAATACAGATATTAGAGGTACTTTCTTATGTTTCTATTATATTGGTTATATTCTTTTATTTATGCATCTCTTTCTCGAGGATCAGTATCCGTCTGATATGCATATATATTTGTTCCTGTCGTTTTTCTTTGATTGATCATATATCAAAGTTCTTGAATGACATGTTCTTCGTATTGGGTATTGCTACTGTGATGGTTCCTCACTGTAAGATAAACTATATGGAATTTTCTTCTTTGTAGTATGAAGATAAGACTACAAAAGTGTTTTGGGTTTAATTGTGTTGATGAGTATCAAAAGATAATTAATGCATTGGTGTGCACTCGAAGCTGTTTTAAAAAGTACTCAGATCTGTTGCATTATTAAGGTGAGCTTACATTAGCCTTCGTATAGATAACAAGTGATAGTACTCCTGAGAATCCATTATTTGTATTTTTCTGCAAAACTACAAGACTGAATATAAATGCATTTTATTAGTAGACAGGTTCTTGCTTTCTGTATGCATGCATTTTATTAGTAGATAGGTTCTTGCTTTCTATATGCATCTTTTTTGTAGTTTGCTGCCATATGGTTGGTTTTTAAGTGAATCTATCAATCGTTTTGTATCTGCACATGTGGCTAATATTGGATCACAGAAAATTTAAACTACAAGCGGGTTTTATGTTGATTGTTCATATAAACAAGTATTTAAAATCTAAGTTGACAAATGATATTGAATATGAAAATGTGTGTAATAAAGACGCATGCCTACGCGCGCGCGTCTGTGTACATATAACTTTTACAATTGCTTACATTAATATTGTATATTTCATGCAGATTAGCAAGACAAAAGTAATTTCTGAGAGCTTAATAGATTTAGAAGGCACTGACTTGATACTTGAAAGTAGCGCCTATTTCTTCTCGAACAGGTACATTTTTTATAGAGTAAAATTCAGGGTGGTGGTTAAGTTTTACCTCAATTTTCAAAATGTTGGCCATGTTATCAGATTTTCAATATGATTGCTGATGTTTTCCTCCGCATTTCAAAAAAGTGTCTCCCGTTAAATCCCACCTAACGGATCTAACGGAGGAGGGGTAAAATTGGGTTTTTCAGAAAATACAACGGTTATAATCGTATGTATATATAACAACTCTTCTGTTACTAAGAATGAAAACATAATTTTTCATTTTCTTTGTAGCTGATTTGAAGAGAACATGGTTTGGTTGTGACTATTTTCAATGGATTGATGCTCCACTTTGCAATCGAGCAAAGATTTTTATTCCTAGTCGAATTAGGGTTTATAACAAATTTGGGGATTCTCGTTTGGTTGATTGTTCAGTCCTTTTGATGGTGTTAATAGCTTCGTATGATTGTAAGGAGTCCAATTATGTGCTTAATTTCAGTGTTTATGTCCGATTATGTGTAAGTCGACTATAAAGGTTTTGTTCGATTGTAAAATTCGGTCGTGTGAACTATGGCGTTATTGTCCATATAAGCAGCGGTTATGAATAGATTTGTGATGACTCATGCTTCATTTTGATATTTAAATCACGGAGTTTGGTTTAGTATTTAAGAAAGTCGATGTTCGTCGGAATTCATGGCAGTTCTCGCCGAAATTGACAAATTTTTCTGTTTGTTGACCGTTTGCTTGAATTTCTGAGTTCATAAGAGTGTTAACTGGAATCAAGCTGTAGAATCGTGTGTTTATGTTGTGTGTGTGCTGTGCAACGCGTTTTTTGGTGGCAATAGATGTCATAATCCAAATGGCACAAATGAAGACCCTCCAGTTCAACCAGTAGCTTGGGGTTGTTGTGTCAGCGGTTATAACTGGATGCCAAGAAGCTTTTGAGGTTACTGTCAATGTTGTTAATAAACTCTGATTCTCTGTTCAAGGCTTCTGATAGATTAACAAAATAATTCCGCAAGGACATGAGTAGTTTCGTCTGTGGCTTGTATTGTTAATTACTCAAAACAATTATAGAGTTTCGTCTGATTCTCTGTGTGTTTTTTTTTTATCTATTACATGTGATTTTACTGAAATACCCCTAAAATGGTGTGATTATTTAAAGTTAACGGGCATACTTAACGGAACTTAACGGGAGACACTCTTTTGAAATGCGGGGGAAAACATCAGCCATCATTTTGAAAATCTAATAACACGGCCAATATTTTGAAAATTGGGATAAAACTTAGCCACCAACATGAAATTTACTCTTTTTTATATTCTTTCCATTATATGTACTATATTAATGTATTATAGAATTTGGCTTCTTATAAGCCCTCTTTCTTTCTAACTATCTAGATGTGTAATTGTCAATTGTGTTGCTCAATATATCTTTTATGTGAAAGATATATGATATGCATCTGCAATTCTCTCAAGGTCCTTGCATTACTCTCTCTGCAATTCTCATTACTTCTTCCCATATGCAGTTCATGTTATTAACAAAGAATAGTGAGAAAGCTAGCGGCGTTTAATATCTACAATAGCTCACTGCATCTAAAAGGTGAGGATATGTGCACTTCTCATTGGATCCAGGATCATATATGCTTTTTCTCATTGTGTTTTAGTTTAATCTCTACTTGAGCGTCACTTTTATCATGATTTACTTAATTTACATATAAACTAGATATATGTCTAAATCAGCTTATAATTGGCTTATATTCAAGATAATATGCAGAATCCACCTAAATGTTGCCTGGTACCATAATCAAATTTTGCACTTAATATAAACCCAAAATCAACTTTTACATTAAAACCTAAATCTAGAATCTACCACCACAGGAAACAAGAAATCAATTAAGTTTTTCAGATCTGCATTTCTAATGAGTATTTTTGTTTTTAGTTGTAATACATGAATGCTTCAGTATTCTACTTAGTATTAAATTAAGTATTAATTTAATGACAGTATTTTTGATATATACTTAATGAGTATATATGAGAAAACTACATTAAAAGGACGTAACATGTGCAATATACTGGTAAAGTAAAGGCTCTTACTGTGATAGAGATATCAGGTGGAGATAGCACTAATATCAGTGATCTACCTAAATGAATGACATTCACAACCTATTAAGTTGACCTTACTTTTAAAAGTATAGCAGAGTGTTGTGCATCTAAAATCGGTCTCTATTCCAGAGAGAACTGGACTCAAACATGTATGCGGATTAATTATACTTATCTACATAATAGGTTCAAAAAATAAACTGCAAAACAGATTTGTCAACAAGAAAAGATAAAACAATTGTGAAACACATAAAGAGTTAAGCAAGAAATATAGCTGCAACTTCAAGAAGTCTAAAACATCATATCTGTATAAAAATGAACTCAAATTTATTTGTAAGTTGACATATATTTTTTATTTGTAACTGAAATTAGTCAACCATTGTTTGCAATGAGTATTTTACGTTTAGTTCATTCAAATAATAGCTAATTATAGAAAAATAGCTGTTTTGCTTCCATAGCTAGACTTTGTTAAGCTGTTGTTGTTTATATCACAGATTTGATTCTCAACTGGCCTGTAGAGAAGTTAATATTTGATTTTTGTGATTATGATTATGGTATTTTGTAGTTGAGTTGAAGAAACAATGTTCATTCTCTGTTCAATTACTGGTTGGACCTCATGTGTAGAATTTCATTTTTTCCTCCTAAAACTAAACTCTGTGGTGCAGAAAGATGATGACAACAATGATAGTGTATTGCTTTAGATTTTTAAGGTTTTTTATTCTGTAGGAATGGTCAATTACGGAAAAGTAAAGGCTCTTACTGTGATACAGATAGCAGGTGGAGGTAGCACTGATATTAGTGATCTACCTAAATGAATGACATTCACAACCTATTTGATGTTGTATATTTTCGGAATTTGACCTTACTCTAAAGAGCCAGTTGGTTCTTATGTACATTTGTCTATTTATATTTCATCTCACATGATTCCGTTGGTTTGTCACAAAAGTGGCCTCCTATTGTACTTTCCGTGTTTAGTAGCTTTCTTTTAATATTAGGAATCTCATGAGATATGGACATAATTGTCTTCCCTAATTATGAGTCAAATTGCTCAGAACTAAATATGGACATAGCTGGTATAGCATTGCCAAGAAGGTCTTCATGTTTGTTTCTTATAGTGACCTTTATGATCCTGCAAGTGTTTATCGCATTAAGATGTCATTAGGATTTTCTGTACTTGCATTTGCATTAATTTACACCCTTGTATGACTGTCACGGAAAATTCCTACTGCATCTTATCCATGCCAGACTGCTCTACTTACGGTCACTGTTTGTTGAATTAAAGAAGCATAATACAAATTAATTTTTCTTATTATTTCTTTCTTTGTTTCTATGTGATGTTACCAAATGTTGGTAGGTCTTCCAGTGACGGGAGCTGTCGTATTTGGGATGCCAAGTCCTCTCACAGTACTACACGCATATATTGGCCAAAGCTAATAGATGACGTTGCAGGTATCTGGTAGTTTATGTTTTCTGGTGCGTAGCATTATCTGTAACTCAGTCTTGATTAAGAGGCTAAGCTTATCTTTATGCAGGCAGAAGCAATGCTCCCTCTTTAAGTACTGGTCTCTCCTCAAGTACTGCTTCACATAGCCATCAAATTTTATGTTGTGCTTATAATGCTAATGGCACAGTCTTTGTAACTGGTAGCTCCAATACTACTTACGCAAGGGTACGTCTATTAGTAGATATATCTTAGCCTTTTTCCAATGCAGTACACTTAACGAATATGGAAATTTGCAAGGGAAATAAGAAAGACAGGAAAAACATTTACATTGTCCCTTCATTGTAACGTCAGCCGGGATACTGTCTAAATATTCTGGAAATGTATATTTACATAATCATGATGGAGATCTGGAGATCTGTAAAAGGTTGAAGAACAATATGTATCTTTTAGCATGCACGGAAGCATTATTCTTATGAACTCTTTCTATCTGTCCTATCCCCGTCACATCTTTTAAAAGATTTCTTCATCCGTTTGTTAGTTAATAGTTAAACACTCTCATTAGGCGACAGATATGACCCAAGAGATATAGTTTGAGGTCTGCTCATTGTCAAATTTCTGTTTTATAGATGATCATAAGCGGACACAGCATATGACCAGAGAGGGCTCGCTGAATCCTCAAGATTTAGTAGTAATAAATCTATATTAACCCCATTTATCTGTTATGTCTTAGTTGAGGTGGCAGAAAAACTTACAATACAAGTTAAAATATAGGTTGGGAACTTGCAAAAATATACCGTAAATCCTCAAATTTAGTAGTAATAGATTTAACGTCATCTATATGTTACTGTATGTCTTAGTTCAGATGGCAGAAAAGCTTACACCACCAAAGACCAATACAATTCCATTTGCCAATTTATCCAATTTATCTTATCTATATGGTATTGGTTCTTATGTACATTTGCTTATTTATTCTACGCTATTGGGTTTAATTAAAGTTGGTGTGTATGCTATAATAGCTCCATATAGAAACCCTGCACATATCCACAGCTTTGGAAGCAACTCGAGTGATTTGTGAAGCATTTTCTTGAATAAACTCAAGAACTTCAGTATTTTCTTGAGTTATAAGAGAAAAGTATTGTACTAAATTGGCAAATGATCTCCAACTCCATCGAAACATGGTATGTTGACATCTCTTTTCACTCTGACTCACAAAAGTAAGGACGTTTTTTAATCATGTTTTATGGTATTTTTTTTGTATTTTGTATTAGCTATCAAATGGCGTATATGGCCTATTGATATGTTTTCCAGTAACTCTTTTGGCTATAACTCTGAAATTGTTAATCACAATGTAGCACATTAATCCATTAAGGACAAGCAGAGTGAGTTTATGTCTATTGTCACCTATTACCATACTTTTACATTAGTGAAATCTGAATGTTTTCGATGAATAATTTATGTTTTATTTTCATTCAACAGCTTCTACAACACAACATTTAGCACTAAATCTAAATTCACGTTGACATTGTAAAATGTGATTTCTTTGAAATATGCCATTGTTTTTCCTGTCAATTGACTTGACTTTATGTGTATTGTTCGTGTTGTGCTCAATCTCAAAATACTTTGAATTTCAATGTAATCTTTATATATTTGTTATACTTTTAGGTCCCAAATTAGCATCGATGATTTTTGGTTTTGGTTCGGATAATGATACAACGAATAAAACCACGAACAAAGTGAACCAAGATTGGGAGTGCTACCAATTTTGTAACTTGTAGTGAGTTTGACATATTGTGGGTTAACTAATTTTCTTTTCAATTATGTTTAATGTTTTAGTTTTGTGTTTCTGAATCTTAATTAGGAAGCAAGACCTTCAGTTCCGTTGTTCATGCTCAATCAAAATATTCCAAGAATATTCTGGACATCAGTAATTTTCTAGACATCCGGACCGAAAGTACACCATGTATCCTTGGTTACTTGCCTTTTACTGAAGAATGCTGAAACAATAATCACAATTCCGGACACAGTCTTTCTAGGATAAGTCTATGTGGTTTCTTTCAATCTAATTAGTGAATGAAGCACGGACTAAAGAGCAGATAAAAGTTGTTGTTGACGAAATGATCTGATCTGAGCAACACACGGGGGTGAACCAATGTGTGGTCTAGGGTGCTCCAAAACCAGGTAAAACATGGTTATTTTAAGGGGAAGAAGCTGTCAAAGTTTAAAGGTTGGGCCTACAAATGAAAACAAATCAGGAAGATTTGAAAACTGTGATAGATGGTTTTAACAAATTTGGAGTATAGAGGAGGTTATAAGCAAGTGGATCATCTTATGTCTGTTGAAGATGTTGTGCTTGAAACGATAATGCTGGAGCCTAGAGGAAATCAAAATGGTAAAATGAAAAGCCTGGCAACAAATTTTGATTCTGGGTCTGGGTAAAGAGGTGGCCAAAAGTAAGTTGATATTTGTCTAACCTTTCATTTTTTCTGGGTGTAAATACGTAAGTTCTATATTTTTTTTGTCGGTGTATATGTATAAGTTCTATGTATGAAAAGCAAGTCCACTTATATCTACTGGAATAAGCAATTTTCTATGTATGAAAAGCAAGTTCGGCAAATTCTACTGGAATTGGCAATATATGAAGAGCTGGAGATGAATTGTTGTATTCTAACTGTGCTGCAAGTAGCTGGTGTTGTGGTTTTGTTCTTTTTTTTTAAAGTACGGTATTAAGCTGATTTTAATATTGAATGCTTATGATCCTACTACATTTATATATCTCCTTTTGGAATTTGATATGTAATGTAAGCTATTTTTTGGGATTTTGATATGTAAGCTAGGTGTAAATATAAGTAAAAATAATCAAGAAAACACAAATAAGCACTTAAATTATGTGTAATAAAGAATTTTAAACAGGTTAGAGTAAAGTTAGAGTGAAATTCAAAAATTTGGAACATATCATTTTGTTTGTTAAACATTTGAACTAAAATACATAAATTTCCTCAAAAAAAAGAAAAGAAAAGAAACACATAGATCTAAATTTTAAAATGCATATTTTTCTAAAATTCGAAATTGCTAAAAAATTAGAATCTTCACAAATTGTAGAAAAAATGAAAGTGGCCAATAGGATATCATATTTTAATATTTTTTTTGTTTTTATGAACATAAACAAATCGGTGTGAGATGACAAGCAAAGCTGTTGTATTATATTATTTAAAATATCAGAATTTTTCTAATAATTTTTTTATTATTAATATGAAGCGGTCTGATGTGAAACTGTAATGGATTATAATATAATAGCTAAATTTTTAGCTTCAATTATTTTATAATAATACAATTTTCAAATTTCTTATTCCAATTTTTTTGATTAATTTAATTATTGACTTTCCAAAAAAATAAAATTACTTTCATATTATGAAGTATTGTGTATATAAAAATTATATTTAAAAATATTGTGAATATCAAAATATTGTATATCTCAAAAACAAAGTGATTTTAATCAAATTTCAGGAAAGTTAGGTACATATCTTAGATCCATTTTTCTCTATTATAATATTAACTTACATTCATTATTTATCATGCGAGAAAGAAAAAATAATCTTCTAATTTTTCCAAAATTAAATGTATGTAATTACTTAAATTAAAATAGTTTGCAATAAAAAATCAATTATATTTTGATTCTATAAAAAATTATTTTATTATTTTTAATGATAAAAAACGCATCGAAGTGTCGCCTCACGGCTCACGGCGACGACGAGAAACTTTTTCAATATATAATCATGTATAAAAATAATATGCAACAATTGTGCATAATTTATAGTGAAGTTATTTATGATAATTGATTTTATTTTCCTTTTATTTGAATAATAGAGACAATTTATTATTGTTTTCAACTGGAGAACAATATTTGCAAAAATATTTATTACTTTTATTGCAGATTTGATGGATTAAATAAATTTTCAACAATGTCAAAATAGAATTGCATGTTACTCTTTATATAAATTTTAGTATATCATTATTTTATTAAATACTTATATAACTTTATAGATTACTTATATAACTTATTAGAATATCTTTCTAAGAAATCAATCAAATTTGTTAAATTTTTGATATTGTCATTTTAAATTAAATATGATGTCGTGTACGAAGTACGGGCAATTATCTAATTTATATAAGAGAAAAAAGAATCTAAGATATATATGAGATAACTTTTTTGAGATATGAATAAAATTCTTTAAAATTTATTGGATCCGTAGAGTTAATTAATAAAATTTTAACCAAATCTTGATTTTACAAAATTGCTCACCCCATATTACATATAAAATACATATATCTCAGGAACTAACATAAGATGTATCTTAGGTTCTCCACTCTCTTTATATAAATGACATCTTATATTGATATTTACATACTCCCTCCTAGAGATGTTCAAAAAGCCTGAAGCCCGAAGCCCAACCCGATCCGGTCCTAAAAAAGCCCGGCCCGGAGGCCTAAAACGGGCCCCCTATTTTTCACGAAGCCCGGCCCGGCCCGAAGCCCGAAAAGCCCGGTTAAAAGCTCGAGCTTTTAAAAAGCCCAGATAAAGCTCGGCCCGAAGCCCGGATAAAGCCCGGCCCGAAACCCGGATAAAGTCCGACCCAAAGCCCGATAAAATTTTTATTTTCTTAATGTAACTTATAATCTCCAACCAAATTAATTTTTTATTTTTTGAAAATTTGGGAATATCATTTAATTAGATATATCTTGACATCCGTACGGTTGGATCGTTGAGAAATATTTTTGAAAATATAGAAACAATAATCTGGGATGAAGCACTGATTTCCTTAAGGTATTATAAGGTTCATTTGTACTTGCACGTTAAATAGCATGTTAACACTATTTTGCATTACTAAAATATTACTGGTGGAATTTTTTATAATTTGATGATATAGATTTGTTTTAATGTTCAAACATAATTGTCACTCAACAGTTAATCATACCATTATTTTTACATGTTTTCTAGCAAAATTTTTTGTACAAAGTTAAAGTGAATAAGGTAGAAGAAGCTGATTGTTGGTGGTACAACGGCTGTCACAAAAACAAATGCAATGAGGAGGTTTCTAAATTGGAAGGCAAGTACAGGTGCTTCAAATGCACCAGAAACTTTCCACTTCCACAAAAGAGGTGGTATTTCTAATTACTATGTAAATTATCATGTACCATGATGTGACATTTTTTTTTCAATATTTGTTTTTTTAAATGCATTTATATATGATTATCAGGTATCGGATTGTTGTATTGGCTAAATATGATACTGAAGCTTTCAACTTTGTACTATTGGATCGTGCATCAAAAAGACTGATTGGGAAAACAGCAACAAAATTGATTGCTGAGGGAATTAATGTAAGCTATATCTCTAGGTTTTAAATATCTTAGATGGTTATATAAGATTTACAACTAATTTGCATTATATCTTTCTTATACATTTATAGGATAACACAAACAAAACATATCCTCCTGAAATCAAGGAAATTTTCGGCAAAGAAGTAACTCTACAAATTGAACTGAATGATGACAACATTCTACTCAATAGTAATGTTTATCATGCTACTGATGCATATGAAGCTGGTAATGCTAATCCATCAAAGTCTGAGACAATAGTATCCGGTTTTGATTCTTCTGCTTTCGACAATGTGAGTTTGGAATTCATTGGTTTAATCTAGATACATATTGACAAATTCATTTCAAATTCAAGATGCTTATTGTAACCTGTCAATTGATTAGTTATTATATGTTCTATGTAGACTAAGATCATTGAGGTTCAAGATTATGTGAATACGCCAGGTTCTGCCACATCATGCACAAAGAAAATTAAAATGGTTACATATATTTTTCATTATCATTATTATAATAATTGCTTCAGCAAAACATTTCTTTAGTCTAATAAATCATTTTATATTGGCAGGAAAATTTAAGAGAAAGTTAGCTATAAGAAGCAGTGCAGTTATGGAGTCAGTGAGGAAGAATTTGGCCACAATTTCATTCTGAGCATTTGTTTATCATTCTGTTAATGAATAATTTGTTATTAGCTTACAACAGACGTTGCGTTTGATTTACTTCTGAATTTATATTCTATTTCCAAGGCTTTCTTAATATTTTTTTTCCTGGTTTTAAAGCACGTTGGATGTTTTTTAAACCTATGAAAAATTGATTTATCTCCGTTCATTATCAGTTCAACACTTAATCGTCCCTCTATGTTTTTGTTCTCACTTTTAAAATGTAGTCCTTAAATGACTATATGTACTATACGTTTGAGAAATGAATCGCTTAGTAGTCATTCATGGCTATTGACAATGTTTGTGTCAATTGCATCGAGCTTATAAAATTTCAAAAATGAATAGATAGAAAAGAATTCTCGTGTGCGAAGCACGGGCTATATTACTAGTTTACCAGTAAAGTCTAAAAGATTATGGGTTTGTAGCTACACGGATTTGGAGTGTGCTGGCAGCATTGGATCATAATAATAAAAGACCAAAAATACAAGACTTTTGAACACTACAAAACAGCTTGGTCTTCTTCAAATTGTGTTTGTTGAGCTTGATGGGTCATTTAGATTTCAACCAGAGAGAGAGAGAGAGAGAGAGAGAGGAGAAGGGGACAATTTTGCTTTGGATTTGTTGCTTTATTTGC
The DNA here is from genome assembly GCA_036435485.1 of Saposhnikovia divaricata. NCBI lineage: Eukaryota > Viridiplantae > Streptophyta > Magnoliopsida > Apiales > Apiaceae > Saposhnikovia > Saposhnikovia divaricata. The sequence continues at coordinate 14,747,684 of CM071600.1, forward strand.
TTTGTTTGGAGTGGGCAGGGGTATAATTGGAGTCGAGTCGTATTCTCAGTTTTTTGTAGAGTTGGAGTTTTTTTTTTTTGGAGTCGAGCAGAGCTTATCGAGCTTTCGAGTTTGTCGAATTTTTAATCGAGTTTTTAAACGAATTTCGAGCTTTTTTTGAGTTTATCGAATTTTTAGCGAGTTTTCGAGTTTCTTAGGTTTTTACCCAATTTTTGAGATTATCGAATTCTTATCAAGTTTTCGAGTTTTGACTTAAGTTCCATGAAATCTATTTGTTTATATTATTTTCTTTATAAGTTTAACCTTTTTTTCCCAATTTCAAATGAAAATAAACTTTCGAAATTTTCGATAATCAAGTTTTCTAAATAATTAAGTAATCTTTTAGTTTATTCTATTCATATATATTTACAGATAAATTTTATCTTTATTACAGATTATGCATCTAACTAAGCATCTTAACTAGTAAACGATGATAATAGGAATAATAAAATGTGAAATATTATTTGATTGTGAGCTCATATGTGTTATATTTTTTCAAAATAGGCAAACAGGCACCTTACACCGAGAGTCGCTAGTAATTTAATAATTTTTATTTATAATTTAATAGAAATATTGCATACAACAAGTCTATTATGTTACTATCTTGTTGTTATAGTTTATAATTGTACAAAGACAAAATATATGAAAGTAAAATTCAGAAATCGAACTTGATCACTGATAATTAAAGATCGATCAAAAGATCAATCGAAGTAGTATAGACTAATCGTGATATCAAATTTATTTTGATATTTTAATAACAATTATAATATTAATTGATTTTATGCATGTAAACAATCTCTGATTCGAGTTATTAATCATTACGTATGTGTGTAAGAATGTAACTAATTAATTTAATATTATAATGTGATAAGAACATACAATACTATATAAATTGTAACTCAAAAATTATTAATTTTTAGATAAATTATATGCGTATATCATATTTAATTAAAAAAATTGTGAATAATGTAGTTTTAATCCAAAGAATTGACATGATATCTTGATTTCAAAAAAAAAAGTATTCAGTAAAATTTTGAAACATAATAGATGAAAATGTATAATTAAATATCTCATTTTCTTATATTAGAACAAATTTAATTCAAAATTTTAACTAGTTATACTAATAAAATAATATGGCACATAATATATGAAAAAAAATATCAAGTTAAGTTTTAAAGATAATTTTCATAAATAGTTGAGTGATGGCACATAGAATAATGAACACATGACTATTTTTTTTAAAAAAATAAAATCGAGTTCGAGCCGAGCCGAGTTCGAGTTTGAGTTTATCGAGTTGAATTCGAGTCGAGCTCAAAAAAAATCGGCTCGACTCGAGTTTTTAATCGAGTCCGAAAACGTGTTCGAACTCGAGCTCGATAATGGGTTCGAGCCGAGTCGAGCCCACTTTTTTAAGTCGAGCTAGAACCGAGTTCGAGCCGGCTCAGTTTAAATTACACCTCTAGGAATGGGTGTCGAAGATGAAAAAATAGCACTTGTATTTATGTAATTACTATAATTTTATAACTAATTTTGGTAATGTTTTTCTCAAAATCTATAGTGTTTTTTTTTTACCATTCAAGTTTTCTTTTACTATCTTCATGTCATTTTACATTCTTTTTCTAAAAAAACACACTTATTAAGGTAAAGGTTAGTTGGATTATATTTTCTAACTAATACCCTTAATTAGTACATTGAAAAATGAGAATAATGTTAAGTTTGAAAAAAGTCAAATTTTAGATACAATAAATGCATGGATAGTTTTGGAAAATCACCTTAAATTTGTATTGAAACTAAAAAAGGAACATGTAAAATGAGACACATTTATTTTTCAAAAAGGACAAATAAGTTGGGACGGTGGGAGTAATTTTTTTATTCTAGAAGTCAATCAGATTACATCTCGTAATTAAAGTCTTAAAAATTGGTCGCATCATAATTTATTGCTTTAAAGTTTAAATGATATAAGAATATTCTTTTACTAAACAATTAAGGCCACAATACAAAATTTTTAAAATCCTTTTTCTTTCAAGTTTGACCAGCGCCGCCTCCCTTCTCTTTAACCAGCAGGCATCCATCGATTTTTTCGGTGGAAAGCCCCAAATTCTTCCTTTTTTTGTTTATTTTGTCTCTTTCAGTAATTTTCTTTTTTGGGTGAGGATTTTATCATTTTGGCTTGCTTTGGATTGATTTTCTAGATCTACATTATTGGAGTTCTAGGTTTTCTTTCTTTTTAGCTTGTTAGATTCAAGAGTTAACCGCCTATCTTGTGGTTTCAAATGTCAAATCTAAGTTTTTTTGGACTTTCTTTTGTAGTTTCAGTTTATTTTTATTTCGGTTTGTATTTTTCAGTCTGGTTTCTCTCATTTGTGAGAGGTTTGTCATTCACTTCTTGATTGTGAGAGAAGATTTTAATTTAGTGATGAAATTTTGTATGAGATTGCAGTTCTGGTCGATAGCTCAAACGAGGCATGATGAAGTAGGTGTCAGTAATCCAACGAGAATGCATGAAGTGGTACTTGTATTTGTATATACAATATTTTCAAAAATCGTTTAACTATCTCAGTCTTTTGTTAAAGGCAACAAGAACTTCAAATTCATTCCTGCATAAATTAGGGCTAAGAAAATTGCAAAAGGCCTTTATTATTATTGTGATTAGACTTATGAAAGAGGTCACAAGTGCAAATTTAAGGAACCTCGGTTATTTACAGTAGAAGTTCCAGGGGATGTAGTTGTAAGTGAAGATGATGTTTCCAAAACTACAGAAGGTGATATTGAGTATGTTGATTTTCAAGCTGATTATGTGGAACCATGCATCTCAGTAAATGCTTTGGTTGGTAACCAGAATTTTCAAACTATGAGATTGAAGAGAGTAACTATAGGTAAACCAGTTCATATTTTGGTGGAATCAGGTAGTACTCATAATTTTTTGGATCTTGGGTTTGCTAATAAATTGGGATGTAAGATTGAGGATGTTTAACAGTGGTAGATGGTAATAACATTGTTTGTAAAAATATATGTAGAGATTTTGAATGGGTGATGAATAGTAAGCAATTTAAGATAGAGATGTTGTTAATTCCTTTGGGCAGCTCTGGCATGGTTCTAGGCATTCAATGGTTGGCTACCTTAGGACCAGTTTATTGGGATTTCAGGAAGTTAAGAATGGATTTTATTTTAAATGATGAGCAGATTTCTTTGAAAGGTGTTCCACAAAAAAAATCAAGGTACTTGAGAGTGAACCTTCACTCAAATTATTGCAAAATGTTGCACATTGTTCTTTGATACAGGTTAAGAAATTACCATCAGTTTCCTTGGAATGCACTGAAGTATCAGATGTGAGTACCAAAGAAACATTAATATCCACAAGAATATCTACTGAATTGTAGAATTTAAAGAATACTTATGCTACAGTGTTTGATGAACCAAAAGATTTACCACCACACATAGGTACATTTGATTATAAAATACCTTTGATATCTGGAGAGGGGCCGGTTAACATAAGACCTTACAGATATCCTTTAAAGCAAAGAGACATTATTGAGCAGTTGGTACATGAAATGTTAGAAAGGGGGATTATCCAAGATGGTTCTTCACCTTTTGCTTCTCATATTGTTTTGGTGGGAAAAAGGGATGGTACATGGAGACTATGCATAGATTGCAAAGAGCTGAATAGAAAGACAGTAAAGGATAAATTTCCAATTCATGTCATTGATGAGTTAATTGATGAATTGGCTCGAGCAACAGTATTCAGCAAGCTGGATTTAAGGGCAGGTTATCACCAATTAAGGTTACATCCTGATGATGTTTTTAAAACATCCTTTAAAACACACACATACCACTATGAATTTCTTGTTATACCTTTTGGTCTTACTAATGCACCTGCTTCTTTTCAAAGTTGAATGAATACTGTATTTAGACCCTTGCTTAGGAAGTGTGTTTTAGTATTCTTTGATGATATCTTGGTATATAGTAAGAATCTAGATGATCATTGGTCACATTTGCATAAAGTTTTTCAGTTAACACAATAAAATGATATGCACATCAAACCTAGCAAGTGTTTCTTTGCTGTTGACAAGATTGAATACTTAGGGCACTTTATATCAGCAAAAGGAGTGGAAAATGATCCTCAGAAACTATCTGCAATTAGTAGTTGGCAAGTACCAAGTACAGTAAAGGAATAAAGAGGGTTTTTAGGGCTAACAAGATATTACAAATTTTTTGTTAAGGGATATACTTTGATCAGTAAACCTCTAATTGATTTGTTGAAGACAGGGGCTTTTACTAGGAATTCTGTAACTCAAGCAGCTTTTGAGAAACTTAAAATAGCTCTTACTACTGCTCATGTATTGGTTGTGCCTAATTTTGATGAATCTTTTGAGATTGAAACTGATGCTTCAAATTATGGAATTGGTGATGTTTTGATGCAAAGGGGTCATCCTTTAGCATTTATTAGCAAATCTCTAGGGCCTAAATGGCAGAAATTGTCTGTTTATGAGAATGAATTACTTACAATTGTGTTTTCTGTGCAAAAATGGGAACAATACTTGTCTAGTGGACATTTCATAATCAAGACTGACCAGGAAAGTCTTAAATGGTTATTGCAACAGAAAGTATCTACTCTTTTTTAACAATTCTGGTTGTCAAAGTTGCTTGGTTTTAACTATGAAATCCAATATTAGAATGGAAAAAAGAATATAGCAGTAGATGCTTTATCTAGAGCAAAGGGAGCTGGGATCATGTGTTTGGCTATTTTTGTAGTCTCTTCTAATTTGCAAGCCTTAATCAAGCAGAGTTATTGAGGTGATATTTTTTATGAAGACTTAATTGCAAAACTCCAAGTTGGCCAACTTGTGCATTCTTATTCTTATCATGAAGGTTTGTTAAAAAAGAAGAATAAGATAATCATTGGGAACAAGAATGATCTGGAGAACAAGATCATAGTGTGGCATCATTCCACTCCTTAAGGGGGCCACTCTGGTAGAGATTTGACACTGAAGAGAGTTATGCAATTATTTAGCTGAAAAGGCTTAACAACAGATGTCAGACAATTTGTTAAAAATTGCCAAGTATGCCGGGGTAATAAGAGTGATTTCTCAACATATTCTGGGTTATTACAGCCTTTGCCTATTCCTAATGAAGTGTGGAGTGATATTTCTATGGACTTTATTACAGGATTACCTAAATCTAATGGTAAAACTGTGACGCCCCCGATCCCGGGATGACCTCAGAAACCCGACCCGGGGAACGCCAAACAAACCAAACGTCATAATACATGTTTGCCCAACCTTAATTTAAATAATAACCAAAAGTAGTTACAGCACGATCAAGTCTTACGGTAAAAAGTTACAACATATTACACGCTTCTAAATAAATTCAACATAGATTTATTACAAAAGCATTCTTCTTAGATTCCTATACACTTCTTATCCAACTTCGATAGTTACTTCATCACAGTCTTATCTTTTCCCGAACCTACTTCTCCAAAATTCTTCCCTGTGAAAGTTAGTGACATAAAAGGGTGAGCTCATAGAGCCCAGCAAGCATATATCATACTATTTAACTGAGATTTACAAAACAAGAAATTTTAACAAGGAAATCCTCAAAGTTTTATCGAGTGTTCATCACAACAAACAATTTTTCACATGGATTAAAAATGAGTATTCAAACATGATAAATTCACAAGTTCTACCAATGGGGATCCCGACCAGCTAAACAATTGGTTTAGCTTTACTTCCGATTTGGAAGCATCATCATCAATTCACCATATCAATGTAAGAATACTCAATTTTCAACAACAACTTCATTTTTTGTTTGTTTAATCGGATTGAAAAGCCTCAATTCGAAGGGTTTTTTTATTTCGTTTTTCGATGTGTTCGTGTACGCCCCCGCGGGGCCAGAAATCAATAAACGAAGATGGCAAAATGTAGAGGCAAGCTTGGGCATCGTTTTGGTGTCCTCAGAAGTAGTGGATGTGCCCGAAATGTGATGGATAGGAGGTGGAGAATGGAGATGCGATTTTGAGCTTCAGAGCAACGCCGGAGCTGCAATTGCAATAATGACGTCATATGACGTCATCATGCATCTGGGAGATGCGCATCCCAGGACACACATTCCCAAAATGCGCAACCCGTGGGTATTCTAGGCCAACACTCACGCCTATGGGTATTATGAACCATGTGTCTTGAATGATGGGTATTTAGGGCATTTTCTCAAAAAGTAACTTATTATATAATGATAACTTTGTAACAATTATTCAAATTTTAAAAATAAAATCAATGAAGATATTGATGAGATGATAAATGGGCTTTTAACTTTTCATTTATAAACATAAATTATTTTCCCTCTCGACAAAGAGGCCGTTGGGCAACATGTGCTTAAAGCTAAAAATAGCTTTAAGTAGTATTTGATCCGTTTGGCAACCACGGCTTAAAGCCTGTTTTAAGTTAAAAAAACTGCTTAAAGTCAGAAGTTCCATTTAGGTACTTTTGACTTATGATTTATGACTTATGGAGTTTTTTTTTCACAATTCTTGTAAAGTTTAAATATTATGAATTTAAAATTTTTTTTAGTCAAATTTCACTTTAAGTCAAAATTATTAAATCCCAATTTAACTTTAAGTAAAATTACCCAAACACATTCATTCAACTTAAAGTAAACAACTCTATTAAATTAAAAATAACTTATTTTAACCAACCCCAAACAATGTCAAAATCGGGTTAAGCCAATTAGATTGTTACTAAACAACGAAGGCTCAGCTCAACTACAACCCACGACCAATTTTTAGGGTTTTATCAATAAAAATCTCCGCCGCTTGTATATATTAAAAACTTTCTGCGGCGTTACTACAACTTTGCTACTCAAAACTCGGTAGCCATGGTAAGCTCCTCTGCAACTCATTACCCACACATACTAATCTCTCTCTCTCTCTCTCTCTCTCTCTCGTATGCTTATTAAAATCTTGGTTTGATTATATGTATAGGTCAAGTACTCCAAAGAACCCGATAATCCTACTAAATGTAAGTTAGATTTATCCTCATTGTACATATATGTACATGCTCTGTATCTGTAGGTTATCTCTGTAGTACTTGTGGTTTGATTTTATATATGTTTTTTGATTACAGCCTGCAAGGCCCAGGGTGAGGGTCTTCGCGTTCATTTCAAGGTATTCAAATTTGTTTATATTTATTTATGTGTAAATTGCATTTTATTCATTTTAAATGCTTTGCTATTTAATTACATACAGTTGTGAGATTTTTGAGGAATTTTGTTGAAATTTAAGTTGTTTTGTATAATTTGTAAAACCTGATGAAAAAAGCAGTGGCCCATTGCCTTTGTGAATGGGACGCCCGTTAAATTCAGGAAAAGCGACTCGTGAATCGTTCTTGGGTGAACCTCTGTTTTATTTAGTGGCTGAAGGTTCAGTAAATGATTCAACATTTGTTTATGAGGGACAACGATTTACTACTGATTTTGGTTATGGGTTAATAGCTTTGAATAATAAAATGTTTGAAATACGTTCGGCTGTTTTCACATTGTAATTATTTAGACATTAGGATATAATTTTATTAAAAGTAGTTCGCTAATTCGTCATTGCCTTTTACTTGTGTCATTACTGTTGATTTTATCACTTTAGCCACGGTTGGTACAGATGCACTTAAATATAATGACAAATGCTATTAAAAGAACCATTAATTGCCCGTGGGTTGTATGACATCTGGAAATCTGCATATTCTGTTAGTTCTAATGTTGTTGAGCAATGATTAGTCTAGTATTTTCTTGAACAAAAAAATCATGTTTGCATCATACTCGCTTTGTAGAACACAAGGGAGACAGCGCATGCCATCAGGAAGTTGCCACTAATCAAGGCAAAACGGTATCTGGAGGATGTTCTGATTCACAGGCAGGCCATTCCCTTTACTCGGTTTTGTCGTGGTGTTGGTCGAACTGCCCAGGCAAAGAATATGCATTCAAATGGTCAGGGACGCTGGCCTGCTAAATCTGCAAAGTTTATACTTGATCTACTTAAGAATGCTGAAAGCAATGCTGAGGTATACTTTAATTCCTTAAGGTCTTTAGATACTTGTTCTTTTAAAACATTTTGCTGCTACGTATTCTTAGTTTTTTTGCTGATTTTTGGTTCAGGTGAAAGGTTTGGATATCGATTCGCTTTACATATCTCACATTCAAGTGAACCAGGCTCAGAAACAGAGGCGTCGAACATACCGTGCTCATGGAAGGATAAACCGTATGTTTTTCAATTTATTAATGCATTGCTGTGAAAAGTCATGTATGGCATTGATAATAATTTTCTATTTTCAATATTTTTTGCAGCATACATGTCTTCACCCTGCCATATTGAGTTGACCTTGTCCGAAAAGGAGGAACCTGTGAAAAAGGAGGTAATGAATTTTGCTTTAGTTTGTTGTAACTTGTAAAAGTTAAATGCTTGTTTTGCACTTGTTTTAAACCACTTTATATTTACACTTTCCAGCCGGAGACTCAATTGGCCAGTAGCAAGTCCAGGAAATCTCAAGTTTTGCGTAGTGGTGCATCCTCTTGATTGGAACATGATTAGCTAGAAGCTTTTAATGTCACTTGTGTGTTGTATTGACCTTGAAAAACTAAATTTTGTCATGTTGCTCTTGTTTGGAGTTGATTCACCTGATGGTTCATTTGTCGTTGCCAAAAGGTTTTTACTTTTTAGTAATTGTTCTGGAGCGCCTCACACATTTTTTTTTTGAAAGCTCTACTATTTGTATCCCGGTAATTGTTGTTCTGAATTTGTTCTAAGGCTAGTTGTGGGACGAATGGATTATCTTGAGTTTATTTTATGATTGAGCCATCTGTGTTTATATTAAAAAACTTGTGCAATGAAATGTAAAGTTTTCTTCTTTGAATTTATGGATGGATATTTTGAGTTTTGACCATCTAACATGTACTAACAGAAGCATAGACGTTATTAAAAACAGGTTGGTGTTCAGTATTCATAATGCTTCTTGACTGTTGGTGGTCGTTGGTAATCTAATATAGTAGCCCGTTGCTATGGCGTATGGCCTATGTAGGTGCCAAGCTAAAATGTATAGTTTTAATTTATAAAAACTATTGAAATGCTGAAATTGGTTAACATATTATTAAGATGATGAAATTGAAAACCCAATTTTCCTATATAGTTTTAATCAACAAAATATTGCAATTATATTCCCAGTGACTCTTATCGAATAAAAGAAGGAAGAAATAAGTTATGACAAGAATTAAAATTGATACCAATAACTTCATTCTGAAAAATATTTTTTATAGAAGACATTTTTCAGAAAAATAATTTTTAAAAATAACTTCATTTGGAAAGTTTTTTTTTCAAGAAAAACATTTCTCAGGAAAAAAATTTCAAAAAAAAATTCTCGAAAAAAATTTCCGAGTAGAAATTTCCCACAAAAAACTCTCCAAAAAAATTATTGGGAAAAATTTACTTTGTAAAATATTTTTTATAAAAAAATTCTCGGAAAAAATTTTCTCAAGAAGAAATTTCTTGGTAAAATTTTCTTGACAAAATTCTCAAGAAATAGGTTTCGGAAAATTTTCCAAAAAAAATTCTCGAGAAAATTTTCCTAAAAATTTTCTATTATTTTTTGTTGTTTTGCTATTACGAAAAAAATTGAAAAATTGTTCATTTTGAAATTTTTTTTCCCAAATTGAGAAGGCAAGTCATTTTTCAAAAAATCAACACTTTTGTTGAAGGAATTTTCTTCTCTTGCAAAATATTTTATTTTCCTAAAAAGCAAACAAACATAGAAAAATCTAAAAATGAAAGGCATATGACTCAGCCTATTTGTAGTTAGAGGATCCTAATCCAATTAAAGTAGTTTGTAATAAGTAAATAATATCAACTGTCACAGGAATCTCAAAAGGTGACAATTGTCAGAAGAAAAATCAACAAGTCAATCTATAGTTTTGATGTTTCACACTGAAGAAGATTCAGTTGCCTGATCAAGCATCAGTGTAGCATTGAAGTACATGGATTTATTTTAAGGACAGGGATTTCTATAAGTGATAAGAAACAGTATCAGTACAGAATGATTAAAGAGAGAGTGAAGAAAAGAAAAAGACCACAGTTTAAAGTCAAGATGAAGAACAGAGATTGAAGTTAGTCGTTCATGAACCAGACAGTACATTGAGCGTCAACAAAGATCCAGTGTATGTTCGTTATTATAATTACGTGGTCCACAGTGAAGTATTGACTATTAAAAGGAGTTGTATTAATTCTATTTTAATTAATCAAATCAAATAATTAATTTAATTAAATAAATTAATTCTATCAGAATTAATATATTTGTTAAAGTAATTATTAGATTAATTAAATCAGAATTAATCTGAAAAAAAGAAATAATTAATTAAGAGATTTTTCTAAATCATTTAGTTAATTATAATCTGAAAAATATGACAATATAACTATCAAAGGATAGTTATACCGACTGTTATATTCAGTTCAAAAGGATAGTCATACAAAGGGAATGGTTTGGACAGTCATATTCAGTTCAAAATAATAGTCATACCGAAAGTCATATACAAGGGAAATGATTATTGGACAGTCATATTCAGTTCAAAAGGAGATAGTCATACCGAAAGTTATATTCAAGTCAAGTGGTTATTGGACAATCATATTCAGTTTAATGGATAGTCATACCGAAAGTTATATTGGAATGATTAGTCTTATCCAATTCAACAGGCTGTCATGGATAGTCATACCGAAAGTTATATTTAAAGGGACAGTCATATTTCTTTCAATGGATAGTCATACCGAATGTTATATTTGTGTTAATTGATTGTTATATCAATTAAAACAACACAATATGACTATGGACGGGATATAAAGATCAGTAGCTGCAAAGAGGCAGTAGACAATTCATACACAAACTCCTCAAAATTCCAGCAGCTCATATCTCTCTCTCTCAAGCTCAAGAACACATACAAACACAATTCTGGAAATTCAAGTTCATCTCTTTTGTAATATTCTATCCGTTGGAACTTGTTTACGTGTGGTTCTTGTATTACTAGCGAATTAAGTTTCCTAGTTCACAACTTGATATCTTGATTTTAATTAACTAAATTAGAAAAGTTCATGTCGAATTTTATAATTAGTTATTAATTACTTGATAATCATTTGGATTGATTTTGTAACACCTATTAAGTTAATATATTGTTATATTCAACTTGAAATTTGTGTTGTATTATTCCGCTCAAATATGTTTAAGTTAAATTTTATTTAAAGAACAAATTTCGATAAAATGGTATAGATTGTATTCAACCCCCCCTTTTACAATCGTATCGGACCTAACAATTGGTATCAGAGCTTATTGATTGATATACAAATCAAGATCCTAATTTTATTCCGCCAAAAATCAATCTTGAATTTTTAACTCTCTTAAAAATTCGTCATGTCTTCAAAAGGTATTGTTAAGATTCCTATGTTTAATAAGGACAATTATTCAATGTGGAAAAATAAGATGGAGTTGTTCCTTGATGTCGCAAATTCCAAATATTTGGGTGTTCTACAGAATGGACCTATAATTCCAATTCAACATACAACTGAATCAATAGTTGGAGGAATTGTTGTAACACCTGCATCAACTAGTCCAAAGCCTGCTGCTTCTTTTACTCCTGATGAAAAGGAGGATGCTGGACTAGATAAGAATTTGAGACTTATTCTGATAGATTCCCTAGATGCTGTGATGTACAGTCATGTCATGAATTGTAAAACTGCAAAGCACATGTGGGAAACCATTGAGACTATTAATGAAGGGACAGATGAGGTTAGGGAAAACAGACTTCAAATTTTGACTTCTGAATATGAACATTTTAGAGCTGGTCCTAATGAGGGCATTCAGGAAGTGTTCGAAAGGTATAACAAAATAATCAACAACTTGCAAGTTCATGGCAAGCAATATACACAGAAGGAGATTAATATGAAGTTTTTGTTGACGATGCCCACTCATCTTGAACACAGGATAACGGCCATCAGAGAATCGAGAGATCTGAATAAGATTGCTCTTGAAAGGTTGTTTGGTGTTCTGAAAACCTATGAACTGGAACAAGTACAGCAGAGGGAGGTCACTGGAAAAGGAAGGGTGCCAAGTTCATCTACAGCTCTTGTAGTTGAAGCACCAAAGGAAGTGGAAGCTAAGGTTGTTCTACCTTACAGCTCAGACAAGGAACAAACTGAAGTTGAACAGGGTCAAACACCACCTATTCAGGATGGTGGAGACTTTTACTCACTTGAAGAGCTAGATCAACTTGAAGACGAATCCATGACATTAATGGTAAGGCAATTTGGCAATTTTAGATTCAGAAGAAATCCAAAGTACAGGTTCAAGTCAAATAACAGATTCCAGAGAGGAGGCTCTTCTTCCTCTAGTAACAGGGGAGGATACAAAACTGGATCTGTTGACAGAAGCAAATTTCGTTGCTTCAACTGTAATGAATTGGGGCACTTTGCCACTGAATGCCAGAAACCCAAGCAAACTCAAAGAAGAGACTTTGCTGCTGAGAAGAAGAAACCTGGGAAAGCTTATGTTGCAGCCGATAAGAGTTGGGATGACACGGACAGTGAAGATGAAGAATATGGAAATCTTGCGCTAATGGCAATTGGTGAATCATCTGATCATCAGAATGGACAGGTAACTCTTACTGACACTGAATTAATTCGTAGTCTATATAATTCCTTAGGTAATGCACAAACTGGATATAATAGACTAGATCTACTAAGCACTAAACTTGGAAATGAAGTGTCAGAATTGAAAAAGGTTCACATTAATCAAGATCAACAAAGAGATGAAATAACAATGCTTCTCACCAAGGAGAAATCTATTCTAGAAGTTGTTGGCAAACAAATGGCTTGAATTACTGAACTTGAAACTCAGGTCAGGCCTTGTTATAATTCTGTTAAAATTTCCAAGGAGTTCTTTAACTAACAAGCTGTAGAACAAACAGTAGGTATAGGGTATGGCTACAACGAAGCTGTTGGATTGTTGGGCATAAATTCCCCTAACCTTGTTAGTGCTGAAGAAAGAGGGATACCTCATGTTCTTAAGAAAGTTAAAGATCCCCTCTTTAAGAAATCTGATGCTGGACCACCAGATATTCTTTCTATGGTCATCCAGGAAGAAATAAGAAATGAGGACAGTGCTAATGGCATTGTTCTTGAAAATGTCAAAACTACTAAGAAACCAGTTAAGCATGTTGAGTTAACTAGTTCGTCTAAAAGTAGTTTAAGTGACGAGAAGTTGAAAAAGAAAAATACCATGTCTGATATGCATACCATGCCTATTAATGATCCATCTAATAAATCATGTGGTATTATTAATTGTATAACTTGTGCTTTTAATAGTATGTGAGCATATTTTAATGGTAGCTATGCATGTGATAAACAGATTGCTCCTCGACAGCATATGAACAGGAACAATAATGTTCGGTCAAAGACTGTTATTCCTCCTCAAGTTAGGAGAGAGACATTTGTACCTAAGAACAAACAAAGGGTTACGAAGAATGTTTTCCAGGTCAAGTGTCCAGTCAATGACACAAGTGTCAGTGCTGCTAAAGAAACATGGATACCTAAAATAAAACAAAAGATTTTCAAATCTGTTTATAAGGTTAAATGTTTATTGGTTAAAGATGTTAAAATTAAAAGTGTTGCTTTGCCTGATAAAGGCCAATATTTTAAAACCGCAGGACCCAATCAAATTTGGGTTCCGAAGAAGGTTTAATCCGTTTGTCATTGCAGGGTGTTGAGCAGGTTGAACGTGTAACCTGGATCTTGGATAGTGGATGTTCAAGGCATATGACTGGAGATAGAACCCTGCTAACAAACGTGGTGGAGAAGGCCGGCCCAGTAGTTACCTTTGGAGATAACAGCAAAGGTAGAACTGATGGATATGGCAGACTTGAAGCTGGAATTGTTATCATAGAAGAAGTGTCCTTTGTAAAAGGACTTGAGCATAATTTGCTCAGTATCAGTCAATTCTGTGACAAAGGATTTGAGGTCCACTTTAACAAAAAGAATTGTCTGATTTCTCACAAAAGAAGTGAACAACCATCGCTGACGGGAGTCAGAAAAGGAAACTTGTATGTAGCTAACTTGAATACGGGAAGCACTGAAGAATTCAATTGCTTCTATTCTAAAGCATCCACAGATGAAAGTTGGCTATGGCATAAGAAACTCTCTCACCTGAATTTCAAAACAATGAATTCTCTTGTTAAAAGAGAATTAGTGAGAGGTTTGCCTTCTATGGAATTTACACAGGAAGGACTATGTGACGCATGCCAAAAAGGGAAGATAAAGAGGGCAACTCACAGGAGCACTAATACATCATCAATAACTGAACCATTACAATTACTTCATATGGATTTGTTTGGTCCAGTTAATGTGATGTCAATGTCAAAGAAAAGATATGCTCTAGTGATTGTTGACGATTTCTCTAAATTCACATGGGTCTTGTTCTTACATTCCAAAGATGAAACTCCACAGCTAGTGATTGATCATATCAAGTTGATTGAGCTTGATTCAATGTATCCAGTAAGAGCGATAAGGTCAGATAATGGAACTGAATTTAGGAATGCAGTTCTAAATTACTTCTGTACTGAGATAATGGAGCGATAAGGGTATAACAAGACAGTTCTCGGCTCCAAGAACTCCTCAGAAAAATGGGGTAGTTGAAAGAAAGAATAGAACCTTGGTTGAAGCTGCTCGTACAATGCTAAGTGAATCAAGGCTTCCATTAAGCTTTTGGGCTGAAGCTGTCAACACTGCATGCTATACCCAGAATCGAACGCTGATCAACAAAGACTTAATGAAGACACCTTATGAAGCGTTAACAGAAAAGAAACTAACACTCAAATACTTTCATGTATTTAGGACAAAATGCTTTGTGCTAAAAGAAGGAGACGATCAAGGTGGTAAATTTGAAGAAAAAGCACATGAAACAATTTTTGTTGGTTATACAAGAAGAGCATATAAGGTGTATCTAATTGATCAACAGAAAACAATGGAAAGTGTCAATGTTACATTTGATGACACAAAACTCCCTAATATCCAAACTGAAGATTCATCTGAAAAGCTATCTTTTGAAGATATGACAGATCTAGAATCAGATGATGATAGTCCACCTGATGTGTTTGCTGATGCTAATGACAACAATGTCAATGATGAGACTAATTAGAATAATGGTGATGAAAATCATGATAATGTTGAAAATGTCACACATAATTCTGAACAATCGTCTAATCATCCTGGCAACAACTCAGGGGGAGTTAATGAAGGATCAACTAGTCATATTCAACATCACAATGAAGAACAAGGCGAATCATCAAGATTAAATCTTCCCAGACAGACTGTTTGGAATAGAGCTCATCCTTTTGAGCTAATTGTTGGTGATCCAGATGTTGGTGTAAAGACTAGAAGATCTTTTCAAAATCAATGTAATTATTCAGGGTTTCTATCTGAATGGAACCTAAGAAAACTGAAGAAGCTCTTTCAGATCCTAATTGGGTGATTGCTATGCAAGATGAACTCAATCAATTTAAACAACAAGAAGTGTGGAAGCTGGTGCCCAGACCTACAAATAAAATAGTGGTTAGTACTAGGTGGGTATTCAGAAACAAACTTGATGAAGATGGTACAGTAACAAGAAATAAAGCAAGACTGGTAGCAAAAGGTTACTCACAATCTGAAGGCAGTGACTATGATGAAACCTATGCTCCAGTGGCTAGACTTGAGGCCATTAGGATATTCTTGGCATTCGCAGTATTTTCTAACTTTAATGTTTATCAAATGGATGTCAAGAGTGCCTTTCTGAATGGAAAGCTGGATGAAGAGGTATATGTAGAACAGCTACCTGGTTTTGAAGATCCAGATCTATTGGGATATGTTTACTTTCTCTTCAAAGCTATTTATGGTCTTAAGCAAGCACCAAGGAAATGGTATGACACTCTCTCTGAATTTTTACTTGAAAATGAATTTACTAGAGGTGTCATAGACAAAACTCTCTTCACAAAGAAACATAAAAATGATACAATATTAGTCCAAATCTATGTGGATGATATAATATTCGGGTCTACTAATGATCTTCTTTGCAAGAAATTTGCTAAGTTAATGCAGGGTAAGTTTGAAATGAGCATGATGGGTGAGCTGAAGTTCTTTCTTGGATTGCAAGTAAGTCAAAGGACAGATGGAATATTTATCTGTCAATCCAAGTATGTCAAAGAGTTTCTCAAGAAATATCAAATGGAGGACTCATCTTCAGCAAGAACACCATCATCGACAGCGGTCAAATTTGGAGCATGTGAAAATTCTATCAAGGTAGATATCACAAGCTACAGAGGTATGATAGGCTCATTACTTTACCTTACTGCAAGTAGACCTGATATTATGCATGCTATGTGCTTGTGTGCATGGTTCCAATCGGATCCTAGAGATGTTCATCTCATTGCTGTTAAACGAATTCTGAGATATCTTAAGGGTACGCCT
The DNA here is from genome assembly GCA_036435485.1 of Saposhnikovia divaricata. Taxonomy (NCBI): domain Eukaryota; kingdom Viridiplantae; phylum Streptophyta; class Magnoliopsida; order Apiales; family Apiaceae; genus Saposhnikovia; species Saposhnikovia divaricata. The sequence continues at coordinate 14,764,233 of CM071600.1, forward strand.
AACTTAGGCATCTGGTACCCTAAAGATTCTGGTTTTAATCTTGTTGGATATACAGATTCAGATTATGCAGGAAGTGTTGTGGATAGAAAGAGCACCTCTGGGAGTTGTCAATTCCTAGGCGGTAGACTGGTTTCCTGGTACAACAAGAAACAACAAACAGTTTCCAACTCAACAGCTGAAGCTGAATATATAGCTGCTGGAAGCTGTTGCGCACAGATTTTGTGGATAAGGAATCAGCTGAGAGACTATGGATTTGTACTTGATAAAATTCCTATTTTATGTGACAATACAAGTGCCATAGCTATCTCTAACAATCCTGTGCAGCACACAAGGACAAAGCATATTGACATCAGGTATTATTTTATTCGAGAGCATGTCATGAATGGTACCGTGGAGTTACTTTTTGTACCTACGGAAGAACAAACAGCAGATATTTTTACTAAGTCTCTTGACGAATCCACATTCACCAGACTTGTTGGTGAATTGGGTATGTTAAATAGTCCTAGTAATTAAACTAGTTAATATCTGGGGTTTGATCTTTAATAATTTTCAAGTGATTAATGTGTTCAATATTTGTTATTTGAAATCACTTGTATAATTATTTTATCAACTTATAATTTTTCTTGTTTCTTCTTAAATTCTTGTCATTATCTTCATTATATAACTCTAAATACTTCTTGTAATTTTAGAGTGATTCATTTTCCTTAAAAATATTTTTCGAATTTTACTAGCTGTAATTTATGAGAAATCTATTTTTCTTGAAAATGTTATTATTTTAAAATCAGTTTCATTATGTATATATTTAGTATTTTATTTATTTTGATTTGTAGTGTTTGTCCTTTTGTTATTAATGTTTGATCTCGTAAAAAGGACTACATATGATCGTTTGTTTAATTTTTATTAGGTTTGCTAATTTTAGTGTAAATTATTTTACTAATTTTTGGCTTGGTTTTTGATAGAAATTAAATTGTTTCATTTTTAGAATTTGCTAGTTCTAAATATCCTGTTAATATTTAAATTTTAGGATAGTTATAATTGTTGTTTTGTTAATATTACTCTCGGTATAACAATTCATCTGATTGTTATATTCGAATTTTGTGATAGTTATATTAGTTTAGTTTAATGTGTTATAACTTTAGATATATATATATTAGTAATTAAATAGTTATATTGCTGTATTCTGTAAATATAACTCTAATTAGTGTATAGTTATATTGTTGTTTTTGTACGAAATATGACTGTCAAAATATTAATGTTACATTGTAATATTCTTTGTTTTTCGATAGTCATACTAGTGTCATTCTGTTAATTAAACTATTATATAATTATGTAATCAGGATAGTCATATTACGTTTATACGTAATATAACTATCGGTATGACTATCAATCGATAGTCATATTAGTGTCTTTTAATACCATAAGCTGTTATATGACTGAGTACAGGATAGTCATATTACGTTTATACGTAATATAACTATCGGTATGACTATCAACCGATAGTCATATTAGACTTCTTTTGTATATAAGTCGAGAGTTATATCAGATAGTCATATTTAGATTATTTTTCTCATTGGCGTGTTAAGTCACCCAATATAACAATCGATACTTACACGATACACACAGTTTACAGTCGAATTTCTGGCCAATTTTCTTCACGATTCACGCTGTAATCACCTGTCTAAGAACATTAATCGATTACCCAGTCGATAATCATCAAAACGACGGTTTAAATGTAAGGATTATACGAGTTCTTGAGATTTTGAGTTTGAAAATTTCGAAAATTCGATTTGTAATTCAAGAACAAAGACTGTGATTTTGTAAAATCTAAAAATATACGTGTGTTTGTAATGGTATCAAGATCATTGCCTCAAATTTTCAAAATTTTTGGTGAAGAATTCGATTATTCGAATTTTTAATTATTTATTAATTCGAATTTTGTGGATTAATTAGTTTAATTGTTGAATTTTGCAGATTCTCTAAGGTTAAAATTTGATTTGGAATGGCTGACACTTATAATAATTTTGAGATTGTTAATCACAATTTTATTGGATATTTTAATCCCGAGGATTGCTCGGTGGATCGTTTCAAGCCGTGGATATCTTTTCTGAACGATCATAATATCTGTAGTCATGCTATAACTGCAAATGTTCCCATGAAATTTGGTCCGCTTAAACTAATGTGTACTACAGCTATGGTGGCCTCAGACAAAAGATCATTTTCTTTCAACTTCAGCGATAAGACATATACAGTGGATGAATCTGTCGTCAATGCTGCTCTGAGACTGCCTACTGAACAATTTGCTGAGCCTCCTTCAATTGATGAATTGACACATTTCTTCACACATTTGAACTATCAAGGTCAATTGGATCTTAAGCGTCCCCTGAAAAGCAACCTGGTTCAAGAATGGAATATTTTCTTCGAAATCATTGCAAAGGTCTTTGCCAATTCTACGAAGAGTAACAATAATGTCATCACAGGTATGTTACAGTCTATTGGTTACTCAATTGCTCACAACAGAAGAATCAATTTTGGTAACTTGCTCTGGCCTATTCTGATAAATCGTGTGAAGAAGGCTAGGAAGAACTTTGGGAAAGGTAAACTGGTTAAATGTCATTATCCTCGATTTTTGACATTAATTTTTAATCATCTTATGCCTGCGTATCAGCCTACTCCTTTTCTAAATGACCGAGTTCAATGGTCTGGTAAACCAAACAAGAAGTTCTACACAAGGTTGGATACTTCTGGTACTCTGGTGCACGTTCCAGTAGTCATAACACCATATATGTCTATATTCATAAATTTGCCAAATGTTATGGCTCAACCAGTTGCTGAGCTACTTGCAATTGAACAAGCTCCAGAACCTGAAGCAGAACACACAGCTACTGAACATCAACCTGAACCTGAACCTTTAATTGATCCTGAACCTCACTCTCCAGTGGATCAACCCATTCAGACTGAAGATGTTGGAAATGTAAATGATCAGGTATTTGACTCAACTTCTACTCAATCTCAATATCTTTCTGAAAGTCAAACAAGTGCGAGAAATGACCAAGGGGTTGTACAACCACAACCTCTAACCCAGGTCAATACACCAAATACTAAATCCAAATTATCCAAACACTATCAAAGAAAGAAATTGTCAGTCAAAAGATACAATCCGAGTAGTGATATTCTGAGTGAAACTACAGTTCTGCCTTTACAAAAGAAAAGTAAAACTACATCTGAGGCAACTGTAAACCCTTTCATTTCATCAAGAACACCCTTGTTACTTACAATGGGGGAAGACATTTTCTCAAATGAAGCTGAAAACACTGTCATGCGAGTAGACCAAGTTGAACAAGTTACAGTGCCTGCCATTGTTACGGCAGAAGAACTCTCACAGGTTGATAGGGATTTGCGAACTCCCATTGCACCACCACTGACCTTCCAAGAGGAGGCTAGGGTGATTTCTCCTACAGGTACAATGGAAGCAGCTATGGATAATGAGAGGAGTGATGTGAGGATTACTTCAAATCTGAGTGAAACACTAGCACGTGAGGTGAGTGATACTCAGAGAGCTATTGAAGTGAGAGCACACAATGACACAAATACTCTATCTCTTATGGCACAACTTGCTCAAATGAAAGACAGTTTTGCTCAAGCTGAAGAGGATAATAAGAACTTAAGATTTGATATGGATAACATGAGAACTATCCTCAACAACAAGATCAGTGCACTAAAGCTAACTCAATAACAAGCAATTGAAGACTCTGGAGATGTCACAGTGGCTCAAGATCTCATTATATCTTCAATGTCAAATCAGATTGAAGATATTCAGAATAACATGAATGAAAATCACTTGTCCACTGAACATCGTCTTAGTCAGATTGAAAGGCAGAATGCACACCAAGCAAAAGGGTTGACTCACTTGTATAACATCATTAGTAGAACCATCACTCCAACAGAAGAAGAAAGAAAGTTCTTTGAAGGTCAAGATGGAGGAGGTGATGGTGATGAACGTGACCCAAAGCCTGCTGATTTTGTTCCCTCTGTAGAGGATTCATCAACTAAAGGGGAGAAGTCAAGACATGGAGGAAGTTCAAGTAAAGGTGCTGATCAAGGTGATAGGAGAGATAAGGGGAAGAGGAAAGAAATGGGAAGTTCTGACATGCATGAAGAACCTGAAGATATTGAAGGTTACTACTACACAGGTGAACCAGATAGTATTGACTTGTTTGCCGATTTAAAGTTCACAGATGTGGGAGAAGTATTACCTAAACCAGATCTCAAGGAATGGGAAGATGAAATGCCCATAGACTCAGAAGCTGAAGCTGAACAGATACGTCTAGACTTTGAAGCTGAAGCAGAAATTGATAGACAAGAAGCTCAACTGAAATTAAGGGATGATAGGCTTAAAAAGAAATTGGACTTGATTGCTCATAAAGAAAAACTTCAAAAAGAGGAAGCTGCAGCAATGCAACGCCAACATGTACTTAAGGTACAAGCAAGGAAGACATACATCAGACTGAAAAGTGGTGACAAGTGGGAACGAGCTCAAAAAGCTATAGACTCACCACAAACTTCTGAATATGATGATCGTCGGCTAAGTGCTATTCTTGATGAATTTAAGAATTCAAATCCAATACATGAAGGGTATGTGAAAGCATTACAAACAGAAGTCGTCAGAATATCTTCTGCTTTTGAACCAAGAACCGATGAGTTAGTAATTTTCGTTGAATGTCATAATGTTGGAACACACCGAATGTCCCTTCAATTCTTTTATGACAGATATTTGATAGAACTCTGGGCTCTTAGACCAAAGGTAAGAACATCTTCTGAGTTGGGAATACTACTTCATGAAAAGTTCAAAAAGTTTGCTGAAAGAGCTGGACCGGAAGTGATAGAAGAGCCTAAGCAAGTGAAGTTTCTTAAGGGTGAAGTAATACATACAGTCAAACTTCAGACGAAAGATTTGTATGAGCACTCTGCTAAACATTTGGTATTTGTGGAGTACATTCTCAGAAATCACGGATTTACTTCTCAACTTAAACGGGAAACTGCAGATCATATCAAATCTTATGCTCAAACCAATTTGAAAGACTATGTAAAATTCAAAGGTAAGTTGAGGAAATCACTTGGAATCCCATTGGTACTTCCTACAAGGTTATCATCAAGGAAAGAACTTCTAGTTGATGCTGAGTTACATAAAAGTCTACCAGTTCTGAATGAAGAAGAAGAAGAAGAAGGGGAGTTCAGACCTGGAGGAAGTGAAAACTAAAGAACAACTCTACTTGTGATATTTTTAGAGCGTAGATAGAACAAGATAGCATAATTATTTTATGTGATCAGTCTAGAGGATCATCTATCTTGTATTTATCTTTTATGTTTGAATCTGGATAATGTTATATATGAACCAGAACTTGTTCATTATTTACTTAGCATTTAAAGTTTTATTCTTTACTTGTTTAATTGGGATTAGTTGAAGAATCCTCTAGGTATTTGCTTGTTATTGTCTAACAAACAAATAGGGGGAGATTGAAAGGCATATGACTCAGTGTATTTGTAGTTAGAGGATCCTAATCCAATTAAAGTAGTTTGTAATAAGTAAATAATATCAACTGTCACAGGAATCTCAAAAGGTGACAACTGTCAGAAGAAAAATCAACAAGTCAATCTATAGTTTTGATGTTTCACACTGAAGAAGATTCAGTTGCCTGATCAAGCGTCAGTGTAGCATTGAAGTACATGGATTTATTTTAAGGACATGGATTTCTATAAGTGATAAGAAACAGTATCAGTACAGAATGATTAAAGAGAGAGTGAAGAAAAGAAAAAGACCACAGTTTAAAGTCAAGATGAAGAACAGAGATTGGAGTTAGTCGTTCATGAACCAGACAGTACATCGAGTGTCAACAAAGATCCAGTGTATGTTCGTTATTATAATTACGTGGTCCACAGTGAAGTATTGACTATTAAAAGGAGTTGTATTAATTCTATTTTAATTAATCAAATCAAATAATTAATTTAATTAAATAAATTAATTCTATCAGAATTAATATATTTGTTAAAGTAATTATTAGATTAATTAAATCAGAATTAATCTGAAAAAAAGAAATAATTAATTAAGTGATTTTTCTAAATCATTTAGTTAATTATAATCTGAAAAATATGACAATATAACTATCAAAGGATAGTTATACCGATTGTTATATTCAGTTCAAAAGGATAGTCATACAAAGGGAATGGTTTGGACAGTCATATTCAGTTCAAAGTAATAGTCATACCGAAAGTCATATACAAGGGAAATGATTATTGGACAGTCATATTCAGTTCAAAAGGAGATAGTCATACCGAAAGTTATATTCAAGTCAAGTGGTTATTGGACAGTCATATTCAGTTTAATGGATAGTCATACCGAAAGTTATATTGGAATGATTAGTCTTATCCAATTCAACAGGCTGTCATGGATAGTCATACCGAAAGTTATATTTAAAGGGACAATCATATTTCTTTTAATGGATAGTCATACAGAATGTTATATTTGTGTTAATTGATTGTTATATCAATAAAACAACACAATATGACTATGGACGGGATATAAAGATCAGTAGCTGCAAAGAGGCAGTAGACAATTCATACACAAACTCCTCAAAATTCCAGCAGCTCATATCTCTCTCTCTCAAGCTTAAGAACACATACAAACACAATTCTGGAAATTCAAGTTCATCTCTTTTGTAATATTCTATCCGTTGAAACTTGTTTACTTGTTTACGTGTGGTTCTTGTATTACTAGCGAATTAAGTTTCCTAGTTCACAACTTGATATCTTGATTTTAATTAACTAAATTAGAAAAGTTCATGTCGAATTTTCTAATTAGTTATTAATTACTTGATAATCATTTGGATTGATTTTGTAACACCTATCAAGTTAATATATTGTTATATTCAACTTGAAATTTGTGTTGTATTATTCCGCTCAAATTTGTTTAAGTTAAATTTTATTTAAAGAACAAATTTCGATAAAATGGTATAGATTGTATTCAACCCCCCTTCTACAATCGTATCGGAACTAACAAAAAATGTTTCCAAAATTCCAAACAAACGACAGAAGATCCATAAAACATTTTCCTGAAAAATATTTTTCAACAAACTAACGCAACCTAAGAGATTTGAAACCAAGTCTTTTTCGTTAAAATTTTTGGGAAAAAAATTTCTCGAAAATTTAAATTCGTGAACTTTTTTGGCAAACAAATTGTTTTCTCTAGAATTTTTTTTTGAGAATTTTTCTTCAAAAGTTTTTCTCCAGAAAAAAGTTTCTCGAAAAAAAGGTTCTAGGGAAAAAATTCTCGTTAAAAGTTCTTCAGAAATATCCAAGTTACAAATTTTTTTTTTTTACGGTTGCAATATTTGCAACCGATTTTCACCCAGTTTTGTAATCTCATTTTCAATTTTAGATAGTATTTTTAAAATATTTTTTTAAAAATTAAGTACTTTTGTAAAATCCAAAAAAATATTGAGAAAAAAAAAAATTCTTAAACAAATTTTAGGAAAAAAATTTATCAAAAAATTTTTTTGAAAATAAATTTCTATGATATTCTGTTATTTTTCTATTACGAAAATATAAAACGAAAATTTGTTCGTTCTAAAAATATTTTTCCATATTTTAAAAGGGAAAATCATTTTCCAAAAATCATCACTTTTATTAAGGAAATTTTTCCTTCTTGAAAAATATTTTATTTTTTTTCAAAACTAAACAAACACAAAAAAAAATTAAAGAAGATTTCTAGATAGTCAAACATGCACGAAAATATAAAAAATTATTTTTCAAAGTTCAAACAAACGTCAAAAAATTCATTAAACATTTTTTTTTTCAATAAACGGAACCTAATAAATTTGAAACCAAGTCTTTTTAGTTAAAATTTTTTGTAGCAAGGTAAAATAAACTTTGTTTGGTCCGTACTTATTCCATCCACAATAAAATGTTAGAAAATAAAATTTGAAGTAGAATGTTGAAATATTATAATTCTTGAGTCTGCATTTAACTTAAAAAAAGGGGAAAAACACTTATGTTTTGCTAATATCAAACTGCGTCGTGTCGTTTCTTACGTGATGGTTAGGTGTTTCGGTGTTTAGCAATGTGAGTTCCCAGAGAGGTGTTAGACCATCTCCAACGGCATTAGGTATAATGATTAATTATAATAAGTGTTAGTTAAAATTTGTTGAAGCTGTAACACATTATGTTCCAGTGGTGTTAGCAATAATGGTTAGCTATAATTCAAAAACAATATTTTATTATTATTTTGGTTCACCTTTATCATTACTTCACCATGGATATAATTTAAATAAGGTAAAAATGTGACGTGGATATTTTAGATAATGGCTAAAGATTCAACAGATATAGAAGATGAAATAAAGGATATCTATAATTTTTGCTAAAAGATCTTGTGGTTGGAGGGGTATATTTTTTAGCTAATATGTATATTATAGTGCCACCTAGATTTTTTACCTAACAGGTAGTGGTTGTTGGAGATGCTCTTAGGCTCCTGTATTTATAAAAAAATTAGCTTATCATTCGTGTAAAATATGGATTATTTTTATTTTTTTAATTTATTTATAGTGTAGTATAATATTATAAATATTAATTTTAATATTTTATTAAAAGAATTTCAACCTTACATCTTTGTATATAATAATTTTTAGTATTAAATATAAAATAATATATTGTTGGCGGGAATTGAACCATAGACCTCTGTATATAACAACTTCTTTGTATACAATAATTTTTTTTTAGTAATAAATATAAATTGGGTAATATGTTCCTCCAGTTAATTTTAGGAAATTCTCCTAAAGTTAACCATTAAGATTGTGACACACATATGCACAATCATTAATGACCCTGCGTGGTCCTTTTAAATCAAAGAAAAAAATCTATCAAAACTACGTAGTTTTGATGGGTTAATTTTAGAAAATTCCCTACTGTAGGACCATTTTTCTAGTATAAATTAATATGTTGTTGGCGAGAATGGAACCTTAGACCTCTATATATACTAGCATTCTACCCGTGCTACGCACCGAATGGTAAAATTAATTTATTAATATAAACATATTATTTAAATCATAAATTAAAAAAATAATTTCATTAAAATTTAATTATAAAATATTCTTCAATTTATACCAATTGCATTAATATCAATTTTATTAAACAATTATCATAACATTCACATTCTCGTTCGAACATACAAAGCCCGTTTTCATTACTTTTCTTAATTTTTTTTTTAATTTGATTTCTCTCATTTTTTAGAATCTTTTAACCAAGTTCGTAAGTTTTTTACCCATATTTTAAGTTTGTTGTTTGGAAAATTTTAGTATACTATGTTAAAACCCGTGCGATGCATGGAATTTTTTTAATATTATATGATTTCTTTTCATTAGTTTGAAGTAAATTTTTTGAAAAATAAATTTTGGATGCTTAAATTTTTAAATGAGATGGTTTGATAATAATTATATAAACGTTATCCGTGATATTTCTAGAAAATAAGAAATTTTTTGGTTAGAAAATATAGAAAAGATTATAGGTTTAATTGAAAAAGATAATCAGTTAAATATTAGTAATAATAAAATTAATATTTTATTTTATTAAATAAACCCATGATATAATTGGAAAAAGAGAGGTTTTTGGTAGAGAAAATTGAAAATGTAACATGTTTTAAGTGAAAAAGGTAATTGATTAGTTTATAATAATTATAATTTAATTATGTTATTTTACTAAATTAAATTGCTCGTAATGTTTTTAGAAAAAAGAGAAATTAATGATTGTCCATTATATTTCTATAAAAAGAGGGATTTTAGTTAAAAAATATAGAAAAGATGTTATGTTTTAGCTAAAAAGGTAATTAGTTAATATTGTATTAAATAGAACCGCTAGTTAAAAAACTACTAACCTATCTTTTCTCTCTCTTTGGCTTAAGCATCTTCTTCTTTTTCTATCTGGTATAGCCGTCGGGGCTTTTACCGGATTTCCACCGGTGGAAAGCCCCAAAACCTTTCCTTTTCTTTGTATTTTCTTTCTCCTTTCAATAAATCTTATTTGTATTTTCGGATCTAAGGTTTTAAAGCCTTTTCCGATTTAGCCTTCAATTTTTTAGATCTCAATTTCACGGAGCTCCGGATTTCTCGATCTTCCAGGATTTTGTTCTCATAAGTGGTCCGAGTTATCTTGTTCGTGGGTTTGGACCCAGATTTAAGGATTGCTAAGGTTTTAGTTTGGTTTTAGTTTGTAACTTTATTTTGTAATTTCTTTTTAAAATTGTAAGATCGGTTTGTTTTGTTGTCTCACCTTCGTGTGAGTTTGGTATTGTCTCACCGCTTGTATGTGTGAGTTTGCTTTTGTCTCACCGTTTGTGTGAGTTTGGTGCTTCATTATATGATTTTGGAGGCTTGTTCGGAGATGGGTAAACACTTTGATGAAGTGTTAGTGTGTTACACACTTAGGTCTGCGAATATTGTAGCTCATTGCTTAGCGAGGGCGACATATTCTATGTCAGATCTTACGGGGTGGAATGTTTCTGCTCCAGATTTTATCATCTGTAAGCTTGAAATTTTTTAATGCAAGTACGAAATTTGTCAAAATAAAATAAAATAGAACCGCTCGTGACATAATTGGAAAAAGAGAGAGATTTTAGTTAGAAAAAAAATGAAAAATGTAACGTGAAAGTTAAAAATGTGACAGATGTGAAACATGTAATTGATTAGTTTATAGCAATCGTAATTTAATTATGTTATTTTACTAAATAAAATTGCTCATAAAATTTTTAGAATATGAGACATTGAAGTCGCCCATCTAGAAAAAATGGAATTTAATTAGAAAAAGAAAAGATGATAAGTTTTAGCTGAAAATGTAATCGGTTATTTATTAGTATTGTAATATTATTATTTTATTTTTATTAAAATTTTAAATGAGATAGTCTGATAATAATTATATAAATGTAATCCGTGATATTTCTAGAAAATAAGAAATTTTTTGTTAGAAAATATAGAAAAGATGATAGGTTTTAGTTGAAAAAGATAATCAGTTAATTATTAGTAATTATAAAATTATTATTTTATTAAATAAACCCGTGATATAATTGGAAAAGAGAGGATTTTGGTAGAGAAAATTGAAAAGAAAACATGTTTTAGGTGAAAAATGTAATTGATTAGTTTATATTAATTATAATTTAATTATGTTATTTTACTAAATAAAATTGCTCGTAATGTTTTCAGAAAAAGGAGAAATTAATGATTGTCTGTTATATTTATATAAAAAGAAGGAACTTAGTTAGAAACTATTAAAAAAATGATACGTTTTAGCTGGAAAAAGGTAACCAATTAATTATTGTATTAAATAGAACCGCTCGTGATATAATTAGAAAAATAGAAATTTTAGTTAGAGAAAATGGAAAAGATAACGTGAAATTTAAAAATGTTACATATGTGAAAAAAATAATTGATTAGTTTATAGCAATTACAATTTATTATGTTATTTTACTAAATAAAATTGCTTATAATCTTTTTAGAATATAAGACTTAAAAGTTGCCCGTGATATATCTAGAAAAATTGGAATTTAATTAGATAAAGAAAAGATGATAAGTTTTTGCTAAAAAGGTAATCGGTTATTAGTTAATACTGTAATATTATTATTTTATTTTTATTAAATTTTTTAATGAGATGGTCTGATAATAATTATATAAATATTATCTATGATATCTCTAGAAAATAAGGAACTTTTTTGTTAGAAAATATATAAAAAATGATAAGTTTTAGTTAAAAAAGATAATCCGTTAATTATTATTAATTATAAAATTATTATTTTATTTTATTAAATAAACATGTGAAATAATTGGAAAAGAGAGAATTTTGGTAGAGAAAATTGAAAAGGTAACATGTTCTAGGTGAAAAAATTATTTGATTAATTTATAGTAATTATAATTTATTTATGTTATTTTACCTAATAAAATTACTCGTAATATTTTTAGAAAAAGGAGAAATTAATGATTGTCCATTATATTTCTAGAAAAAGAGTGATTTTAGTTAGAAAATATAGAAAAGATGATACGTTTTACCTGAAAAAGGTAATTAGTTAGTTAATTATTATATTAAATAGAATCGCTCGTGATATAATTGGAAAAAGAGATATTTTAGTTAGAAAAAATGGAAAAGGTAACTTGAAAGTTAAAAATGCGTCATATGTGAAAAAGACAATTGATTAGTTTTTAGCAATTACAATTTAATTATGTTTTTTACTAAATAATATTGCTCATAATGTTTTTAGAATATGAGACATTAAAGTTGCCCGAGATATATCTAGAAAAATTGGAATTTGATTAGAAAAAATAGAAAGATAATAAGTTTTTGCTGGAAAGCTGACCATTTATTTATTAGTATTGTAATATTATTATTTTATTTTTATTAAATAGAATTGCCCGAGATATAATTGAAAAAAATAGAGGTTTTAGTTAGAAAAAAGAAAAAAGATAACGGTTTTGGCTGAAAAAGTAACCACCCGTGATATAATTTGGAAAAAGACATATTTTAATTAGAAAAAAAGGGAAAAGAGAAAATATAACATGTTTGGCTTAAAAAGTTAATTGATTAGTTAATAATAATTATATTATAATTATTTTATTTTATTAAACAAAATTGCTCGTAGTGTTTTTTAAAAAGGAGAAATGAAAGGCATATGACTCAGCCTATTTGTAGTTAGAGGATCCTAATCAACTTAAACCAAATTGTAATAAGTAAATATACATATGAACTGTCACAGGAATCTCAAGAAGTATTATCTGTCAGAAGAAAGAAGAAAAGTCAATCTATAGTTTTGATGTCGTACACTAGAAGACGATTCAGTTATCTGATCAAGCCCCAGTATAGCATTGAAGTGAATGGATTCATTTGAACAGTGACAGAGATTTTTCGAGTGATAGTTTGAATGTCAGTTACAGTACAAGAGAATTGAGAGAAGAAACAAACCACAACCTAAAGTCAAAAGTGAAGAAGCATCATTGAAGTTAGTCGTTCATGAACCAGACAGTACATCGAACGTCAACACAAGTCAGTGGTAATTCTTTATTACCTTCAGTGGTTTGTAAGAATTAAATTAATTATTTATTGATTTAATTAAATTCATTTATAATTGATATAAATCATTTAGTTGATTTAATTAAATGAATTAATTCTAGAAGAATTAATTTATTTATTAAATTAATTATTGTATCAATTAAATATGAATTGGTTAATCATTAATTAATTAAATGGATCAATATGACTTAAATATAGAAGACTGGATTATGTCTTGGTGAAGTAAAGATTCGGTATGACCTAATTTAAGTCATACCGACAGATTTCAGATTTATGTCTTACCGAGCCATTCAAGATTATGTCTTACCGACCTGATTAAGTCATACCGACTTCCTGCCAGCTGTGTTAAGTCATACCGAACTTCTGTTAAGTCATACCGACAAGGTTAATGTCTTAATGGAGGTTTGTGTAAGTCTTAATGAAGAAAAATCAAGTCTTGGAAGCAGTTTAAGTCATGCTGGAGCAGTTAAATATCCTACAGAAAGCTAGCAAGACTTATGATTGATACAAAAGAACAGAACACAGCAGATTAAGTCATAACCGAGAAACACAGGAGAAAAACATTCTATCCAGAACAGAATTTTCTCTCAAGAACACCAAGAACACCAAAGCTTAAACAATTCCCAGAAATTCAAGTTCTTCACCTTTGTAATATTTTATCCGCTAGAACTTGTCTACTTGTGATTCTTGTACTACTAGCGAATTAAGTTTCCTAGTTCTTATCTTGATTATTATTAACTAAATTAGAAAAGTTCATGTCGAATTTTCTAATTAGTTATTAACATCTTGATAAGTTGTTATACTGATTTTGTAACACCACATCAAGTTAATATACAGTTATATTCAACTTGAAAAATTGTGTTAAATAATTCCGCACAAATTTGTCTTTACTAAATTTTCTTTAACAGACAAATTTCGATAAAAAGGTAAAGATTGTATTCAACCCTCCCTTCTACAATCTTATCGGACCTAACAATTGGTATCAGAGCTTATTGATTGATACACAAATCAAAGATCCCATTTTACTCGATTAAAAATCATCCCCGAATTTTTTAACTCTCTTAAAAAATTCATCATGTCTTCTAAAGTTGGAACTGTGAAAATTCCCATATATGACAAAAACAGTTATGATATGTGGAAGAACAAAATGTTAATGTTTCTCGAGGTTGCAAATCCTAAATACATGAAAGTCTTATCAGAAGGACCAATAATACCTTTTGGATTAATTCCTGAAGTTGTTACTGATGGAAAAGTTGTTGCCCCTGCAAAGTTTGTACAAAAAGATTCTTCTGAATTCACTCTTGTTGAAAGAGAAGAAGCTGGAATTGACATTAATTTAAGACTGATTTTAATAGATTCTCTAGACTCTGTAATGTACAGTCATGTGATTAACTGCAAGACAGCAAAGCACATGTGGGAAACCATTGAAACTGTGAATGAAGGAACAGAGGAAGTTAGGGAGAATCGTCTAGAAATCCTGACATCTGAGTATGAACACTTTCGATCAGCATACAATGAAAGTATTCAAGATGTGTTTGAAAGATATAACAAACTTGTCAACAATTTACAGATGCATGGCAAGTACTACACTCAGAAAGAGATCAACAGAAAATTTCTATTGTCAATGCCTGTTCATCTAGAACATAGGATTACAGCTATCAGAGAGTCGAGGAATCTAAGTGAAATTACTGTAGAAAGACTCTTTGGCATTTTAAAAACCTATGAACTGGAACAATCTCAACAAAAGGAGATTTATGGAAAAGGAAGAGTTGCTAATACTTCCACAGCTCTTATTTGAGAACAAACAGGAAGTGGAAGATAAGGTTCTTCAACCTTGTAGTGTTGACAGTGGCAAGCTTGAAGTTGAAGTTGGTCAAACGAATGCTAGTCCAGATGAAGGAGACTTCTATTCGTTAGAAGAACTAGATCAGTTGGAAGATGAGTCCATGGCTTTGTTGGTAAGGAAATTCAGTAACTTCAGATTCAGGAAGAATCCCAAGTTCAGGTACAAATCTAACTATAACAGGTTCCAGAGAGGAGGTTCTTCATCCTCAAGTAACAGAGGAGGTTACAAAACTGGAACAGTTGACAGAAGTAAAATTAGATGCTACAACTGTAATGAACTTGGACATTTCGCAACTGAATGTCAGAAGCCAAAACAAAACCAAAGAAAAGACTTTGGATCTGAGAAGAAGAAGACAGGTAAAGCCTATGTGGCTGCTGGAAAGAGTTGGGATGATACAGACTCTGAAGATGAAGAGTATGGCAATCTTGCCCTGATGGCAAAATCTGATAACTCTAGTGGTACTTCATCTGAGGTATCATGTACTGAAACTCAATATATTTATCAACTTAGTGATTCACTAGGTAATGCTAATAGAGAGATTGAAAGGATCAATTTGTTAAATACAGATCTTAGAAATCAATTATCAGAATTACACGATGTACAAAATTGCCATGATATACAAAAATCAGAAATAAGAATTCTAAAAGAACTTGAGAGGTCTCTATCGTTGATAGTGGTTCAACAACGTGAGAAAATAGCTGAACTAGAAATAAAGGTAGTGCTACTTCTAATTCATGTAAAGTGGCTAAAGAGTTGTTTAACCAACAAGCTATTAATCAAACCGTAGGAATTGGGTTTGATTATAATAAAGCTATTGGACGAAAAAGCATTATCACCCCTAATCGTGTCAGTGCTGTAGAAAGGGGTATACCAATAGTGCTTAAAGGTGTTAGTAACCCACTCTTTAAGACATCCATAGCAGAACCTTTGGATACAACATCTTTAATCATTAAGGAAGAGATGCGCATTGAGGATTTAGCTAATGGCGTAGTCTTAGAAAGTAATCAAGTTGTTAAAAATGATGAAGATAGAAAATCTGTGTTTAAGAAAATAGAAAGAGTTGGTGAGTCTACTAGTTCCTTGAAAACTAGTAGTAGAAGCAACAACATGAATAAATGCAACAACATATCTACCATGCATGCTATTCCTGTTATTGATACTGCTCATAAGAAATGCAATGCTGTTAATTGCATGTCTTGTGCTTTTAATATAATGTCTGCTTACTTTAACGGTAATCATGCATGTGTTGATAAGAATGTTCCTAGACAACATATGAGCAAAAATAAACATGTTAGATCCAGGACTGTAACACCACCTAATTCTAAGACTAGGACTCCAAGTCCTTCTCAGGATATGGTAAAGACATGGTTACCCAAGCTAAAACCAAAACAAGTTAAAGCTATTTACAGGGTTAAATGTCCAGTACCTGAAGTAAATGTTGTTAAAATAAAAAGTGTTGCTTTGCCTGATAAAGGTCAATTCTTTAAGTACTCTGGACCCAATCAAATTTGGGTTCCGAAGAAAGTCTAACCAATTTGTCATTGCAGGGTTTAAAACAGGTTGAACGAGTCATGTGGATTATGGACAGTGGATGTTCAAGGCATATGACCGGAGAAAGAGCCCTGCTGACAAATGTGGTGGAGAAGGCCGGCCCAGTCGTTACTTTTGGAGATAACAGCAAAGGTAAAACTGATGGATATGGAAGATTAGAAGCTGGAAATGTTATCGTTGAAGATGTCTCTCTTGTGAACGGCCTTGAGCACAATTTGCTCAGTATTAGTCAATCTGTGACAAAGGTTATGAAGTTCATTTCAACAAGAAGAATTGTCTAATATCACACAAGAGAAATGAAAGGCCGCAGTTGACTGGAGTAAGAAAAGGAAACTTGTACATAGCCAATATGAACTCTGGAAGCACAGAAGAAATTAGATGTTTTTATTCAAAGGCATCCACTGATGAAAGTTGGTTATGGCACAAGAAACTTTTTCACCTAAACTTCAAAACAATGAATTCTATAGTTAAAAGAGAATTGGTGAGAGGTTTACCTTCGATTGAATTTACCCAGGAAGGTCTATGTGATGCTTGTCAAAAAGGAAAGTTAAAAAGGGCAACTCACAGGAGCATTAACACATCATCAATAACTGAACCATTACAACTTCTCCATGTGGATTTGTTTGGTCCAGTTAGTGTGATGTCTATGTCAAGAAAAAGATATGCTTTAGTGATTGTTGATGATTTCTCAAAATTCACATGGGTACTATTTCTGAACTCAAAAGATGAAACTCCACAACTGGTAGTTGATCACATTAAGTTAATTGAGTTGGACCTTATTCGTCCAGTAAGAGCTATAAGGTCAGATAACGGAACTGAATTCAAGAATGCAGTTCTGAATGACTTTTGCACTGAAAAGGGTATAACTAGACAGTACTCGGCTCCCAGAACTCCTCAACAAAATGGAGTAGTTGAAAGAAAGAATAGAACCTTGATTGAAGCTGCACGTACTATGCTAAGTGAATCAAGGCTTCCATTGAGCTTTTGGGCTGAAGCTGTCAACACTGCATGCTATACCCAGAATCGAACACTTATCAATAAAGACTTAATGAAGACACCATATGAAGCTCTACATGACAAGAAACCAACTCTCAAGTACTTCCATGTATTTGGGACAAAATGCTTTGTGCTGAAAGAAGGAAATGATCAAGGTGGTAAATTTGAAGAAAAAGCACATGAAGCAATATTTATTGGTTATACTAGAAGAGCCTACAAGGTGTATCTTATTGATCAACACAAAACTATGGAAAGTGTCAATGTTACATTTGATGACACAAAACTCCCAAGTATCCAAAATGAAGATCCATCTGAAAAGCTTAAGTTTGATGACATGTCAGACTCAGATTCAGATGATGACAATCAACCTGACGTTGTTGATGATAATAATAATCCAAATGTTGGTGGTAATGATCAAGTTGATGCTGGTGAAAACAATGATAATTTTCAAGACACCACTGATACTCTTGAACCATCAATAAGTCAAACTGGCAACAACTCAGGGGGAGATAATGAAGGGTCAACAAGTCATACTCAACATCATACTGAAGGACAAGGCGAATCGTCAAGATCAATTCTTCCCAGACAAACTGCTTGGAATAGAGCTCATCCTTTTGAGCTGATTCTTGGTGATCCAGATGTTGGTGTGAAAACAAGAAGAGCTTATCAGAATCAATGTAACTATTCTGGGTTCTTGTCTGTCATGGAACCTAAGAAAGTAGAAGAAGCTCTATCTGATCCTGATTGGGTGATTGTTATGCAAGATGAACTCAATCAATTTAAGCAACTAGAAGTATGGAAGCTGGTACCTAGACCTAAAGATAGAAAAGTGGTGGACACAAGATGGGTATTCAGAAACAAACTAGATGAAGATGGCACTGTGATAAGAAACAAAGCAAGACTGGTAGCTAAAGGTTATTCTTAAGCTGAAGGCATTGATTATGACGAGACCTATGCTCCAGTGGCAAGACTTGAGGCCATCAGAATATTCTTGGCATTTGCATCCTAGTTAAGATTCAAAGTTTATCAAATGGATGTCAAGAGTGCGTTTCTGAATGGTAAGCTAGATGAAGAAGTGTATGTAGAACAGCCCCTGGTTTTGAAGATCAAGATCATCTGGACTATGTCTACTTTCTTTACAAAGCTATCTATGGTATTAAGCAAGCCCCAAGAAAATGGTATGACACTCTCTCTGAATTTCTATTAGAAAATGGTTTTATAAGAGGTGTCATAGACAAAAAGCTCTTCACTAAAAGACATAAGAATGATATAATACTAGTCCAAGTCTATGTGGACGATATTATATTTGGGTCTACTAATGAGCTTCTATGCAAGAAGTTTTCTAAGTTAATGCAGGGTAGGTTTGAAATGAGCATGATGGGAGAACTGAAATTCTTTCTTGGATTACAAATAAGTCAGAGACAAGATGGAATATTTATTTGTCAATCCAAGTACATTAAGGAGCTCCTCAAGAAATATCACATGGAGGAGTGCTCATCAGCAAAGACACCATCAACTATAGCTGTCAAAATTGGTTTATGTGAAAGTTCGGCCAAGGTAGATATCACAGGCTATAGAGGTATGATTGGCTCATTGCTTTACCTAACTGCTAGTAGACCAGATATAATGTTTGCCACATGCTTGTGTGCAAGGTTCCAAGCGAACCCTAAAGAAATCCATCTCACTGCTGTCAAAAGAATCTTAAGATATCTAAAGGGTACGCCTAATTTAGGCATCTGGTACCCTAATGAATCTGGTTTTACTTTAATTGGATATACAGATTCTGACTATGCAGGAAGTGTTGTAGACAGGAAAAGTACATCTGGGAGTTGTCAATACTTAGGTGGAAGATTGGTATCCTGGTTCAGTAAGAAACAGCAAACAGTTTCCAACTCTACAGCCGAAGCTGAATATATAGCTGCTGGAAGCTGTTGTGCTCAGATCTTATGGATTATGAATCAATTAATGGACTATGGCATTGTATTGGAAAATATCCCTATTTTATGTGATAATACAAGTGCCATAGCAATCGCCAGCAATCCTATGCAGCACTCAAGGACAAAGCACATTGACATAAGGTATCATTTTATAAGAGAGCATGTAATGAATGGTACAGTGCAACTACTATTTGTAGGCTCTGGAGATCAAACTGCAGATATTTTTACTAAGTCGCTTAATGAATCCTCATTCACTAAAATTGTTAGTGAATTGGGTATGTTAAACAGTCCTAGTAATTAATACTGTTAATATCTGAAGTTTGATCTTTAATAATTTTACAAGTGATTATTTTGTGAATATTTGTTATTTGAAATCACTTGTATAATTATTTTACCAACTGATTTTCTTACTTGTTTAGTTATTTTTCACTCTGTTTATTCATATTATTTAATACTTCATACTTCTGTATTTTTAGAATATTTGTAGATATTTATTTCTATTTTAATAATTATTTTATCAGATGTTTTGTAGTGTTTGTCCTGTTAATATTGCTTTGTTTTCGTTAATAGGATAGCATATGGTATTTATAATTATTTTTATTATTTGTTTAATTTTCTATAATATTTTTATTATTTTTATAAGTTAATTGTATATTTTAGTGTGTTTTTAATGTTTGTTTAAAGTAAATATGACTTAAAATTAGGTAAAACTCTCAATATGACGTATAAGAAAATCGATATGACTTAAACAGGTTAAGTCTTACCGAGTTTCTGTCAGATTAAGTCATATTCTCGAGTCTGTTAACATTAGGTCTTACCGAGTTATTAAGTTTAGGTCTTATTCGATAGATTTTAAGTCTTATTTGGTTTCTAATTTAAATCTTATTTAGTTAAGTCTTATCGGTAGTTTTTAGATTAAGTCTTATGTCTTAATTAGTTTAGGTCTTACTGAATAATATTTAATAAGTCTGTACCGTTAAGTCTTAATCACTTGTATATTATTAAGTCTTATTTGGAGTTTTTAGTCATGTTAAGTTTAAGTTATTTCTAGATTTAAGTCTTAATCACAGTTAGTATATATATAGCAGGTAACAGTTTTAAGTTTTATTAGTTAAGTCTTGTTAGTTATTTTTAAGTCTTATTCGTCTAACTATTATATATATAGTAGTTAGAAGTGTTAAGTCATTTTTAAGTTTATGTCTTTCTCTCAAGTTAAGTCTTAGAGAACTAAAGTGATACATACATATATACACGAACTACAATCGAATTGCTGCCCGATTTTTTACTGTTAAACTCAATCAAAATCACGATTCAAGAACCCAGAACGATTCTCTGTCTAATTATCTACAAATCGATAGTTTAATCGACTGATTTGGATCGATTTTTAGTGTTCTTATTTTCGAAAAATCGATTTTTCGATCTGAATTTCAGGGAGTTTGGTTTTGATTTTACAAAAACTAAAAATATACGTGTGTTCGTGTGTGTAAGGAGATCATTGTGTGAAATTTTCAGAATTTTTGAAGAACTTTTAATTATTTCGAATTTTTTAATTAATTATTAATTCGAAAAATTAATTTTTAAATCATTATTTTGTAAAATCTGAAATTTTCAAAGAAATTAAATCTTGATTAAAATGGCTGATCGATTTGAAATTATTAAACATAATTTAATCGGTTATTTTGATCCAGAAAAATGTTCAGTTGAACGTTTTCGATCGTGGATTCGATTTTTAAATGAAAATTCACTGGTTCGCACTGCTTTGAGCTTGGATGCTCCATTGAAAATTGAACCTTTGCGAATCATGTGTACTACTGCTGTCATTTCTAATGATAACAGATCATTTGTCTTCTCTGTAGGAGACAATCAGTACACAGTGAATGAAAATACAATAAATACGGTCTTAAATTTTTCAACTGACAATTTCGAAGAGTTACCATCAGATCAAGAATTGATAAATTTTTTGAATGGTATATTCTATCAAGACAGTCCTGATCAAACTGTCTGGAATAAAAAGAACTTCGTTCAGGAATGGGACTATCTGTTTGACACATTAGCTAGAGTCTTTGCCAATTCTACTAAAGGAAACTTCGGGGTATTACCATCCTTCTTGCAGCATATTGGATATGCAGTTGCACACAACCGAAGAATTAATATTGGTAGACTACTGTGTGTTCCGATGGTTAGAAGAATCATTAATGCAAAGAGGAATTTTGATAATGGACAAAAAGTATCATGTTATTATCCAAGATTCCTGTCATTGATTTTTAATCATCTGGTGGAACTAGAAAACCAAGCCCAATTCCTGAATGGAGTATCACTGGTGTCAGGTAAACCTACTACCAGATTGTTCACTGAGTACAACAACAAGCCTAAATTCTCAAACATACATGTAGTTGTCACCCAATACATGTCAAACTATATACAACTACCTGTCATTGAACCTGTACCAGAACCTGAACAACCTGAACAAAACCCTGAACCACCAGTGGAAAACATACTTGTTGATAATGAAGATCAAGGGAATCAACGAGTTGAACCTGCTCAGCAAATTGTTCCTCAGCCAGCTGCACTTGCTGTTGAACATCCAGTGCAAGAAACTGCATCTGTCCCTGAACCTGAATTAGATCAACCAATCTTATCAGAGACTGTTGCAGAATCAGCTGACCAGGTATTGCCTTCTGTTCCTCAAACTACTACTTCTCAATCTATTTCTGGAACCCAAGTGGTTGGTAGGTCTGACCAAGGGGTTTTAGTACCACAACCTCTAACCAAGGTCGTAAAGCCAAATACTCAATCAACAAAACTCATAGCTTTTCACTCCAGAAAGAAATTGCAAGTTAAAAGAAGTCGAATCAGTAGTGGTAGTATGAGTGAACCCACAGCTCTGCCTCTAGAAAAGAAAAGTAGAACTCAAATTGAGGCAACTGTAAGCCCGTCTATATCCTCCCAACAGGATATGGAAGTTGATATGGCCGTTACACAGTTACTAGAATCATCTTCTCAACAGGATGATTCTATTGAAATTCGCCATAGGGCCGTGGCACCTTGTAGTGAGTCAAGCACACCCCTATTACTCACAATGGGGGAAGACATACCTGTAGATGAGTCTCAGGACACACTGCAAGGAGAGCACGTAGAAAATATGACAGTACCTACCATAGTTACGGTAGAAGGGCCTTCACAGGCTTTAGAGGGAAATCTTGGTTCTCAGCCAACTTTAATAGAACCATCATCTCCCCTCCCAGGACAAACACTCCTGGCTCTCTCAAGGGATTTTCCACTCGCAGTTTCGACTGGAGAAAGTGGAAGGCAACTTGATCAATCTACTACTGAAGCAATTCAGTCAATAATTTCAAATGTTCAAGTAGATTTGATTAAGGAAAGGGATTTGCGAACTCCCATTGCACCACCACTGACCTTCCCAGAGGAGGCTAGGGTGATTTTACATGCAGGTACAACTTTGAAAGCAGCTCAGGAAACTGAGAGGAGTGATGTGAGGAATACTTTAAAATTGAGTAAAACACATGCACTTCAGATGAGTGGAACTCAAAGTGAAAGTCAGGTGAGCGCACACACTGACACATACACTCTCTCATTGATACAAAAAATACAAATTCTGGAAAAGGAACTGGAAGCAAGTAAAGCTGAAGCAAGATTACTTCGAGTACAAGTGGATGAACGGTCTTCTCCATCCACCTCTGTTGATACTCAACTTACTTCGATAAAAGACGACATCAACAACTTGAAGACATCCTTCACTAATAAAATGAACACTCTCGAACTCTCTTATGAAAAAGCTCTTGATGACTCTGGTGAGGTCACTGTTGCACAAGATAGAATAATTGCTGAAATCTCCACCAAGGTTGATAATCTACAGGAAGAAGTACATGAAAATCAGCGTTCTACTGATTTTTGACTGGCTCAAATTGAGAAGCAAAATGCACATCAAGCTAAAGGATTAAGGCATTTATTTAATCTGTTAAGTCAAAATCGCACACCAACAATTGAAGAAAAAGAATTCTTTGCAAGAACAGGTGGTGATGATGATGAGCGAGATCCTGGAGCTGGTGCAACTGGTAAATCTGTAGAGGATTCCTCAACTAAGGGGGAGAAATCACAACAACAACCAAAATGACAAGGAGAGAAAGGAGAACAATCTAAAGAAAGAAAGGGAGGAGATAAATCTGATAAAGATAAAGATCATAGTGAAGACAGGAGGAATAAGGGGAAGAAGAAAGTTGTTGTAGATGATCAAGTCAAAGACACAGATTATTACTACACGGGTGAACCGGATAATTTTGATGTTTTTGATGACTTTGATTTTTCTGATGAAGGTGAAGAATTGCCTGAACCAGATTTCAGTCACTGGGAAGGAGAAAAACCAGTGACATCTGAATATGAAGCTCAACAAGTAGAGAGAGAATCTGAAGAGTTATTTGCTCAGTGGGAAGCTAATTTGATGATGAGAGAAGAAAAGCTTCAAAAGTCATTAGAGCAAATTGCATGAAATGAAGAGCTTCAGAAAGCTGAACAGCAAGCACTACAACGATTACATGCTATAAATGTTCAGAAGAGAAAGACATATGTCAGACTCAAGAGTGGTGACAAATGGGAACGTGCTCAAAAAGCAATTGATTCACCTCAGAGTTCTGATTATGATGATCGTCGTCTTGGAGAAATTCTCGAGGAATTCAAACTGGCAAATCCAATTCATGATATGTATATAAGGGCCTTAAAAGTAGAAGTCATCAGGATAACTACTGTATTTGACCCCAGATCTGATAAGCTAGTAACATTTGTGGAATGTCATAATGTTGGAACTTTCAGAGTATCTATTCAGTTCTTTTATGACAGATCGCTGACAGAGATTTGGGTACTTAGGCCTAAGGTAAGAACATCTTCTGAGCTAGGTGTTTTGCTACATGAAAAGTTCAAAGAATTTGCTGAAAGAGCTGGACCAGAAGTTATTAAGAATCCTCCACAAGTAAAATTTCTAAAGGGAGAGGTACTTCATTCTATCAATCTTCAGACAGATGAGTTATATGAACATCATGCAAAACATTTGGTATATGCTGAATATGCCCTCAGTAATCATGGATTCTTGACTGAAGAAAAGGTTATAGCTGCAGATCACCTTCGATCCTATGCACAAACGAATATAACAGATTACAATAAATTTCAAGGTGAATTGAGAAAGAAGCTTGGAATTCCTTTAATCTTACCTCAAGGGTTGTCATCAAGAAGAGAGCTTATTGTTGATTCTGATTTGCACAAGAAACTTCAAGTCACAGATGAGCCAGAAGAAGGAGAATTCAGAAGGGAAGACAACTGAAGAAAAAGAATTGCTCTACATGTTATATCTTTAGAGCTTAGATAAATCTTGATAGGAATTTGTATTATATGATCAGTCTAGAGGATCATCTATCTTGTATTTATCTTTCATGTTTGAATCTGGCAAATGTTAAATATAAACCAGAACTTTTTTTCATATTTACTTAGTATTTAAAGTTTTATCTTTCATTTGGTTAAGTTGGATTAGTTGAGGTATCCTCTAGGAATTTGCTTGTTATTGTCTAACAAACAAATAGGGGGATATTGAAAGGCATATGACTCAGCCTATTTGTAGTTAGAGGATCCTAATCAACTTAAACCAAATTGTAATAAGTAAATATACATATGAACTGTCACAGGAATCTCAAGAAGTATTATCTGTCAGAAGAAAGAAAAAAAGTCAATCTATAGTTTTGATGTCGTACACTAGAAGACGATTCAGTTATCTGATCAAGCCCCAGTATAGCATTGAAGTGAATGGATTCATTTGAACAGTGACAGAGATTTTTCGAGTGATAGTTTGAATGTTAGTTACAGTACAAGAGAATTGAGAGAAGAAACAAACCACAACCTAAAGTCAAAAGTGAAGAAGCATCATTGAAGTTAGTCGTTCATGAACCAGACAGTACATCGAACGTCAACACAAGTCAGTGGTAATTCTTTATTACCTTCAGTGGTTTGTAAAAATTAAATTAATTATTTATTGATTTAATTAAATTCATTTATAATTGATATAAATCATTTAGTTGATTTAATTAAATGAATTAATTCTAGAAGAATTAATTTATTTATTAAATTAATTATTGTATCAATTAAATATGAATTGGTTAATCATTAATTAATTAAATGGATCAATATGACTTAAATATAGAAGACTGGATTATGTCTTGGTGAAGTAAAGATTCGGTATGACCTAATTTAAGTCATACCGACAGATTTCAGATTTATGTCTTACCGAGCCATTCAAGATTATGTCTTACCGACCTGATTAAGTCATACCGACTTCCTGCCAGCTGTGTTAAGTCATACCGAACTTCTGTTAAGTCATATCGACAAGGTTAATGTCTTAATGGAGGTTTGTGTAAGTCTTAATGAAGAAAAATCAAGTCTTGGAAGCAGTTTAAGTCATGCTGGAGCAGTTAAATATCCTACAGAAAGCTAGCAAGACTTATGATTGATACAAAAGAACAGAACACAACAGATTAAGTCATAACCGAGAAACACAGCAGAAAAACATTCTATCCAGAACAGAATTTTCTCTCAAGAACACCAAGAACACCAAAGCTTAAACAATTCCCAGAAATTCAAGTTCTTCATCTTTGTAATATTTTATCCGCTAGAACTTGTCTACTTGTGATTCTTGTACTACTAGCGAATTAAGTTTCCTAGTTCTTATCTTGATTATTATTAACTAAATTAGAAAAGTTCATGTCGAATTTTCTAATTAGTTATTAACATCTTGATAAGTTGTTATACTGATTTTGTAACACCACATCAAGTTAATATACAGTTATATTCAACTTGAAAAATTGTGTTAAATAATTCCGCACAAATTTGTCTTTACTAAATTTTATTTAACGGAAAAATTTTGATAAAAAGGTAAAGATTGTATTCAACCCCCCCTTCTACAATCTTATCGGACCTAACAAGAAATTTTAGTTAGATCAAATATAAAAGATATTTTATTTTATCAAAAAAAATGCTCATAGTGTTTTTAAAAAATAAAAATTTTAGTTAGATCAAATATAAAAGATATTGTATTTTACGTGAAAAATGAAATTATTTAGTTATTAAAAAATATAAAAGATAATATGTTTTACTTGAAAAAGAAAATTGAATTAAAGAAGAAATTTTAGTTAGATAAAATATAAAAGATATTGTACTTTACTTGGAAAAAAAATTATTTGGTTATTGAAAAGATAATATATCTAACCTGAAATAGGGAATTGATCAGTTAGTAGAATGAATTTTATCTGTAATTGAGTATTGTTAAATAAGTAAAATCAACAGGTATCGTACCGGTTGACCGACCAAACTTTCAATGTTTCGGCTTTTATATAATAGTATAGATTTAAATGAGCAGTACAGTAGGTTTATATAATTTTTATTAAATTAATACATTGAAAATATTTGCATGGGTCCCGATCAATTTTTGGAATATATATTAAAAATTCATAAAATTTATTTCTAACGACCGTTATAAATTATTAGATTGTCTTTTAGCGATATGAGAAAGGATCAATACTGTGCAAATTCATTAAACGAACGTAGTTATGATTAAAAAAAACTTTCATCTAATCTAATTTCCAATGTATTTGTTCAATATAATTTTTACAAATTTTATGTTATTTTATTAGTGAAGTGATTTACTATTGTAAAATAGACATTATCAACTAACCAAACAAATCCAACATATCTCATTTTTTGAGTAAGATATGACTATTAGAGTTTATAGTTATAATTTGAAATTATTTTATGTAATATTTTAGATGTAAGACATATAATTTATTTATTTGTATTCAAATATTTCATTAGAAATAATCAATACTAATTTATTAATTGGAACTTCTATTTCTCAATTTCAAATTTTATTGATATATTTAAGATGTGTTTTTCTTTACGTTACATAGATTTTTCATTTATGTTGTATACAAAGAAATATTTTTTTTACATATATTAAATTTTACTAAGTATGTTAAATCGTATAATACATTATGTTTGACCACTTAATTTAATCATTTTAATTTTTATTTATTGTATAAATAATATTAATATTGTTTGCGTGTAGCAATTATTTTAATTTTGGCTACATTATTATTAATTTAGGATTTAAAAAAATAGATCTAATCTGAAATCCGATGAATTTGGTTTTGGATATTGTGTTTTGGATTTGGATTTATTTTTAAAATCCAAAAATGTTTGGAATGGATTTGGATTTTACGAAATTCGGATCAAACCCAATCCTTTATCATCTCTATGCGTAAAATAAGATATTTGAAAATGAGTATCACCTATCTTTTTTTTATTTGATTAACATGTTAAAATAGAAAACTATAGAACATGAAACTAAAATAAAATGTGTAATATATAAACACGTAATCACATTATCATATATATGTTCTTTTAATTTAATTATCGGGTTAAAAACATGAAATTCATTTTCTTTTAACCGTGAGTATATTTTTTGACATATATTAAAAGAAAGTGCTAACGTAGATCTAAAAAATAATTTATGTTGTGTACATTCATGCCAACTGATTAAATCATTTAATATTTTTTGTTGTTAATATATATCTCTGTTTGTTTAGAATCTATCTACCAATTTATTAATTTTTTTAATTATATTTAAGATTTTGTTGATATTAAAAATAAATATTCTTAACCAACCAATCAAATTTGATATGTCTGCTCCTAGATTAGGATATGAAAATTCTATATCATTACTTGAATTCAAGAATACAAAATTAAAATGGGCACCTTTTATTGAAAACTATATATAATTTATATGTATCAACCTATCTAGTTATCAATAATAATGATTTTTTAACGACCGCTATAGCTGTTTCTTTCTCTCCCCCTCTCCCAAAAATACTAAACTAAAATGTAGGGGCCGACATTTGCACTTTGGTTGATGGTAAGGCCCTTTTTATTTTATTTTTCTTGATTTTACTTTGTTTTTCAATAATTTTCTCTTTTTATTAAGAGTCTAGTATCACGTTAGTGGGTTTTATCTACTGATATATTGGATTTTGTACTTCCTCTTTGTGAATGATAACTCCCATTTATTTTCCTTGATTTTACTTCGTTTTTCAATAAATATATCTCTTTCTTGAGGGTGTAGTACCCCGTTAGTGGATTTTGTCTATCCATATATTGAGTTTTGTTCTTTCTCTTTGTGAGAGTATGTTCCATTATTTGGCATTCGGGATCTTAGATCTACATGATTTTGTTATATTGGTTTATTGATTTAGATAGTATGGAATCACAGTTATGCTCAGTTGTTCGAATACGTCCTCACAAATCACATATGTATTTCCCTCACGATTAGAATAAATTGTTATATTATTTTGCCAAAAAGGCTATATATTTCAATGATATAAGCGAGGGATGTACCATAATTTAAGATCTGATCAACGATTATATTATAAAATATAGAAAAAATAGACTCAAGTATTAAATAATATATTCATATTTAAATCAATTGATACATACACAATTTTGGAAAATGGTTCTATACATAGAGAGTGGCGTAAAGAATTGATGTGCCAATAAATAATAATATAATTGTAATTAATTTTAAATTAAAAATTATGATTAATTAATTAATAAGTATTTATGAAAATTAATCTGTAATATATAATTATATATTATAATATAATTGTAGTTGATGTTTATAAAAATTAGTTCGTGATATATAATAGTCCAATTTTGATTGACTTCAAATTAAAAGATTGATAAAGTTAGTAAACATTTAATCACTTTAAAAAATGTGTAATTTATGCATGTTCTAAATAATATAAATTTTGTATTTCAAAAAAAATAACCACGATAATTAAATTAGGATGAGAATAATATGATTAATTTAATTTTAGTGGTAAATTCTAAATGGCTCTTATATATATTTATGAAAATTAATCCATAATTTATAATAGAGTGGATATTATATTACGAAAATCGCTGGATATTGTATAATTTGTATAATCCTGATTGATTTTAATTTAAATATTTATTTTCATTAAAAATTATGTAATATATGGATATGTTAAATCAGGTAACTACTATATTTGAATTAGAATTGTTAGATAACCACATTTAGCATAATAGGATGAGAATGATAAATTTGGAAAACTTTTAATGTAATATGAATGATCTAAAATTTAGGAATCACATCTAACAATAAAAGAATATTTGTTATATAATTATCACATATGATGGAATCCATAAAAATTAATGGGGAGGGGAGCGTGAATTTTTTTTTTTCCAGTTTATTAGGATATGATTTATTGTTTAAATATTGGCACCTTGCTACTTCTATGCTAATGTTTCCATGTTGGTTGAGTTACTACCATAATTAATGTAATTCCGTAAATATATAGTTGTTATTTAATAAAAGTGAAAATGAATTATATGAGAAATTTATTATCGAATATTTTTTGATTAAAAGTATATATAATATATAAGCATGTTAAATTAAATAGTTATTATATTTTAATTAAAATTATTACCTAACTACAGCTAGTAAAGTTAGTAAAGTGGGTATAGAAAGATAAATAAGGAAAACTTTTAATACGGTATGATTGGTCCAAAATTAGGAATGGAATCTGATTGGTTCTAAAATAATTCCATATATAAGCATGTTAAATGAAATAGTTATTATATTTTTTTTGAAACTAATAGTTATTATATTTTAATTAGAATTATTAACTAACTACAGTTTGTAAATTGGGTATAGAAAGATAAATAAGGAAAGTTTTTAATATGATATGATTGGTCTAAAATTTTGAAATGGAATTTGCTTGGCGCTAAAATAATTCATCATTTTTTATTGGTTAACCACATGATGTGGTAGACTCGGGTATTATAATAAAGGATATCAACTTTTAGTATTATTGTATCTAACAATCAAGATCTATTTGAGTTGAAAATCTAAGGTTTGTGGATGAGCGATGAGGGATACCCAAAAATGAGAGGATAACCAAAGATAGGGGTTAACTAAACTACAAATTATACCTCTTTCGCTTATTATAGTATAGATAGTATAGAAATGGATATGATAGATTTTGTAAAAAAATTATATATGTAACTAATAATAAGTTGTTTTTTGACTGTTTTGTTACATCTTATTATTACCTGATTTTTTTTTCAATATTATTGTAAATTATATGCACATATAAAGTACCCTCCCCGCTCTTACAAACATGAATTTTTGTTTTGAATCGTAACTATTTAGTAAAAGTCAGGTTTAATTGACTTGTTTTCCGAAAGCCAAGACGTAGTAATTTTCATAGAAGAGATGAGGGCTACTTCGTGCTTATGTACTCACAATTTTTCAATACTATCTTGTAAATTAAATTTTTGGCGTGTGGATAGTGTAGATTTTGTAAAAAAATTATACAGGTAATTAATAATAAGTTATTTTTTGAATTTTTTTTACATCTTATTATTACATGATTTTTTTTTTCAATACTAACGTAAATTATATGCACATATGAAGTACAAAGACAAACATGAATTTTTGTTTTGAACCAGAACTATTTAGTAGTTAAAGTCAGGTTTGATTTGGATTGTTTCCCGAAAGCCAGAGCGTAGTAGTTTTTTATAGAAGAGATGAGGGCTGTTTCATGTTTAAGTACCCGCAATTTTTCAATGCTATTTTGTAAAATAAATTTTTGGCGTATACTAATATCAAAATTAATAGATGATTAATTATGTTCTAATATAAAATTTAATAGATGATTAATGAGTTTTGAAAAGTGAATTTTATGGTATATTTTTTTTGGTTTGTTTCCCAAAAAGCAGGGCATAGTAGTTTTCAATAGAAGAGATGAGGGTTGATTCTTGCTTATATACACTCAATTTTTCAATACGATCTTGTAAAGTTAATTTTTGGCGTGTACCAATATCAAATTTAATAGATTATTAATGAGTTTGTAATATTAGATTTAACAGAAGATTAATGACTTTTGAAAAGTGAATTTTATCGTATGCTTTATTAGTATATCTAAAGTTATAAATATTAAATTTTATTATGTTGAAAAGTGAATTTATCATATATTTTATTAGTATATTCAAAATTAAAAATATTAAATTTAAATATGTTGTTAGTGAGAGTCAAACCCTTGACATATGCTAGTTCTTGCTTATTATCTCTCTTAATCTTATTATATAATAGGATATAATGTTATTTCCAGAGCATTTTTTTAATTTTCAGAACTATTTGTCACCTATTGTATTAGAATATGCTACATATTATGAATGTAGGGGAAATATGCAACATATATTGCTCTGAAAATTGATAAAACACTCTAGAAATAACATTTTCCTATTTATATATTCTTTATGCTGAGGAATTAACTGGTATTATGCATAGTTATAAAGAGAATGTGCTGATTCATGGACGCAAGGTGGCAAGGGGGCACAAAGTATATCTCATCTGCTCTTTGCAAATGATTGTAACTTCTTTTTCAAAGCAACACAAACAAAAGCAACCAGTATGAGGAGAATTTTACAAAAATATGAGATGTTATCTGGGCAGGTGATAAACTATAATAAATCTGAGGTTATCTTTAGTCCTAACATGAGAGTTGAAGCTAGGGTGTTTGTGTGTAACTGTCTGGGAGTGAGACAAGAAGAGAAGCCAGGGAAATATTTGGGTAAGTCGATGTGTGTAGTTAAAAATAAAATGGAGGTTTTTGGGTTCATGAGTGAATAAGCTGCAAGGATGGTGGAATAAGGATCTGTCGAAATCTGGAAAATTTACATTATTAAAATCAGCTACACAAACTATCCCAAAGTTCTGGATGAGTTTGTTCTTGATACCAGAATCTTTGTGTGATGAAATGGAACGAAAAATAAATGCGTTCTTTTGGGGTGGTGGGCCAAATGGAAAAGGTGTTAAATAGATTACATGGAAAAAATTGTGTGTGCCTAAAGAGTATGAAGAGCTGGGACTCTGGGAGTGAAAGAGTTTGTTAGTCACAGAGGCATGCCTGAATACATCTAATAACAAGCCTAAGTTGTTTGTAATGCTATGCATTACTTACATGACCTCTTAACTGAGGGAACCTCTAGTTGTAGAGTTTCTACTTGTTTTGTACTATTAATTGGCACCAAATTCTAGCTATGTAACTGTACCTATTAAGTCAAGAATAATGCTTGAAAGAAGTTCCAAGGTTCATGCCTCAAGCAAGGAGATAAAGACTGTCAAATAATCACAGTTGGGATTTGAAGAAATGAAGAATTTGCCTAAGTACTAATTCGAGAAGTACATTTGTCTATTCGAGAAGTCTAGCATTCGAGAACTCAGGGGTTCGATATCTCAGAAGACACTATTCGATATCTCTGAATACACTGTTCGATATCTCATTCGATATCTCAGAGATTCGATATGTCTATTACTCTGTTCGAGAACTCAAGGAGTCAACAGGTCAAAGGTGGTATTCGAGTTCTCAAAGGGTCAACAAGTCAAAGCTACATTCGATATCTCAAAGACTCAAGATGATATTCAATATGTCAGGGATTCGATATGTCAAAATGCTCTATTCGATATCTCAAGGAGTCCCAGAGAAAAGAGCTATTCGAGAAGTGATTCAATATGTCAAGATAACACTATTCGAGAACTCAGAGTTATCGATCAAGTCAATTCCATTTCTCGAATAATTCACTTAGTCACTTCTGGAATACATTCTTGAAGACAAAATTCTGAAGAATTGTACAAGTCAGAAACCTGCGACAAGCCAAGACGCTTTATTTGACTCTGTACTATAAAGCACGTTGGAAAGCCTACAAAGAAGCTTGGAGAGATAAGACAAGGGACAAGGAGCTAAAGAAGTGGATCTGAACAGGCTTTGCAAAGTCAAATCTGTAGACGTTTGGACTCTTACTAAAATGAGATAGACAGACTGGAAAGTGTTTTTGTTTTACCTACCTTATTTGTAGTAAGTAGGTGTATCCATGTCTATAAGGATACAGCCTCACTTCCTTAGCTTATGTGTTGTTGAAGTTTCTCACATACATAGAAAGAAATATCTCTCTGAGAAAAACGAAGCTGAGAATACTATCATTTATATTCACAGATTGTAGCAAAATCTTTATCTAATAAAATATTAGATTAAAGTGATATTGTGTTGTGTTTGTCTTTATTATCCGCACTTACATATCTCACACACTCATCACATATCTTGCTGCAAAGATTCAAGAACAAAGAAAAGTTCAAGAATCCATTTCCCCCCCTCTGTATTCTTTTACTATATTCAGTACTCAACAAGTGGTATCAGAGCAGGCTGTTTAATCTAAACAGAAAACGATCATGAGTTCGAATACACCAAAGACTACAGGTACGGTAAAGGTCCCTAAGTTCGACAAAGAGAATTACAACCTCTGGAAAATAAAAATGTTGTTCTTCATCAAAGCTGCCAATCCTCTCTACCCTGACATCCTCAAGAATGGTCCATTCATACCACAACAAGAAGTTGCTGAATCCACAGTGGGCGCAGTAGTCATTCCTAGATCATATGTTCCAAAAGAGCCATCCAAATGGACGGACTCAGAGAAGGAAAAGATTGCCCTAGACAGTCATCTCATGTTACTGATCATAGACTCCATGGATATGTCGATGTTTGCCAACATAGCATCATGCAAATCAGCCAAGGACATGTGGAATCACATCGAGGTGTTATGTGAAGGGACAGAGGAGGTAAGAGAGAATAAGAAACAGATACTGGTCACACAGTATGAGGCTTTCACGGCACAGTCCAAAGAAAGTATTACTGATATGTTTGAGAGATTTCACAAGCTGGTGACTGAGCTCCAAATGAATGGGAAGGCTTACAACACTAAGGAATTAAACATGAAGTTTCTACTATCTGCACTAAACCACCTAGAGCAAAGGGTCATATCTCTAAGAGAGAGATTTGAACAAAGTCACGTATGATGTGCTCTATGGGGTTTTAAAGACACATGAGCTTGAGTTGCTTCAAAAGAGGGCTATCCAAGCCAACCAAGGCAGAATGATAAACACATCCTGTGCCTTGATTGTCAACAAATCTGTTCAAGACCTGGAAGTATCTACAAGTCAGCTGAGAATAGAAGAGATAGTAGATGATGAAGAAACTGAAGAAGTAGTGACTGAACCTGTTGGTGAAAAGGAAGAAGATGAGTTCTACACTTTTGAAGAGCTGGATGCCATGGAAAACACATCATATGCTTTTATGGCTAGAAAATTCCCAAACATCAGATTTAAGAGGAATCAGCCCTTCAAGCCTAGATCTCAAAATCATTCATTCAACAAGAGCAAGGCACCTGTGAAAACAAACAAAAACAGATTCAAAACCAGCTATGTGGATAGGTCATCTGTGAGATGTTATAGATGCAATGACCTAGGGCATTGTGCCAGTGAATGCAAGAAGCCTAAAAAGAAGGATAAGGAGTTTCTTGAGCTTGAAGCTAAGTATGAGGCCCTTCTAAAGAAGCAGACACCAGGTAAGGCCTACATAGCTGAAGGGAAGTGTTGGGATGATTCTGATAGTGATGGAGAAGAACAAGAATTCTGCAACTATGCCTTGATGGCCAACTCCAAGGAAGAACCATCTGCATCAGACTCTAAGGTACCATCTCTCACTACCATAGACATGTCTGTTTCTGAATACAAATCTATGGTTGAACAACTATCTGTTGAGATGTTTAACATTCATACTAGTGTGACTGCTGCTAATGAAGAAATTGCTAAACTGTCTACTAAGAATGAACTGTTAAATAAGAGAAATGAGGAACTAGAGCTAACTACTGTGCAAATAGAAAATCTTAAACAAGAAATTGAGTATCTAAAGAATAAAGTTCTATGTGCTAGTCAAGTTGAGAAAGCTCTTATGGATGAATTAGCTGAAAATGAATTTAAGTTGAAAACATTTAAGAATTCCTCTAGTCTATTGCAGTCCTACCATGAGAAAAATCTAGCTAGACCTAAGGCTGCCATTGGACTTGATTATGACACTCTTAAACAGAGGAAAGGCTATGCAGTCATTGAAGATGACATTGTTGTTCAAGAGGAAGTGCCTCAGGTTTTGAAAAAGACTGAGAACCCAATATTTAAACCACCAACACTTGAGATTGATGAGGATGCCTTACTTATCAAGCAAATGTTGGAGGATGAAGATGAAGCACAATCAAATGAACAGCAAGGATCCTCTGAGAGTAAGAATGTCAAAACCAAAGCCAAGGAGCCAGTAGGAGGCAGACCTAGACCTGAGAAATTTGTGAATTTTGTTTCAGTTGGGAATAATGAGACTGAGAAGAAAGTGGCTAAAAAGAGACAAAATAGGAATGGCAAATTAGGGATTAACAAAGACAACAACTATGCTTATGTGCCAATGCCCCTAGGAAAGTTTGTCAAAACTGTTTCAGCACTAATCATTTTACTCATGCTTGCAAGAAACCATCTGGTAGTGTTGCTAAACCATTCTATGATTGCTATGTGCCTTTAAGACATAGAGACTCTCCTTTCTGTGATAAACTTGATTGTATGCCATGTAACATGAATGTAATGACTAGTTGTTTTAATTTGAGAAGACAATTCATGGAAGGTTGCATCAATCATAATGTTCACACACACTACACAAGGACAAAGTCTTAAAGTCCTCCTAAAGTTAGAAAGGTGCCTCTGTCACCTAAGTCTAAGAACCCTGATTCTAAGACTTCTAACAGTGACAAGAAGACTAACATCAAGAAAACCGATAAGCATGCTGGTTATGATAAAACTGTCACTAAGTCACATGGACCCAAACTTGTTTGGGTACCAAAGGAGAAGTAATACCTTTGTGATTGCAGGGCAAAGAAAGTGAAAAGAAGGTCATGTGGATTTTGGACAGTGGATGCTCAAACCATATTACTGGTGATATGGCCCTGCTATCACAGTATGAGGAGAAGGCTGGCCCAATGGTTGCTTTTGGAGATGACAGCATTGGCAACACACTGGGATATGGCAAGTTGGAAGTTGGGAATGTCATCATTGAGGATGTAGCACTGGTCAAGGGGCTCAAGCATAATCTACTGAGTGTTGGTCAATTTACTGACAGAGGCTTCAAAGTGAACTTTGACAAAGATGAATGTTTGATCACCCACAAGAAGACTGGTGACTTTGCTCTGTCTGGAGTAAGGAAGGGAAGCCTGTTTGTAGCCAATATGAACTCTGCAAACAAGGACAAAACTTGTTGCTTTTACTCAAAAGCATCAAATGAAGACAGTTGGCTGTGGCACAAGAAGCTATCACACCTGAACTTCAAAGCCATCAATTCTCTAGTCAAGAGGGAGTTAGTGAGAGGCATGCCCACACTTGAATTCTGTCAAGAAGGAGTGTGTGAGGCTTGTCAAAAGGGAAAAATGAAAAGATCAAGCCACAAGTCAAAGACAGTGACATCAATAACCAAGCCCCTACAACTGATTTATATGGACTTGTTTGGGCCCGTCAATATTATGTCACTAGGAAGGAAGAAGTATGCTCTAGTGATGGTTGATGATTTCACAAGGTATACATGGGTAGAATTTCTGGCATCAAAGGATGAGGCTCCACAAGTAATCATTGAGCACATAAAGAAAATTGAAAAAGAAGCAAAGGCCATCAATGCAAGTGTGATTGCATTAAGAAGTGATAATGGAACAGAGTTCAGAAATGCCATGCTTGGAGCATTCTACAAAGAAAATGGTATTTCTCAACAATTCTCAGCTCCAAGGACTCCACAACAAAATGGAGTTGTTGAGAGAAAAAATAGGACTCTGATTGAGGCTGCTAGAATAATGCTACTTGATGCAAAGATGCCTACATGTTTTTGGGCTGAGGCTGTGAGCACTGCATGCTACATCCAAAACAGAACCCTCATCAACAAAAACACTGGAAAGACACCTTACAACTTGATGACTGGAAAGAAGCCTACTCTAAAGTATGTTCATACTTTTGGAAGCAAATGCTTTGTGCTAAAAGACAATTCAGAATATGTTGGAAAGTTTGATGCAAAGGCATTTAAGGAATCTTTCTTGGCTATTCTATGGAAAGAATTGCATACAAAGTTTATGTCATCTATCAAAAGAAAGTTATGGAGAGCACAGATGTGACATTTGATGATAGCAAACTACCTGGATTAGAAGAAGCCAATGATGAAGATAAAGATCCTTTGAAGTTTGACAATCTAGATGATTCTGATGAGGAGATTGAAAGTGAATTTGTGCTCATAATCCAACAAACTCAAGTGAATGAAGAACCTGTGTCAACCAACAATTATGAAACAAGCATCCAAGATACACCTGTGAGGAGTGGCAACTTCAGAGGGGGAGAAAATGTAGATGATCATGATCTGGATGATGAAGCAACATCAAGGCTGAGAAATCAATCTGAACATACAAGGAAATGGGATAGATCACATACTGCAGATCAGATAATTAGAAATCCAAATGCAGGAGTGAGGACAAGGAGAGCAACTATAAATGAATGTCTTTATGGCTGCTTTCTATCCCAAGTTGAGCCTAAGAAACTTGATGATGCATTGTTGGATCCTGACTGGATAATTGCTATGCAAGAGGAGCTAAATCAATTTCAAAGGAGCAAAGTATAGGAACTTGTACCTGCACCAAAGGATAGAACCATTGTTGGAACAAAATGGGTTCTAAGGAATAAGATGGATGAAAATGGTGTAGCCATAAGAAACAAAGCAAGGTTGGTTGCAAAAGGATACTCTCAACAGGAAGGTATTGACTATGATGAGACCTTTGCCCCTGTTGCTAGACTAGAAGCCATCAGAATTTTCTTGGCATTTGCTGCACATTCTAATTTCAAGGTTTATCAAATGGATGTCAAGAGTGCATTCCTGAATGGGGAGTTGAAAGAAGAAGTATATGTGCAACAACCACTTGGCTTTGAGGATCCACAATTCCCTCACTTTGTCTACAGATTGCCTAAAGCGTTGTATGGACTCAAGCAAGCTCCTAGGGCATGGTATGACACACTATCACAATTTCTACTGGAGAATCAATTCACTAGAGGCACACTGGACAAGACACTGTTCTACAAGAAACATGGTGATGATATTATCCTAGTTCAAATCTATGTGGATGATATCATATTTGGATCTACAAATGAGAAGCTGTGTGAGAAATTCTCTAAGCTCATACAGAGCAGATATGAGATGAGTATGATGGGTGAATTAACATTCTTTCTTAGGCTGCAAGTTAGTCAAAGGAAGGATGGCATTTTTATAAGTCAAACCAAATACATTAAAGATCTATTGAAGAAATTTGACTTGGAAGTGTTAGTCACAGAGGCATGCCTGAATACATCTAATAACAAGCCTAAGTGGTTTGTAATGCTATGCATTACCTACATGACCTCTTAACTGAGGGAACCTCTAATTGTAGAGTTTCTACTTGTTTTGTACTAAATAATAGGCATCAAATTCTAGCTGTGTAACTGTACCTATTAAGTCAAGAATAAAGCTTGAAAGAAGTTCCAAGGTTCATGCCTCAAGCAAGGAAATAAAGACTGTCAAATAATCACGGTTGGGATTTGAAGAAATGAAGAATTTGCCTAAGTACTAATTCGAGAAGTACATTTGTCTATTCGAGAAGTCTAGCATTCGAGAAGTCAGGGGTTCGATATCTCAGAAGACACTATTCGATATCTCTGAATACACTATTCGATATCTCAGAGATTCGATATGTCTATTACTCAGTTCGAGAACTCAAGGAGTCAACAGGTTCGAGTTCTCAAAGGGTCAACAAGTCAAAGCTACATTCGATATCTCAAAGACTTAAGATGCTATTCGATATCTCAGAGATTCGATATGTCAAAATGCTCTATTCGATATCTCAAGGAGTCCCAGAGAAAAGAGCTATTCGAGAAGTGATTCGATATGTCAAGATAACACTATTCGAGAACTCAGAGTTATCGATCAAGTCAATTCCAGTTCTCGAATCATTCACTTAGTCACTTCTCGAATACATTCTTGAAGACAAAATACTGAAGAATTGGACAAGTCAGAAACTTGCAACAAGCCAAGACGCTTTATTTGACTCTGTACTATAAAGCACGTTGGAAAGCCTATAAAGAAGCTTGGAGAGATAAGACAAGGGACAAAGAGCTAAAGAAGTGGATCTGAACAGGCTTTGCAAAGTCAAATCTATAGCCATTTGGACTCTTACTAAAATGAGATAGACAGACTAGAAAGTGTTTTTGTTTTACCTACCTTATTTGTAGTAAGTAGGTGTATCCATGTCTATAAGGATACAGCCTCACTTCCTTAGCTGTTAAGTTGTTGAAGTTTCTCATATACAAAGAAATATCTCTCTGAGAAAAACGAAGCTAAGAATACTATCATTTGTATTCACAGATTGTAGCAAAATCTTTATCTAATAAAATATTAGATTAAAGTGATATTGTGTTGTGTTTGTCTTTATCATCCGCACTTTCATATCTCACACACTCATCACATATCTTGCTGCAAAGATTCAAGAACGAAGAAAAGTTCAAGAATCCATTCACCCCCCTCTGTATTCTTTTACTATATTCAGTACTCAACAAGTGGTATCAGAGCAGGCTGTTTAATCTAAACAGAAAACGATCATGAGTTCGAATACACCAAAGACTACAGGTACGGTAAAGGTCCCTAAGTTCGACAAAGAGAATTACAACCTCTGGAAAATAAAAATGTTGTTCTTCATCAAAGCTGCCAATCCTCTCTACCCTGACATCCTCAAGAATGGTCCATTCATACCACAACAAGAAGTTGCTGAATCCACAGTGGGCGCAGTAGTCATTCCTAGATCATATGTTCCAAAAGAGCCATCCAAATGGACGGACTCAGAGAAGGAAAAGATTGCCCCAGACAGTCATCTCATGTTACTGATCATAGACTCCATGGATATGTCGATGTTTGCCAACATAGCATCATGCAAATCAGCCAAGGACATGTGGAATCACATCGAGGTGTTATGTGAAGGGACAGAGGAGGTAAGAGAGAATAAGAAACAGATACTGGTCACACAGTATGAGGCTTTCATGGCACAGTCCAAAGAAAGTATTACTGATATGTTTGAGAGATTTCACAAGCTGGTGACTGAGCTCCAAATGAATGGGAAGGCTTACAACACTAAGGAATTAAACATGAAGTTTCTACTATCTGCACCAAACCATCTAGAGCAAAAGGTCATATTTCTAAGAGAAAGAGATTTGAACAAAGTCACGTATGATGTGCTCTATGGGGTTTTAAAGACACATGAGCTTGAGCTGCTTCAAAAGAGGGCTATCCAAGCCAACCAAGGCAGAATGATAAACACATCCTGTGCCTTGATTGTCAACAAATTTGTGCAAGACCTGGAAGCATCTACAAGTCAGCTGAGAATAGAAGAGATAGTAGATGATGAAGAAACTAAGGAAGTAGTGACTGAACCTGCTGATGACAAGGAAGAAGATGAGTTCTACACTCTTGAAGAGCTGGATGCCATGGAAAACACATCATATGCTTTTATGGCTAGAAAATTCCCAAACATCAGATTTAAGAGGAATCGGCCCTTCAAGCCTAGACCTCAAAATCATTCATTCAACAAGAGCAAGGCACCTGTGAAAACAAACAAGAACAGATTCAAAACCAGCTATGTGGATAGGTCATCTGTGAGATGTTATAGATGCAATGACCTAGGGCATTTTGCTAGTGAATGCAAGAAGCGTAAAAAGAAGGATAAGGAGTTTCTTGAGCTTGAAGCTAAGTATGAGGCCCTTCTAAAGAAGCAGACACCAGGTAAGGCCTACATAGCTGAAGGGAAGTGTTGGGATGATTCTGACAGTGATGGGGAAGAACAAGAATTCTGTAAATATGCCTTGATGGCCAACCCCAAGGAAGAACCATCTGCATCAGACTCTCAGGTACCATCCCTCACTACCATAGACATGTCTGTTTCTGAATATAAATCTATGGTTGAACAACTATATGTTGAGATGTCTAACATTCATACTAGTATGACTGCTGCTAATGAAGAAATTGCTAAACTCACTACTAAGAATGAACTGTTAAGTAAGATAAATGAGGAACTAGAGCTAACTGTCGTACAAATAGAAAATCTTAAACAAGAAATTGAGTATCTAAAGAATAAATTTCTATGTGCTAGTCAAGTTGAGAAAGCTCTTAGGGATGAATTAGCTGAAAATGAATTTAAGTTGAAGACATTTAAGAATTCCTCTAGTCTATTGCAGTCCTACCATGAGAAAAATCTAGCTAGACCTAAGGCTGCCATTGGACTTGATTATGACACTCTCAAACAGAGGAAAGGCTATGCAGTCATTGAAGATGACATTGTTGTTCAAGAGGAAGTGCCTCAGGTTTTGAAAAAGACTAAGAACCCAATATTTAAACCACCAACACTTGAGATTGATGAGGATGCCTTATTCATCAAGCAAATGTTAGAGGATGAAGATGAGGCAAAATCAAATGAACAACAAGCATCCTCTGAGAGTAAGAATGTCAAAACCAAAGCCAAGGAGCCAGTAGGAGGTAGACCTAGACCTGAGAAATTTGTGAATTTTGTTTCAGCTGGGAATAATGAGACTGAGAAGAAAGTGACTAAAAAGAGACAAAACAGGAATGACAAATTAGGGATTAACAAAGACAACAACTATGCTTATGTGCCAAATGCCCCTAGGAAAGTTTGTCAAATCTGTTTTAGCACTAATCATTTAACTCATGCTTGCAAGAAACCATCTGGTAGTGTTGCTAAACCATTCTATGATTGCTCTGTGCCTTTAAGACATAGAGACTCTCCTTTCTATGATAAACTTGATTGTATGCCATGTAACATGAATGTAATGATTAGTTGTTTTAATTTGAGAAGACAATTCATGGAGGGCTACATCAGTCATAATGTTCACACACACTACACAAGGACAAAGTCTTCAAGTCCTCCTAAAGTTAGGAAGGTGCCTCTGTCACCTAAGTCTAAGAACCCTGATTCTAAGACTTCTAACAGTGACAAGAAGACCAACATCAAGAAAACTGATAAGCATGCTGATTATGATAAAACTGTCACTAAGTCACATGGACCCAAACTTGTTTGGGTACCAAAGGAGAAGTAATACCTTTGTGTTTGCAGGGCAAAGAAAGTGAAAAGAAGGTCATGTGGATTTTGGACAGTGGATGCTCAAACCATATGACTGGTGATATGGCCCTGCTATCACAGTATGAGGAAAAGGCTGGCCCAATGGTTGCTTTTGGAGATGACGGCATTGGCAACACACTGGGATATGGCAAGTTGGAAATTGGGAATGTCATCATTGAGAATGTAGCACTGGTCAAGGGGCTCAAGCATAATCTACTGAGTGTTGGTCAATTTACTGACAGAGGCTTCAAAGTGAACTTTGACAAAGATGAATGTTTGATCACCCACAAGAAGACTGGTGACTTTGCTCTGTCTGGAGTAAGGAAGGGAAGCCTGTTTGTAGCC
Organism: Saposhnikovia divaricata; assembly: GCA_036435485.1. Classification (NCBI taxonomy): domain Eukaryota; kingdom Viridiplantae; phylum Streptophyta; class Magnoliopsida; order Apiales; family Apiaceae; genus Saposhnikovia; species Saposhnikovia divaricata. The sequence continues at coordinate 14,807,184 of CM071600.1, forward strand.
AATATGGACTCTGCAAAAAAGGACAAAATTTGTTGCTTTTACTCAAAAGCATCAAATGAAGACAGTTGGCTGTGGCACAAGAAGCTATCACACCTGAACTTCAAAGCCATTAATTCTCTAGTCAAAAGGGAGTTAGTGAGAGGCATGCCCACACTTGAATTCTGTCAAGAAGGAGTGTGTGAGGCTTGTCAAAAGGGAAAAATGAAAAGATCAAGCCACAAGTCAAAGACAGTGACATCAATAACCAAGCCCCTACAACTGATTCATATGGACTTGTTTGGGCCTGTCAATATTATGTCACTAGGAAGGAAGAAGTATGCTCTAGTGATGGTTGATGATTTCACAAGGTATACATGGGTAGAATTTCTGGCATCAAAGGATGAGGCTCCACAAGTAATCATTGAGCACATAAAGAAAATTGACAAAGAAGCAAAGGCCATCAATGCAAGTGTGATTGCATTAAGAAGTGATAATGGAACAGAGTTTAGGAATGCCATGCTTGGAGCATTTTGCAAAGAAAATGGTATTTCTCAACAATTCTCAGCTCCAAGGACTCCACAACAAAATGGAGTTGTTGAGAGAAAGAATAGGACTCTGATTGAGGCTGCTAGAACAATGATACTTGATGCAAAGATGCCTACATGTTTTTGGGCTGAGGCTGTGAGCACTGCATGCTACATCCAAAACAGAACCCTCATCAACAAAAACACTGGAAAGACACCTTACAACTTGATGACTGGAAAGAAGCCTACTCTAAAGTATGTTCATACTTTTGGAAGCAAGTGCTTTGTGCTAAAAGATAATTCAGAATATGTTGGAAAGTTTAATGCAAAGGCATTTGAAGGAATCTTTCTTGGCTATTCTATGGAAAAAATTGCATACAAAGTTTATGTCATCTGTCAAAAGAAAGTTATGGAGAGCACAGATGTGACATTGATGACAGCAAACTACCTGGATTAGAAGAAGCCAATGATGAAGATAAAGATCCCTTGAAGTTTGACAATCTAGATGATTTTGATGAGGAGATTGAAAGTGAATTTGAACTCATAATCCAACAAACTCAAGTGAATGAAGAACCTGTGTCAACCAACAATGAAGAAACAAGCATCCAAGATACACCTATGAGGAGTGGTAACTTCATAGGGGGAGAAAATGTAAATGATCATGATCTGAATGATGAAGCAACATCAAGGCTGAGAAATCAATCTGAACATACAAGGAAATGGGATAGATCACATACTGCAGATCAGATAATTAGAAATCCAAATGCAGGAGTGAGGACAAGGAGAGCAACTATAAATGAATGTCTCTATGGCTGCTTTCTATCCCGAGTTGAGCCTAAGAAACTTGATGATGCATTGTTGGACCCTGACTGGATAATTGCTACGCAAGAGGAGCTAAATCAATTTGAAAGGAGCAAAGTATGGGAACTTGTGCCTGCACCAAAGGATAGAACCGTTGTTAGAACAAAATGGGTTCTAAGGAATAAGATGAATGAAAATGGTGTAGTCATAAGAAACAAAGCAAGGTTGGTTGCAAAAGGATACTCTTAACGGGAAGGTATTGACTATGATGAGACCTTTGCCCCTGTTGCTAGACTAGAAGCCATCAGAATTTTTTTGGCATTTACTGCACATTCTAATTTCAAGGTCTATCAAATGGATGTCAAGAGTGCATTCCTGAATGGGGAGTTGGAAGAAGAAGTATATGTGCAACAACCACCTGACTTTGAGGATCCACAGTTCCCCCACTTTGTCTACAGATTACTTAAAGCATTGTATGGACTCAAGCAAGCTCCTAGGGCATGGTATGACACACTATCACAATTTCTACTGGAGAATCAATTCACTAAAGGCACACTGGACAAGATACTGTTCTACAAGAAACATGGTGATGATATTATCCTAGTTCAAATCTATATGGATGATATCATATTTGGCTCTACAAATGAGAAGCTGTGTGAGAAATTCTCTAAGCTCATGCAGAGCAGATATGAGATGAGTATGATGGGAGAATTAACATTCTTTCTTGGGCTGCAAGTTAGTCAAAGGAAGGATGGCATTTTTATAAGTCAAACCAAATACATTAAGGATCTACTGAAGAAATTTGACTTGGAAGAATGTTCACCTGCAAAGACACCCATTGCCACTGCCACCAAGTTAGATGAAGATGTTAAGGGCAAAAAGGTAGATATTTCAATCTACAGAGGCATGGTTGGTTCTCTACTCTACCTCACTGCTAGTAGGCCAGACATCATGTTTGCCACATGCTTATGTGCAAGGTTTCAATCAAACCCAAAGGAATCACATATGATAGCAATAAAGAGGATTTTCAAATATCTGAAAGGCACACCAAACTTGGGGTTATGGTATCCTAAGGACACAGGGTTCAATCTGGTTGGTTATTCTGATGCTGATTATGCTGGATGCAGAGTGGATAGGAAAAGCACCTCAGGTAACTGCCAGTTTCTTGGACAAAGGTTAGTCTCTTGGTACAGCAAGAAACAACAATCTGTGTCAACTTCCACAGCTGAAGCTGAGTACATAGCTGCTGGAAGTTGCTGTGCTCAAGTGCTTTGGATTAGAAACCAACTTAGAGAATATGGACTTGTGTTGGAAAGAATTCCTATCATGTGTGACAACACAAGTGCAATCTCTATAGTTGCCAATCCTGTCAATCATTCTAGGACAAAGCACATTGACATCAGATATCATTTCATTAGAGAACATGCAACTAATGGAACCATTGAGTTGCATTATGTCTCTACAGATAAACAACTAGCTGACATATTCACTAAGCCATTAGATGAAGCCACCTTCACTAGGTTGGTCAGTGAGATTGGAATGCTGAATTCTTCGAATTCTGGCTAAGTGAATATATCAACTAGATTGTTACAGCAGTAAATACTTACTTTATCAAATGCTTAATATTTCTGAAGTAAGTATTGGCTGGAGTATGATTTATAAATATTCTATAATGCTGCATACGTTGAAAATCATACATCTGTAGCTTGAAATTTCTGTGAAAATTTTGAGTAAATCACTATTTAATTTGGTAGAATATTCTTCAGTGAACATTTCTGGTAAATTTTAAAAGATAGTGAAAATTGAATTTTATGAGTGAAAAGTATAGTTCGATAAATCAGACTTCTCGAATGGTTCATTGTTATGTCATGGCTCGAGTTCTCGAATAGGCCTATCTAGAACCCTCTTGAGTTCTTGAATAGTGTCTTTTGGAGAAATCGAATAGCACACTTTGAGTTCTCGAATAGAGTATTTTAGTTCTCTAATGATAGAGTTCTCGAATGCTGCATTTGAGTTATCGAATCATTTGAAAAGGCTGATTTTTCGCTGACACTTAATTGCTTTTTGGATTTATATTCAAACTTTCATTTCACTCATAAAAATATATTTTATTTAGCTTTGAATTATTTTCTGAGTTAAATAACTGCCAGCTGTGAGTTACAAACTGCCTGAGATATCGAATAAGCCATTCTTGACTTCTCGAATAGTTGTTTCATACTTCTCGAATGACTTGTTGCTACAAAACACTTATCTATCGACAACTCAAGACATTCATATATATATACAACTTCACAACTATTCAACTCATTTCGTTCGATTTCTCAAGCATCTAAACTCCTGAAACCTCTGAAAAACCCTTACTGCGAATATCTTCTTCTACCTTAATTTTCTTCTCTACCCAAATGGCAAACACTCAACTCACCATACCATCTCAAACCAATTTCATCGCAATCACCAGTGATGTGGAAGCACCAAATGCCAATTTCAAGTGCTTTGTTCGGTGGTTGTCTGAATCTTACATCAAGAGTGCGCTCTCAGCCAACCCAACCCTGTACATAGACCTATTGGAACAATTTTGGAGGACTGCTACTATGGAGGTCATTGCTCTCGAGAATGCTATCACCTCGTATATTGTCCACTGCAAGATTCAAGGAGAGGATATTATTATCACTACCGCAGACATGAATCAAGCCTTGGATATGCAGCAAGAGACATATGATACTCTGGCCTCCAATGATGAGTTGGAAGAATTCTTTGACTTCATCAACTACTCCGATACTATCAAACTGGGAAAGTTGAATAGGAAGTTCTTGAGGAAAGAATGGAGCTTTATGTTTGCTACACTCCTTCAAGTATTCACTGCACGAAAATCAAGCTTTGATCAGATTAGTACACCCGTGCAACAGCTTGCCTATGCCTTGGCTCATGGGAGAAAGATAGATGTTGGACTCCTCATCTTACAGGAGCTCTATGGGAGACTTGGTCAGACCACAGCCAAGAGAGGTAATGAAATCTTCTTTCCTCGCTTTATTCAATCAGTACTTAACTTTAAAAATGCATCATTGATTGAATTTCCTGGAGTAGATAAGAGTAAAATAGGATATCCTAAGTCCATGACCAAACTCATTTTTGGTAATTTGGAGACTAGGAATGATGTGGATGTAAGGCTTAAAATAACTCCCCATATGGAGGGTTTGTTTAGGTCTTACCCCCACAACATGCCAATATTTGATTCAAAATCACAGTTAGCACAGCCTAAGCAAGAAGAACAAAATGCTAACCCAAGGCTTGCTAACCAACCCTCTCAGCCAAACACTCTACCAAGCAAAGAGCCAACTGCATCATCCTCTCAAAAGGGTGATGTTAGTAAGAAGAAGAGAAAACAGGCTGCTTCTGAACCTTTAGAAATCTTAACTGAAGCAGCCTTGGCTGTAGAACTAGGGTTAGAAAGTGAGGCACCTGAGTCACCTATCATAAGCCTAAAGAAGAAGAAGAAGTCTAAAACCACCTCTTCAGTCACCCAAATGGCTGAAGTTGTAAAATCAGGGGCACACAGCTCACTAGATGTATCCTCTCAACAGGGTGCATCTATAGAATCAAGCATCCTCCCCAATGCACCTATCTGTAAAGAGTCAGCACAAGGGAGTGATAAGGCTGGCACAACACTGAGTGGAGAGCACATCATACTCGAAACTCCCTCTATTTCTCAGGGGGAGTTGCCAAAATCTATTTTACAACACACTTCTCTTCCAGAATCTACCACTCATATTTCTTTGAAGCCTGCAACTCAAGCAATTGAGGAGCAAGGCATTGATCATCAGGATTTCTTTTCTCTTGATGAGCCAATGGATTCAAGTGACTTGGTGCATGACACCCTGCTTACCACCCAGGTACCACATTTATATGGTCAGGGAATGCATGCTGGGGCATATCCTAATGACACCATCACAAACACAGAGGATTCACTAGTTTTTACTAGAGACTCTGTGCCTGTGTCAACTATTGTTGTAACTCATCCCACTTCTGTGGAGACAACAGTAGTAGAGTCTGTTCATCCGGTTGCAGAAGTTGCATCTATAACTGAGGAGCCTAGTAAGCCTAGCTCTAGCTCTAACTTCTTGTCTCAATGGCTGAAGCCTGTGCAACATGACAGTGCTTCAGGATCAGGGTCTGTTCCACCACAATTGACGGTTGAAGCACTTCAAAGCTTAGTTGTGGATCAGATCCCCGAGTTCACAAAAATTGCTCAACACCTTCTCACTGCAAACATGCCTAATCCAGACTATGAAGCTATTCTCCTATGTCACAAAGAGGATGTAGAGCTACAGAAGGAGAAGATCAGAAGAAACTGAGAGAGATGGGAATACAGATGCTTGGCTGCAAAGAACAAATCCAATCCCTCTCTCAGAAGGTCTCCAGTACCTCAGAGAAGAGTACATCACTTCACTAGGGTCCAATGCCAAATCTCTCAACCCTACTGATGTGTTTGAAGCAGTGAATGACAGCTACAAGGGCACTCTTAAGGCTGCACACTATCTTGGTAAAGGCTTAAAGACAGAAATTAATGAAGTGTGTTCAGCTACAACCAAGGAGGTGCATGAGATCAAGAGGACTTTTGATGCAAAATTCCCTCAATTGGAGACTGTTCTCAAGGACATTCGAACCTACAATGCTACTTGCACCAGGTTGGACAATGGCTTGGCTATTCTCAAGGATGTTGTCTCAGGCCTGGGGCACAAATTTCAATCCTTATCAGATCAGACAACTGATGCCAATGCAATGCTCAGGACCCTTTTTGCAAATCAATATGGAGACAAGCTGGCCACTGAGGTTCCTATGCATGAGATGTCAAGGTTCGAAGTGCAGAGGCTGAAGGATCAATCCCTATCTGGTTTTAAGGCCAATGAACTCTTCATTAAAGTAGACACTCTTGAAAAGGAGGTAGTCTCTCTCCACAAGTCAAATGCTCATGTTACAGACACTGTAACAACTCTGACTGAGCAGTTGAACACTCAAGCCACCACCACAGCTAATGTTCTTCTGCATCAATAATCAATGTTGTCTGCAATGATGAAGCACATGGGTCTCCCTCTACCTGATGAATATTCAACCCCAAAGGTGACTCCTACAGCCCCTGTGTCTGCTAACAAGCCTAAGGGGGAGAAGAGGACATCAAAGAACTCAAATCCTAAGGGGGAGAGACCACTAGAAAAGGGCATCAAGATCACTGAGGGTGGCCATCAGAGAGCTTTGAAATCTACTACTCATGTGCCTGGAAAAGGGAAGTCCAAAGTTGATGAGCCTCCTTTTCTCTGCTAGTTGTCACTCTACCAACTGTGCACATCACTACTCCTGATGGTCAAAGGCAATCTATCACAACCACAGTGGTTGCAGGGAGTATGCCATCTGACAAACCTCAAATCTCCATATCTAAGAGTGCTAAGCCAATAGAAGTGAAGGTGGTCACTGAGGCCAAGCTACAAGAAATTGCAAACTCAAATGTCTATCATGATGATGCATTCTTGGAGTTTCTGAAAGTCTCAAGAGAACAGGCTGGTGATGCTTTGCTATATCATGAGAGTTTGAAGAGTCAGATTGACTGTCTCAATGTAGTACCAAGGAGGTTTGATGGCCTATGGCTCAAGGAGATAATGATGGTAGGAAAGAACAAGATATGGCACTTAACCATCAACACTCTACAGGGTCTAAAGCACTCAGAAGTGAATGTGCTCCTTGGACTAATTGAAAGAGGAAATGAGAACAACAAGAGTCTTCATGATGACTTAAGGGATGGTCAGCCTTCAAGGCTACCTAAAGTATTTACAAATCCCAAAACCATCATCTACCAGGGTGGAACAAAAATTGAAGATATCAGGCAGCTGGTCATCCCCAGGCATCTAACTCCTCAAAATAAAAATCTCATCATTGCCATCACTGAGAAACTGATCAAGAAGAAGGGCTCAAGAACAGCAGAAGAATTAGAAGCTATATCTTATCTCATGTCATACATTGTAACTGGCATTGTATCTGAGACTGCTAAGTTCAACCCAAGCAAGGATGGTGATCAAGACAAGGATGAAGATAAAAGTGATGGAAGGAGAAGACATCACAGGAGCAATAAGGGTGATGAAGATAAGAAAAAGAAGAAGTATGATGAGAAGAGGAAGAATGATGATGATCAAGGTAAAGGCTCTGAGATGAAAAATGGAAGACAGCAAGCCTTAGGCACCACAACACAAGACTCTAAGTCTAGGGTGAATACTGCCAGTAGTGACCTTCCAAAACTTGCTTCTATGGCTTCTGCAACTGTCTTGCCACCTCAAGAAGAGAAGAAGATTCAAGTCAAGAAACCATCTATATGTTTCAAAAAGCAAACTGCTAATGGAATACTACAATGGTCTACAAACAAAGGTCATATACTGCTGCCAAGTAATCATGTAAAAAGAATCAAATTCAAGCAAGCTGCAAGGAAATCAAAGCCAACCATATCAAAGACCCTGACAATCTATCCAGACCTAAAACTCCAACCACTAGATGAAGATTATGATGAAGACTAACTACAATTTTTGCAAGCTCAAAGAATCTATCATGTTGCCATTGTTGATAACTGCCTTGAGATTAAATATTCTGATGGAAGGGAAGAGAAATTCAAACAAGGAGGATGTCAACACTGGGGTAAGCTACATGACATAGAAATAATCATTGCATTGTTGAGCTCAGAAGATAAAGTGGAGAGAGTATGGAAGCTGGAGCTAATTGATTTTGTGAAGATGAAGAGAGATCATGAGGAGAAAATCAGAAAAGGGTGTTTTGAGAAATGGCTAGTAAGGGAGAAAGAAATTGAGAGACTTGAGAGTGAAGCAGAAAAGCTAAGGGAAAAGGGTTTATGTAGAGTTCAGTTCAACCCCTATGTGGTAAAGTATAGGAGGAGAAATGGAAATCTGGTCAACATCAGAATGAATCTACTCAATCACTATCCTGCAAACATTCTGGAACCAGTACTTGAAGATTTCAAAGACTCAATTTTGCTTGAAGAATTGGATGCTATGGCAGAAATAATAAAAGCTATGGATGAGAATGCAAGGAAGGAGAAAGAAAGAAGAGAGAAAGCATATGATGAATTTCAAGCCAAAGCTATGGAAAGGGAATCAAAAGACAATGGCTAGTTCTTCATCATAGGCCACTACACCATATATGGGCTATTGCAAGCCCAATATATATTTGTGTTACAAAAAGTGTTACAATAGACACAAAATTTGGTAGTCTATTGCAATATTTTAAAAAATGTTGCAATACATACGAAAAGTGTTGCAAGCAAAAGGATCCTTTTAAAATTTTAGAACATTTGCAATACTTTAGCCGAGCGTTACAATAGATGATACACTTTGCCCAAAATGATAGGCGGGAACTTAGTTTTTTTGTCTGGCGGGATAAAAAAAGGGGCCAAAATATTTCTTACACAATTAAAAGAAAAAACAATCCCCAAAAACACATCTCACCACTGTCTCTCTCCACCGCTGTCTCTCTCATCTCTGTCTCTCTCGACCCACCACTCTCTCTACTGCTCACCTCTCTCCATCTCTCCTCTCCCTCAGTCCTCTCTCTCACTCCTCTCACCCTAAAACCAATTAAAGCATAATCCCAAAACTAAATTAGAGGTTCATGGAATTAGGGCTTCGACTTGCAAAATCCCAAAATATTCAAATTAGGGTTCGATTTGGGCTTCGCTTAGAGGTAACTTTCGATTATATTCGATTTGTATATACGCGTGTATGTATATTTATGTATATAAATGATTTTTGATTAGATTTGTAGAAATTTAATAGTGTTGGATTTGTGGGCTTTTTGTATTGAATTAGCAGGAATTTACTTTAAATTTTTTGGAATTTTGTGTTAATTTTGTGGGAGTTTTGTTTTAATTAGTAGGAATTTTGTGCTAATTTTGATTTCCTGGCTTGTTTATGTTCATTTTTTGGAGTTCTGTTTCTCTCAGTCCAGATGGGATTAACCATTGCAGTAATTATTTTTCTTACACACTTTTGTTCCCTTCTGCATACCATGCTGCAATGGATTAATTTGTTAAATTCAAGATTTTTATTACAGGTTGGTGTTTCAGTATTTAAAATTATGTTACAAGTTACAAGGCCAAATACAAATATTATTGGGAATATCCCAGGAACTCAGTTATACCAGAGTCTTTCTTATTATGAAAAGGCTCAGAGAGTTCCATATTTCCTGATACTAGGCATTGGATCTCCTATTTACTTTGCTAATTCAACCTATCTACAAGAAAGGTACTTGGCATTTATTCTAATCAAGGCTGCCTAGTTTATTCCGTTCATCCTACCAAATAAAAAATAATAATGTACAAACAATTGCAATGTACATATGATAAATACTTTCAAGTAATAACGCGTTGTAATTGCAGAATATTGAGATGGGTAAGGGAGGAAGAAGAGAGGATTGAATCAAAGATCACGACAACCTTGAGATGCATAATTTTGGATATGACAGGTAACTTTGAGTACATACATTGGATTTCTACAGCTAAACTAATCACATTCCTCTGATCTAAAATTGCATAATTATGATATTGTTGCATATATTTCAGCTGTGATAGCAATAAATACCAGTGGCATCGATGCTATACGAGAACTAAAAACTACACTAAACAAAAAGTCTCTTCAGGTTGATGAGCTAAATTTAATATTCTGAGATCATATATGTTTTTGGAGCTCGAAAAATGTCGATAACAGGGGTTTCTCTAATAGGGTGTTTACCATTGGAGTGAGCTAGACATGCGCTGAGATTCATCTATTGAAAGCTACAACAATAGCATCATGGAAAAGGTGGTTCATGGAAAATAGCTTGGTACTTTAATAAGGAAAGACTAAGTTTTATTTAGATCTATGGTGTGTAAGTTGACTGTGTTTCGACTTTGGATTTGTGTACTACATGTAAGATGAACTTACGGTATAAGACGATTTTGTTTTGGCTTTATTGACATGTATTCTGTATATTCTGCTAGATTTTGTACCTGGAAAATTGGAAATGTGATTTATAATATGCTTTTGTGTTGGTTTATTGACATTTCAAATAGGATATTGCAAATTGGGTTAATACAAAGTGTTGCATATAAATGTTGCTAAAAAAATCAAAAGCATTACAATAGGGGAGAAAATGTTACATGAAAATGTTGCAATAACTTGACTTTGCAACACTTTTAACTAAAATATGTTACAAAATGGTGTTGCAATAGTCTATTGCAACATCATAAAAGTGTCACAAAACATGACAAAAGTGTTGCACTAAATGGGGTATTGCAATACTTGAAAAATGTTGCAATATGTACAAAAAATGTTGTTATAGGGGTCTATTGCAACGGCAGCAGATGCAACGCTGAATTTTGTCAAAAACGTTGCAAAAACCTCTATTGTAACACATTTGGGGTCTAATATGACACTTTTTTGGCATTGCAATAGCCCATATATGGTGTAGTGGGCTGTAAGATTACTCACCCTGTAGTTCTATCCACATTGCTAATGGAAATTCATACATGTACTGTCAAGTTTTATCTTTATGTATGTTAGGCTTGTTATCAGACATGAAATTGTGACTAAGGGTCTTACTCACAATTTGGGGGAGATTGTTAGTTACAGAGGCATGCCTGAATACATCTAATAACAAGCCTAAGTGGTTTGTAATGCTATGCATTACCTACATGACCTCTTAACTGAGGGAACCTCTAGTTCTAGAGTTTCTACTTATTTTGTACTAAGTAATAGGCATCAAATTCTAGCCGTGTAACTGTACCTATTAAGTAAAGAATAAAGCTTGAAAGAAGTTCCAAGGTTCATGCCTCAAGCAAGGAGATAAAGACTGTCAAATAATCACAGTTGGGATTTGAAGAAATGAAGAATTTGCCTAAGTACTAATTCGAGAAGTACATTTGTCTATTCGAGAAGTCTAGCATTCGATAAGTCAGGGGTTCGAGATCTCAGAAGACACTATTCGATATCTCTGAATACACTATTCGATATCTCAGAGATTCGATATTTCTATTACTCAGTTCGAGAACTCAAGGAGTCAACAGGTTCGAGTTCTCAAAGGGTCAACAAGTCAAAGCTACATTCGATATCTCAAAGACTCAAGATGCTATTCGATATCTCAGGGATTCGATATGTCAAAATGCTCTATTCGATATCTCAAGGAGTCCCAGAGAAAAGAGCTATTCGAGAAGTGATTCGATATGTCAAGATAACACTATTCGAGAACTCAGAGTTATCGATCAAGTCAATTCCAGTTCTCGAATCATTCACTTAGTCACTTCTCGAATACATTCTTGAAGACAAAATACTGAAGAATTGTACAAGTCAGAAACCTGCAACAAGCCAAGACGCTTTATTTGACTCTGTACTATAAAGCACGTTGGAATGCCTACAAAGAAGCTTGGAGAGATAAGACAAGGGACAAGGAGCTAAAGAAGTGGATCTGAACAGGCTTTACAAAGTCAAATCTGTAGCCGTTTGGACTCTTTACTAAAATGAGATAGACAGACTGGAAAGTGTTTTTGTTTTACCTACCTTATTTGTAGTAAGTAGGTGTATCCATGTCTATAAGGATACAGCCTCACTTCCTTAGCTGTTAAGTTGTTGAAGTTTCTCATATACAAAGAAATATCTCTCTGAGAAAAACGAAGCTGAGAATACTATCATTTGTATTCACAGATTGTAGCAAAATCTTTATCTAATAAAATATTAGATTAAAGTGATATTGTGTTGTGTTTGTCTTTATCATCCGCACTTTCATATCTCACACACTCATCACATATCTTGCTGCAAAGATTCAAGAACGAAGAAAAGTTCAAGAATCCATTCACCCCCCTCTGTATTCTTTTACTATATTCAATACTCAACATGAAGAATGTTCACCTGCAAAGACACCCATGGCCACTGCCACCAAGTTAGATGAAGATGTTAAGGGCAAAAAGGTAGATATTTCAATCTACAGAGGCATGGTTGGTTCTCTACTCTACCTCACTGCTAGTAGGCCAGACATCATGTTTACTACATGCTTGCGTGCAAGGTTTCAATCAAACCCAAAGGAATCACATATGATAGCAATAAAGAGGATTTTCAAATATCTGAAGGGCACACCAAACTTGGGGTTATGGTATCCTAAGGACACAGGGTTCAATCTGGTTGGTTATTCTGATGCTGATTATGCTGGATGCATAGTGGATAGGAAAAGCACCTCAGGTAGCTGCCAGTTTCTTGGACAAAGGTTAGTCTCTTGGTACAGCAAGAAACAACAATCTGTGTCAACTTCCACAGCTGAAGTTGAGTACATAGCTGCTGGAAGTTGCTGTGCTCAAGTGCTTTGGATTAGAAACCAACTTAGAGATTATGGACTTGTGTTGGAAACAATTCCTATCATGTGTGACAACACAAGTGCAATCTCTATAGTTGCCAATCCTGTCAATCATTCTAGGACAAAGCACATTGATATCAGATATCACTTCATTAAAGAACATGCAACTAATGGAACCATTGAGTTGCATTATGTCTCTACAGATAAACAACTAGCTGACATATTCACTAAGCCATTAGATGAAGCCACCTTCACTAGGTTGGTCAGTGAGATTGGAATGCTGAATTCTTCGAATTCTGGCTAAGTGAATATATCAACTAGATTGTTGTAGCAGTAAATACTTACTTTATCAAATGCTTAATATTTCTGAAGTAAGTATTGGCTGGAGTATGATTTATAAATATTCTATAATGCTGCATATGTTGAAAATCATACATCTTTAGCTTGAAATTTCTGTGAAAATTTTGAGTAAATCACTATTTAATTTGGTAGAATATTCTTCAGTGAATATTTCTGGTAAATTTTAAAAGATAGTGAAAATTGAATTTTATGAGTGAAAAGTATAGTTCGATAAGTCAGACTTCTCGAATGGTTCATTGTTATGTCATGGCTCGAGTTCTCGAATAGGCCTATCTAGAACCCTCTTGAGTTCTCAAATAGTATCTTTTGGAGAAATCGAATAGCACACTTTGAGTTCTCGAATAGAGTATTTTAGTTCTCTAATGATAGAGTTCTCGAATGCTGTATTTGAGTTATCGAATCATTTGAAAAGGCTGATTTTTCGCTGACACTTAATTGCTTTTTGGATTTATATTCAAAATTTCATTTCGCTCATAAAAATATATTTTATTTATCTTAGAATTATTTTCTAAGTTAAATAACTGCCAGCTGTGAGTTACAAACTGCCTGAGATATCGAATAAGCCATTCTTGACTTCTCGAATAGTTGTTTCATACTTCTCGAATGACTTGTTGCTACAGAACACATATCTATCGACAACTCAAGACATTCATATTTATTTATATACACAACTTCACAACTATTCAACTCATTTCGTTCGATTTCTCAAGCATCTAAACTCCTGAAACCTCTGAAAACCCTAACTGCGAATCTCTTCTTCTACCTTAATTTTCTTTTCTTCTCTTCTCTACCCAAATGGCAAACACTCAACTCACCATACCATCTCAAACCAATTTCATCGCAATCACCAGTGATGTGGAAGCACCAAATGCCAATTTTAAGTGCTTTGTTCGATGGTTGTCGGAATCTTACATCAAGAGTGCGCTCTCAACCAACCCAACCCTGTACATAGACTTATTGGAACAATTTTGGAGGACTGCTACTGTGGAGGTCATCGCTCTCGAGAATGCTATCACCTCGTATATTGTCCACTGCAAGATTCAAGGAGAGGATATTACTATCACTACCGCAGACATGAATCAAGCCTTGGATATGCAGCAAGAGACATATGATACTCTGGCCTCCAATGATGAGTTGGAAGAATTCTTTGAATTCATCAACTACTCCGATGCTATTAAACTGGGAAAGCTGAATAGGAAGTTCTTGAGGAAAGAATGGAGCTTTGTGTTTGCTACACTCCTTCAAGTATTCACTGCACGGAAATCAAGCTTTGATCAGATTAGTACACCTGTGCAGCAGCTTGCCTATGCCTTGGCTCATGGGAGAAAGATAGATGTTGGACCCCTCATCCTCCAGGAGCTCTATGGGAGACTTGGTCAGACCACAGCCAAGAGAGGTAATGAAATCTTCTTTCCTCGCTTTATTCAATCAGTACTTAACTTTAAAAATGCATCATTGATTGAATTACTTGGAGTAGATAAAAGTAAAATAGGCTATCCTAAGTCCATGACCAAACTAATTTTTGGTAATTTAGAGACTAGGAATGATGTGGATGTAAGGCTTAAAATAACTTCCCACATGGAGGGTGTGTTTAGGTCTTACCCCCACAACATGCCAATATTTGATTTAAAGTCACAGTTAGCACAGCCAAAGCAAGAAGAACAAAATGCTAACCCAAGGCTTGCTAACCAACCCTCTCAGCCAAACACTCTACCAAGCAAAGAGCCAACTGCATCATCCTCTCAAAAGGGTGATGTTAGTAAGAAGAAGAGAAAACAGGCTGCTTCTGAACCTTTAGAAATCTTAACTGAAGCAGCCTTGGCTGTAGAACTAGGGTTAGAAAGTGAGGCACCTGAGTCACCTATCATAAGCCTAAAGAAGAAGAAGAAGTCTAAAACCACCTCTTCAGTCACCCAAATGGCTAAAGTTGTAAAATCAGGGGCACACGGCTCACTAGATGTATCCTCTCAACAGGGTGCATCTATAGAATCAAGCATCCTCCCCAATGCACCTATCTGTGAAGAGTCAACACAAAGGAGTGATAAGGCTGGCACAACACTGAGTGGAGAGCACATCATACTTGAAACTCCCTCTATTTCTCAGGGGGAGTTGCCAAAATCTATTCTACAACACACTTCTCTTCCAGAATCTACCACTCATATTTCTTTGAAGCCTGCAACTCAAGCAATTGAGGAGCAAGGCATTGATCATCAAGATTTGTTTTCTCTTGATGAGCCAATGGATTCAAGTGACTTGGTGCATGACACCTTGCTCACCACCCAGGTACCACATTTAGATGGTCAGGGAATGCATGCTGGGGCATATCCTAATGACACCATCACAAACACAGAGGTTTCACTAGTTTTTACTAGAGACTTTGTGCCTATGTCAACTACTGTTGTAACTCATCCCACTCTTGTGGAGACAACAGTAGTAGAGTCTGTTCATCCGATTACAGAAGTTGCATGTGTAACTGAGGAGCCTAGCAAGCCTAGCTCTAGCTCTAACTTCACGTCTCAATGGCTGAAGCCTGTGCAACATGACAGTGCTTCAGGATCAGGGTCTGTTCCACCACAATTGTCGATTGAAGCACTCTAAAGCTTAATTGTGGATCAGATCCCTGAGTTCACAAAGATTGCTCAGCACCTTCTCACTGCAAACATGCCTGATCCAGACTATGAAGCTATTCTCCTATGTCACAAAGAGGATGTAGAGATACATAAGGAGAAGATCATAGATGAAACTGAGAGAGATGGGAATATAGATGCTTGGCTGCAAGGAACAAATGCAATCCCTCTTTCAGAAGGTCTCCAGTACCTCAGAGAAGAGTACATTACTTCACTAGGGTCCAATGCCAAATCTCTCACCCCTACTGATGTGTATGAAGCAGTGAATGACAGCTATAAGGGCATTCTCAAGGCTGCACGCTATCTTGGTAAAGGTTTAAAGACAGAAATTAATGAAGTGTGTTCAGCTATAACCAAGGAGGTTCAAGAGATCAAGAGGACTTTTGATGCTAAATTCCCTCAATTGGAGATTGTTCTCAAGGACATTCGAACCTGCAATGCTACTTGCACCAGGATGGACAATGGTCTGGCTATTCTCAAGGATGCTGTCACAGGTCTGGGGCACAAATTTCAATCCTTATCAGATTAGACAACTGATGCCAATGCCATGCTCAGGACCCTCTTTGAAAATCAATATGGAGACAAGCTGGTCACTGAGGTTCCTGTGCATGAGATGTCAAGGTTTGAAGTGCAGAGACTGAAGGATCAATCCCTATCTGGTTTTAAGGCCAATGAACTCTTCATTAAAGTGGATACTCTTGAAAAGGAGGTAGTCTCTCTCCACAAGTCCAATGCTCATCTTACAGACACTATAACAACTCTGACTGAGCAGTTGAACACTCAAGCCACCACCACAGCTGATGTTCTTCTGCATCAACAATCAATGTTGTCTGCAATGATGAAGCACATGGGGCTCCCTCTACCTGAAGAATCTTCAACCTCAAAGGTCACTCCTACAACCCCTGTGTCTGTCAACAACCCTAAGGGGGAGAAGAGGACATCAAAGAACTCAAATCCAAAGGGGGAGAGACCACTAGAAAAGGGCATCAAGATCACTGAGGGTGGCCATCAAAGAGCTTCAAAATCTACAACTCATGTGCCTGGAAAAGGGAAATTCAAAGTTGATGAGCCTCCTACTTCTCTGCCAGTTATCACTCTACCAACTGTGCACATCACTACTCCTGATGGTCAAAGGCAATCTATCACAACCACAGTGGTTACAGGGAGTATGCCATCTGATAAACCTCAAATCTTCATATCTAAGAGTGCCAAGCCAGTAGAAGTGAAGGTGGTCACTGAGGCCAAGCTACAAGAAATTGAAAACTCAAATGTCTATCATGATGATGCATTCTTGGAGTTTCTGAAAGTCTCAAGAGAACAGGCTGGTGATGCTTTGCTATATCATGAGAGTTTGAAGAGTCAGATTGACTATCTCACTGTAGTACCAAGGAGGTTTGATGGCCTATGGCTCAAAGAGATAATGATGGTAGGAAAGGACAAGATATGGCACTTAACCATCAACACTCTACAGGGTCTAAAGCACTCAGAAGTGAATGTGCTCCTTGGACTAATTGAAAGAGGAAATGAGAACAACAAGAGTTTTTATGATGACTTAAGGGATGGTCAACCTTTAAGGCTACCTGAAGTATTCACAAATCCCAGAACCATTATCTACCAGGGTGAAACAAAAATTGAAGATATCAGGCAGCTGGTCATCCCCAAGCATCTAACTCCTCAAAACAAAACTCTCATCATTGCCATCACTGAGAAACTGATCAAGAAGAAGGGCTCAAGAACAGCAGAAGAATTAGAAGCTATATCTTATCTCAGGTCATACATTGCAACTGGCATTGTATCTGAGACTGCTAAGTTCAACCCAAGCAAGGATGGTGATCAAGACAAGGATGGAGATAAAAGTGATGGAAGGAGAAGACATCACAGGAGTAATAAGGGTGATGAAGATAAGAGAAAGAAGAAGGATGATGAGGAGAAGAAGAATGATGATGACCAAGGTAAAGGCTCTGAGAGGAAAAGTGGAAGACAGCAAGCCTTAGGCATTGCTGACATTAATCTCACCACAACAAAAGACTCTAAGTCTAGGGTGAATACTGCCAGTAGTGACCTTCCAAAACTTGCATCTATGGCTTCTGCAACTGTCTTGCCACCTCAAGAAGAGAAGAAGATTCAAGTCAAGAAACCATCTATATGTTTCAAAAAGCAAACTGCTAATGGAATACTTAAATGGTCTACAACCAAAGGTCACATACTGCTGCCAAGTAATCATGTAAAAAGAATCAAATTCAAGCAAACTGCAAGGAAATCAAAGTCATCCATATCAAAGACCCTGACAATCTATCCAGGCCTAAAACTCCAACCACTAGATGAAGATTATGATGAAGACCAACTGCAATTTTTACAAGCTCAAAGAATCTATCATGTTGCCATTGTTGATAACTGCCTTGAGATTAAATATTCTGATGGAAGGGAGGAGAAATTCAAACAAGGAGGATGTCAACACTGGGGTAAGCTACATGACATAGAAAGAATCATAGCATTGTTGAGATCAGAAGATAAAGTGGAGAGAGTATGGAAGCTGGAGCTAATTGATTTTGTGAAGATGAAGAGAGATCATGAGGAGAAAATCAGAAAAGGGTGTTTTGAGAAATGGCTAGCAAGGGAGAAAGAAATTGAGAGACTGGAGATTGAAGTAGAAAAGCTAAGAGCAAAGGGATTGTGTAGAGTTCAGTTCAACCCCTATGTGGTAAAGTATAGGAGGAGAAATGGGAATCAGGTCAACAACAGAATGAATCTACTCAACCACTATCCTGCAAACATTCTGGAACCAGTACTTGAAGATTTCAAAGACTCAATTTTGCTTGAAGAATTGGATGCTATGGCAGAAATAATAAAAGCTATGGATGAGAATGCAAGGAAGGAGAAAGAAAGAAGAGAGAAAGCATATGATGAATTTCAAGCCAATGCTATGGAAAGGGAATCAAAAGACAATGGCTAGTACTTCATCATAGGCTGTAAGATTACTCACCCTGTAGTTCTATCCACATTGCTAATGAAAATTCATACATGTGCTGTCAAGTTTTATCTTTATGTATGTTAGGCTTGTTATCAGACATGAAATTGTGACTAAGGGTCTTACTCACAATTTGGGGGAGATTGGTAGTCACAGAGGCATGCCTGAATACATCTAATAACAAACCTAAGTTGTTTGTAATGCTATGCATTACTTACATGACCTCTTAACTGAGGGAACCTCTAGTTGTAGAGTTTCTACTTGTTTTGTACTAGTAATAGGCACCAAATTCTAGCTGTGTAACTGTACCTATTATGTCAAGAATAATGCTTGAAAGAAGTTCAAAGGTTCATGCCTCAAGCAAGGAGATAAAGACTGTCAAATAATCATAGTTGGGACTTGAAGAAATGAAGAATTTGCCTAAGTACTAATTCGAGAAGTACATTTGTCTATTCGAGAAGTCTAGCATTCGAGAAGTCAGGGGTTCAATATCTCAGAAGGCACTATTCGATATCTCTGAATACACTATTCGATATCTCATTCGATATCTTAGAGATTCGATATGTCTATTACTCTGTTCGAGAACTCAAGGAGTCAACAGGTCAAAGGTGGTATTCGAGTTCTCAAAGGGTCAACAAGTCAAAGCTACATTCGATATCTCAAAGACTCAAGATGCTATTCGATATGTCAGGGATTCGATATATCAAAATGCTCTATTCGATATCTCAAGGAGTCCCAGAGAAAAGAGCTATTTGAGAAGTGATTCAATATGTCAAGATAACACTATTCGAGAACTCAGAGTTATCGATCAAGTCAATTCCAGTTCTCGAATCATTCACTTAGTCACTTCTCGAATACATTCTTGAAGACAAAATTCTGAAGAATTGTACAAGTCAGAAACCTGCGACAAGCCAAGACGCTTTATTTGACTCTGTACTATAAAGCACGTTGGAAAGCCTACAAAGAAGCTTGGAGAGATAAGACAAGGGACAAGGAGCTAAAGAAGTGGATCTGAACAGGCTTTGAAAAGTCAAATCTGTAGCCGTTTGGACTCTTACTAAAATGAGATAGACAGACTGGAAAGTGTTTTTGTTTTACCTACGTTATTTGTTATAAGTAGGTGTATCCATGTCTATAAGGATACAGCCTCACTTCCTTAGCTTATGTGTTGTTGAAGTTTCTCACATACATAGAAAGAAATATCTCTCTAAGAAAAACGAAGCTGAGAATACTATCATTTGTATTCACAGATTGTAGTAAAATCTTTATCTAATAAAATATTAAATTAAAGTGATATTGTGTTGTGTTTGTCTTTATTATCCGCACTTACATATCTCACACACTCATCACATATCTTGCTGCAAAGATTCAAGAACAAAGAAAAGTTCAAGAATCCATTCACCCCCCCTTTGTATTCTTTTACTGTATTCAATACTCAACAAGTGGTATCAGAGCAGGCTATTTAATCTAAACAGAAAATGATCATGAGTTCGAATACACCAAAGACTACAGGTACGGTAAAGGTCCCTAAGTTCGACAAAGAGAATGATAACCTCTGGAAAATAAAAATGTTGTTGTTCATCAAAGCTGCCAATCCTCTCTACCCTGACATGGATAAAAAATTTTATAAGTAGGTAATTAGTGAAGGAATTTACTGACGAGCACGTGGTATAACAATTTTTCCGTAAAAAACATGTATCGCACATATAGAAAATCATATAAAAATAAGAGAGCGGAGAATCGTAACCATACCTTGAAAATCTAAGCTTTATAAACGATGGTTGCTAGCAGTTGCTTCTCAGAGTGTGAAGTACTCTACCGGTATCCACCAAGAATAATCTTCGATGAAACTTTTATAAAACAAGCTTTTATAAAAATGGTGCCTTGATCTTTTGAGAGAGAGAGAGAGAGAGAGAGAGAGAGAAGAAGATGGAGGCTACCTCTAGCTACTAGGGTTTTCACAAAACCACAATGCATACACTTCTCTTCTCATCTCTTTATATTTATAGGGCTCAAGTAGGTTTTTTAGTCTAATTAATATATCATATATATATTATTATATAAATCCCACAAAATGTTTAAATAATAATTAAAACTATTTTAATCATTATTAAAAAAACTTGCTCTCTCAAAATACCTTCATCAATAAATTAATCTTTTATGGTGCGATCCTGTAGGTTCAATATTAAGCCTGTAGTAGAAATAAATAATAATAAACTTTTTATTTATTATTTATATGAATTCTAATAATTCATTAAATATAATTAACTGATTAATTATATTTATTCTACATCGTGAGTGTTGCTTCTCAACATATCGCGACTATCCTGATAATATGAATTCACTGCTTAGAATACTAAGAACCTGTCAGTGACTAGTTGTTAGAAATAATTGATGAGAACAGTGTTTAAGAGCTACAGCGACAAATCAGAGTTTAGCTGGAAGCAGTCAGAGTTTAGTTAAACGCTGACATGGAAGCTCGACAGAGTTTAATTAAACTCTGTCTGTAGGAAGCGCGTCTCCAGTCAACAGTGATTAAAGATTAATTGAAGATAAATATGAAGCGATATCTTTGAAGATTGGATAGCTGTCAAAGAGATCATGTTGACTTAGAAGACATGTAGCAATCATGATTGATATCAATTACATAGCTGATTTATAGGCGTATCAATTATAGATTGTACGTAGCTGTATATCTTTATAAATACAGTTAGGTTAACCCTAGAAGGGTATCGATCGTGTAATACAATATCCATCATTGTAACCTAAGCAGCTCTCTGTGATATTTACATCACTGAGAGAGGAGTTAATTCCAAACAGTTTTTAAAGTCTTTTAAGAACTTATTGTTATTCTCTCATACTTGTTTGATTATAATTGTGTATTCGGCCTAACAATTGGTATCAGAGCAGATCCGTTACTTTATTATAGTTTAAGATCCAAACACAATACTAATCAATGACAGAAATACCACCTCCAACAGATCTTGGTTCCAATTCTGAGAAGGCTCCTACTACTGTGAGTCGTTATGAAACTATTAGGGTTCCTATTCCCAGGCCATCAGAATATGCAATCTGGAAGGTAAAGATGACTATGTTTCTGGAGGCTACAAATCCAGAATATCTTGACATAATTTATGAAGGTCCTCATAAGCCTACTAAGTTATCTGTTGCTGCTGCTGGGCAAGAGGCTAAAACAGTTCCAAAGTAGAAGAAAGATATGACTCCTAAAGATCTTTCATCTATTGCTAAGGATGCAAAGGTTAGGCATTTACTTCATAGTGCCTTAGACAATGTTCTGTCTATAAAGTGATTAATTGCAAAACTGCCAAAGAGATATGGGATGCTCTTGAAGTTAGATGTCAAGGAACTCCTGCCATCAAGAAGAACAGAAGGAGCATACTTACACAGGAGTATGAACACTTTGAGGCTAGACCTGAAGAAACCATGACACAAACCTTTGACAGATTCTGCAAGCTTCTCAACGATCTGTCACTAGTGAATAAAGAATATGATTTAGAAGATTCCAATCTCAAGTTTCTTCTTTCTCTACCTGAAAAGTGGGATGTTAAGACAACCACTATAAGAGATAACTATGATCTTGATGAAACAGAGATTGATGAGATTTATGGGTTGCTCAAAACTTATGAACTGGAAATGGAACAGAGAAACAGAAGATCAGACAGAAAGTCAAAATCTGTTGCTCTAAGAGTTGAAGAAAGATCCTTAAAGAAGGAAGCATCAAGGAAGAAGGCTAAAAGAAAAAGACTTGGTTATACATTCTGAGAGTGAGTCAACAAACTCTGATGTTGATTCAATCATTGATGGATCATCTGATTCTGAAGATGATGAGGAAATGATGCAAATGGCTGATTTGATGGTAAAGTCCTTCAAGAAGATGGGATTCAAGAACTTCAAGAAAGGGAAGAGATTTTCCAAGAATGATTCAAAGTCTGACAGGAAGAATTTCAGCAAATCTGAGAGAAAGGATACCAAATCAGGGAAGAGAGACAAGTCTGAGATTCAATGCTACAAGTGTAAGGAGATGGGTCATTACGCTCCTGAGTGCAAGAAGGGTAAAACTGAAAAGGCACTCTTCAATAAAGGCAGAGATTGGGCAGACACCTCTGACTCAGATGAGGATATGAACTATGCTCTCATGGCTACTACTGTTGATGAAGCTGAACATTCTGAAACTAAGGTACCCCTGACCACCCATGCTTATAATACTGATAATATTACTGAATTGAGAATTTATCTTAAGGCATTGCATATCAGTTATAGGGATCAGACCTTAGAAAATGAGAGAATCAAAACTAAAAGTTCTGAACTTAAAGCAAGAAATAAACTTGTTGAGGAAAAACTTGTTAACATGCAACAAGTTCAGAAAGAGAGAGAGATGATGCTGTTTATTTAGAACAGGAGTTGCTTGGTCGATATAAGCAATTAGAAGCTGAGTTGGAGGAAAAAAAACACATAATTAAAACTTGGACTGATTCTGGTAAAGACACTAATAAGGTTTTTCAAGTTGACACTGTTGGTCTAGGTTATGCTGAGGAAGATGAACTTAGGTTTTTGAATAAAGTCAAGATTAGACCACCACTTCCATCTAAGAAATTTGGTACATTTGTTAATGGAATAAGTGCACCTAGGTATGAAGGTGGAAAAGAAGCTGTTAATAAAGAACCAGTAAAAACTAGTGTTAAACAGGTTAATATTGGTTTAATGACAGATAAACAACTTAAGCATAAGCTTAAGGAGTTAAAATCTGTTAAGAAACAAAAAGTGTCTAGAAAGAACAGAAATGGTAAAGTAGGCATCACTCAAGGTAATTATCCAATGCTTGCTACTTTAGCTCCAAGAAAGACATGTCATAACTGTGGTAGCAATAACCATCTTGCTAGTTTTTGCAGGAAGAACAAAAACATTAATTCTTTACCTTCCAAGTCCGAAGTAAAGAAAGATAACGTTAGAACTAGACCACAGACCTTATGCAAACACTGTGGAAGCACTTGCCATTCTATTTATACTTGCAGAAATTATCATGCTATTTATCATAATTACTATGAACTGAAACCTAATCTGAAATGGGTTAGGGTCAATTCTGCAAGTGTAATTTCTGACAAAGTTAGCTTAAACTCTGATAGTGTAAATTCCGCTGCTAAAGCTAACAAAATTAAGAAAGCCAAAGGATCCAAGCAAGTCTGGATCCTTAAATCTAATCCTCAGTAATTGTTTATGATTGCAGGGCATCAGGGAGAGTATCCTAGTCGTGGACAGTGGATGTTCAGGACACATGACTGGAAATAAAGCCCTGCTATCAGAGTATGAGGAGAAGGCTGGCCCAAAAGTTTCCTGTGGAGATGGCAACATAGGACATACTCTGGGATATGGCAATATTAATCTTGGAAGTGTCATCATCACAAATGTAGCTCTGGTTCCAGGACTCAAGCATGATCTGCTATCTGTGAGTGAAATCTGTGACAGAGGTTTTCATGTAGATTTTCAACCTGAATACTGTGAGGTTATCAGCAAAATCAGAGGGAAAGTTGTTTTAGTTGGACAAAGGCACAACAATATCTATGAAGCAAGCTTGTTGACAAACTCTAATGGAAAAACAATGTGCCTATCAACAAGAATGTCCAATGAAGAGAGTTGGAAGTGGCATAAGAAACTCTCTCATTTGAATCTGAACAACATCAATGAGCTGATAAGAAAGGATCTTGTTAGAGGACTTCCAAAGTCTTTGTTAAATGTCGATGATCTATGTGATTCATGTCAAAATGCCAAACAGAGGAAGACTTCTTTCAAGAGCAAGTCTGAATCTTCAATTGTTGATCCATATCATCTTCTTCATGTTGATCTTTTTGGACCAGTAAATGTATTGTCAATTGGAAGAAAGAAATATGCTCTAGTCATTGTTGATGAACACACCAGATATACTTGGGTGTATTTTATGGCAAAGAGGATGAAACTGCATTAACTCTGATGGAACATGTAAAGCTACTGGACAAAGGATCAAAACACAAAGTCAAAATAATCAGAAGTGACAATGGAACTGAATTTAGGAATGCAACAATTGAAGAATTCTGCAAGAACAGAGGCTTGAAGCAAGAGTTTTCTGCACCTGGTACACCACATCAAAATGGTGTAGTTGAGAGGAAGAACAGAACCTTGATAGAAGTTGCAAGAACTATGCTTGATGAAGCAAAATTGCCAACCTATTTCTGGGCAGAAGCAATTCAAACTACTTGTTTTACTCAAAATGCCACACTGATCAACAAACATGGGAAAACACCATATGAGATGGTGAGGAAAAAGAAGCCCAATCTGAAATATTTTCATATTTTTGGGTGCAAATGCTTTGTATTGAAAACTCATCCCGAGCAGTTGACCAAATTTGAGTTAAAAGCAGATGAAGGAATTTTTGTTGGATATCCACTATAAACAAAAGCATTCAGAGTTTATAATCTGAGAACCAAAGTGATCATGGAATCAATTCATGTGTCATTTGATGACAAGAAAATAACTAGACTTGAAGATGTAGATGAACATGATCAACTGTACTTTGAAAATGAAGAAATACTCTCTGATGAACTAAACTCTGATGAAGTCAGTCCAACAAACTCTGTTGATGCAAACTCTGAACCTCTACTGGTACACACAGAAGAAATAGTACAATCAGAACAAAGAGGAGAACCAGTTGAGGGGGAGCATGATCATAGTGATGACTCAAATTCTGATAGTGATAAGTGGATTTTATATCCACTTGGAGCGTTCCATAACGGCTTAAATTGATTGACTTGGACTCAAGTTTGTTGTAGTTTTGATGTGTTTTTCTTAGTTATGCAGATTTACGGAATGTTGATTAAGGTTGATGCTTCTATCGTTTTTGGAGGATTAATTGATTAAAATTCGGATTTCTGAGAAGGGTTGCGCAGTCTACACTGTTTTGGCCATATCTTGAGTTCTAGAAGTCCGTTTTCAGTGATCTTACAGCTCACACGAAGCTTGAGAGATTTTCTACAACATGGGACAGAAATCAGGTTCAGGGGACGTGCTGAATTAATTCGCGCGCGTGTGCTATAAGAAACAAAGCAAAAAAATTCCAGTTTTGCCCTTTTTCTGTTTCTAATTGAATTTTAGGTAGTTTCTTGCACCTAAATTGAATTCTAATTGTATTTTAGGATGTTTTCTTGTTGGGAAAGACTTTTAGAACCTATTTAAACACATCCTACCATTGTAATTAGATATGTACATAGGTAGATAGATAGATACAATATCAGATTTTTATTATTGTAAACATAGAATTGCAAGGGAGAAAAGTGGAGAAGGATTCAAGCTCGGTGACAAGCAAAGATCTAGATCTACTTCATCTTTTGTATATCGCGGATTATAGATTTGTTTTTTCAACTCTTGTTTTTATTAATATTATTGTTTCTTTCTTCCATATCTTGTTTATTATCATGTTTTCATCAAATCCCATGACGATGAACGGTTCAATTATGAACTAATCGTTGTCATGGGATTCTAACGGATTTGTCTATGTAGCTTAGTAGTTTTATTGCTTTAAAGATATGTGTGTGGTGAATTCTTGATATCCTAGTATGGTTTAATCTTAATGCTTTTAGATGCGTCGCGAACATCTAAATTGATTTGTTAATCTCTTGTGAAGTGAAAGTGGATCTTGAGATTTAGAACTTGCCATGCTAGCATAGGATTATGTATGTTTATCACCATGATTTGTGGCATAAATAGAAATATATTATGTTGCCCTATGTGATCAATTTGGATAACTTGTTCTTCAACCATTATGTTTTCAAATTCTATAGACATATAGGGTCTAAGCATAATTAGTGTTTATTCATCTTCTATCTCTTTTGTGGATGTATGGATAGTTTGGTATATGTATGCTGACAGGTAGCGTGTACTTATTTCGTGTTGTCCGATCAGATATTAAACCCATCACATACATAGATTAAAGGCATCAGCTCTAAAGGAAGTAGATAATGAAGTTAGGATCCCATGTTTATTCTCATATATATACAGCAGTTTCAATCACTTTAGTTAATTAATTCTTAGATTAATTATTTGCATCTTATTTTAATTTAGATAATTAAAACCCATATTTGTTTATTGTCTTAGCAGTGGATTAAAACCATACATTGTTGCATAGGCATATTTACTGAATAAAACCATAACCAGATCTTAGTGGAATGAACTTAATTGTATTACTTGTGACCACGTATACTTGCGTGATATTGTGTAAACAAGTTTTTGGCGCCGCTGCCGGGGATCATCGGTGTTTTATTTTTTTTAGTTTATGTACTTGTCATCAGTGGTCGTTAGCGTTCACTGACTCGGATTTCTTACTTAGTTTGTTGTTTCGTGGTGTTTTCAGGTACTTGAGTTTGTATGCGAACACGTTTGCGAGCTCGTAAGGAAGAACTGGCGGAAGAAGAATTTGAAATTTCAGTAGAGATGGGTGATGCAGCAGCAACAGTCAAGGCTTTGAAGGATTATTCTCAGCCAAAGATCAATGACATACAATCTAGTATTATCAGGCCAGCTATTGCAGCTAACAACTTTGAGATCAAGCCAAGCATAATTCAGATGGTGCAGAATTCGGTTCAGTTTGGGGGTACTTCGACAGAGGATCCTAATATGCATATCATGGACTTCATCGAAATCTGCGATACTTTCAAATTTAATGGTGTGTCGGAGGATGCTATTAAGTTGAGGCTTTTCCCATTCTCTTTAAGGGATAAGGCTAAGGGCTGGTTACATTCTCTACCAGCTGGTTCTATTACTACATGGGAGGATCTAGCTCAGAAGTTTCTCACCAAATTCTTTCCTATGGCGAAAACTGCAGCAATAAGAAACCAGCTAACTCAGTTTCAGCAGCAATCTAGAGAATCCTTGTGTGAGGCTTGGGAACGTTACAAGGAGATGCTTAGTAGGTGTCCACATCATGGCCTGCCTGATTGGATGGTCATTAATGGTTATTACAATGGCTTGGGAGCACAGTCTAGACCTTTGCTAGATGCAGCATCAGGTGGAGCCCTATGGGCTAAGAGCTATGCGGAGGCTTATGATCTAATTGAGACGATGGCTGCTAATGAATATCAGAATTCAACTCAAAGAATGCCACAACAAAAGGTAGCAGGACTTCTTGATGTTAATGCAGTCACAGTTCTAGCAGCTCAGCTAGAGGCAATGAATAGGAAAATAGATTCTTTGGCAAATTATGGAGTTCAGCAGGTTGCTAGTATTTGTGAGCTATGTGCGGGCGTACATGAGACGAATCAGTATGCTATCTCTTCTGAATCAACACAGTTTGTAAGTAATTTTCAGAGACCTGCTACACCAGTTCCAGCCACTTATCATCCGAATAACAGAAATCATCCTAACTTCAGCTGGAGCAACAACCAAGGTGCTCAACAACCTCAGCAGCCCTATCAGCAGTTTCAGGGTCAGCAAGCAAGGCCATTTAATCAAGGTTATCAGCAGCAGTATGCTCCAAGGCAACCATATCAGCCTCCGGGATTTCAGCAACAACCCTAGGCTCATGCGGGGCAATCATCTAATGAAAAATCAGAAAGGGATGATTTGTGGGTGATGGTGAAGAACCTGCAGGCTTCTCAAAAGGTCTTGGAAAACCAGATGGGACAGATTGCAAGTACCTTACTTAGTAGGCCTCTAGGAACTCTTCCTAGTGATACAGAGACTAATCCAGGTAGAAGGGGAATCAAGGAACAGGTGAATGCAGTAACTTTGAGATCAGGAAAGGTTACATCAGATCCTCAATCAGTAGCTGAGGAAGATGAAGATGTTCAGAATCAGCATGTTGAAAAATCTATAGTGCCAGAAATTGAGAAAACTGATTTAGTGGCTGATCAGCTTGGTGATGAGAAGAGCAAGAAACCTGTTGAAAAGTCTACTCCGGAGCAATCTTCAAAGAATAATCAGTTCTATCCTCCTCCTCCATATCCTGGACGCTTGAAACAAAGTCAAGAAAAACAGTTTCAGAAGTTTATGGATGTCTTCAAGAAATTTTCCATTAACATTCCTTTTGTTGAAGCATTGGAGCAAATGCCGAGATATGCAAAGTTCATGAAGGATATTTTGTCACGAAAGAGAAGGTTGGAAGAATTTGAAACAGTGGCTCTAACGGAGGAGTGTAGTTCTGCAGCAGAAGTTGCCACCTAAACTTAAAGATCCGGGAAGTTTCACCATTCCGTGCACTATTGGTAATCTTTCTTTCAGCAAGTGCTTGTGTGACTTGGGAGCTAGCATCAATCTCATGCCTTTATCAGTTTTCAAGCAACTTAGTCTGCCTGATCCGAAGCCAACCAACATCTCTTTGCAGCTGGCTGATAGGACGATCACTTATCCAAGGGGTATAGTAGAGGATGTCTTAGTGAAAGTTGATAAGCTTATATTTCCTGCCGATTTTGTGATTCTAGATTTTGAAGAAGACAAGAAGATTCCCATAATCTTGGGAAGGCCGTTTTTAGCTACGGGCCATACTTTAATCGATGTGCAAAAAGGAGAGATTACAATGAGGGTGCAAGATCAGAATGTCACCTTTAATGTGTTCAAGGCCATGAAATTTCCGACAGAGGATGAAGAGTGTTGCAGTGTGGAAATAGTTGATACGGGTCAGAAAAAGAAGCTTGATCAGTTATTGAGCGAAAAGTCGGATACGCACGTGCCAAAGCATCACATCACTGATTCCATTGACAGTTCTTCAATTCAAGATCTCTCGAGTGTAAAGCTTGGGGAACTTCCACCACATTTGAGGTATGTACTTTTGAATAATGAGCTAGTGATTTTTAAAATTTGTCATGATAATGTGTTGCGAAGGTGGAAAGCCGATGATAAGGAAGAAGAAAGTTTTGTTCAGCCGGTCGAGTCGGAGAAGCACCTTAGAGGTGTGAAGAAGAAAAAGAAGAAGATTAGGCCGTTGGGTAGTAAAATTAGGTTGAAGTCTGACGGAAGAAATTTGTGGAAAGCAATTAAAAAAGATGTCAACGTTCGTATGAATGGTCTTTCTGTTGAGAACGGTTCGGTTATTCTTTTGAAACCGCCATGAGTTGAGGAAGTAATGTCAAGCTATTGACGTTAAAGGAGCGCTTCGTGGGAGGCAACCCGCGCATTAGTGTAGAAAAAAAATTAAAATTTTGAGTGTTGTATTTTAAAAAAAAAAAATTGTTGTGCAAAAAAAAAATATTGAACAGAAAATTTCCTGCACCACATCGCCAACATGGCACGACATCCTACCAAAGCTGCTGTTCGAGTGTATTGATTAGTTGTGCGGGCTGTTTATAAAAAAAAATGGCAGCAGCAATTTTCCCGCGACACTACGCACATGGCGCGACCCCGCTTGAAAAATTATCTGTCCGTGGCCTTGTTTTTTTTTTTGTGTAAACACTGGGTTGGCCGTGTATTAGTGTGTGTTAACATAAAAAAAATAAAATCAAAAATGTTGCAAAAGAAATTGACACGCGCTACAGCTACATGTGCGCACCACAGCCTACCACCAAATTTGTCCAAGCGCCTCTTTGTACGAGGTAATGTGTTTAACATATATATATATATATATATATATATATATTTTTTTGTTTTCTCTCTCTTTTCTCCAATCCCTTTTCTAATTATTTCCCCACCTAAAATTCTAATTCTAGTCCTATATTTATTCCAAATCATGCCCAATCCATCTCCTATTTTATATTTCTTTCCCAAATCTACACAATTAAATCTCTATTTATACACCTATATATACACACCAATCCTACCCCATTCAAATTATTTTTTTTCCTACAATAAATTTCAAGGCTTCAAGATTCAAGTTTGGGGGATTTTTAATTGCAAGCTTCACCTCTCTGGTTCATATTTGGGGTATAATTCTTCCTTTTATTTTGATATTACGAATTGTGTTCTTGCATTATTAGGGTTGTGTGTTCTTGATTATTTGAGAGTTTTGTGCATTCGAATTTTTTTTCGTGTTTTGTTAAATTTTGTGAATTGGGTATTAATTCTTATGGCTCCTAAGCATGGGAGAGGTGGTGCTAGTGTTGCAAAATTTTTGTCTTCAACGGCGGAGGTTGAATTTAATCGGTTGTTGTTGAGGCCAATTGCGATGGGGAAGGATATGTAAAGCGCCTTGTAGGTATGTTTTCTGCTATCCCTCGTATTTACTTCCATTCAATGCGGACATTGAATATTTTAAGTTTGGGGGTGGTTTGAGGGATAAGTAGTGTATATTAATGTATATTAGATAATGTTAGTGTTAGTATATCATTGTGTTCATATAGAATCAATTTTTACATATTAGTATAATTCATGCATGTTATTGTTCGTGTTATTTATGTGTGCTTCATGTAGGACATTCTGTTATTTTATTTTCGTATACCATGTGAGTTCATTCTAGTTGCATTTTCATGGCATGCATATTCATGATCCCTTAGGACGAGCTAATTCTGATTGGTATGTAGATGTCTTATTGAATGTGGTAATGATGAATAGAGGGTTGATTTATAGTTCTTATGAAATTGACTTCCATGTTTCAGAAACAAAATTTTTACACAGTCTCATTAGGTTGCTTTTGGGCTAGGTTGAGGTTATGCTTGTTTGGATGTTTTGAGATTTAATCACTTGATTATAGTTAGAATTTTCTTTATTCCCTTGATGGCCTAGAACACTAAAATCTAAGTTTGGGGAAAAACAGAGATTTCATGCTAGTTGTGTATAATTGTCAATAATGGCTAGGCGTCAAATGGCTAGTAGCCGACTCATATTATATGAGTAGTCTAGGGTTGGAGATGAGAATTCTCACTCCAGATTGCATTTAGAAAAAAAAAGAAAAAAAAAGATGAGAAAAAAAAAAGAAAAAAAGAAGAAGAGTTATGTGAATTGTTTAATTGCAAAATTAACCAGGGTGAGCTCTTTAATACTCGAGCTATTAAGTACGAGGGGACTTTGTGCCTAGTGACCTAAGACTTTTCCGGTCTGGGATCCACTGACCTAACGCTCGCTACATGGGTATTATTGCATAAGCCTTTTGGGGTCTCATCCATTGCACGATTAAATAAGCATGCTTGTATATTATGTGTCATAGTTGTTGTTAGCAATAAAGCATGAATTCCTGTCTAACTTGAATGATGATGGAGGTGTTTTTAGGTTATGAAGTGATTACAGTCTATTTTATTTATAAACCTGTGATTGTCTTGGCGAAGAACATGTATGATTTTGATCTAGTTTTGGGAGTATTTCTAATGAGCATCGCACACACGCACGTTTCTGTTCATGTATTGTTAGTATACGAGGACTTAGTCGAGCTCTATTTGGATTTAGTTGCATTCTTTGAGATGTTTATTTGCTAGTTAGTTTTGGTTAGTTTGAAGGGGATCTTTGCATTTTCGTATTAGTTGCATTCATGCATTGCATTGCATTGGATTTTGTGGGTACATTCAATATAGGCCCTCACGAGACCTTACTCGTCCACTGGGGCTGCCTAGGGGTTTAAAGGGCTTGTTGCATATGTCAAATTCAACCGTGATCACCTACGGAAATGGTACTAATTAGGTAGAGTTAATTGTTTATGCTTGAGGACAAGCATCGGTTTAAGTTTGGGGGTGTGATAAGTGGATTTTATATCCACTTGGAGCGTTCCATAACGGCTTAAATTGATTGACTTGGACTCAAGTTTGTTGTAGTTTTGATGTGTTTTGCTTAGTTGTGCAGATTTACGAGAATGTTGATTAAGGTTGATGCTTCTATCGTTTTTGGAGGATTAATTGATTAAATTTCGGATTTCTGAGAAGGGTTGCGCAGTCTACACTGTTTTGGCCATATCTTGAGTTCTAGAAGTCCGTTTTCAGTGATCTTACAGCTCACGCGAAGCTTGAGAGATTTTCTACAACATGGGACAGAAATCAGGTTCAGGGGACGTGCTGAATTAATTCGCGCGCGTGTGCTATAAGAAACAAAGCAGAAAAATTCTAGTTTTGCCCTTTTTCTATTTCTAATTGAATTTTAGGTAGTTTCTTGCACCTAAATTGAATTCTAATTGTATTTTAGGATGTTTCCTTGTTGGGCAAGACTTTTAGAGCCTATTTAAACGCATCCTACCATTGTAATTAGATATGTACATAGGTAGATAGATAGATACAATATCAGATTTTTATTATTGTAAACATAGAATTGCAAGGGAGAAAAGTGGAAAAGGATTCAAGCTCGGTGACAAGCAAAGATCTAGATCTACTTCATCTTTTGTATATCGTGGATTATAGATTTGTCTTTTCAACTCTTGTTTTTATTAATATTATTGTTTCTTTCTTCCATATCTTGTTTATTATCATGTTTTCATCAAATCCCATGACGATGAACGGTTCAATTATGAACTAATCGTTGTCATGGGATTCTAACGGATTTGTCTATGTAGCTTAGTAGTTTGATTGCTTTAAAGATATGTGTGTGGTGAATTCTTGATATCCTAGTATGGTTTAATCTTAATGCTTTTAGATGCGTCGCGAACATCTAAATTGATTTGTTAATCTCTTGTGAAGTGAAAGTGGATCTTGAGATTTAGAACTTGCCATGCTAGCATAGGATTATGTATGTTTATCACCATGATTTGTGGCATAAATAGAAATATATTATGTTGCCCTATGTGATCAATTTGGATAACTTGTTCTTCAACCGTTATGTTTTCAAATTCTATAGACATATAGGGTCTAAGCATAATTAGTGTCTATTCATCTTCTATCTCTTTTGTGGATGTATGGATAGTTTGGTATACGTATGCTGACAGGTAGCGTGTACTTATTTCGTGTTGTCCGATCAGATATTAAACCCATCACATACATTGATTAAAGGCATCAGCTCTAAGGGAAGTAGATAATGAAGTTAGGATCCCATGTTTATTCTCATTTATATATATATATATAGCAGTTTCAATCACTTTAGTTAAGTAATTCTTAGATTAATTATTTGCATCTTATTTTAATTTAGATAATTAAAACCCATATTTGTTTATTGTCTTAGCAGTGGATTAAAACCATACATTGTTGCATGGGCATATTTACTGAATAAAACCATAACCAGATCTCAGTGGAACGAACTTAATTGTATTACTTGTGACCACGTATACTTGCGTGATATTGTGTAAACATATAGCGAGTCAAGTGAAAAATCTGGAAACTCTGATAACTCAAAGTCTGATGACTCAAACTCTGATAATGCAAAATCTGACAGCGTGAACTCTGAACGGTCAAATTCAGGGGGAGTCTCAAAAACTGAAGAAAATCACGAGAGCATGGATCAAGGGGGATGATCCAATACAGAAAGAAATCGTTTACCTTCAGCTAGGAAATGGACAAAGTCTCACACACCTGATTTGATTATTGGAGATCCAGATGCAAAAGTGAGGACAAGAAGTGCTACTGCAAGTGAATGTCTGTTTCATGCATTCTTGTCTAAAAATGAACCAAAGAAGGTTGAAGAAGCTCTTCAAGATGCTGACTGGATAACAGCAATGCATGAGGAGTTAAATGAATTTGATAGAAATGAAGTATGGACCCTTGTACCTAGACCAAAGAATAGATCTGTTGTTGGTACTAGATGGGTTTTCAGAAACAAAACTGATAGTGATGGGGTTGTTACAAGAAACAAGGCCAGACTTGTGGCCAAAGTCTATTCACAGCAGGAAGGCATAGACTATGATGAAACTTTTGCTCCAGTTGCAAGGTTGGAGGCAAGAAGAATCTTTCTAGCATATGCTTCTCACAAAAAATTTAAGGTTTTTCAGATGGATGTGAAAAGTGCTTTTCTGAATGGAAAACTTGAAGAAGAAGCGTTTGTTGAACAACCACCAGGATTTGTAGATCCCAAGCATCCAGATTATGTCTACAGGCTTGACAAGGCACTCTATGGACTTAAGCAGGCACCAAGAGCATGGTATGAAACTCTGGCTCAATTTCTTTTAGAAAGTGGGTTCAACAGAGGTACAATTGATAAAACCTTGTTCTACTTCAATCTTGGTAGTGATCTTTTATTAGTTCAAATATATGTAGATGACATAATCTTTAGATCTACTAATGATAAACTCTGTAAGAAGTTTGCCAAGCTCATGCAGTCAAGGTATCAAATGAGCATGATGGGAGAACTCAGTTATTTTCTAGGGCTACAGGTGAAGCAAACAGATGATGGAATCTTTATCAATCAAGCAAAATATACCAGAAATCTTCTCAAGAAATTTGGTATGCTTGACTGTTCATCTGCATCAACTCCCATGGTAACAGCAACTAAGTTGGACAAAGACACATGAGTGTCAGTAGATATGACAAGCTACAGAGGCATGATAGGATCTCTTCTTTACCTTATAGCAAGTAGACCTGATATAATGTATGCAACCTGTCTCTGTGCAAGGTTTCAGGCAGACCCTAGGGAACCACATCTCACAGCTATAAAAAGAATTTTCAAGTATCTCAAGGGCACCATTTCCTTAGGTCTGTGGTACCCTAGAGAATCAGATTTCAAGCTACTTGGGTATTCCGATGCAGACTTTGCAGGCTACAAGATAGACAGAAAGAGCACCAGTGGAAGTTGTCAATTTCTTGGTAACAAACTTGTTTCTTGGTACAGCAAGAAACAAAAATCAATCTCTACATCTACAGTTGAAGCAGAGTATATTGCAGCTGGTAGCTATTGTGCACAGATTTTGTGGATGAAAAATCAATTGCTGGATTATGGATTGAGGTATAGTAAGATTCTTATTTACTGTGATAATCAAAGTGCTATTGTAATGACAGGTAATCCAGTGCAACATTCAATGACCAAGCACATCTGCATAAGGTACCATTTTATCAGAGAACATGTGGAAGAAGGACATATTGAGCTTCATTTTGTGTCTACAGAACAACAACTTGCAGATATCTTCACCAAGCCATTGAGTGAAGCTACTTTTACAAGACTGGTCAATGAACTAGGAATGGTCTCTGGTTTTGACTAGAGATGTTGGTTAGATTCGAAATTTCACATATATATAATATGTTGCTCATATTTCTGTGATTTGTTAAGTGCTATGTGAACTCTGTTGCTTAAGCTCTGTTATGTTAAACTCTGTCACCATGTCTGTATGTCATACACTGTTAACATGTTTGATAAACTCTGAGAATTCTGAATTGATTATTGTCTGGATGAAAATACCAATGAAGAAATATGTATGAAGCATGATTCTCATTAAATAATCATGAATCCTTCTAAGTTATTTGTGACCTAATCTTAGATTGTGCAGAAAATTAACACAACATGATACTGTTTCATATTTATAGCATCTCTTAGTTTATTTATCCTAAACTCTGAGTCTATAAATGCTGTGTGCATTGCCTCTCATGAATAATTTCTGATGTTGATGAGCTCTAAACTCTGTTAGTTATACACCATTAAATTAGATTCTATTATTAGAATAACCCCAAAGGTTATATATATAGACTCTTAGAACTCCTTTGAGATCATGTTTGTAACTAGGACGACCCAGGAACTTACTGGTATATAGTAAAGGCTAAAATTCTCTAATTTTTGGTGACTAGTCGAAGACTAGGAAGATCCAAGAACTTATCAAATTGATAAGGGCTAAAATTATAGGATTTTTGGTGACTCTTATTACTGAAGAATTTAATTTAACAAAATAAA
Organism: Saposhnikovia divaricata; assembly: GCA_036435485.1. NCBI lineage: Eukaryota > Viridiplantae > Streptophyta > Magnoliopsida > Apiales > Apiaceae > Saposhnikovia > Saposhnikovia divaricata. The sequence continues at coordinate 14,843,507 of CM071600.1, forward strand.
ATACTGGGGGTTATAAATTGATTAAATATTACTGTATATAAATTGTTTACTACAGAGTTTAGCATTCATCATACATTCAGTGTTTACTATGAGAGTTTGTGCATCCAGTGTTTACTGATTTATTTTATGGATTTTATGAAATACTAGATGCTCTAAAAATTGATTTGGTAAACTCTGCTACACACACACACACACATATTCACAACTGTGCATTTTTTTGAAAGGATTTCAGTGATAAAGTTGGAGAATTGATAAACACTGTTGGGTTGTGTCTAATACTCTAAGGCAAATTATTATTCGGATAATTTGAAAATTTCGGGTAAAGAGAGTGTTTGACAACTGTTAATGAGTGTTATTGTGATAAAGTGTTTTGGAAATGGAAAAAGTAAACGGCGGTAATTATTGATCTTTTACTGTGTGCATGCCATGTGTCCCACTCACACATTAATCAAGTAACTGTTGCGTGTTTTAAATGCATAAACGATTGAGTTTTGAATTTTAATTACAACTCTAATCACTTTTGTGTGAAACGATTCACTTTTACTTTCACCCACTCACGGTTACTTCTCACACAACCTCACAGTTCTCTCGTTTTTCACTTTGGCATTTTACACACACCTTCTGTACACACTATTTTTCTCTGATATTTCTCATGGCAACTAAGGCGTTTTCAGCTCTTGGCTTGTTGTTTGTTACTAACAATTATGCAGCACCATTAGACAATTAAACTACACCTGCAGCGTTTCATCTGATGCAAAACTTTCTTCGTGATTCTGAAATTGGTCGCGCTTTGGTGGAACCTGACATTCTTTTTACATCTCAAATAGCTTCATTCTGGCAAAACTCTGCTTATGATGATGGAGGGGAGAATGGGACTCCTTCTATTATTTTCTCTTATAATGACACAAACTTTGTCATCACTCCAATAACTGTTCGAGAAACTCTGGATTTTGACAATCACACCTCTTTCTCAGTTATTGGAGATGAACAACTTCGAGAGATGTTGCAGCAGATAAGATATGCAGGCCCTGTCACTCGCCTTGGACAAGTGAAACGCCCACTACTGGGCAAGGAATGGGCTTTCTTCTTTGACTGCATAACAAGATGTTTTGGGAAGAAATGCACAAATTGGGATGCCATCCCAATCGACAGTCTACAAATAGGGTATTCTCTTTTCTATGGTCATAACTTCGATTTTAGTAGTCTTGTCTTACAGAATTTAGGTGAACGTTTGGTAGAATTTCCTACAACTGTATATTTCTCTAGATTCTGTCAATTACTGTTCAATGCATGTGTTCCAAATGTTGAGATCTTAGCAGAAGATAAAATTAAGGCCTTCAAGGTTGCTAGGCGCATATTCTCTGACTTAACGAACAAAGATGCTAGGAAAGAGCATGTTCCTGCTCTGTTCTTACCAATTGCTTTACAAAACTTTCTCAACCAACCTCAAGAACCTCAACCTGAATCATCACCACACATGAACCCAGAACTACTAAACACTGAACCTATTCACTCACCACACTCTGCATCCTCACCACCCACAAACACTGACCAAATTCCACCGTCCCAACCAAAACCAAAAAGGATAGTTCATAGGGCTGTCAAGCCTAAGGCCAGAACTGCCAGGACAAAGAAGGAGAGAGCTAAACGACCTCGTTCACCTTCTGTACAAGAAAAAGAAATTGCAGTTGATATCCCTAGAAGAAGGCGAAGGCTCTTTATTGATGAATCAAGTGAAGAGAATGTTGAAGCTCCAGAGAATATTTCTAAGGAAATACCTACTGTTGAGATAGACAGAGATGGTAATGTTGATGCTATAATAGATGAAATTCTTGAGCCATTGTTCCCATTCTCTGAGAACATGGACATTCCAATCTCTTCACCTGCTGTTTTCTCTGAACAAACTGATGCAGTTGATCAAACCACTGTGGTACTTGACGAGATAGTGGCTTCTCACACTGAGTTAATCTCTGATGCTCATCAATCTGTCAAACAGGGTGAGGAAATTGATCAACCATCAATGGAGAAAATCTCTGAGCCTATTGTACAACCTGCAGAGGATGTTGTAGAGCCTGTTGCAGAGAATAAAGAACGTACTGCAGACACTGTTGCAGAAGTTGTTGCTGAATCTCTTCGAATTCCTGAGTCATCTGAACATATTGCAGCTGAACCTGATATTGAAACTGAAGGGAGTACTGAGTCAAGCTCTTCTCAGAGTTTACCAGTACAGACCTCTGCTAAGGTTAATGATTTTGATGGCCCGTCAAATCAAGCAGATGTTGAAGAAGAATACTTTGAACAATTCTTAGCTGATTGGTACAAAGAAACTTGCATCTTTCCTCTTGCAATAGCAGCTGAATTTGTCAAGAGAACATCCAGAACAATAAAAAAATCCAGAGATTCTATCCTGTCTCAAGGCCACTGTTGTCCAAGTGAAGACTCTAAATTCTAGATTTGATCATTGTCAAAAAGCAATTTCTGATGTTCGAGGTGAAGTTATTAGAGGAGATGATATGCTTAAACTCGATAACAAGAACAAGTTTCAGTATCTTTCCCAGAATCAAGAAACTTTGTCTCACAGGCTGAGCAAAGTTAAAGAAAATCAAAAAGGCATGTATTTAAAGATTGATTTTATTGCTACCTCTCTGGAATTAATCACATCTATTCTCATGCCATCTATTCTCATGCCTGATGATGTCAAAAAGGGGGAGAGAGTTGCTAAAGATAAATGCAAGCAAGCTCAAACTGTGTTGGAGGAAAAGAAACACATAATTAAAACTTGGACTGATTCTGGTAAAGACACTAATGAGGTTTTTCAAGCTGACACTATTGGTCTAGGTTATGTTGAAGAAGATGAACTTAGGTTTTTGAATAAAGTCAAGATTAGACCACCACTTCCATCTAAGAAATTTGGTACATTTGTTAATGGAATAAGTGCACCTAGGTATGAAGGTGGAAAAGAAGCTGTTAAAAAAGAACCAGTAAAAACTAGTGTTAAACAAGTTAATATTGGTTTAATGACAGATAAACAACTTAAGCATAAGCTTAAGGAGTTAAAATCTGTTAAGAAACAAAAAGTGTCTAGAAAGAACATAAATGGTAAAGTAGGCATCACTCAAGGTAATTATCCAATGCTTGCTACTTTAGCTCCAAGAAAGACATGTCATAACTGTGGTAGCACTAACCATCTTGCTAGTTTTTGCAGGAAGAACAAAAACATTAATTCTTTACCTTCCAAGTCCGAAGTAAAGAAAGATAATGTTAGAAGTAGACCACAGACCTTATGCAAACACCGTGGAAGCACTTGACATTCTATTTATACTTGCAGAAATTATCATGCTATTTATCATAATTACTATGAACTGAAACCTAATCTGAAATGGGTTAGGGTCAATTCTGCAAGTGTAATTTCTGACAAAGTTAGCTTAAACTCTGATAGTGTAAATTCCGCTGCTAAAGCTAACAAAATTAAGAAAGCCAAAGGATTCAAGCAAGTCTGGATCCTTAAATCTAATCCTTAGTAATTGTTTATGATTGCAGCGCATCAGGGAGAGTATCCTAGTCATGGACAGTGGATGTTTAGGATACATGACTGGAAATAAAGCCCTGCTATCAGAGTATGAGGAGAAGACTGGCCCAAAAGTTTCCTGTGGAGATGGCAACATAGGACATACTCTAGGATATGGCAATATTAATCTTGGAAGTGTCATCATCACAAATGTAGCTTTGGTTCCAGGATTCAAGCATGATTTGCTATCTGTGAGTCAAATCTGTGATAGAGGTTTTCATGTAGATTTTCAACCTGAATACTGTGAGGTTATCAGCAAAATCACAGGGAAAGTTGTTTTAGTTGGACAAAGGCTCAACAATATCTATGAAGCAAGCTTGTTGACAAACTCTAATGGAAAAACAATGTGCCTATCAACAAGAATGTCCAATGAAGAGAGTTGGAAGTGGCATAAGAAACTCTCTCATTTGAATCTGAACAACATCAATGAGCTGATAAGAAAGGATCTTGTTAGAGGACTTCCAAAGTCTTTGTTAAATGTCGATGGTCTATGTGATTCATGTCAAAAGGCCAAACAGAGGAAGACTTCTTTCAAGAGCAAGTCTGAATCTTCAATTGTTGATCCATATCATTTTCTTCATGTTGATCTTTTTGGACCAGTAAATGTATTGTCAATTGGAAGAAAGAAATATGCTCTAGTCATTGTTGATGAACACACCAGATATACTTGGGTGTATTTTATGGCAAAGAGGATGAAACTGCATTAACTCTGATGGAACATGTAAAGCTACTGGACAAAGGATCAAAACACAAAGTCAAAATAATCAGAAGTGACAATGGAACTGAATTTAGGAATGCAACAATGGAAGAATTCTGCAAGAACAGAGGCTTGAAGCAAGAGTTTTCTGCACCTGGTACACCACATCAAAATGGTGTAGTTGAGAGGAAGAACAGAACCTTGATAGAAGTTGCAAGAACTATGCTTGATGAAGCAAAATTGCCAACCTATTTCTGGGCAGAAGCAATTCAAACTACTTGTTTTACTCAAAATGCCACACTGATCAACAAACATGGGAAAACACCATATGAGATGGTGAGGAAAAAGAAGCCCAATCTGAAATATTTTCATATTTTTGGGTGCAAATGCTTTGTATTGAAAACTCATCCCGAGCAGTTGACCAAATTTGAGTTAAAAGCAGATGAAGGAATTTTTGTTGGATATCCACTATAAACAAAAGCATTCAGAGTTTATAATCTGAGAACCAAAGTGATCATGGAATCAATTCATGTGTCATTTGATGACAAGAAAATAACTGGACTTGAAGATGTAGATGAACATGATCAACTGTACTTTGAAAATGAAGAAATACTCTCTGATGAACTAAACTCTAATGAAGTCAGTCCAACAAACTCTGTTGATGCAAACTCTGAACCTCTACTGGTACACACAGAAGAAATACTACAGTCAGAACAAAGAGGAGAACCAGTTGAGGGGGAGCATGATCATAGTGATGACTCAAATTCTGATAGCGAGTCAAGTGAAAAATCTGGAAACTCTGATTATTCAAACTCTGATGACTCAAACTCTGATAATGCAAAATCTGACAGCGTGAACTCTGAGTGGTCAAATTCAGGGGGAGTCTCAAAAACTGAAGAAAATCACGAGAGCATGGATCAAGGGGTATGATCCAATATAGAAAGAAATCGTTTACCTTCAGCTAGGAAATGGACAAAGTCTCACACACCTGATTTGATTATTGGAGATCCAGATGCAAAAGTGAGGACAAGAAGTGCTACTGCAAGTGAATGTCTGTTTCATGCATTCTTGTCTAAAAATGAACCAAAGAAGGTTGAAGAAGCTCTTCAAGATGCTGACTGGATAACAGTATTGCAGGAGGAGTTAAATGAATTTGAGAGAAATGAAGTATGGACCCTTGTACCTAGACCAAAGAATAGATCTGTTGTTGGTACTAGATGGGTTTTCAGAAACAAAACTGACAGTGATGGGGTTGTTACAAGAAACAAGGCCAGACTTGTGGCCAAAGGCTATTCACAGCAAGAAGGCATAGACTATGATGAAACTTTTGCTCCAGTTGCAAGGTTGGAGGCAAGAAGAATCTTTCTAGCATATGCTTCTCACAAAAAATTTAAGGTTTTTCAAATGGATGTGAAAAGTGCTTTTCTGAATGGAAAACTTGAAGAAGAAGTGTTTGTTGAACAACCACCAGGATTTGTAGATCCCAAGCATCCAGATTATGTCTACAGGCTTGACAAGGCACTCTATGGACTTAAGCAGGCACCAAGAGCATGGTATGAAACTCTGGCTCAATTTCTTTTAGAAAGTGGGTTCAACAGAGGTACAATTGATAAAACCTTGTTCTACTTCAATCTTGGTAGTGATCTTTTATTAGTTCAAATATATGTAGATGACATAATCTTTTGATCTACTAATGATAAACTCTGTAAGAAGTTTGCCAAGCTCATGCAATCAAGGTATCAAATGAGCATGATGGGAGAACTCAGTTATTTTTTAGGGCTACAGGTGAAGCAAACAGATGATGGAATCTTTATCAATCAAGCAAAATATACCAAAAATCTTCTCAAGAAATTTGGTATGCTTGACTGTTCATCCGCATCAACTCCCATGGCAACAGGAACTAAGTTGGACAAAGACACAGGAGTGTCAGTAGATATGACAAGCTACAGAGGCATGATAGGATCTCTTCTTTACCTGACAGCAAGTAGACCTGATATAATGTATGCAACCTATCTCTGTGCAAGGTTTCAGGCAGACCCTAGGGAACCACATCTCACAGCTGTAAAAAGAATTTTCAACAAGGGCACCATTTCCTTAGGTCTGTGGTACCCTAGAAAATCAGATTTCAAGCTACTTGGGTATTCTGATGCAGACTTTGCAGGCTGCAAGATAGACAGAAAGAGCACCAGTGAAAGTTGTCAATTTCTTGGTAACAGACTTGTTTCTTGGTACAGCAAGAAACAGAAATCAATCTCTACATCTACAGCTGAAGCAGAGTATATTGCAGCTGGAAGCTGTTGTGCACAGATTTTGTGGATGAAAAATCAATTGCTGGATTATGGATTGAGGTACAGTATGATTCCTATTTACTGTGATAATCAAAGTGATATTGCAATGACAGGTAATCCAGTGCAACATTCAATGACGAAGCACATCAGCATAAGGTACCATTTTATCAGAGAACATGTGGAAGAAGGACATATTGAGCTTCATTTTGTGCCTATAGAACAACAACTTGCAGATATCTTCACTAAGCCATTGAGTGAAGCTACTTTTACAAGACTGGTCAATGAACTAGGAATGGTCTCTGGTTTTGACTAGAGATGTTGGTTAGATTCAAAATTTCTCATATATATAATATGTTGCTCATATTTATGTGATTTGTTAAGTGCTATGTGAACTCTGTTGCTTAAGCTCTGTTATGTTAAACTCTGTCAGCATGTCTGTATGTCATACACTGTTAACATGTTTGATAAACTCTGAGAATTCTGAATTGATTATTGTCTGGATGAAAATACCAGTGAAGAAATATGTATGAAGCATGATTCTCAGTAAATAATCATGAATCCTTCTAAGTTATTTGTGACCTAATCTTAGATTGTGCAGAAAATTAACACAACATGATACTGTTTCATATTTATAGCATCTCTTAGTTTATTTGTCCTAAACTCTAAGTCTGTAAATGCTGTGTGCATTGCCTCTCATGAATAATTTCTGATGTCGATGAGCTCTAAACTCTATTAGTTATACACTGCTAAATTAGATTCTATTATTAGAATAACCCCAAAGCTTATATATATAGACTCTTAGAACTCCTTTGAGATCATGTTTGTAACTAGGATGACCTAGGAACTTACTGGTATATAGTAAGGGCTAAAATTCTCTAATTTTTGGTGACTAGTCGAAGACTAGGAAGATCCAAGAACTTATCAAATTGATAAGGGCTAAAATTATAGGATTTTTGGTGACTAGTTCCAACCTCTGATTACTGGAGAATTTAATTTAAAAAAAATACTAGGGGTTATAAATTGATTAAATATTACTGTATATAAATTGTTTACTACAGAGTTTAGCATTCATCATACATTCAGTGTTTACTATGAGAGTTTGTGCATCCAGTGTTTACTGATTTATTTTATGGATTTTATGAAATACTAGATGCTCTAAAAATTGATTTGGTAAACTCTGCTACACACACACACATATTCACAACTGTGTAGTTTTTTGAAAGGATTTCAGTGATAAAGTTGGAGAATTGATAAACACTGTTGGGTTGTGTCTAATACTCTAAGGCAAATTTTTATTCGGATAATTTGAAAATTTCGGGTAAAGAGAGTGTTTGACAACTGTTAATGAGTGTTATTGTGATAAAGTGTTTTGGAAATGGAAAATGTAAACGGCGGTAATTATTGCTCTTTTACTACGTGCATGCCATGTGTCCCACTCACACATTAATCAAGTAACTGTTGCGTGTTTTAAATGCATAAATGATTGAGTTTTGAATTTTAATTACAACTCTAATCACTTTTGTGTGAAACGATTCACTTTTACTTTCACCCACTCAAAGTTACTTCTCACACAACCTCACAGTTCTCTCATTTTTCACTTCGGCATTTTTACACACACCTTCTGTACACACTATTTTTCTCTGATATTTCTCATGGCAACTAAGGCGTTTTCAGCTCTTGGCTTGTTGTTTGTTACTAACAATTATGCAGTACCATTAGACAATTAAACTACACCTGCAGCGTTTCATCTGATGCAAAACTTTCTTCGTGATTCTGAAATTGGTCGCGCTTTGGTGGAACCTGACATTCTTTCTATATCTCAAATAGCTTCATTCTGGCAAAACTCTGCTTATGATGATGGAGGGGAGAATGGGACTCCTTCCATTATTTTCTCTTATAATGACACAAACTTTGTCATCATTCCAACAACTGTTCGAGAAACTCTGGATTTTGACAATCACACCTCTTTCTCGGTTATTGGAGATGAACAACTTCGAGAGATGTTGCAGCAGATAGGATATGCAGGCCCTGTCACTCGCCTTGGACAAGTGAAATGCCCACTACTGTGCAAGGAATGGGCTTTCTTCTTTGACTGCATAACAAGATGTTTTGGGAAGAAATGCACAAATTGGGATGCCATCCCAATTGACAGTCTACAAATAGGGTATTCTCTTCTCTCTGGTCATAACTTCGATTTTAGTAGTCTTCTCTTACAGAATTTAGGTGAACGTTTGGTAGAATTTCCTACAACTGTATATTTCTCTAGATTCTGTCAATTACTGTTCAATGCATGTGTTCCAAATGTTGAGATCATAGCAGAAGATAAAATTGAGGCCTTCAAGGTTGCTAGGCGTATATTCTCTGACTTAACGAACAAAGATGCTGGGAAAGAGCATGTTCCTGCTCTGTTCTTACCAATTGCTTTACAAAACTTTCTCAACCAACCTCAAGAACCTCAACCTGAATCACCACCACCCATGAACCCAGAACCACTAAACACTGAACCTATTCACTCACCACACTCTGCATCCTCATCACCCACAAACACTGACCAAATTCCACCGTCCCAACTAAAACCAAAAAGGATAGTTCATAGGGCTGTCAAGCCTAAGGCCAGAACTGCCAGGACAAAGAAGGAGAGAGCTAAACGACCCCGTTCACCTTCTGTACAAGAAGAAGAAACTGCAGTTGATATCCCTAGAAGAAGGCGAAGGCTCTTGATTGATGAATCAAGTGAAGAGAATGTTGAAGCTCCAGAGAATATTTCTAAGGAAATACCTACTGTTGAGATAGACAGAGATGGTAATGTTGATGCTACAATGGATGAAATTCTTGAGCCATTGTTCCCATTCTCTAAGAACATGGACATTCCAATCTCTTCACCTGTTGTTTTCTCTGAACAAACTGATGCAGTAGATCAAACCACTGTGGTACTTGACGAGACAGTGGCTTTTCACTTTGAGTTAATCTCTGATGCTCATCAATTTATCGAACAGGGTGAAGAAATTGATCAACCATCAATGGAGAAAATCTCTGAGCCTATTGTACAACCTGCAGAGGATGTTGTAGAGCCTGTTGCAGAGAATAAAGAACGTACTGCAGACACTGTTGCAGTAGTTGTTGCTGAATCTCTTCGAATTCTTGAGCCATCTCAACATATTCCAGCTGAACCTAATATTGAAACTGAAGGGAGTACTGAGTCAAGCTCTTCTCAGAGTTTACCAGTACAGACCTCTGCTAAGGTTAATGATTTTGCTGGCCCGTCAAATCAAGCAGATGTTGAAGAAGAATACTTTGAACAATTCTCAGCTGATTGGTACAAAGAAACTTACATCTTTCCTGTTGCAAGAGCAGCTGAATTTGTCAAGAGAACATCCAGAACAATCACAAATCCAAAGATTCTATCCTGTCTCAAGGCCACTGTTGTCCAAGTGAAGACTCTAAATTCTAGATTTGATCATTGTCAAAAAGCAATTTCTGATGTTCGAGGTGAAGTTATTAGAGGAGATGATATGCTTAAACTCTATAGCAAGAACAAGTTTCAGTATCTTTCCCAGAATTAAGAAACTTTGTCTCACAGGCTGAGCAAAGTTGAAGAAAATCAAAATGCCATGTCTTTAAAGATTGATTCTATTGCTACCTCTCTGGAATTAATCACATCTATTCTCATGCCTGATGATGTCAAAAAGGGGGAGAGAGTTGCTAAAGATAAATGCAAGCAAGCTCAAACTCTGATCAGAAAGGATGATGCTGGAGATGGAGGAGCAAGTAATAAAGGCAAGGGCAAATCTGAAGAAAGTCAAACTCTGAAATCTAGCAAGTCTTCTAAATCACAGTTTGCTGGAATAAACAATGATACCTAAGGTACTTCAAAGACTAAGAGTCTGGTATTATCTTCTAATCCACAGATTGATGAGGAGTTGGCTGCTAAGATGTTTTTTGAAAAGAATGAAAAGGGAGTTACACTTGCAGATGTTCAAGCCCAAGAGAAAATGTTTCTAGTAGAACATCAGAAAGCTTTGAAATCTGGGAAGTCTAAAAAGAGTGAGAAAGCTGCTAAGCCTGTTCTTAAAGGCATTCAAATCAAAGAACAAGTTGGTGCTGATCAAAGGATGCAGGAATCCAGAAAACCAATAGATGCAGATTTTAAGCAAAAGCTGAAAGGTATTGCTGTAGAAGAAAGAATTTCCAAGAAGGTAAGTACAACCTTTGTTTCTACACAAGTTGTACAGAAGAAAGAAAACACAACCTCTGTTACTACACAAGTTGTGTCTAAACCTCTATCTTCTCAGTTGAAGTCAGTCTTTGGAAAAGGAAATTTCATAATCCAAATCATGTACCTGAAGTTCCTATGGATTTTACTGATAAAAAAGCCTTATCTGGTAAGATTGGAAACAATAAAGCTGGTCTTGGCTCACACAGAGATAAAAGGCAACATACTGGTCCTAGAGATCCTTCTTCACTGGCTATTCCAGGTCGTGGTGTCACTCAAGAAAAGATAGATAGTCTGGAATCATTTCAGCTTATTCATCAAAAGATTTTGAATAAAGACTTTCTTCTGTATATCATGGCTGATGGAACAGTGTATAAGATTGGTGAGCAAGACATTAATCTCAAGACATGGGAAGAGCTGGAATATGTTCTTTACATTTTTAGAGTGAAGAATGAAAGATGTCAGAAAGCTGTCAATGTGCTAACAAATCGAATGCTCAAAGCTAAGGCAATGAGTAGAACATCATACACTGGTCATTATGTTCCTAAGTACAAAGATTGGAATGGAAATATCATAGAAATGAAGAAGGGTACTGCAAAATTGAAGACTGATCTGGGAATCACAGTTCTTGATTTTAACTCACAGTTAGAGGAAGTAAGATATATCAGACTGGGTAACGAAATGAGGAGAAACAGAATCTATGATTTGAGGTCTGCTATCTATCAGACTAATGAGAGTGATCCTCAGTTGAGAGAGATCAAGGAAGCTATGAATATTGAGCTTGCGAATGCATAGAAAAGATTGCTTATAGACTATCTCAGAGCAACACCAGATCTTGAGGAGATTAGAGATTGAGGTCTGTAAGAATTTTCTTGTTTTCTGAAGAATTTTGTTAAGTAGAAGCTTAAACTCTGTTTGTAAATTAAACATTGTAATTATGTATTTGTTTTGACATCATCAATTACTGTAAACTTGTACATTTTTGCTAATGAACAAGTTGGGGGAGATTGTTAGAAATAATTGATGAGAATTGTGTTTAAGAGCTACAGCGACAAATCAGAGTTTAGCTGGAAGCAGTCAGAGTTTAGTTAAACGCTGACATGGAAGCTCGACAGAGTTTAATTAAACTCTGTCTGAAGGAAGCGCGTCTCCAGTCAACAGTGATTAAAGATTAATTGAAGATAATTATGAAGCGATATCTTTGAAGATTGGATAGTTGTCAAAGAGATCGTGCTGACTTAGAAGACATGTAGAAATCATGATTGATATCAATTACATAGCTGATTTATAGGCATATCAATTATAGATTGTACATAGCTGTATATCTTTATAAATACAGTTAGGTTAACCCTAGAAGGGTATCGATCGTGTAATACAATATCCATCATTGTAACCTAAGCAGCTCTTTGTGATATTTACATCACTGAGAGAGGAGTTAATTCCAAACAGTTTTTAAAGTCTTTTAAGAACTTATTGTTATTCTCTCATACTTGTTTGATTATAATTGTGTATTCGGACTAACACTAGTTACCGTACAATCAATTCCTTCTACCCTACAATATCCCGATTAAATACAAGACATGGATCTCGTGTCAGTCCTATCAAATTTAAGCATATGATTTCTTATTCATAATACAAAGTTCATATTAATGCAAATTAGAAACTCCTTTCTAATTTCATACACTCTGGCCAGAGAATCCAGAACTCGCATACTAAGAATAACATAGGATATTCACTTCCTTACTGGAAGGGGTAGATTCTATATTGACCGTTAACTATCTCCATACACAAATCCCTATGCCCAGAATAGACCAAATGGATGTCCTTGAGACTAAGGACTAAACCAAAGCACAGTTCAGTGTATATAAGATAACTTTAACGATCTCAAGTCTAAGAACACTTGTACAACTTTCACTCAGTGAACAACTATCGACACGTGAGTAAACTCCATTAGTTGTTCAACTTATCGAGTCAAGTTCAGTGAACGTATTCCCTAATAAGCACCTACATACTAGCTATAGTGTCACCACACAAATTCCTATGAGAACAGACATCCTCCTGAAAGGAGAAAGCATAGTATGTACCAATCTTTGCGGATTCACTAACTTCCGATTAGTTATCTTATGATCAGGAACTGTTTAAGTCTAGAGTTATTATCTTCTAGATCTCACTATTATAATCTCATTATAATTCTAGAAGCTTTACTCTAAACTATGGAACATCTTTTTTAGACACTTTAAATAGATAAAGCCCGTAATAAAAAACAAATAAGTCTTTTATTAATATTAATGAAATCAAATAAGAGTACAAGAAAGTTCTTCCTAAATCATCATACATGATTGGATTTTAGGACAAACTCTTTCAATCTCCCACTTGTACTAAAACCAATCACTCTAGTATCTAATACCCATTCACTCATTATGACGATCAAAGTGAATCTGAGACAGCGGCTTAGTGAGTGGATATGCTATATTGTTATGTGTGTCAACTCTCTCAATGTTGACATCTCTACTTTCAGTGATCTCCCTAATCAAAAGATAGCGCCACAAAATCGTTTTGCAGCATCACTTGTATCTATAAACTCTGCATAGAAGTCTTAAAACTAATCACTCCACCCTTCAGAGTAAACACGTACCCTGACATGGATTTGCTATCATCTCATTCTGATTTGAAAACTAGAGTCAGTATAAATCTCTATTTTCAACTCAGATCCACCAAAAATAAGAAAAATATCCTTAGTCCTTCGCAAGTACTTAAGGATGTTCTTCACTGCTTTCCAGTGGTCTTCACCTGGATCGGACTGATATCTGCTTGTCACAGTAATTGAATAAGCAACATCAGGCCTAGTACATAACATCGCGTACATGATAGATCCTATTGTTGAAGCATAGGGAATCTTACTCATACGCTCTCTTTCCTCAGGTGTCTTAGGAGACATTTTCTCGAAAAGGGATACTCCATGGCTCATCGGTATGAGACCTCTCTTGGAGTTTTTCATGCTAAACCTTTTAAGCACTTTCTCGATGTATGTACCTTGGGTTAAGACCTATCATTATTCTCGTTCTATCTCTATAAATCTTCATACCGAGAATGTATGATGCTTCTCCCAAGTCCTTCATAGTGAAGTTCTTCGATAGCCACACTTTGACTAATTGCAGCATCGGTATATTATTTCCTATAAGAAGTATGTCATCCACATACAATACAAGAAATGTTACCGCGCTCCCACTAACCTTCTTGTAGATACATGGTTCATATATATTTTTGATAAAACCAAACCCTTTGATTGTCTCATCAAAATGGATGTTCCATCTACGAGAAGCTTGCTTTAACCCATATATGGTTCGTAGCAGCTTACATACTAGGTGTTCATTTCATTTGGAAACAAAACCCTCTAGCTATGTCATATACACTTCCTCTTCAAGTTTCCCAGTGACGAAGGCGGTTTTCACGTCCATTTGCAAGATCTCATAGTCGTAGTAAGCAGCAATCACAAGCAAAATCCGAATTGATTTTAACAGGGCTACAGGCAAAAAAGTTTCATCAAAATCAATCCCTTGCCTTTGTCTGAATCCTTTTGCCACGAGCCTAGCCTTATAAGTCTCCACCTGGCCATCTGCTCTAATTTTTCTTTTGTATACCCATTTGCACCCAATAGGATTCACATCCTCTGGTGCTTCAACCAAAGTCCATACTTGGTTGGCATACATAGAATCCATTTCGAATTTCATGGTACTCTGCCATTTCTCTGAGTCAACACTACTTATAGCCTCATTATAGGTCATAGGGTCGTCATCATCAATGATTGACAACTCATTGTCATTCTCAATAACAAGGCCATAATACCTCTTAGGTTGGCGAGACACTCTCTCTGACCTACGAATGGGCTATTCCACAGAAGGTTGTTCAGTCTGAACATGCATTTCCTCTTGAACCGTAGTAGTTTGTGCTTCTTGAACTTCATTAAGTTCTATTTTGCTCCTACTATTCCCTTCAAGGATAAACTGTTTTTCCAAGAAGGTAGCATGTCTGGAGACAAAAACCCTATGATCGGTGTAGAAGTAATACCCTAAAGTCTCTTTAGGATATCCCACAAAACTACATTTTACGGATCGAGATTCCAGCTTATCAGGGTCAACTTTCTTGACATAAGCTGGACATCCCCAAATCTTAACGTGTTTAAGACTCGGTTTCCTTCTTTTCCATATCTCATATGGAGTTTGAGGAACAGATTTTGGAAGGCACCTTATTCAGTAAATATGCTGAGGTTTCTAATGCATAACCCCAAAGGAATACTGGAAGATTTGCTACATTTTACTCTATTTTACTACATTTTACTACATTTTACTGGAAGATTTCATCATGGACCGAACCATATCTAATAGAGTTCGATTTCTCCTTTCAGATACTACATTCAACTGTGGAGTATATGGAGGAGTCCACTGAGAGACTATACCATTTTCTTTGAGATAATCTAGAAACTCTCCATTCAAATATTCACCACCTTGATCTGATCGAAGGGTTATAATACTATGTTTGGTTTGTTTCTCCACTTCATTCTTATATTCTTTGAACTTTTCAAAGGCTTCAGATTTATGTTTCATCAAATACACATATCCGAATCTAGATCGATCATCTATGAAAGTAATGAAGTACGAAAATTCACCCATGGCTTACGTAGACATCGGTCCACATACATTTGTGTGTACCAATCCTAGCAAATATGTAGCCCTCTCTCCATGTCCACTAAATGGAGATTTGGTCATTTTACCCAATAGACAAGACTCGCATGTAGGATATGATTCAAAATCAAAGGGGTCAAGTAACCCTTCCTTATACAATGTTCGCATTCTATTTTCACTAATATGACCAAGTCTGTAGTGCCACAAATAGGTGAGATTTTTATCATCCCTTTTCCTTTTATTAGTATGTTCAATTTTTAGTAAATCATGCTCTACGTCACATACATACAGACCATTATTTAAAATACCACTACCACAAAGAACGTTATCTCTAAGAATTGAACATTTATTATTCTGAATAATAAATGAAAATCCAGCCAAGTCTAACATGGGAATAGAAATAATATTTCTCACAATCGAGGGAATAATATAATAATTATTTAGAATAATAGTCTTGCCCATAGGCATATGTAAATCAAATGATCCTACAGCTTCAGCAACAACTCTTGCTCCATTTCCCATCCGTAGAATCACCTCCTCTTCCTCAAGAGTCCTACTTCTCCTTAGTCCCTGCAACAAATTGCAAATGTGAGAACCACAGGCGATATCTAATACCCAAGTAGAAATTTGATTTAGTAACATATTCACTTCAATCATGAACATACCTGAATCAGAAGCGGTAGTCTCACTACCCTTCTTCTTCTTCAATTCTATAAGGTAAACCTTGCAGTTCCTCTTCCAGTGCCCCACCCTGTTACAATGGAAGCAAACAACTTTGCTCTTGGGGTCTTCAGCTTTTGGTGGAATCGGCTTTTTCTCACCTACTTTCTTCTTCTTGGTAGGGTTCTTCTTCCTTTTCTTAGGATTGGAACCTTCACCAATTAGAAGAACAGAACTCTTCTTAGAGGGAAAATTCAATTCCGCAGTCTTCAACATGTTGTGGAGTTCAGCCAGGCTGACGTCCAACTTATTCATGTGAAAGTTCACAACAAACTGCGAAAACAAACCGGGAAGTGATTGCAAGACCAAGTCTTGACTTAGCTTCCTATCCATGGCAAAACCAAGTTGTCCAAGACGTTCAATCAAATTAATCATCTTAAGTACATGGTCATTCACAAATGATCCCTTAGACATCCTAGAGCAGAATAAATCCTTCGATATCTCATATCTAGCCGTCCTCCCTGCCACATCATACAACTCTTATAGATGCGTTAGGATAGTGTGAGCATCCATATGCTCATGCTGCTTCTGTAGCTCAATGTTCATGGAAGCTAGCATGATACATTGAGCAACATTTGCATCATCTATCCACTTACGATACACAATATGTTCATCATTATGTGCATCGTCAGCAGGTTTAGCAGGCTTAGGTGAGTCAAGCACATATTCCAGCTTCTCAACCCTGGAAACAATTCTCAAGTTTCGAAGCCAGTCAGTATAATTCGGACCAGTCAATTTGTGAGCATCTAGTATGCTCCGGAGTGATAGTGCAGAAGACATAATATATATATAGTAAATCTGTAAATGACAAACACATAACAACACTTAGCAAATATTAAATTTCATTTTAAACACTATATGAATCGGGTCTTTATTCATAAGTGGCTCCCACTAGTTTATCTAATTTATTCAAACCCCTAAGTGAAAAATTAAGCATTCATAATGCTAGTGGGAATAGGGATCCTATATTCCATCACACAACCTCGACTGTAGCACGAAATGCCATGTGATGTTCAGTAGGTAGACAACTCTTGTCAATTACATCTTATGTTATTCCCTAATAAAACTTTAGCCTCTTGAATAAATGAATCACGGCTGTGGCACGACAAACTCAATATTCTAAGTCAAGTCTAACCCAACATTCCGTACAACTGAATCGGTCTCCAACGACCCACGGTTGTAGCACGTAACGACCATTAAATTCTAATTCATTGTACACATCTCTATGTAATAGACAAGTATTTCTAATTTCAAAATCAAAGCCCTCGGCTGTATCACGAAATGACAATGATTCAAAAATGAAATTTACTTTCTACCATGTTGGAAGGCGATGACTTACACAAGCCCGTTGTGTCATTGGCCAATTACTACTTGATATTATTTAATTTTAGAGGGATTATTTTATGTTACAATCATAATCATATTATAAAGAGATTCTTCCTTTTAAATTAAATATTTAAAATCAATAATTGATAATTAGATGGTTCCCAGATCGGGGGGAGCATTGTCAAAAGGCGTCACTTAATACCCCTTTCTTACATATCGAAATCCGTTTTTGACAGAATCATCCTTTCTCTCAATATTAAAAATTCATATTTAATTACGTATTTCACAAACACAAGAATCTCATGATTGTATTCATAATATTATTCTTAAGGCAAGAAACGATTCATATTCTAGATTTTCTAGAGCACGCCTTATTTTGATTTAAGTTCACCTATATCTATCATCGCATGGTAAACATAGGCATATATCTCATATATAAAAATAAATAAATAAGTAAGCATGCAAGCAATATCATGTCACACATTGATATATTGATGTATGGATTTATTATAGTATTTAAAAGCAATTAAAACAATTAAAACATGCTTTAAAACACTTCAAGGAATATAAATAGTTCAAAACTTTTATATAAAAAATATTTGACCACTCCATTAGATCTGTCTCGGAAAAACGAATCCAACGTTATATCGCACACCCAAAATGGAGTTACGAAACTTCCAAAAAATCAAATTTAATTTGGACAGAAGGGCTGTAGTGACACCCCTCTCCTAGCGACTGCGCGCCACGCGCCTCTGTCAGCAGCAGTGCAAAATTTTTTATTTTTTTTTTTATAACTATCGGCCGACCGTTGCTTTTTCTTTTATGCTGTAACTGTTGCCATCACTCCTTTATCACAAAACTGCCGAGGCCTTAATGTAACTATTCTGATAACCCTTTTTCTATTATTATCTTTATAATTTTAATATTAATAAATTAATTAATTAATAAAAAACATAAGGACATGATTTCTTAAAATCAACAGAACAAAAATAACCAGGTAGCTATGGGGTCCTTGTGCAAATTTTAATTCCATATTTTTCACATGCATTATTATTTTATGAATTTTAATTAAAACAATTTTAAAAAAATTCATAACAAATAATCTACACCTCACAAAATTATGAAACAAATACCTAGATGATCCACAACACTTGTAAATCCAGATCAGTGGTCAAAATCTCATGCAACTATTATTTTGAATTAATTCATAATTAAATCTAAATAAACTTGCAAAAATCATAATAAATCCATACATGCACAAAAAAATTTGAAATTTTTTATATGAATCTGTATATGTAGAACCTAGCTCTGATGCCATTGAAGGAATTTACAGATGAGCGGAAGCGTGGCATAACAATTTTTCCGTAAAAAACATGTATCGCACATATAGGAAATCATATAAAAATAAGAGAGCGGAGAATCGTAACGATATCTTGAAAATTGAAGCTTTATAAACGATGGTTGCTAGCAGTTGCTTCTCAGAGTGTGAAGCACTCTACCGGTATCCACCAATAATTATCTTTGATGAAGCTTTTATAAAACAAGCTTTTATAAAAATGGTGCCTTGATCTTTTGAGAGAGGAAGAGAGAAGAAGAAGAAGATGGAGGCTAACTCTAGCTACTAGGGTTTTCACAAAACCACAATGCATACACTTCTCTTCTCTTCTCATCTCTTTCTATTTATAGGGCTCAAGTAGGTTTTTTAGTCTAATTAATATATATATATATATATATATATATATATATATATATATATATATATATATATATATATATATACACGCTCTATGGAGAACCACACTAAACTGAGAACCGGAGAACTCTAATAAGTTCAGTAGCGGAACTTTAAGTTCAGCAGTGGAACTTTAAGTTCAGCAACAGAATATTTGTTGAAAAAAGTAAGTTCAGTCGTAGAACTTTGTAGAAAAATAAGTTCGGTTATAGAACTTTTAATGTCATGTGAAATTTTTTGAAAAAGAAGCAAGTTCAATTGTAAAATTTTTAATTTCATGTGCTTAAATTTGAAATTCAATAGCAGGACACTATATTTTTATTACGAAACAAAATAAGTTCTACAGTAGGATCCAATGGTTCTCCGGTTCTCTTTTAGATAATGGTTCTCATTTGAATCAACCCCTATATATATATATATATATATATATATATATATATATATATATATATTAAATCCCATAAAATGTTTAAATAATAATTAAAACTATTTTAATCATTATTAAAACTACTTGCTCTCTCAAAATACCTTCATCAATAAATTAATTTTTTTATGGTGTGACCCTGTAGGTTCAATATTAAGCCGGTAGTAGAAATAAATAATAATAAACTTTTTATTTATTATTTATATGAATTCTAATAATTCATTAAATATAATTAACTAATTAATTATATTTATTCTACATCGTGAGTGATGCTTCTCAACATATCGCGACTATCCGGATAATATGAATTCACTGCTTAGAATACCAAGAACCTGTCAGTGACTAGTTACCGTACAATCAATTCCTTCTACCCTACAATATCCTGATTAAATACAAGACATGGATCTCGTGTCAGGCCTATCAAATTTAATCATATGATTTTTTTATTTATAATGCAAAGTTCATATTAATGCAAATTAGAAACTCATTTCTAATTTCATATACTCTGGCCAAAGATTCTAGAACTCGCATACCAAGAATAACATAGGATATTCACTTTCTTACTGGAAGGGGTAGATTCTATATTGACCGTTAACTATCTCCATACACAAATCCATATACCCAAAATAGACCTAATGGATGTCCTTGAGACTAAGGACTAAACCAAAGCACAGTTCAGTATATATAAGATAACTTTAACGATCTCAAGTCTAAGGACACTTGTACAACTTTCACTCAGTGAACAACTATCGACATGTGAGTAAACTCCATTAGTTGTTCAACTTATCGAGTCATGTTCAGTGAACTTATTCCCTAATAAGCACCTACATACTAGCTATAATATCACCACACAAATGCCTATGAGAACAGACATCCTCCTTAAAGGAGAAAGCATAGTATGTACCAATCTTTGCGGATTCACTAACTTCCGATTAGTTATCCTATGATCAAGAACTGTTTAAGTCTAGAGTTATTATTTTCTAGATCTCACTATTATAATCTCATTATAATTCTAGAAGTTTTACTCTAAACTATGGAACATCTTATTTAGACACTTTAAATAGATAAAGCCCGTAATAAAAAACAAATAAGTCTTTTATTAATATTAATGAAATCAAATAAGAGTACAAGAAAGTTCTTCCTAAATCATCATACATGATTGGATTTTAGGACAAACTCTTTCAATTAGAAACCAAATATGATTATATTTGTTTGGTAATTTGGTGGCTAAATTTTGGGTGGCTATATATACATAGTCATATTGTATTTGTTTGATAGGTGAAAACTTAAAAAATGTAGTCTTAAGTATTGTTTGAGAGATACTTGAGCATTGTTGGCTCAAGTATCGGGGTTGGGACACCGTTAAGGTGTTATTATTTTGATGTATTATTGATTATTGATTGGATTAATAATACAAGGTTGGGACGTGGGTGTTTCCACGACAAATATTGTTTGTGTTCTTGTTTTTCTTGTACTTATTGTTGATAGAAGTAGAAGCAATACTTGAATAGTATTTGACAGCGCTTTGGTGTCAACTAATCGATCGGTTGTGTGTGTGCTCTGTATTTGGTATTTGTGAATCTCGGATTGTGTAAGTCCCCTAACCTAATACTTACCATACAATACGACATTCCTGGTTACATTAAATGCCTTTCAGCTATGCACAAGGGAGCAGAGTGTGCAAATTACCATGTTATGCTGGAATATTTGGAATAGACGAAATAAATGGGTTTGGGAATAAGTTAATGGGTTTGTGTTTGGTGTGAAAGCTACAACCACTAATTTGTTGAAAGATTGGAAAGAAGCTCAGTAAAAGGTGAAGGTTAGACGAACATAGGGTGAATAAGGGACTCGTAGCTAGATAAAACCGACAGATGGATGGATTTAAATCAACATAGACATTGCAGTGTGTTTCAGGATGGAAGCATTGGAGTTGGTGGTGTGATTCGAGACTCTCAGGACCGTTTCATAGGGGCTAGGAGTAATAAAGTGGAAGGTGCTTGGCCGTTGTAGGAAGCAGCAGCTATTGGCTTGAAAGAGGCATTGTCGTGGATGATTGATCAAGGCTATAATCACTATGTTTTTTAAACGGACTCTAAATTGCTAATTGTAGCATGTAATGGAGTTCCTAGACAGGCCTTTTTTGGCACCATAGTAGTGGATTGTATTTACTTATTAAAGCACATAAATTCCGTGCTAGTTGTTTTGCTTACCGATCTACGAATAGTGTGGTGCACGAGTTAGCTCAAGCCACCTATTTTATGTAAGATTTAGAAAAATGGTATAATACTCCATGCTCGTATGTTTTAATGATTGCAAGTACCTTTTATTAAAAAAAAACTTTGATTATATAATTCTGATGTACCTTCCACAAAAAATAAATTCTTATTTTGATGAACCTAAATAAAATCATATTTTTATGTCAAATCAACAATTTATTATAAATATAATTCAAAAGTTGTTATAAAATTAAAACAAAATATTAGTATCATATTATGATTTTTCTTTTTCTTTCTCGTATTTTTCTGGGGTTGAAGGGGTTGGTACTCGGTAGTCGGAGTCAAAAGAATTGTAAACGCAAGTAGTGTAATAGGCAATTTGGGGATCGAGTTTCAGTTGCTGCTACTTCTTCTTTTTAAGTTTTTAATCCCAACCGCGCCTCCCACCAACCTCAGGTACGTCATCTCTCTCTCTCTCTCTCTCTCTCTCTCTCTCTCTCTCTCTCTCTCTCTCTCTGTTACAGCCTTTATGTAATAAAATTGTTAAAAATCCAGTGTTTGTTTTGGATCTTCAATACATACTCAATTTCTGTTTGCTATGTGTATGTATGTATATATGCTATTACGTTATTCGTAATTAGAATGTTGATCTAATGATCTGTGATGCGCTGCGCCTCTGTATGTATTATAATTTTTAGGGTTTTTTTCAGAAATATACTAGGAAACTGAAATCTTTGCATTTTTACTGTAAACTACCTAATGCGACACTTATCCTACCTAATGCGTCCGCTGCGCGGCCTAATGACAGAAAAGTTAGTATTTTTGCAATTTAGAAACCTAGATAGCATTTTGCAAAAAAACTTGGTTTTTTCAGTATTTTTGCTAAAGTCCCTAATTTTTATGTGACCAACATCTAGAAGATGTGAGGTTAAAGAATATCATAGATGTTTATAGTTTCCTTTTCTTTTAATCGTATGATTTTTGAGATAGGAATCAACATTTTTTCGTAGATGGAAAGAAAAACACTCTAGTCTAAACTATAAACTTGCGGAATTGAGTTGAGGTTGTTATGCATATCAGGAATATGTGTCTCTATATACGAGACTACACATTTTGCATTTATAGCGCTAATTAGGTATGTTCAAATTTGAACACGTAAGTAATCCAATTCCAGTCTTTAATAGGGGAATTAGCGACAATGAACTATTGGTCTCTCTAGTCTCTCCTGCAGTTATTATCTGTATATGTGTGTGGACTGTTGAGACTGCATCATCATCAGTTCAGTTTACTAAACATCTTTATGGTCCGATGAAATATATTACAAGATAAAATTTGGTTTGCACCTTTTTTTATGCTTAAATATGGATCTGGACTTAATGATTATATGAGGTGGCTTGACTTCCCATTAGAATGGAGTGATAGTTGTACATTATGTGAGAACTTTGTATTATGCACGATTATCTTCCCCTATTAATACAAGCTTTTCTGTTAGATGGATTGGCAAGGGCAAAAACTCGCAGAGCAGCTGATGCAGATAATTCTGGTGGCTTTTGCAGTAGTTGCATTTCTAACAGGCTATGTTTTGGGCTCCTTTCAGATGATGTTACTTATATATGCTGGTGGAGTTGTTCTGACTACTCTTATCACTGTGCCCAATTGGCCGTTCTTCAACCGCCACCCTCTCAAATGGTTGGATCCTAGTGAGGCCGCAAAACATCCCAAGCCACAAGCCGCTGTTTCTACTTCAAAGAAGAAGGCCTCAAGGAAGTAGATTATTTGACTAATGGTATCAGCAGTGCCTTCATGTTAGATGAGTTGTATTAGGTACTCGTACCTTTGGCTTTTTCTTTTTATGAAATTACACCTGCCTTTTACCGGAAGGAAGTACATTATTCAAATGCTTAATCATGGCACTTAATGGCCCAGATTTCACTCAGTTATTCTTATTACTGCATGGATTTTCATTTTTTCTTTACTATCTGGGCAGTCTTTGCCTGGTGATTTATGAAGACAGGTTCACCAGACATCAGGGCTTTTCTGTCAGTGGCTAGTATAGGCGTCCACTGTCCATAATTGGAAGTGGAGATAACACATTGCAGTTTAATTACTCGAGAAAGGCATATGCATATGTATCATTCCTGTTGTACTATCCTTCATTTGCGCCTGTACTAAAATCTGGCAAATAATAACAACCTATAAGTTTATAACACTTCTTAATCAGCAGGCTGACAGTAGTCAATGATTAGCGTACATTACAGAAATGATGCTCTTTTTCATCATCTTCCTCCGTCTTCATTCAAATATCTCTAGCCTATTTCTTTTGCAAAATCGCCACCGACCAAACATGCCGATCCCTGCAATTTCAATCTTCCGCCATGCAGTGAGGCCTTCCTCGTTTTGTTCTTCTATGATTAGCGTAAGTAGCATGCTTTTCGCTCACTATATTTTAGGTTGAGTACGAATCTTCTGGCATTATAACTCAATCTCGTGTTTAACATTGTTGAGGTTGTAAATGAGAAGGTTGTCTCTACCTCATTGCTTATTTGATTTTGCGTGAAAGAGAGGTGATTGAGTGAAAGATCGTCTCAATTCATAGTTTTGTGCATTCTGAATGTAATTATTTTCTTTGCTTGGGTTCACGTTCAATTACAACTACAAGTGACAAGATCCTGAATTACTGATGATTATTTGAAATTCATATGGTACCAAAATGGCCATCCGTTTTTTGTTAGGGACCTATCTAAATCTTTAGCAGGCTGTCTGGATGTGAAAGTCTGTATATTCTTTAGGCCCCAAGTCTATTGATGGTGGGCATTCCATTAGAGGGTGCTGTAGAATTAGACCCTTTAAAGATTTTGGAATTAGACCCTTTAAAGATTTTGGAATTGGATGTCCAACTAGGCCATTCATAAGTCTTTGGAGAATTTCTATCCAAACCAATTCAAAGGCTTAGCTTTGGCGAAATAATAATAATCTCAGGCAGTTCGTTCTACTGGAGCATTGAACCTAGAACATGGAACCTGTAATAGCGCCCAGAATTATACTAATACTAGAACTGAACAAAGTTTAGTTTGTCAGAATTCTGACCCCCTACTTCTTTCACCACCAAACTTGCGATGCTTTAACACCCAGTGAAATCTTTTGCCATGATTTAACACTCAAATAAAGAACATAAGAACTCGGTTTGATTTATTTAAATGTTTATTTACCTTGCGAAGCCTGACAGTTAATTGTGTTTATTTTAGTAGTAGTTCTTGAGAGTCATAGTGATAAAATATTATAATGGTTCTCATTTGAACCACGACCTGTACGGCTTTATACGTATACAGGAATTTGATCTGTAAGACCTTGACAAATAGATTTTGGCATGTACAAAGAAACAAACCTCTGTCAGCTGAGTTGGTTCATGAGGAGTAAACAAGGAGCATATCCCACAAATATTTTAAAATGTCCTCTATTGAACATTTTGGCAAGATTCTAATTTCTGTGGCACTCTAGATTATGACAAACATCCCCTTTTGGTTTTAGTTTTTTGATGCTGACTTCTAAAGCTTTGTTCCTGACAGATGACAAAACAAGTCGGCCAGAAATACCTTGAAAAAGGTTAGAAAACTTGGGAAGGACATAAAAGACACACACTACCACTAACATAGATGAGAATTATATGACTGTAATATATGCAAATATCTCAATCATATCAATGTGTTCTTAACTAGTATAAGATCAATAGCTCTATTCATGAAGTCAGAATGTTTATAGCATGGAACCAATACGCGTAAAGCAAAATGTGGCTAGAGCTAGGAGCTTCCGAGAAGAAGGCTATAACAACCGAAGGATTTTCTTAAGGAGCTATCCACTTCACTGGGGAGGAGAAGATGACAAAAGCAAAGAACTGGAGAAGAATGCACCGAAAGGAAGAAATGAAGCCAAGAAACCCTTGAAGAAGATAATTATGTCCATCTTTAACTGGGGAGAAGAGAGGGTTTTAATCGTCAGGAGGTACAAGAATAAGATCATTGTTTATGTGATTTCTTGTCTTCCTGTTGGTTTTAAACAGCCTGCTATGATTTCGGCCAGATGAAATTGTCAAAATCTTTGGTATAATGAGTTCTATCCAACCTTGCATGTATATAAGAATAATGAGGTTTTTGGATTCAAACTCTAGAGTCGAGACCGTTGGGTCAAAAACTCTCGTACCATGTTAAGTTATCAAACTCTCATAAACCTCGAGTTTAGGAGGACGACTTAACATGTATATCATGGTTATGTGCTAAGAGAAGTAGTATAATAGACATATTTCAAACATCAAAAAACATAGTTGGCTAAGATGCAGGTTCCTTACTTCCTTGATCCTCCAAGTATACAGTAGTATAATTGACACGGACTTCACACACCTTCAAAACATGGGAGGTTAAACATAACAAAATTATCATAAACTTGAATACTATCCATCAATAAAAAAAGAAGCAAGAAACATAAGCTTGGATTGCTAAATTATAGGCCCAATCCACCAGACTAACTAATCGAGCCCAACCTTCGTCATCGCCTTTTACAGGCCCTTAGCAGAAATTTGAAAAAGCAACAACAAAAAAAAAAACAAGTGAAGTAGGAGAAATGTAAAAGATGATGTCGGTGAATTAGGGATGGGCATTCATCCCGGCCCACTCGATCCCGATTCGATTTTCACACCGAACAGGACGGGAAATTGTGTAGAGCGGGGATAATTTTCAAAAAAACCGGGAAGCGGACCGGGGCCGGGATTTTATGTCTCCCCACCCCGATATATATATATATATATATATATATATATATATATATATATATATATATATATGGGCTCCTTCTATATCCACAGTTGCATATTTTTTAATATCCAACCAACCCATCTATAACCTGAAAGTGTTTGTCCTAAATCCAATCATGTATGATGAGTTAGGAAGAACTTTCATGTATTCTTGTTTGATTTCATTAATAATAATAAAAGACTTGTTTTGATTTTATTACGGGCATTATCTGTTTAAAGTGTTTTAAATAAGATGTTCCATAGTTTAGAGTAAAGCTTCTATAATTATAATGAGATTATAATAGTGAGATCTAGAAGATGATAACTCTAGACTTAAACAGTTCCTGATCATAGGATAACTAATCGGAAGTTAGTGAATCCGCAAAGATCGGTACATATTATGCTTGCTCCCGTCAGGAGGATGTCTGTTCTCATAGGCATTTGTGTGGTGACACTATAGCTAGTATGTAGGTGCTTATTAGGGAATAAGTTCACTGAACATGACTCGATAAGTTGGACAACTAATGGAGTTTACTCACGTGTCAATAGTTATTCACTGAGTGATAGTTGTACAAGTGTCCTTAGACTTGAGATCGTTAAAGTTATCTTATATATAATGAACTGTGCTTTGGTTTAGTCCTTAGTCTCAAGGACATCCATTAGGTCTATTCTGGGTACAGGGATTTATGTATGGAGATAGTTAACGATCAATAAAGAATCTACCCCTTCCAGTAAGGAAGTGAATATCCTATGTTATTCTTAGTATGCGAGTTCTGGAATCTCTGGCCAGAGTGTATGAAATTAGAAATGAGTTTCTAATTTGCATTAATATGAACTTTGCGTTATGAATAAGAAATCATATGATTAAATTTGATAGGCCTGACACGAGATCCATGCCTTGTATTTAATCGGGATATTGTAGGGTAGAAGGAATTTATTGTACGGTAACTAGTCACTGACAGGTTCTTGGTATTCTAAGCAGTGAATTCATATTATCCGGATAGTCGCGATATGTTGAGAAGCATCACTCACGATGTAGAATAAATATAATTAATCAGTTAATTATATTTAATGAATTTTAGAATTCATATAAATAATAAATAAAAGGTTTATTATTATTTATTTCTACTACCGGCTTAATATTGAACCTATAGGGTCACACCATAAAAAGATTAATTTATTGATGAAGGTATTTTGAGAGAGCAAGGTGTTTTAATAATGATTAAAATTGTTTTAATTATTATTTAACATTTTATAAGATAAAGTGTAGGATTTATATATTAATATATAATGATATATTAATTATGAAAACCCTACATGAGCCCTATAAATAGAATGAGATGAGAATGAGTTTACACACTTTTTGGTTTTTGTGAAAAACCTAGTTGCCTCCCTCATCTTCTTCATCTATCTCTCTCTCTCTCAAACCTCCATTTTTATAAAAGCTTAGTTTTATAAAAAGCTTCGTCGAAGAATTAATCTTAGTGGATACCGGTAGAGTGCTTCACACTCTGAGGAGCAACTGCTAAAACACCATTTTGTAAAGCTTCGATTTCAAGGTATGGTTACGATTCCCTCGTATTTCATTTTTACATGATTTTCTATATGTGCGATATATGGTTTTTACGGAAATAATTGTTATTTGCGCTTCCGCTCATCCGAAAATTCCTTCATAACCATCCACCAAACAAATGGACGGCTAGGATGAAAAGTGATGAAAAAGCTTACGCTCTATTATATAGCGGATTACGCTATATAATATAGCGTAAGTTTATATTTTTTTAATTCCTTTTTTACCCTGAAATCTGCCACGTGTTCCGCTCTATTATATAGCGTATTCCTCTCTATAATATAGTGTATGTACCTAGATATGTATTGACTTAGTTTTTTTAAAACTCAACTTACGGTATATAATATAGCGTAACTCATTATCATAGTATGGTAAAAAAACTTAGCTTACTCAGTTATAATACCACTCAAAGTGGTGTCTGAGGAGGGTAGCTGTATGCAGACCATGCCCCTATACAATAGGGAGGCTGTTTCCGAAGGACCCCCGGCCATTACAAATACAGAAATACAAATACAGAAAGGAAACCTAATACAAACTAAGAAACTCACGCACACGCAGGAGTCGAACCCCTGACCTCCTTCAAAGGAGGCCAGTGGCTCAACCACTGCACCAACATGTTGTTGGCTGAATCCAAGTAAAAAGTTTCTCTGGACAAGTTAATTTCTCTTTCTGGGCATGAAAAAGCTTGCTGTCCACACACTTTATTTTCTCTTTCATTGCCACAGATATGGAATAAATTCGATCCATAATTAAATATACTCTACCAGACATTTTGACCAACCTTTTTCGCGTAAGCAACTTTGCTGGATGTTCTGTTTTTTCGAATTTCATGGACATAATATGTAGCTCCATCCTTCCCATCGAAATAAAATTCTTGCTTTCAATATTTCTTTATAAACAAGCACGCAAGAATCATTGTTGTGCTAATTGCTATCAATTCAACAAATTAGAGAGAGGGAGAAAGAGAGAGAGAGAGAGAGAGAGATAATTGCTTCATCAACCTCCTGGTAGATTTTAATTGAGAGAGAAAAACATCAATGTATAGTCTCCAATTGATTGTAGATTTCAAAATGGACGGATATAAACTTCTACAACCTCACAAAATGATATTTCAAAACAACAAGGGTTGTTTGAGCTGAAACGAGCCTAGTACTCGACTACAAACTATAATAGAGTGTAAGCTTTTAAGGGTAAGATAGGAATTCAAAAAAAAAGAGAGCTTACGCAACATATTATATAGCGTAAGCCCATAAAAAAAATTTAAAATCTGACCGTCGATTTATGATTTTAATGGTGTAAGATGGGTTGGTTGGATATAATTTATATCCAACTGTGGCTCCTGACCAGTTTCCATATATATATATATATATATATATATATATATATATATATATATATATATATATATATATATAAGTAGGGATCTAGAGAAAACCCCTTAAAAAGAGAACTAAGAAAACTAAATTAAAATATAGCACATATGGTATGCAAACTGATCGTTGGGAGATGGAGAAAAATGTGGTGAAATTAGATTTTAAAAAAATATCACCGATTGACGGGAAAAATCAAATTTAAAACGGAGGGCATTAGGTGGGATTGTGTGTGTGAGGGTGTATTTGATTAATGTGTGGGTGCCCCTGACGGGGCCGTTGATTATAATACATCCAATGGTTAGGATTAGTACCTTAGTTTTCTTCAAATAATGAGTTCTCTTTTGAGCCACACCCTATATATATATATATATATATATATATATATATATATATATTAATATATACGAATTTTCAATAGTTTATATTGGAAACAAAATGATATTTTAATCTTATATGTTTGTCTTTCTAGTAATTAAATAAAATAACTTCATTTCCATGTTATTTATAATTGTTTATTTAAGTAATATTTTTTATCTTAATTTAGCGCTTAAAAAATTGTTTAAAACTCAATAGTTAGTGTTTAAAATTGTTTAAAATATTATTTTTTATTTAAAATGAAATTCTCCGATTACTCGCGGGGATCCCCGTTACCGATTTGGACCGGATAATAAAAAATAATTCCCGACAAAGATTGGATCGGGGACGGGATCGGGTTTTAATTCAGGAATGGGGGCGGGGATAGCACTTCCCGACCCCGAAGTGCCCCGCCCATCTCTACCGTGAATTATGGATCTGTCAAATACGTTAAAAAATGATTATGTGTCATTTTTTAAATCGGTGGCGAGAACATGAACACGTGGACACGTCCTGTCCGATTTCATATTTATGTGCTGCTGCTGCTGCTAGTGAGCTTATTTTGATATTTCCATAATTTTAGGCGTCTGGGTTGGCTTCAAATATCAAAAATTGACAAATTTCCGTACTATATATTTTTTTTAAAAAAAAAATAATACCTCTGTTCTAATAAATATGATTTTCTGATTTTTTTCACGTATTTCAATGCGTTCGATTGAGGTAATTGTAAATAATATTTTTTTCGATAATTTTGTTTTTATAAAAATACCATTACATAGTTGGCTAAGATGCAGGTTCCTTGCTTCCTTCATCCTCCAAGTATACAGTAGTATAATTGACAACAAATATGTCGGACTTCAAATATAAAAGTTTAGCAGGTTTCCGTACTACATATTTTTTTAAAGAAAAATAGTAGAGTCTTCAAAATCGTCCCAAAATGATTTTCAAATATTGAGTTATTAACATATTATTGCTTATTTTTTCATAAATGAGATGAATCTTGTGCATGCATATGAATTTGACGAATAATATAACGCGAAAAAGGATTCTGAAATTGATCTTAAGAAACTTTTTCTGAAATACTTAAAAAATACACTTTAAATTTGATTGGGACCGTAAGACTAGTTAAAAAATTCTGATTTTACAAAAATGTCCACCACATATTTACATATAAATTCCATATATCTCAAAAAACTTATCAGAAATACATCTCAAGCTCCTTAATTTTTAAAATAGTACCATGTATGAATCTTTAATCGGGATTAATTATGAGATATGTAGCATTATTTTTATTTGTTTTGACATGTACATATGTGCAGTCCTGCCGGTCCATACATCTGGTGGGTCTCGTTTGTAGATTGTCACGTCACGTTGGTCAGAAGAGAAGTTTATTCAGTTGTGTGGGGTTGGCACGAAATTTGTCAATATTTTCTTTATGTCTAGCCAAATTAGCATGATTTAGAGGAATTCCAAGAGATCCCTTATATGATCTTTTAACTCAAATTATAAGGGATTATGTTTAAAATTGTGCTCCAACAGGCTCTTAACTTTTCCTTAAAAAGTTAAGAGCATCATGTAATCCCTTATCTTTAAGGGCTCCCTTATTTCACTTTTATCAATAAAATATTATTTCCCCTCATCTTTTCAATTGTTTCTCTCTTTTTTTTGTTCTTGCTTCCTTCTTTTATTTATTATTTAATAATTATAAGGATCAATTATAAGGAAGCTTGTTGGAGTTGTCCTACCTTATAATATCTTAAATCACTAAGAACCTAATATTTTATAATATTTATAAGGAAAACATAAGGAGATGCTCTTAGAGCATCTCCAAGAGTCTCTTAACTCACTCTTAAATATAATATAAAATATTGGCTCTTAGTAACTTAATGTACATTCATCTCCAACAATACTCTCTATACTCACTCCTTATTTAATTTTATATTATTAAAAGTAAGTGGAATTCATAAAAAGACAAAAGAAAAGTGGGGAAGAGAGAGAATGAATCTTATGAATTTAGTATAAAATATTAGTTAGGAGTGGATAGGAGCTCTTACAATTGAGGAGAGAGATTACATTTTTAGTGAATTTAGGAGTAACTAAGAGTCTCTTGGAGCACATTTTTTTCTTCTCTCTCCTCAAATTTCACTTAAGAGCAAAAATAAAGAGGCTCTTGGAGATGCTCTTAGTTACTTAGATTTATTTTATAATTTCACTATTTTTCATGAGCACGAAATTTTTTAGTGACTATTCAATCAAGTTGGACGAGATAAATCACATGTATTTTACTATAGGTTATTAAAGGTTCAACAAATATAGTCAACCTATTATGATTATCTAAATTTTTACCTAAAGATTCTGTCCTATTGAAGTGAACAAAATTTTACAAATTTTCTATAATTCTTATTTAAGATAATTTATCATAATTTTTTATCTAAGGATTTTACATAGTTGGAGATGTTCTAAGAAAATGTATAAATTGTGATTAAAAAATGTATAAATTCATTTTGAACAATATTCTAAAAATCGTTCAACTTTTTCAAAAATTGCCGATAAATCACCGATTTATCATTAAAAAATATTTGATCGATTTTATTTTTAAAATCTAATTTATATTTATGAAATAATTTTATATGGCATATTGTATTATAAATTAGACTAACATATAAAATATTATTAGAATATTAAAATTATTCCAATTTTTATTCCGAGTTATTATTTTGATAAATTTTTGATTTATCGATAAATTACTATTAACTACTCCCTCCGTCCCTTAATTCTTTTCCCGTTAATCATTATCACGCATGCCAATGCACATTTTTAATCGTTAATATCTTCAATTTCGTTTTAGTACTAAATATAAAAACTTCACTGTATTAAAGTACTCATAATTACGAATCCAACAACATCACTCATGACTATATTTTGTCTTATAAATTATGCATAAATTAATAGTCAATCGCTTATAATGAACAATGTAAAAAGTCAAAACAGGAAGAAAAAAAAGAGACGGAGGGAGTACCTAAAATGATTGTTCTAATTTTCGAAATCTACGAACATGGTTTTAAACAATAAGACAGGAACTGTATAAAAACTAAAATATTTCAAATGAAAAGGTGGGAGTTTAGAGATCAGAGTCGACATTATTAGACTCAAGTTGTGGTATCGCAGTCTGACATAATAATAACTTGACATGATGTAGTTAATGACAAAGTATCACAATCATTAAAAATTTATTCGAATTAATATTAACCACGAAAATCGAAATTTAAATTGTCTTTACGTACAAATTGCATCAAGATAGCATGTGATTTTAAATTGTCTACAAATTGCACCAAGTTAGTGTGTGGTTTTAAATGAGATAATGTTCAAAATGGACCAAATTTAAGATGTATGGTCCTCACTTACCCCAAAAACACGTTAATGCGTCTTATATATTCTGTTTAATAAATCTTACCATACATACAAAGTCACTACAAACTCACTACCCCTTTTTTAGGGAGTGATTGAGACCCACTAACTAATGTTCTTGTTAACCAATTTTTTTAACTAATTTCGGTAACAGATGACTTCTAACTGATATACAACTTAGTTGTAATTTAGATAATAAGTATAATAATTTATAAATATAATTAGTTTTTATTTATGGCATAAACAATATCCATTTATCATATTAATTTACAAAGAATATATAAGTATATTATATATATATATATATATATGTTACAAATATATAATTTTGTAAACTAATTCTTTTAATAAAAATAATTATCTATTAAGAAATATGTTACATAAAATTTTTATTACAATTTTTATTTGATATCCATTTTTTTTTGTGTGTGAATAAAAATTGACTTATTCGATGTCATGTTTTATATTTACATCTTAAATTTTTTTTTTTTCAAAAAATCATTTGTGTGAAAGAATAGCAAAAATTTTAAACATGATAGATAAGTTATTTATCTCATCTACGAGAAGGTGTAATATCCATAATATCTTTTTATTATAATTTTGATTGATAGATATTTTTTTT
This sequence comes from Saposhnikovia divaricata, assembly GCA_036435485.1. Taxonomy (NCBI): domain Eukaryota; kingdom Viridiplantae; phylum Streptophyta; class Magnoliopsida; order Apiales; family Apiaceae; genus Saposhnikovia; species Saposhnikovia divaricata. The sequence continues at coordinate 14,877,486 of CM071600.1, forward strand.
CATCAAAAAAAGTTAGTAGTTAATTTTTTAGTGACAACCTTTTTGTATTAAGAAGTTGAGGAAAAAAGAAAAACAAAACTAAAATAAACACTTTTCAATCAAAATCAGTAGTAAGCAATTTAAAGTCACCTGTGCACCAAACAATTATATAAACTGGATTTGTTGCTTCAAGTAGACTAAAGGATTATATAATTACTTTGATTAAAAAAAAAATTAGCTACGCAACATTGATAAACTAAAAACTATAATTAAGTTACAAAAGTTCTATACGAAATGTAAATAAAAGAAACAAAGGTTTTATAATCTAATAGATTTAACATCAAAATAACTGTTAAATATTGCAACTTCTACTTGACTATCCTTCTCATTTACTAGCCACAGAATAATGTCCACCTGAAAATTTTAAACCAAAAATTAGAAACCAAACAAAAAGTAGATGCACTATTCTTCCTGGATAATGGAAGATGCACAACTGTTTACAAATAAATAATAACATATGTATATTCTAAGAACCAAGAATTTGACCTTCTTTGTTTCATGATTGTCATCAATCTTGCAGGTTACTGAAATTACTCCCCTCAACCAAAATTTTGGAACAAGATCCTGCTCTATGTGGTTACAAAATCAGCTACAAAAGCTCCTAACAGAATGCATAACAGAGCTACTATAAACAAGTTACTGTACAAAGACTCACCGTCATTTGATAAACAAGTTAAAGCCTCATCACTGGGCACATTCAAATCAAATAAATTCTGCTGGGGATCATTTTTTTTGCCACTCTTCTTGCACTGTAAAATTTTAATAATAACAAAAAAATTGATAATATTCAAAAGAAAAACATAGTTATTAAGAAAGTAAGAGTGCTAACCTTCTTTTGAAGATTTTTCACAATGGTGTCAACCTTTGATTGCTTTCTCTTAGTTGGTGGACGACCTTTGCATCGTTTTTTAATTGATGAATGTATAGTTAAACTCCAATTCGTTGCCTTTTTACTTTCACCCTTCTTTGCTTGTGTGTTGATAGACACATTTTTTGAACAACCTTCACCATCATTATCCCACTCCAACTCTAAATTTCTAAATACACTAACTAACTTGTTGGATCTCTCTATTTTTTCAGTCGCCAAGTCAACAATTTTATAAAAAGCATCACATACCATGTCATACCTACGTTTTTCTTCAGTATCTCTCCATGTACTATATGTCACCTTGGTCTTGCTATGACATCTTTTTATGTTCTTTTTCCACCTGTGTAAAATATACTTACTTGAAACAGTAAATATATTTTGTTTAAAAAGAAGCACCTTCACAATATGCCTACATACTATTCCTCGAAACTCAAACAAACGACAATCACATTTTACATCATAACCCTCATCTATCTCTTTTACGAAACAAACTTTGAATTTGATAGTTCTTCGGGTTTGAGAGTCACCAACATACTGAATTTCCTCCACCTCATACTAAAAAATAGACCCAACAGACTGCAGCAAAGAGCATTCACAATACATTACATTTATTATTTCTTCTGAAACTCCTTGAACTTGTCATTGGTATATATCTCTTGAAATTGTTTTTCCATATGGTGTTGTGTGACACAAGGAATAATAGTACTTAAGGAGCGAGTGTCAGCTTCAAATTCTTTTTCCACCTTATCTTTCAAAGCACAATCATATTTATTCACAAATTCCCTTAAAGATGTTTTAGCATTAATGTTAAATATAATTGATGTGTTTTGATCAGTGTTTAAGTGTTACAGGGAGTTATCAGAGTTTAGCTGGAAGCAGTCAGAGTTTGCGTAAACTCTGACAGTTGGAAGCTCAACAGAGTTTGTTAAACTCTGTTTGAAGGAAGCGCGTCTACTGTTCAACAGTGATTAAAGATTAATTATGGAAGCGATATCTTTGAAGATTGGATAGCTATCAAAGAGATCGAGTTGACATAGGAGACGTGTGACAATCTGTAATTGATATCATTGTATAGCTGATTATTAGGAATATCAATTAGAGATTGTATCGTAGCTGTATGTTATATAAATACAGATAGGTTATCCCTAGAAGGGTATCGATAACGAATTATCATTATTGTAACCTAGCAGCTCTTTGTGATATTTTACATCACGAAGAGGGTTTGAAATACAAGAAGTTTTTTAAGTGCATAAACGCTTTTACTTGTTAATTTCTCATACAAAGTTGATTATTATTTGTGTAATCGGCCTAACAAGTGGTATCAGAGCCAATCTGTTACTTTATTACAGGTTAAGATCTAAACACAACAATAATCATGTCAGAAATTCCTCCACCAACACCTACTGTTTCTGAAAAGGCTCCTACTACTGTGAGTCGTTATGAACCAATCAGGGTTCCTATTCTGAGGCCATTAGAGTATGCAATGTGGAAGGTCAAGATGACTATGTTTCTGGAGGCTACAGATCCAGAATATCTTGACAGGATTTATGAAGGCCCTCACAATCCTACAAAACTATCTGTTGCAGTTGCTGGTGAAGCAGCAAAAATGGTTCCAAAGGAAAAGAAGGACATGACTCCTGAAGATCTATCATCAATTGCTAAGGATGCAAAAGTTAGGCATTTACTACATAGTGCCTTAGACAATGTTATGTCTAACAAAGTCATTAACTGCACCACTGCAAAAGAGATATGGGATGCACTTGAAGTCAGGTGTCAAGGAACTGCAGCTATTAAGAAGAATAGGAGAAACATACTCACACAAGAGTATGAGCATTTTGAGGCTAAACCTGAAGAGACCATGACAGAAACATTTGATAGATTCTGTAAACTGATTAATGATCTGTCATTGGTCAACAAAGAGTATGATCTAGAAGACTCGAATCTCAAGTTTCTTCTTTCTCTACCTGAAAAGTGGGATGTGAAAACAACCACTATTAGAGACAACTATGATCTTGCTGAAACAGAGATTGATGAAATTTATGGACTGCTCAAAACTTATGAATTGGAAATGGAGCAGAGAAACAGGAGATCAAGCAGAAAAGGAAAGTCTGTTGCTCTTAATGTTGAAGAGAAGCCTCAGAAGAAAGAGGCAACAAGAAAGAAAATGAAAGGAAAAGCTTTGGTCATACATTCAGAAAGTGATTCACCAAACTCTGATTATGATTCAAATTCTTCTGAATCATCTGACTCTGAGGATGATGAAGAAGAAATGAGAAAAATGGCTGTGCTGATGGTGAAGACTTTCAAGAAAATGGGCTTCAAGAATTTCAAGAAAGGAAAAAGGTTTTCTAGGGATTCAAATGAAGACAGGAAAAGCTACAGGAAGTCTGATAAGAGAGATTCTAAAGGGAAGAAGGATAAGTCTGAAATTCAATGCTACAAGTGTAAGGAGATGGGTCACTATGCTCCTGAGTGCAAGAAGGGTAAAACTGGAAAGGTACTCTACACTAAAGGCAGAGATTGGGCAGATACTTCAGATTCTGATGAAGAAGTGAACTATGCTCTCATGGCTACTACTGAATCAGAATCCTCTGAAAATCAGGTACCTCCAACTACCTATGCTTATAATATTGATGACATTGCTCAATTAAGAATTTTTCTTAAGTCATTGCATATAAGTTATAGGGATCAGACTTTAGAAAATGAGAGGATAAAAGCTGAAAACTCTGAACTTAAAGAGAGAAATAAACTTGTTGAAGAGAAACTTGAAAACATGCAACAAGTTCAGAAAGAGAGAGATGATGCTGTTTCTATAGAACAGGATTTGCTTCAGAAATATAAACAACTAGAATCTGAGTTGGAGGAAGCAAATAAGAAAATTAGGACTTGGACTAATTCTGGAAAGGACACTCAACAGATTTTTCAAACAGACACTGTTGGTCTAGGTTATAATGAGGGAGATGAACTTAGATTTCAAAATCAAGTTAAAGTCAGAACTAAATTTGTTCATGGAACCAGTAAATTTTTGTCTGAGAATGAAAAGGAAGCTGTCAAAAGAAAACCAGTAAAAACTAGTGTTAAACAGGTTAATATTGGTTCAATGACAGATAAACAACTCAAACATAAACTGAAGGAGTTAAAATCTGTTGAGAAAAAGAAAGTGTCAAACAAGAACAGAAATGGAAAAGTAGGCATTACTTCAGGAAATAAACCAATGCTTGCTAGTTATGCTCCAAGAAAGAAATGTCATAACTGTGGTAGTACTAAGCATGTTGCAAATTTCTGCAAGAAAAATAAAAATATAAATTCTTTACCTACAAAGTCTGAGGTAAAGAAGGATTTTGCTAGAACTAAGCCACAGACTTTATGCACACACTGTGGAAGCACTTGGCATTCCATCTATACTTGCAGAAAATATCATGCTATCTATCATAATTACTATGAACTGAAACCCAATCTGAAATGGGTTAAAGTTGATACTGCAAGTGTAAACACTGATACTGTTAGCTCAAACTCTGATAATGTTAATTCCGCTGCAAAAGCTAACAAAGTTAAGAATGCCAAAGGATCCAAGCAAGTCTGGATCCTTAAAACTAATCCTCAGTAATTGTTTTTAATTGCAGGGTAACAGGGAGGCAACCCTAGTCGTGGACAGTGGATGTTCAGGACACATGACAGGAAATAAAGCCCTGCTATCAGAATATGAGGAGAAGGCTGGCCCAAAAGTTTCCTATGGTGATGGCAATATAGGAAGAACATTGGGATATGGCAATATCAATCTTGGAAATGTCATCATCAACAATGTAGCTCATGTCCCAGGACTCAAGCATGACTTGCTATCTGTGAGTCAAATCTGTGACAAGGGATATCATGTAGATTTCCAACCTGAATATTGTGAAGTTATCAGCAAATCTACAGGAAAGGTTGTTCTAGTTGGTCACAGGCAAAACAACATTTATGAAATCAAGCTTTTGATAGACTCTGTTGGAAAAGCTGTTTGCCTGTCTACAAGAATGTCTAGTGAAGAGAGTTGGAAGTGGCACAAGAAACTCTCACATTTGAACTTGAACAACATCAATGAATTGATCAGAAAGGATCTTGTAAGAGGACTCCCAAAGACCCTGTTAAATGTTGATGGCCTATGTGACTCATGTCAGAAGGCTAAACAAAGGAAGTCATCTTTCAAGAGCAAAACAGAATCTTCTATCACTGATCCCCATCATCTTCTTCATGTTGATCTATTTGGTCCAGTAAATGTTATGTCTATTGCAAGGAAGAAATATGCTTTAGTCATTGTTGATGAATACACTAGATTCACCTGGGTGTATTTTCTAGCAAAGAAGGATGAAACTGCATTGACTCTGATGGAGCATGTGAAGCTTCTGGACAAAGGATCAAGCAACAAAGTCAGAATCATCAGAAGTGATAATGGAACTGAGTTCAGAAATGCAACAATGGAAGAATTCTGCAAGGACAATGGAGTGAAACAAGAATTTTCAGCACCTGGTACACCACAACAAAATGGTGTAGTTGAAAGGAAAAATAGAACCTTAATTGAAGCTGCCAGAACTATGCTTGATGAAGCAAAATTGCCAACTTATTTCTGGGCAGAAGCTGTTCAAACTGCTTGTTTTACTCAAAATGCAACACTGATCAATAAACATGGAAAGACACCATATGAGATGGTGAAGAAAAAGAAGCCTGACCTGAAATACTTTCATATTTTCGGGTGCAAATGTTTCGTTTTGAAGACTCACCCAGAACAGTTGACCAAGTTTGAGCTAAAGGCAGATGAAGGAATTTTTGTTGGCTATCCGCTGTCAACAAAGGCATTCAGAGTTTACAATCTGAGAACTAAAGTGATCATGGAATCTATACATGTTTCTTTTGATGATAAGAAGATAACTGGACTTGAAGACAAAGACGAATATGATCAACTGAACTTTGAAAATGAAGTTTTAAACTCTGATGAAGGAAACTCTGAAGAAACAATTCTGACAGACTCTGTTGAAACAAACTCTGAACCTCTACTGGTAAATTCTGGAGAAACTTCTCAGTCACAACAAAGAGGAGAACCAGTTGAGGGGGAGCATGATCAAGATGAAGACTCAAACACTGATACTGAGTCAACTGAAAAATTTGGATCAAACTCTGATGCTTCAAACTCTGAAAATTCAAATTCTGACTCTGGACAGTCAAGTTCAGGGGGAGTCTTAGAAAACGAAAATAGATCACAACAGAATCAGGAGAGCATGGATCAAGGGGGAGGATCACATGCTGATAGAAGTCATTTGCCTTCTGCTAGGAAATGGACTAAATCACATACACCTGATTTGATAATTGGTGATCCAGATGCAAAAGTAAAGACAAGAAGTGCTACTGCAAGTGAATGTCTGTTTCATGCATTCTTGTCTAAAAATGAACCAAAGAAAGTGGAAGAAGCTCTTCAAGATGCAGACTGGATAACAGCAATGCAGGAAGAGTTAAATGAATTTGAAAGGAATGAAGTTTGGACCCTTGTACCAAGACCAAAGAACAGATCTATTGTGGGTACTAAATGGGTTTTCAGAAACAAGACTGACAGTGAAGGTGTTATCACAAGGAACAAGGCTAGACTGGTAGCAAAAGGCTATTCACAGCAGGAAGGAATAGACTATGATGAAACATTTGCTCCAGTTGCAAGATTGGAGGCAATCAGAATTTTTCTAGCATATGCCTCTCACAAGAAATTCAAAGTGTTCCAGATGGATGTGAAAAGTGCTTTTCTGAATGGAAAGCTTGAAGAAGAAGTGTTTGTTGAACAACCACCAGGATTTGTGGACCCCAAATATCCAGATTATGTCTACAGGCTAGATAAGGCATTATATGGACTTAAGCAGGCACCAAGAGCATGGTATGAGACACTTGCTCAGTTTCTTCTAGAAAGTGGATTCAACAGAGGAACAATTGACAAAACTCTGTTTTATTTCAATCAAGGTAGTGACCTCCTTTTAGTTCAAATTTATGTTGACGACATCATCTTTGGGTCTACTAATGATAAACTCTGTAAGAAGTTTGCCAAGCTCATGCAGTCCAGATATCAAATGAGCATGATGGGAGAGCTTAGTTACTTTCTAGGCCTACAGGTGAAACAAACAGAAGATGGAATTTTCATTAATCAAGAAAAATACACCAGAAATCTTCTCAAGAAATTTGGTATGCTTGACTGTTCATCTGCATCAACTCCCATGGCAACAACAACTAAATTGGACAAAGACACAGGAGTTTCAGTGGATATGACAAACTACAGGGGCATGATAGGATCTCTTCTATACTTGACAGCTAGTAGGCCTGACATCATGTATGCAACCTGTCTTTGTGCAAGGTTTCAGGCAGATCCTAAAGAGCCTCATCTGACAGCTGTGAAAAGAATCTTCAAGTATCTCAAGGGCACCATATCATTAGGTCTGTGGTACCCCAGAGAATCAGATTTTAAGCTACTTGGGTATTCTGATGCAGACTTTGCAGGCTGTAAGGTAGACAGAAAGAGCACTAGTGGAAGTTGTCAATTTCTTGGTGACAGACTTGTTTCCTGGTACAGCAAGAAACAGAAATCAATCTCCACATCTACAGCTGAAGCAGAGTATATTGCAGCTGGTAGCTGTTGTGCACAGATCTTATGGATGAAGAATCAATTGCTGGATTATGGATTGAGGTACAGTAATATCCCTATTTACTGTGATAATCAAAGTGCTATTGCTATGACAGGTAATCCAGTACAGCATTCAATGACCAAGCACATCAGCATAAGGTACCACTTCATCAGAGAACATGTGGAAGAAGGAAATATTGAACTACATTTTGTATCTACAGAACAACAGCTTGCAGATATCTTCACTAAACCATTGAGTGAAGCTACATTTACAAGACTGGTAAATGAACTAGGAATGGTCTCTGGTTCTGACTAGAAATGTTGGTTAGATTCAAACTTTACTTATGTGATGTATTAATCATATTTCCTGATTGGTTAAATGCTAAGTGTACTCTGTTGATTAAACTCTGTTATGCATACTCTGTTAAACTCTGTCAGACAACTTGTCATCCGTTGATTGTAGGTTGCATCAGTTGATGACTAACTGAACTGTATCCGTTGATATTATATGGTCTTATCCGTTGATGGTTGTACAGTCTTATCCGTTGATGGTTGTACAGTATTATCCGTTGATGGTTGTACAGTATTATCCGTTGATGGTTGTACGGTCTTATCCGTCGATGGTTGTGTTATGCAGTCTCTAAACTCTGTCAGCATGTCTGTATATCATACACTGTTAATAAGTTTGATAAACTCTGTGAACTTTGAGTTGATTTTTGTCTGAATGAAAACACCAATGAAGAAATATGTATGAAACATGATTCTCAGCAATTAATCATGAATCTTTCTGAGTTATTGAGATCTAATCTTAGATTGTGCAGAAAGTTAACACAGCATGATACTTGATCATATTTATAGCATCTCTTAGTTTATTTTGTCCTAAACTCTGAGTCTATAAATACTGTATGCATTACCTTTCATGAAGAATTACTGATGTTGATGAACTCTAAACTCTGTTAGTTATACTCTGATAAAATAAAATGTTTACTGCAATACCCCAAAGAAAATGTATATAGGTTATTATACTCCTTTGAGATTATGTTGGATACTAGGATGACCCAGGAACCTATTGGTATATAATAGGTGCTAAAATTCTCTAATCTTTGGTGACTAGTTAAATACTAGGATGACCCAGGAACTTATCAAAATGATAAGGGCTAAAATTTTTGAATTTTTGGTGACTAGTTCCAACCTCTGATTACTGGAATGAAAAAAAAAATAAAAATGAATGAATAAAAAAAAACAAAAATGAAAAAAAATGAAGAAAAAAAAATGTATATAAAGGGGGTATAAAATAAAAGTTACTGTATATAGTTTGATTACTTCAGAGTTTAGCTTTCATCATACAGTCAGTGTTTACTATGACAGTTTGTGCATCCAGTGTTTATTGATTTACTTTAATGGATTTTATGAAAAATTAGATGCTCTAAAAATTGACTTAGTAAACTCTGCTTCACACACACAAATACTCACAACTGTGCAATTTATGAAAGGGTTTCGATGATAAAGTTGGAGAATTGACAAACGCTGTTGATTCGTGATTTGTACTCTAAGGTAAATTTTCACTTGGACAATTTGAAAGTCTTGGAGTAAGTAGGGTTTTTGACAACTGTTAATCAGTGGATAGTTGATGAATGTGTTCTTTATATGATTACTTTAATTAGTTTTCATATTCTCTTCTTGATTCATTTACTTGAAGAACAGTTCATATAACACAAATAACAGTTGCAGAACACAATGAATATGATTAGAAAAACAAAATTTTCATTGATAATAAGAAAGAGATTACAAGTAAATATTACATCTTTTTGTTCTCTCTATCTGCTAATCTATTCAACAGGAAAGTAAAAGGTCCGTCCACACCACTCCATTGTTAGCAAAAATTCCCAGATCCCATCTTTGCCACTTTATTTGGGTGGAAGTTGAAGGGATAAGGTTATTTTTGCTGACATATTCATTAACAATGGTTGGTGGTGGTGGATGAGGATGCCTTCGAGGAGAGCCATGTCAATGTTGCTTGGAGGGCAGCATCGATGTCAATCACCCTTGCAGGTTTCTCTCTCTCGAGCTCTTCCAGACCAGCATCCATTTGCAGCCACAGCGTCTCAAGCTGTCTTCCCACTCAAACGCTTCAAACTCTTCACGAGTATAGCTGAAGATGTCCCTATTCTCGACAAGATGAAGGTTTTTCTCTTTGATGGTAAGGTTGGCCATTGTTTTTCAAGAGTATTTGGTTTGAAAGGTTTGTGATTTTACAGGGGAGACTGAAAGGTTAAAGGTTTAATGAATAATCCGAGCAAGTCTCTAGGCCTTAAATAGAGATGGGTAAGAACGAAGTCCTTAATCGCTTTGTATTCTGGTTTTTAAAGGCAACAGGTAAACGTTTCAAATTCTGATTTTACTTGGGTCCAGATATTTTTAAAAGAGTATTATTTGATTTTTGTTAAAATCAAATATTTTAATGCTTTAATTTTAATATACTCTTTTTTAAAAATAGGCGCATATGACCCACTCGCCTTTAATGTGTCCCACTTACCTATTATCGTGTCCCACTACACATTAATCAAGGAACTGATTGAGTGTCTGTTACATAAGAGATTGAGTTTTTCTTTAATTTAATCACTTTTGTGTCCAAACGAGTTTGCTTTACTCTTACTCTCACAGTTTTCTTAGTTTTCTCTTGGGCACTTACGCAAACACCTTTTCTACATACACATCTTTTGGAAATTCTTGGGAATTCTTAACTCAATGGCATCTAAAGCATTCACTGCTCTTGGCTTACGGTTTGTTCCTAATAACTATGAGGCTCCACTCTATCATGAACGCGTTCCAGAATCGTTTCATCTCATGCAGAACTTTTTGAGGGATTCAGAGATTGGACAAGCTCTGACTGGACCTGCTACTCTTTCTGCGTCTCAAATTGCTTCATTCTGGCAGAACTCGGTTTATGTGGATGGAGGAGAAAGTGGAACTCCTACCATTATCTTCACTTATGAAGATCAAGACCATGTGATTACTCCACAGACTGTACGAGATACAATGGGGTTTGAGACACATACTTCTTATACTCTCGTTAATGAAACTTATCTGAGAGACATGCTACAAGAGATAGGTTACATGGAATCTCTTGACAAGCTTGGCAGTATAAAGCGACCAAATCTCAGAAAGGAATGGAATTTCTTCTTTGATTGCATAACAAGGACATTCCAGAAGAAAGTCACAAACTGGGATGCCATTCCAATGGATAGTCTTCAAATCGGGTATTCTCTGCTCTATGGCTCTAATTTTGATTTTGGTCGACATGTTTTGATGAGCTTAGGTGATAAATTGTCAGAGTCTACCACTGTCTATTATGCTCGTTTCTGTCAAATGTTGTTCAATGCATGTGTACCTGGTCTTGAACTTGATGAAACTGATGAAATTGATTCGTTTAGAGTCAATAAGCGCATATTCTCTGATATGACTAACAAGGATGTTGGTAAAGAAAATCTTCCAGCTTTTGTCATGCCTCTTGCTCTACGGAATTTTCTTAATCAACCACAAGAACCACATCAACCTGAACCACAACAAGATGCACCACAACAAGATGAACCTGAACAACAATCTGAACCACACCCTGACCCTCAACCAGCACCAAACACTGAATCACCTGCAAAGCAACCTTCACCCACTTCAAACACAAACTCTGATTCGCCGTCAGCAAACTCTGATTCTCCATTAAAATCAAAGTCTAAATCTCAAGGAGTTAAGAAAGCACTTGCTGAACGACATGCAAGTTTAAGGCAGGCGGAAGAGACAAAGAGGAAATCAAAACGGAAATCTCCTGAAGCTGTTTACACTAGAAAAGGGAAAAGACTGAAAGCTCGAGCAAACATGCCTAAGTCACCATCTTGTGAAGAGGATTCAGATAATGTACCTCTAGCAAAACGAAGAAAAGTGATATTCTCTGATTCTGTGGATGAAGATATTGAAGCTTCAGAGATTGCTTCACAGCAAATACCTCCTGTTGAGGTTGAGAAAGATGACATACCTGCAGAGGATGTAATGCCTGCAGAGGATGAAGTGCCTGCAGAGGACAAAATGCCTGCAGAAGAGGATGCAAGAGATGGTATTTCTCCGATAAATGATATTCCTGATTCATTTATGCCATTCTCTGATCCTATCTCTAATATTGGTGTAGCTGATCAACCTACTTCTGTTCCTTCTGAAGCTGTGACATCTCATACTGAGGTAATATCTGATGCTCACCACACTGTTGAAGAAGGTGAAGAAATTGATCAGGCAACCAAAGTAACTTCTCAGTCAATGCCTGTTGCTGAGCCTGAGCAACATGAAGACAATTCTGAAAAGCCTACAGAAGATATTGCTAAACCTATGGCTGAAAATGAACCAGTTAACGCTACAAGTGTTGAAGCTGAAGGTGATAGTAGTGCAAACTCTGATGCTTCTCTGAGTGCACCAGTACAAACTGATGATAAAAATACACCTTTTCCTCAACCTTGTACTTCTCATGAAGTTGAAAGAGTACAATTTGCCAAGAATGCTGCTGAATGGTACAAAGAAGATTGTATTTTTCCAACAGGAAGAGCAGCTAAGTTTGTTAAGCAGAGTGCTGATACTATCTCTAATCCAGAGATTCTTTCGTGCTTGAAAGCAACTATAGTTCAAGTTAAAACTCTGGATAGACGATTTGATGATACTAATTTGGCAATCACTTCTTTGCGAAATGAGGTTGTAGCTAGAGAGATGAAGATGGAAACACATTCAAAACTAGTGACTACAAAATTTTCTAAAGCTCAAGACAATATCTTTGCGAGACTGAGTAAAGTTGAAGAAAACCAGTCTGATTTATCTGCTAAAATTGATTCTATTGCTACCTCCCTGGAGTTAATTACTTCTATTCTTATGCCTGATGATGTCAAAAAGGGGGAGAGAGTTGTCAGAAGGGATAGTGCTGGAGATGGAGGGGCAAGTAACAAAGACAAAGGAAAGAAAAAGGCTGAGGAGGTTCAAACTCTGAGAACTAGTAAGTCATCCAAATCACAGTCTGTTGGGAGAAGTACTGATACTCAAGGAACTTCAAGGACCAAGAGTTTAATGTTATCTTCAAATCCACAAACTGATGAAGAATTGGCTGCTAAGCTATTTATTGAAGAGAATGAGGAAGGAGTAACGATTGAGGACATTGAAGCTGAGGAAAAGAGTTTACAAGAAGAACATCTTAAAGCTTTAAAGTCTGATAAGGTACAAAAAGGAAAAGCTCCTAGACCTGTTGTTAAAGGTGTTGTGATCAGAGAAAAGACTGATGTTAGTCAAAGTTCTCGGTTCTCAAAGGAAGCAATTGCAGCAGAGGCTAAACTCAAGCTAAAAGGCATTGAAGGTGAAAGCTCACAGAAGAAAGTTATAACTTCTGTTGCATCTCAAGCAATGATCACACCTTTACACTCTTCACAGTTGAAATCTGTTTTTGGCAAAGGAACAATTTCTGATCCAAATGTGTTATCTGGAGTCTCAGTGAATATTTCTGATGGAAAAGCTTTATCTGGTAAGATTGGAAATAGTAAGGCTGGACTAGGCTCACATAGAGACAGAAGGCAATATACTGGTCCTAGAGATCCTTCTTCACTGGCTGTTCCAGGTCGTGGTATTCCTCAAGAGAGTCTGGATAGACTGGAATCAGTGCAGTTGGTTCATCAGAAGAGTTTAGACAAAGATTTTCTTCTTTACTTCATGGCTGATGGGACAGTATTCAAAGTTGGTGAGGATGATATTGGCTTGAAATATTGGGAAGAACTAGAGTATGTTCTATATCTTCTCAAGGTGAATAGTCGAAGGACTCAATCTGTTGCTAATGTACTCAGACAGAAGATGACTCAGAATCTGGCTATTAGAGGACAGAAATACAACAGCAGATACATTCCTAAGTACAGGGATTACCAAAGCAATCTCATTGAAATGAAGAAAGGTACTGCAAAGTTAAAAACTGATTTGGGAATCACAGTACTTGACTTCAATACTCAGGCAGAAAAAGACAGATTTATCAGACTGGGTAATGAAATGAGAAGAAACAAGATTTATGATCTTAGGGCTGCTATTTACCAAACAGATGAAAGTGATCCTCAACTCAGAGAAATCAAAGAAGCAATGAAGATTAAACTTGAAAATGCAGAAAGAAGATTGCTGATTGATTATCTCAGAACCATGCCAGATCTTGAAATGATTAGAGATTAAAGTTCTGTAAGAATTTTCTTATTCTCTATAGTTTTTAAGCTTAAACTCTGAATCTGTATAAACACTGTATTTATCTATTTGTTTTGACATCATCAATTACTGTCATTAACTTGTACATTTTTGATAATGAACAAGTTGGGGGAGATTGTTAAATATAATTGATGTGTTTTGATCAGTGTTTAAGTGTTACAGGGAGTTATCAGAGTTTAGCTGGAAGCAGTCAGAGTTTGCGTAAACTCTGACAGTTGGAAGCTCAACAGAGTTTGTTAAACTCTATTTGAAGGAAGCGCGTCTACTGTTTAACAGTGATTAAAGATTAATTATGGAAGCGATATCTTTGAAGATTGGATAGCTATCAAAGAGATCGAGTTGACATAGGAGACGTGTGACAATCTGTAATTGATATCATTGTATAGCTGATTATTAGGAATATCAATTAGAGATTGTATCGTAGCTGTATGTTATATAAATACAGATAGGTTAACCCTAGAAGGGTATCGATAACGAATTATCATTATTGTAACCTAGCAGCTCTTTGTGATATTTTACATCACGAAGAGGGTTTGAAATACAAGAAGTTTTTTAAGTGCATAAACGCTTTTACTTGTTAATTTCTCATACAAAGTTGATTATTATTTGTGTAATCGGCCTAACAATTAACATAACCATCAAAAAAATCCTTCATACTTTCACTTCTTTGCGTTGTAGATATTCCTGCCCAGAAACAATCTCTAACAAAACAAGGAACCCATTTATGTCTCGCATCATATAATCCTTTTAGCCAATCATTATTTTCCAAATCATATTTTGAAATCATGCCACTCCATTCCAATTCAAAAGTATCAATATCAATGGAATCAGACACAATATTTTGGAGATGAAACTTTATTGATTCATATTCCTTAAATCCTTTCAACTTTTTCAGGAATTTTTTTCATAATATGCCATAAACACCAACGATGACGTGCTTTAGGAAAGACATACTCAATTGCATTTTGCATAGCCCTATCCTGATCTGTAATTATAGCTTTTGGTGGATTATTAGACATGCAATTGAGGCAAGCTTCAAATAGCCATATAAATGTTGGTGAATTTTCATTTGAAATTAAGCCACATCCAAGTAGTATGGATTGACCATGATGATTAACTCCTACAAAAGGTGCAAAAGGCATATCATATTTATTCGTTAAATATGTAGTATCAAAAGTGACGACATCTCCAAACTCTTTATAAGCTGCCCTGCATCGTGCATCAACCCAGAATAGATTTTTTTATCCTATTTTCATCATCAAGATCAATTGAATAATAGAAATTGGAATCTACTGACTGTGCTTTATTAAAATAATTCTGAAGGGCAACAGCATCACCTTCTACCAGTCTCAATTTTCTTATTGTTCTCATATAATTTTCACAGTCCTTTTTGTTGAAAGTCATATTCTCATGACCTCCATGTTCAACCACCAAAGTATTAAAACTCTTGTTCATCGGAATCCCAGCTCCATCATATAAATTAAGATTTCTTTTTGCATGTTTTGTCAATTTTCTATTGCATCGAAAACGATGCGCTTTACTTGGACTCAAGTCATGATTGTGTTCATTGTCAAACTGAGTCACACACCATTTATCATTTTCCATTTTCTTTGCACAAAGTCTTGCCTTACAATTTGATTTCACAACAGGTTTGGGATTTAAGCTATCCACAACTTTTCTGTGAGGATCACCGTATCTATGACAAGCTATTGTTAAATACATATGAACTCCTTCAATTTTCCTAGTATTTCTTATCGTAACTCCAAACCCATTTTGTAAACCGTACCGCCTATAATATTCATAAACCTCTTTCTCAGAATTAAATAGTTTGTTTACCACAGGGGGTGCGAGTTTTCCGGTACTTTCTTCATCATTATTTTCCTCTTCCTCATCTAGAAATTCTGATTCTTTGTCTTCTTCATTGTCAATCTCCTCAGTCCACATATTTTCAATTTCTAATTCCATAATCTATATACAAAACATAAGAATATAGAATTAGCATAAATGATTACATGTATATATATATATGTGTGTGTATATATATAATGATTAATTATGGTACCTGATGATAGCGGAGTCACTGAAAAAAGAGTATGTAGGGAAGAAGAGATACGTGATAGGTTAAAATTTTGATTGTCACGTTCTTTTTTTCAACTGAAACTAAAGATTAAAAATAAATAAAAAGTAAGTGGGGTCATTAATCATTCCTAAAAAAAGAGTAGTGAGTTTGTAGTGACTTTGTATGTATGCTAAGATTTATTGATATTCTGTTTTTTAAAAAAAAAAGGGTAATGCGCATGTTCGTGTTGCGTATTAACACTTGATACGCATGTTCATATAGCGTATCTTCCCTGATGCTGAACATGAAACAGCGTATCAACCCGCTGACGCGTTAAACGAAACTGCGTATCACCAGATTTGCTACACGAAACTATGTATCGATGGGGTATTTAGGACCAAAAATCTGAAATGGAGTAGGAAAGGCCATGATATATGGAAATGAGATATTTTGGACACTCACCCCTAATATTTTAAATTGTCTTTACATACAAATTGCGCCAACACCAAGTTAGTGTGTGATCTGTAGTAATGCATTATGCATGATTTTATTAATGAACCACCTTTAATTGATGCTCCTTAGAGTCCGTTTGGCTGAGTCTTAAAATCCCGGCTTAAAGTAAATTTTGATTTTAAATTAAAAAATATTTGTTTGTGTAATAAGTTAGAAAATGATTTAAAATTAAAAAAATAGGTTAAAATCAGAAGTTGGTATAAAGTACTTTTTAAATGACTTATTTTATTTTGATGATTTTATTTGATAAAAGTTAATATCATCATTTAAATTAATAATTTATCCAATTTATTTTTATTTTTACATTTTTAATAATTCATAAGTTACTCATTATATAAAATTACTCAAACAGATATTGACTTAAAATTTTTCTTTTCCACTTATCACTTTAAGCAATTTTAAATCATAAGTAATAATTTTAAACTTATCCAAAGGCCTCTTAATTTGATCCAAGTTGGCAACTTTACAAACGTTTAAATTTTGGTCGATGGTCCTAATGGCATCCGTTATTGATTCATATTTATTCAATTTTTGAAATGGTTTTTCTAATGTGACCCAGGAATGAATAATAAAAGATAAGTTGTCAAATTTTGATGGACTCATATTTATTAATTATAATGGATTTCCTTATATGCACAAAAAACTTCACCAATAAAAAAAAATATTTTATAAAAATATCTTGAAAATAAATGACTAATATATGCCATTTATCACACACTAGAATAACCCTTTACAAAAAGAATTATCAAAAAGGCACGGAAACCGAACATCAAATTATCAAAAAAATAAAAAGGTCAAAGAAAGCGAAGTGTAGAACAAAATAGGATCTCTCTCTCGCATATTTGACTAGTGTGAATAATCACGAAGAAAGAGAGAGAGGTCGGCAATTGTCGTCCGATGAATCCGGCAATCCATTTCAAAAATCTAATGAATTCTCAAAATCTTAAATAGCGGAGGAACAAACTTTTTTTTTTTTTTTTTATAGATTTAATTTTCAATACCTAAGAAGTAACTTTTTTTTTTTTTGAAACCATACCTAAGAAGTAATTAGAACTCAACTTTGTAACCCACGGGGTGTCTCAGACGGTTGAGTTGTGACGCTTAAAGCTTGCACCTTGAAGGTCACGAGTTCGATTTCCTGGGACGCTGCGGGAGTAAGTGGACTACCATGCTCGAGGGTTGAGTGGGAGTAAGTGGGCTACCATGCTCGGGATTGAGTGCGCTAGTAGCCCTCCGGATTAGTCGAGGTGCGCGCAAGCTGGTCCGGATACCGAATTATCAACTTTGTAATATATTTTTTAATTAACTTTATAAGATTAATCAAATCCAAATAATTTTTTAAAAAATAAATTGAATATATTTTAAGAAGACGTCCTCTTATTTTTTTAAATTTTATAGAGACACTTCCATATCTTTTCAAAGTCTTTAATTTTGTTAAAAAGAATTTTATGGACTAGCAATGTCTCAGCTTGAACAACGCCTGGACATGCATACATCAATAGATCCAAAATAAGAAAGAAGGCAGTGTTATTTAAGTGAAGGTGGGAGCTACTCTTATTCATTTCTGCAACTTGATGAAGTTGGCTCTGATTACCTGTAAGCTTCTTTGAACATTGCTAGCACTACAATTTGTTTGCTTTTCAATTCATACAAATCACTGGCTTTTGTTAATGGATTATGTTAGCATATTATTATTGATGTAATACGGAAACTATCCTTTTTTTGCGACTACTTTATCAGATTAAGAGCAATAAAATGCATTTACCTAGCTCGTTGCTGCACCTCAAACTTGTATTGCTTTACTTTTCTAATCTGTCATTGTTTCTTTTAAAGATTTCATTTTTACATTTTTTTTCCAAGTTTAAAGCTTCAAGCTTGAATCTTGTCTACAGTTTCTTTATCTTTTGATTTAGTACTTAGCATCTGCTATTATCAATGCAAATATACAACGTGTTCATATCATATGTTAAGAATTCAGTTTGCACCCCTAGACTTGCCTCAACAAGGGTTTTTCAAGAACTTGCATAAGACTATTTTTATTTTGTAAATGGTTCTAGTTCATTTAGGCAAGTTCTATTTTTTTACTCATTTTGTTTAAACATATGAAAATTACAGGAACTTTTGTTATTGTTTTACGCTGTTTATGTGAATCATGGATGCTGCTGAGGTCGAAGAACATATGTTCTCAATTGGAGAGCCAAAGGTATACATCCATTTCTGTTAAATCGTTTACATCATAAATTTAGCAATTTCGTTTTTACACCGGGTACTTTCTTACTGTTTACTTTTACATTTTAAAGGGGGTTGTTAGTTATATGATTAACAATGTATGTCTGTTAATAATAAGTTGCAAGAGATAGTTATAGTGCTATTTTATTAACGATCTTCTGTTTGCGTTATTGTCTTAAAGGCATAATCTGTGGTTTCGACT
Source organism: Saposhnikovia divaricata (assembly GCA_036435485.1). Lineage (NCBI taxonomy): Eukaryota > Viridiplantae > Streptophyta > Magnoliopsida > Apiales > Apiaceae > Saposhnikovia > Saposhnikovia divaricata. The sequence goes on from CM071600.1 coordinate 14,896,288, forward strand.
TTTGGTGCATAACATTTCTGTTTGCACATTTTTGTAGTCTCTACTTACTGAATTTGATAGAATTATATTGCTGTTGCAGTTACATGGAGGGATGTGCAAGATTCTATCTGCTATATATTGCAAAGTGTTTGCCATTTTTCCCGATTTAGAGGCTGCTAGGCCTAGGTGTAATATCCCGTTATTTTAGAATATTTTAGAATAATAATAATAATAATAATAATAATAATAATAATAATAATAATAATAATAATAATAATAATAATAATAAAAGAATAATAAAAAAAGAATGAATAAAAAAATTAATAAAAAGTTAGGTATTAAAATTGAATTTGAAGATAGTAGTCTAAAATATAGATGAGATTCTAAAACTAGGATAATTAGTAAAATTGGAATTAGTGTTTTAAAAATATACTAGATTAATTCTTATTTAGAGCATTAATTTATTTTTGTACAAGTTAGTTAATCAAAGATAAAATTTGTTATTATGGAAAAGAAGCGTGAGAAAATTTTAGAAGATTGATATCATAAATAGGATATTTTATTTTAAGAATGACTTGGGGAGGTTGTAAAATTATTAGGATTAATTTTTAGAATTACCTTATTTAATTAGGGTTTGTAAGACATTATAAATACATCATATTCTCCTTCTCCATCTTTTATAACAAAATTCGTAGGTCTCCTTCACACATAATTCAGCAGTTTTGTAAAATTCGTAGAAAATTCATCGTATGTCGGAATTCATTGATTCTGGACTTTTCGGAAAGATCTTTTCGTGCTCTACAACTTTCGTGTTTTGAGTTTTCCAAGGAAACATCGTTTAGAGGGTCAAAAAGGCTAAATACAGATCTGATCAGAATTGTAATCATGGAGTCTTTCAAGATTTTAGATGTTTTGCTTCTGAGGGGTTGCTACATGTGTTCTTATGTGATTATGTGAATTCTTGATTTGCGTAATTGAGGTAAGTAACTATTCGTTGCTCCGTATTATTGTAAGTAACTATTCGTTGCTCCGTATTATTGTAAGTAACTATTCGTTGCTCCGTATTAATTTGAAACATGTTTTATATTATTTGATTACATGTTAGATATTTGTTTTAGTTATCGAAAATATGATATTGATATGTGATTGATAAGATAAGAACTTTGTTTTGATTCCCCAGTTTTAGTTGCGTATCGAATCATAGACTCCGGTCACTGGATAGTGTGGCATATAGAACTAGTTTACGCACGTTCCGGAACACATAGATACCTTGTTGAGTTTGAATTAACGAGGGACGTAAACTGGCCCCCATCGAACCATCGAATTTTAGAAGCCGTGTCACCGGCATAGTGTGACCGTAATTTAGAACTGTGGGAATTAAAAGAAGAATTTGATGTTAAGATTTATTTGTTCGATTCGGATTTAGATTATGTGAGTTATTGAAAATATGGTGTACATCGATTTGATACTTGTTATAGACTATATTTTGTGAATTTTTATCGTAATTGTTATCGAGTATGTTGTGTGAAACTATGTGATAGATGTTATGTGCTACATGTGGAAATCGTGTTTTTTTGAAAATTATAAAAATATTATTTTGAGCCGTCGGACGGTAGTTGCTTGCTGGGCTTCGTAGCTCATTCTTTTAAAATTTCAGGTTCGGTGTACGATTGAGTTTGCTAGCGTCGGAGTTCGAGGACCTTAGAATTGGGCTAGATTGACTTTTCGATAGATGTTAGCTGCGCTTTTGTAATAAGTACCTTTGTAATTGACTTTTGGTTCAATAAATTGTAATTTGTTTTAGTTTTCGATTTAGAATTAATAGTCCGAAAAGTCGGGTTGTTACAATTGGTATCAGAGCAGGCTGTCCTACGGAGTGTTTTAGGTATGGGACTATTACATTCCCTAGGATGCGATCCTATAGACTTTCGTTTAGGTGTAGATGCGTAGAATAGATGTGTCACAAACATTTGGAATATAAGAGTTTGAGAATTTGGGGGCCAAATTCTTTTTAAGGAGGGTAGTATGTAATATCCCGTTATTTTAGAATAATAATAATAATAATAATAATAATAATAATAATAATAATAATAATAATAATAATAATAATAATAATAAAAGAATAATAGAAAAAGAATGAATAAAAAAATTAATAAAAAGTTAGGTATTAAAATTGAATTTGAAGATATTAGTCTAAAATATAGATGAGATTCTAAAACTAGGATAATTAGTAAAATTGGAATTAGTGTTTTAAAAATATACTAGATTAATTCTTATTTAGAGCATTAATTTATTTTTGTACAAGTTAGTTAATCAAAGATAAAATTTGTTATTATGGAAAAGAAGCGTGAGAAAATTTTAGAAGATTGATATCATAAATAGGATATTTTATTTTAAGAATGACTTGGGGAGGTTGTAAAATTATTAGGATTAATTTTTAGAATTACCTTATTTAATTAGGGTTTGTAAGACATTATAAATACATCATATTCTCCTTCTCCATCTTTTATAACAAAATTCGTAGGTCTCCTTCACACATAATTCAGCAGTTTTGTAAAATTCGTAGAAAATTCATCGTATGTCGGAATTCATTGATTCTGGACTTTTCGGAAAGATCTTTTCGTGCTCTACAACTTTCGTGTTTTGAGTTTTCCAAGGAAACATCATTTAGAGGGTCAAAAAGGCTAAATACAGATCTGATCAGAATTGTAATCATGGAGTCTTTCAAGATTTTAGATGTTTTGCTTCTGAGGGGTTGCTACATGTGTTCTTATGTGATTATGTGAATTCTTGATTTGCGTAATTGAGGTAAGTAACTATTCGTTGCTCCGTATTTGTAACAACCCGACTTTTCGGACTATTAATTCTAAATCGAAAACTAAAACAAATTACAATTTATTGAACCAAAAGTCAATTACAAAGGTACTTATTACAAAAGCGCAGCTAACATCTATCGAAAAGTCAATCTAGCCCAATTCTAAGGTCCTCGAACTCCGACGCTAGCAAACTCAATCGTACACCGAACCTGAAATTTTAAAAGAATGAGCTACGAAGCCCAGCAAGCAACTACCGTCCGACGGCTCAAAATAATATTTTTATAATTTTCAAAAAAACACGATTTCCACATGTAGCACATAACATCTATCACATAGTTTCACACAACATACTCGATAACAATTACGATAAAAATTCACAAAATATAGTCTATAACAAGTATCAAATCGATGTACACCATATTTTCAATAACTCACATAATCTAAATCCGAATCGAACAAATAAATCTTAACATCAAATTCTTCTTTTAATTCCCACAGTTCTAAATTACGGTCACACTATGCCGGTGACACGGCTTCTAAAATTCGATGGTTCGATGGGGGCCAGTTTACGTCCCTCGTTAATTCAAACTCAACAAGGTATCTATGTGTTCCGGAACGTGCGTAAACTAGTTCTATATGCCACACTATCCAGTGACCGGAGTCTATGATTCGATACGCAACTAAAACTGGGGAATCAAAACAAAGTTCTTATCTTATCAATCACATATCAATATCATATTTTCGATAACTAAAACAAATATCTAACATGTAATCAAATAATATAAAACATGTTTCAAATTAATACGGAGCAACGAATAGTTACTTACAATAATACGGAGCAACGAATAGTTACTTACAATAATACGGAGCAACGAATAGTTACTTACCTCAATTACGCAAATCAAGAATTCACATAATCACATAAGAACACATGTAGCAACCCCTCAGAAGCAAAACATCTAAAATCTTGAAAGACTCCATGATTACAATTCTGATCAGATCTGTATTTAGCCTTTTTGACCCTCTAAACGATGTTTCCTTGGAAAACTCAAAACACGAAAGTTGTAGAGCACGAAAAGATCTTTCCGAAAAGTCCAGAATCAATGAATTCCGACATACGATGAATTTTCTACGAATTTTACAAAACTGCTGAATTATGTGTGAAGGAGACCTACGAATTTTGTTATAAAAGATGGAGAAGGAGAATATGATGTATTTATAATGTCTTACAAACCCTAATTAAATAAGGTAATTCTAAAAATTAATCCTAAAAATTTTACAACCTCCCCAAGTCATTCTTAAAATAAAATATCCTATTTATGATATCAATCTTCTAAAATTTTCTCACGCTTCTTTTCCATAATAACAAATTTTATCTTTGATTAACTAACTTGTACAAAAATAAATTAATGCTCTAAATAAGAATTAATCTAGTATATTTTTAAAACACTAATTCCAATTTTACTAATTATCCTAGTTTTAGAATCTCATCTATATTTTAGACTAATATCTTCAAATTCAATTTTAATACCTAACTTTTTATTAATTTTTTTATTCATTCTTTTTCTATTATTCTTTTATTATTATTATTATTATTATTATTATTATTATTATTATTATTATTATTCTAAAATAACGGGATATTACACTAGGAGTACGTCAGGTATACAGGCCCTGTGCTCTTTGCACATTGCACTTGAGAAGACCAAGAATGTTCTTCAGCATTGTTCTGAATGTAGTAAATTTTACTTGGTAAGAACTTCGACTTTCATAAATTTGGTGCACGTATGCTGCATATCATGATAAAACCAAGCATGTATTTTTTGCGAGTAGATTTATGCATTGAGGGGGTCTTTGGAGTTGGCGGATATGGTGTATGCTGGCGCGACTTTGCGGAGTTATTACATTTTATTTATATCATGCAATTGAATAAATTACCAGTAACACATTTGGTTTTAATAGAAAGAATAAGTGGGCAATGTAAAACCCCAGAAGCATATAAGGTGCTTATCTTTCACGTTATTTACGAACTGATTATTCTTACAGGCATAAATAGGCAGTAATTGAATATGAGAAATTTCTAGAGGTTGCTTATCTTGTGTGTGCAAGTGTCCGTGTGCGTGCATTTGTTCCATATATTACATCCTTGGGCAATTTTAAAGTCACACAATTCCAATTGTGCAGGCTATAACCGGGGACTCCGTAGTTCTAAAATTTGAAAAAGCCAGATGTGCTCTTGAAGATGGTCTTAGGCGGGTAGAAGATATTGTTCCACAAGCTATTGGTTGCCAGGTAATATTCACCTTCATCTCTTTTGTCGTCCTTGTGTAAATCTTTAGGAGGTTCACAATTCCTCAAAAAGTTTGTCATTGTCATTATCTGGGGGTAATAAGATTCTAACATTATGATTATTTGTCTAATTTCTCATACTAAATAAAACACACACACACACAGAGGTACACACACACAATGTTTGTAGTCCGCTTCGATGTAGAGATGGTCCCATAGCTTTTTGCACATCATTGAGTTTGGTGATAATCTGGAAAGCTTTGTTTGTCTTCATAATTAAAAATTGTTTCTCAGTGTTAGTTGGTTTACATTTTTTCAGATTGTGGAGATTTTGAGCGAGATTCAGGATATTGATTTCGTACTTGATCCATTAGAGAAGGAAGTGGGGGACGATATAATTGCATTGCTCCAGCAAGGCAAAAAATTTGAGGATAGCTGTGCTGACACTAATGAGCTGGAAACATTTCACCAAGCCGCTTCTAAACTTGGTATTACTTCTTCAAGAGCAGCCCTTCGGGAGAGAAGGGCTCTGAAGAAGCTCATAGAGAGAGCGAGGGCTGAGGAAGACAAGCGGAAAGAGTCCATTGTGGCTTATCTCTCACATCTTATGAGAAAATATTCAAAGTTATTTAGAAGTGATTTCTCAGACGATAATGATTCACAGGGTTCAACACCTTGTTCCCCTACTGTTGAGGGGTCTTTTGAGGGATATTGTGGGCCTGAGAGCAATGGGCAAGCCTTTGAGCGTCAGCTGTCTAAACTCAGTTCTTTCAATTTTAATCCAAATTTTAGGAGATCAGGCCAAATGGCTGTTCCTCCTGAAGAACTAAGGTGTCCAATATCTTTGCAACTCATGTATGATCCAGTCATAATTGGTTCAGGGCAAACCTATGAAAGAATTTGCATTGAGAAATGGTTTAGTGATGGGCACAATACCTGCCCAAAAAGTCGGCAACAGCTCTCTCATCTTTGTTTGACTCCTAATTACTGTGTTAAGGGACTAGTTGCGAGCTGGTGTGAACAAAATGGAGTTGTTGTCCCAGATGGTCCCCCAGAGTCCCTTGATCTCAACTACTGGAGGCTGTGTTTGTCGGAGAGTGACTCCGCGAACTCCAAATTATTAGAAAGCACGGGCTCTTACAAATTTAGGGGCATAAAGGTCGTTCCTCTAGAGGAGAGTGATATTACTGAAGATGCTGAACGAAATGAAATCGAGGATGTTTCTGTAGCTGAGGGTGAGGCTAAAGGTGAAGTTGATGCATTTGATAGATATGAGGGATTCCTGACCATCTTGGACAACGAAAAGACCTTGAGGAAAAAGTGCAGAGTTGTAGAACAGATAAGGCTCCTGCTTAGGGATGATGAGGAAGCCAGGATTTATATGGGGGCTAATGGTTTTGTTGAAGCACTTACGCAGTTTTTAGAAACCGCCATACAAACAGGGAATGAAATGGCTCAAGAAATTGGAGCTATGGCACTTTTCAACCTAGCTGTTAATAATAACAGGTAATATATGATTTAACTAGAAAATTACTATTGTGTTCCCAGCAAAACTAAAGCAATGGACATATATAATTGCTCGAAGCATAAATATACAAGTCCTCACCTCTCGAACACCCCTCTCCCCTTGCTCAGTTGAACTTGCATACCATCGTTCATTTGTCAGTTGACCATTTAGTTTCATATTAACTTTGCCTTCGAAGATCCTAGGTTCAAAATCTCATATTTGTTTTTCCTCTCAGAAACAAGGAATTGATGCTGGAAGCAGGAGTACTTCCGTTGCTTGGGAAAATGATGGCAAGTTCCAGTTCTATCTCATCAGCAACTGCTGTTTACCTGAACCTTTCATGCCATGAAGAAGCAAAATCAGTTATTGGCTCGAGCGAGGCAGTCACTTCTTTACTTGAAGTCCTTTCAGGAGAAAGTGATCCACAATGTAAGATTGATGCGCTGCATGCGCTTTATAATCTTTCCAGTTTGCCCTCCAATATACCTCATCTTTTATCAGCTGGCATCATCAAAGCTCTTCAAGCTTTGATAAAGGATGATAGTGACCGTACATGGATAGAAAAATCCGTAGCTGTCTTGATAAACTTAGCTTCAAGTAAAACAGCAAGAAATGGCATCATATTAGCGCCAGATCTTATAAGTGGGCTCGCAGCTATACTGGACATTGGCGAGCCTATTGAGCAGGAGCAAGCTGTAGCTTGTCTTCTGAATTTATGCAGTGGAAATGACAAGTGTTGTCAAATGGTCCTTCAAGAAGGTGTGATTCCTTCATTGGTTTCCATATCAGTAAATGGAACTATGAGAGGGAAGCAAAAGTCTCAGAAACTTTTAATGCTGTTCCGAGAGCAGAGGCAGCGGGAACAGCCACCAGTTCAAGTTAATGACATGCCTGAAAGAAGGGAGATGGCATTGCATCCTCAAGAATCAAAACCCGTCTACAAGTCAATTTCAAGAAAAAATTTAAGCAAGAACTGGAGTTTCTGGCGGAAGAACAAGAGTTTTACAGTGTCCTAGTGTTGAAGTCCCCTATCTCTACATTTTGTAAATTTCTGATGTCTCACCTTTTCAGGTTTCGATGATAGATGTATAGGTTATGTAATTCATGGATTTTTGGTAGATCTTACAATTTTTGTCTAGGTTTACATGTATTTTCAACATAGTTCAACTTCAAGTCTTAGATGACAGCTTAAAGCCAGTCCTATCACATATAGCACTTGGACTTGCATGTTGCTGTAAATTTTACCGATTTAAACGAAAATAATTTATTTTTTTTACTTCTTTCCCTTCTCGTGTTTCTAGCATCTCTAGATAATCTCTATTGTTTTTTTACTTCTTTCCCTTCTATGTGTTTCTAATGTTCCTAACATCTTTACATAATTTTTTTAACAGCCGATGAGATTCTAGTCTAGTGACGAATACCGAGATCTTGTAAATACTTCACTAGTTCGATTTTTCTTCCCTTTTTAAATATCTTTTGGTGCTTTTTTTGTTTGCTAATTATCTTTCGAAGCTTTTTACCTGCTTTAGTTTTTATTTTTAGAACATAACCCAAACCAAACATTTTCTTAACTAGTAACCTTTACGTGTGTAGATGTCAGTTCCGAACACAATCACTATAATACTGTCAAAGACTATAATCAGACAAGTTGCCCGTCTAGCTCAGTTGGTAGAGCGCAAGGCTCTTAACCTTGTGGTCGTGGGTTCGAGCCCCACGGTGGGCGAATGTTATCTTTTTCTTTATATTTTTTTTTTCTTCTAAAGTCACGATCCCACCAACTGGGACACCTGAGGTGGGTTTTCTTTGGGGGGGGGGGGGGGGATTTGCTGCTTGGTATATTAATCTGCTGCACCCGTTGACAAAAGTCATTGCTTAAATGCAATTCGAGAGGGCTGAATCGATTTACAAGTGATACATGGAGCTTCAAAATTCATATTCAAATTATTACATAGAAAGAAACTCTTCCAATCTCAAAAAAATTAAAATATTTACAGCAGACCTATTCACCATCTCTCCACACCTCCCGAAGGAGTTGAAATCTGACAACATTCCGACCACATTTTTCATTTACCATTACGTTAGGTCTAGTTAACAGTTGTGAGACAGGCAGGTTATCATTGAGGATTGAAGTCAATGGAGACTCCAGCTCATCGAGTTCATCGTCGCTAGCATATGCTTTTCGACGCACGGAAGATCCGCTTCTCCGCAGTTCATGGCTGCCTATTTCTCCGATAATGCTCGAGAATGAAGCTGCTGCAGGTGGCTGGTAGACTGTAGGATTTGCATTGCATGGAAAAACTGTGAGAGACTCATCCGCAGCTGCTGGAGCATCCTTCATCAATAAGAATATATAAATCAGCAGAAGAATAACATGCTTATTACTCAAGTCCGAAACAAGTAATAAATCAATATGTATCAAATTTTCCAAGACTGATGGTTTAAGAGTTACGGCAGACATACTAACCTCAGAATCCAAAGATTCTAAAACAGAACTTGGAATTGGTTCTGGACAGAACTCGTCTGGAACAAAATTGATGAAAACCCTTCTGATCAGTGGTGCGGAAAATGTTGGGCAAACCTTCAAAACATGTTATATGCAAGAAATTAATCTTAAGGAAATTTTGAAGAATATTTAAAGTGTTTGAATCTAGTGCTAGAGTTAGATGGACCAACTTCCTTTCTTGTAGGGGCATCAGCAAGCATTTCAAATGGTAGCATCATAAGGTCACTCAATGCATTGAGGAGACGGAAAGGCTTGAAAGATGTATCAGTTTCTACTCCCTTGTAATCACCTAGTGTGTCATTATCTTCATGTGAATCGTTATCCTCAATGCCAAATAGATCAGTCAGCCATCTTGACCAGTTGCCAATCTAGTGTCATACGTAAAAAGATGTTAAGACTTGACATATAAATTATCGGTTCTTATGACAGATCAACTGATCGAGACAGAATATCTCGTTACAGGTTTAATAACTTCCCCTTGCAGCAAAAAATAAGATAAACAATAACACACTTTTACCAGCATGATGATGGATGTACAAAACATACACCACCACTATGATGTCATACTACTCACAGCATTTTTCAATTGTGCTCCAGCACCAAAGCTTGATCGACCAGAAGGTATTGGTAGGACTTTAGAATCAGCTATGGGATCAGATACAGGATCTGTTGGCATTTCTTCAGTTGATTCACGAAGAATAGCATTGAACATTGCCACATCTAGTCTACTCACCAACTGCTCCATTACCTACAATGCATCCATTATGCTGATTTAAAGCCCTATATAATCGTATGGTAATGTACTAGCTAAGACTCTTTTGCGTGCCAATAGAGGAAAAAACTGGCACATATTAAAAAGTAGAAAAGTATTTACTGATAGGTTCCAGATGATACAGAAAATACCACATCAAGTAAGTAAGACTAAGACATCATCATACCAATCTAGCCAATACAGGTAAGCAGCCACACTCGTGCCCTCCAGCTCGAATTGGACAAAGCCTTTCACAAGCATCTTTAAAAGCCTTTTTCCAAAGTTCTATGGAATTATTTCCTTGCTCTTGATCTCGAAGGACATGCTTATTTCCATTTGTTTTTCTTGAACTTGAACCAATTGTTCTACTACTCTTTGCAGCTGCAGGCTGCATATGCGGAGTCAGAGTCTGCAAAGGGCAAATAATTTGATTTAGTAAGTGGCCACACTTATTCAAATTAAAATTGCTATATAATCGAACATTAGCAGGTGAAAAAACCCCAGAAAATGACCTGCCACCACACAGACTCGACAATTCGAGAGAATATCCAAGCTTCAACCTTTTCCAATGCTGTAGTAAATGTAAATGGGTCCTCCCAGTCATCAAATTCTTCAGATGATTTACCTTTTCCATTAGATTCATTTTTACCAACACTACTTTTAAAGCATGGTTCATCAGAAAGTCGCAATTCCCCAACAGTCTTTCTGACAATTGCTCTTAACATAATTGAATTGGACAACCAGAAAGTTAGCCTGCAGAAATGTGAAGAATACCTGGTGAAGCTTCTAATATAACAGAGTACCCCATATGGTGACATTATGTGTAAATAGAACATCTAGCATGTGACTGATACATACCTTGGAACATCATTTCCACATGCTTTGGTAACCAAAACTAATCCTGAGACAGCAGCCCTTGCTGCACTTGCCCTTTTATCTGAATGCCTTGTTTTGCAAGCATGAAGATAGAATCTAGAGAGGCGCCGAGCAGGAGCATGGACCTTATTTATTGAACCTCCATGCTCCGCGACAACAGAATAAAGGGAAACCTCGAGGGCCGCCGCTTCCCTCAATTCTTCCTCAAGATTCTCAGCTTTAGATCGCCACTCATTTTTTTTGTCAGACCCATTCACTAATTCTTTTCTTCCGGATGCTGCAGTTTTTGTAAGATTACTTTGAGCATCATTGATACTACCTGTTTTATTAAATTTCTTCTCATTTTGACTATACATATTGGCTTTAGCTGGTTCTAGTGGCAACTGCACAGAATTCACATGTTTTATTTTGCTACCCGCAAAAGAAGTTCCCTGACCTCCATTCACTTTCTCGCTGGATGCCAGAGTAGTGCTCCTTAACGAGCCTTGCTTTTTGGCAGCATTTTGATATTCATTACCGGCAACTTTGTTTCCTAAAGCTCCTCTCTTTTCCTCTAATCTTTGTTCATCATGTACAATTTCTTGCTGTTCTGTTTTCTCTTTGCCCTCTCTCATATCAATATCTAAGTTAGTATCAATTGTTGCCTCCACTTGGCCACTTTTACTCTGTTGAAGAACATTGTCTTCGATTAGATTGGACGGGCCATCTGTATATGCATTTGTAGTTACAACCCTGGCTCCAGTTTTGTCAACAATTTCTTCAGCAAGTGGCAATGTACTTGCTTTAGTTTTGTCTACGCTGCTATCAACATTTTCATGAAGGCTGACACTTGTGTTTTCCTGTTCAGAAGTCATTATAATGCCCGTAGTGTCCCTACTTGAGTCCAGAAATGAGGAAGAAGATTGAACAACTGGGGGATCATTTTCTTTCTTAATTGATGTGATGTTTCGTTCTGGAAACTCAGATAAAGAAACATGATCATTTGCTGGTCTCCCCACGCCAGGGACCGAATCTTTTGATAATAAAGTTTGTGAAGTCCCACTTGGACGTTTAAATGCTTCCGTCTCTGGATTAACTATTGGTGTCGAAGGATATACCACCACGGGTAGAGCAGGCTCTGGTTTAATCCTACCTGTGTTTTCTGCAGCCATATTTGATCCAACCTGCATTTCTCAGAGTTATAAACATGACATACTTTCTGTTGCATTAATTTCAACTTGTGACCAAGACACGCTACAAGTAGATTACACCAAAGTAAAAAAAACAATGTTAATTAGCTTTGTTTCTTCCTGATCATGGTAAGTCTTAAAATTATACAACCTCGTGTCCTAAAGCTTATATATCCACAAATATAGTAGTTCATTTTCAAAACTAAACAATATACACTTAAATCTCAAAAAAACAATAACCTCAGGACCAGTGAACTTTTTCAATATATCAAGGTTTAAAAATATACTGTCTTTAACATGTTGGAACTGAAAAAAAATAAATTTATCTCGGGGTGTTTATTATTAATTTGAATTTGTTGAGGTTCTACTGTAACTTAGTATATCGCCAATAGACATATACTTAGTTCTATATCTAAATATTGAAATTTGATATTGATAAGTAATCAGTTTAAGGAGCACAGTTGCAAGATTGTAGAATGTTTTTACCTTCTCACTTCTGTGTGGTGAATTTGCAGCTTCAAAAGCAGAGGACGCAAAAGTCCGTGATGAATGTGAGGAAACATCATCATCATCATCGGTAAAAGAAGCCATCTCGGATACATCATCATTATCTTCATTCCTCGATCCAGGAATAGAATCTTGCCTATCCTTATCTAGAGAAACTTGTTTTGATAAGCCGGTCATAGGAGTGGAATTAGAGCTATTTTTATCAACCTGTTGTATTCTAAGAAAGAGAACAGGCTGCAGTGTGTTTTTAGAACTCTTCTTGCAGCTCAGTGGAGCACTAATAGATACAATATCTTCGATAATTCCATAATCAGCGAGATTAATTATGGCTGTTCCCAAGAGTTGCCCTTTGGTAACCTTATCTTTTTTAGGTTCAAACAAGGAAAATTCCAAGAGGTTCTTCTGATATCTTTCGTTGGATCTTTTCTCTCTACGTAAAGCTACAGGAAGTGCAAATGCCACATTAAATTGAACACTGGTATCCCCAACACTAGAAGTGAGATACCCCGAATTCTGATCCCCATTTTCCCATTGAAGCAATACAGATTGCACCGATCTGAGAGATTGTGATGGAGGCCAGGGGTTTATCTCTACTACATAGACAAGGTAATCAACTTGAACAGAAGCATCTTTTCGATGCTTTGATCGGAGCCCAAGTACCATCCCTTAAAACTTCAATAAAAAAGTTCTGCTGATTAACATAAAACAACACAGTCTCAGTTTCATCTGAAACATATACAACAAGAGCACTACTACATACATCAACCCCTTCCACATCAGCTAAGCTAGTAATACATAAAAGCAACCATACTCATTCTCAATGCACACATAGCTAAATACACAAATAAACATGTATAACAATGCTTGATTGGCATAGAATAAAAGAAAAAATAACTTAACTTTAAGCTTATTTGAACTACAAGATAAGAATATATTAAGCTCAAAATACAATTAAATGTCCTTGAATCAGAAGAAAAGAGTTAAATATGAACACTGATAAAGTAACCCTGCCCATCAAGAAAATCAAGATCAAATACAAGTAAACAAGGATCCAGTAGACTATTGAACAAAAAGATAGCTCAAATCAAGATTAAACATACCCAAAATCTGTAAATGGCAAATAAACAATAAGATATTAAAAATAAAACAGATAAAATGGGTAAAAGTACCAGGAGAATGATGAAAAAGATTGCAGCTTTGAGCAATAATAATAATCTTTATGTCTTCTCACTTTCTCAGCTTTTTTGGGTTTTTGCAGCTTTTGTTGAGGTTAATAGAAGTGGTGTAAAAAAGAAAGATGAAGTGGGAATGCATGAAAGGACTAGAAAGAGGTTATTGAAGATACAGAAGAATATGAGGAAGAAGACAGAGTTGATGGGGATGGGGATGATGTTAGTGACACAAAAGTCCTTTTCTCATACGACATCTTTTCTAGTATAAATCTATAACTAGAAGACAGTGTGTGTATATAGATACTTTCTACTATAATATGTACTTTCTACTTGTATAAATACTTGAAATACTTGACTGTCTGTTTTTTTTACCAGAACTCACGAAGTTTAAGCTGAGTTTGGGAAGATAGAGTTGATGAAAGAGAAGACAAACAAACAAATGTTCGATTGATTTTGTTGCAGCTCAACTAATTCGAAAAGTGATAGGATAAAGTGAATGTGAGCTAGTTGTGGGATGCATGAATAGTTTTCGAGATATTCTCCCCTATTATTTCGTTTCAAAATGTATCATTATGCATTGTATGTAGTTTCTATTTTCTTGAGAAGGGACTTTTACTACCAAAAATTTAGGAACTTAGACTGATTCAAAATTTTGATCAAGATGAAAAGAGATTAGAACGAACGAATAAGGCAATTTGAATTCTTTGACAAGAATCTTGCAAGATAATTTTTTGAAAACTTTGCTAAATAATTTTTCAATAAAAATCTATTGTTATTTTTTACGGCCAGGATTAAAGTCAAAATCATATGATTTTAAAAAAGAAACATTCTGCATGAGCGATTGCCTTTGAAGATCCAATCAAACTCACAAGATAAACTATTGCACAAAAAAATCATTGCAAAGCCAATAGAGTAATGTTTTGAAAGGTCCTTCTCGTGACATTGCCAGTTTTTATTTTTAAAACCTTGAAAGTGTAAATTCTCTCGGCGATGTGCTTTTTTACACTACCATTTTTTTTAATAAATCGTACATGCATTACTTAAAAATTATAAAATACATGATTACTAAAAATAGGAGGAGTGACAGATCACTCTCCATAGCCTGACATAGAATTTATGCAGCATTTGCAAGCAAAAAAACCACACGATTCACAGACTAATCGAACTGGTAACACTTGATAATTGTGTTTTAGTGATTTTGTCCAAGAAATGGCTTGTTGACAACAGCTCGCTCCAACCTGCTCTTCCCTCCAACCCTCGAACAAATTCCGAACCCAGTGTTCAGAAGCCTCAGTTGCATAAACTATGGTTAGAGGAATGCCATTCCAGCTATCTACATGCCGGATACCAGCTATAGACATGCCGAAAAATAAAACCTTCAAAGGATGCGCAATACCCCAGCTATCTACATGCCGGATACCAGCTATAGACATGCCGCAAGTGAAGACCCCCCACAGGTAATGAGCAATCTTTAATTGAGAGTTGTGAGCTCTTGCAATAATCCAGATCTCCCAAAACATAAACAAAATCATTCTCAACAAGTCTGATCTATTGCAGACCTTCATCAAACCAAACAAACTCTCACAAGGAGAGACAAAACAAACTCTCACAAGGAGAGACAAATAAATCCAATTAATGGATAAACAAGTCAAAAAAACTTACAATCCTCGTAGAAGGAGGATGATTATTGAAAGAAGTAAAGAAACTAGATAAGAAAGGGCCCTCCGGTCGGTGGATAAACCACCGCCGGAGGAGAGGCGACCGACGAAGAAGAAGATGAAAGAAAAGGTTCTTTCAGTGGAAAAGTAGGAGAGCTTGCGGGTGCTTTTTTACACTACCATTTTATAAACAATGTAAAGTTTTGATTCTCCTAAAATAGGTACTAGGAATTGAATTTATTGGGATCATATATTTTCTTAACATTTTCTTATTCAAATTATTTGGGTCAAAAATAAATATAAATATTGGGGATAGGAGGTTCTCCTTAAACCTCAAGGTGGGTGTTAGGAATTGAACTTACCAGGATCATATATTTTCTTAACATCACTTCATTCGAATTATTTGGATCAAAAAAATAAATGTGAATATTGGGGATAGGAGGGACTCGAACATAAGAGCTAGGAATTAAACTTACAAGGATCATATATTTTATTAACATCCCCTCACTCAAATTATTTGGGTCAAAAATAAATGTGAATATTGGGGTTAGGAGGGACTGAGAGCTAGGAATTGGACTTATCATATATTATCTTAACATCCCCTCAACCGAATTAGGTCAAAAATCCTAGATCTCCCACATCTAGAGCTCATTAAGTCACTAATTCTACTAAAATCTCAAGGTGTTAGAAATTCCGTTAGATCTGCAACTCAAATAGATGATAAACTTTCATTTACAACCCATTAGATCTGCAACTCAAATAGATGATAACTGTTGGATACAATACTTGGAGTTGTTATATAAAGAGTTTTTAGGTTCAAATACAAAATCAATATATATATATAAAGGAGGATAGCGGGAGTTTAGGTGGCGCTCTAATATCGTCTCAATCGATTTTTCTAATTTTCTAGAATTTTAAACACTATATATATATATATATATATATATATATATATATATATATAAAGAAGGATAGCGGGAGTTTAGGTGGCGCTCTAATATCGTCTCAATCGATTTTTCTAATTTTCTAGAATTTTAAACACTATAAATATGAAAATATCAATTAGCATATTAGAAGTAGAATAGGTGTTCGAATTTATAAAGGAGAAGAGCTCGAATTTATAGGGAAGACATATGATTAGAAGTTCTATTGGAAGTATAATAAGTATCAATATCATATATATATATATATATATATATATATATATATATATATATATATATATATATATATATAAAGGAGGATAGCGGGAGTTTAGGTGGCGCTCTAATATCGTCTCAATCGATTTTTCTAATTTTCTAGAATTTTAAACACTAATAAATATGAAAATATCAATTAGCATATTAGAAGTAGAATAAGTGTTCGAATTTATAAAGGAGAAAAGTTCGAATTTATAGGGAAGACATATGATTAGAAGTTCTATTGGAAGTATAATAAGTATTTATAAGGCATACGATTAAAAGTTCTATTCGAAGCAGAATAGGAGTTCGAATTTATAGAGAATAAGAGTTTGAATTTATAGAAAAAATATATAAATAAAAGTTCTACTAGAACTAGAATAGGTGTTTGAATATATAGAGCAGACATATAATTAAATATTTTATAGAAAGTACGATCTTCTTAAATTATATATTTTTTATATAAGTTAATTGTACTTATATTAGGAAAATTTATTCATAAATCAAATACTATTGTCATGAAAAAAGTCACCGTATTTAAAAAGAAAAGAATTGATGTCTTAACATAATAAAAGAACAATGAGTAAAAGAACAATCTCATGCAGTCTTTATAATATATGTTAAAAAGTTGGGATTTCGGTTTTAACGAGAGAACGGCTCAATCGAAAGAATCGTATTTAACAAGAAATTGATTCATTAGAGAAGATTATTTAATTATTAAAATTTAATATTAATATTATAATATAACGTAAATGTATTGAATTTTTTTAAAAATATTGTAACGCCGCCGCAAAGCGCGGCTTTATCAACTAGTTAATACTAAAGAGGTCATATAAAAAGAGGTTCAATTATCGCCAACAACATATTAATTTAGATTTAATACTAAAAATATATTTTAAACATCTAAGATTCGAATTATTCCAACAACATAATAAATAAAAATAATAAAAATAATATTATATATATACTATATTATATTATATATAAATTTAAAATATATTAAAAATAATCCGTGTTTTGAACCGGCAATAAGCTAGCGTTATTTTAACAATAAAAGATTACTTTAACTCTGTTGCACGTTGGATCCCACCGTTTGCTGCGAATTTTTGGTTGGTGGCCGACGAATAGGTAAGTTGTCAGCCCCTTCTGTCAGTCACTCCCATTCTAATTTCTAACTTTCCCAACATTCAAAGCAATTAAGTGAAGTAATGAGATTCATTAAAAAAGTGGTCTCTATTTTTAATAGTAGTTGTTACTCCCTCCGTCCCAACCATTAGTTAACATATGGGTTCGGGCACGGAGACCAAAGAAAATATATAAAAAAATGGGTGAAAAGTGAAAAAATTGAGTAAAGTGGTGGGACCCATAAATATATAATGTATAAAGTGGGTATAGTGGAGGAGAAAAGTGAGTAAAGTGATGGGACCCATAAATATATAATGTATAAAGTGGGTATAGTGGAGGAAAGTAGTGGATGTAGTTGATTTTTATATATATAAAATTTTACTATTTTAGGAAAGTTTTGAAATGTGAAGAATTGGATGGGACATCCCAAAAAGGAAAGTGTGAAGAAATGGATGAGACAGAGGGAGTAGTTCAAGATTAATCTAGTAATTAAGTGAACCTAAAAAATATTTGACATTCCATTTTGAACGATTTTTAAACTGAGATCACAGTTTCTCCGGAAGTTCACTAAGACAAACTATAAATTGATATATATTTTATAAAGGGAGCCGGTCTAAGGCACCGGGTTGCCAAACTACTGTTTGGCAACATACGATTTTATAATCGTTGGATGGTTGATCCAACGACTTTGATTTAAAAAAAATCAACATCGTACCGCAGAAATTTTCTGTGGTACGGAGAAATTACCAAAATGCCTCTGTCTCTGGTATGAAAACAGGGGGGCATTTTGGTACGGTGAACAGTAGATTTTTGGTGTGAAAACAGGGGACATTTTGGTAATTACTCCGTACCGCAGAAAGTTTCTGCGGTATGATACAGATTTTTTTTTAAATCAGGACCGTTGGATCAACCATCCAACGATTATAAAACCGTATGTTGCCAAACAGTAGTTTGGCAACCCGGTGCTACCTTTTATAAATACATTCATCACATGAGAAGATCATGGGGAACAATCAACAATGTTGAAGCATCAACGTCCTCTTTGATTATACGCATTGACTTTACTCATTACTCAAGGTTTTTGGTAGAGATGTTGACTATTGAGTCTGGATCTATCATCTAGGACTATGGTTATGGTACATAAATTATTGACTAGCTAAACTCAATTATGCAGTTCTTCACTAATCTTCTAAATTCGACTTTTTCCGTTACTATCATTTCATTAGTGTTTTGTGTCCTTTACTCTGTACACCCATGAGAATATCAAGCACATAGTAGCTCCTTTATCTCATCTCTTTAACAAAGGTGCAAGGTAACTTGTGAAAATAATAGTGCAATACTCTGTTTACCCGTGATAATATCTACCCGATACCTCAATCCGATCTTTTTCATCGAAATGCTGGAATACTGCCAAGGCGATGAAATTAACAGGGTAATAAGCCAAGCATTTTCATACTGGACAACTACATTTCTGAAGAGCCAATAGCATTCGTGGTTGAACACATTGCTTCCTTATTTTGTTTCCGTGGTTAAACAAGTGGTTACATCCATACCTGAATGAATCCCAACTACATACTTTTGTATAGTGAACAATAAACTTCCTCACACATATTAAAAAAGAAAACATAGCAACTTAACAAAAACATAAGGAATCATAGCATGTCGTTTGGTGCAATCCAGAGCATAACTATATAACAAACATCTCACTACAGATAACAGTCAGAATCTCCAGTAACATTCTACATATATAATCCTTGGGGTGCAGCATCTGCATAAAAGGATAAAAGCATTGCATGTTACTGACACTAATTATGGGCACCCAAATTTACAATAATTATATTTTACAGCTTATGTATCAGCAGCGAAATAGATTATATTTTACTTCGAAGTCATAGTGATCATAAACATACTGATGTTATGAGCTAAATTTACTAATTATGCATTCTACAAGACCTGATCCAATATTCAAATCTTTATAATGGTATCCTGATCACTGGTCTCCTTGATCAGACGAACTAAAGACAAAGAAAGCTAGATTTCTTTAAATATTGGAATAACCCTAAATAGTTATCAATTTAGATGTCTGCAACTACCACTATTGGACATGCACCCTGTCTTGTAATTACTCCAAAAAAACCACATTTATCATAGTCCAGATCTTCCAAACACGTTCTGATTATTGTGCTATACTAAGGTCATTCAATGCGTTAGACATTACTTGTACTGAACACCTCAACACTTTCCCCCTCTATGTATGGTACCTGGCAGCTTGCAAAAACCAAATTGTTTAGCATATTAGAGATAATGGAAGCCCTCAGATGTACTACGAATGTCCTAATATCTCATTGGTTTTCTTTAGCTATGGTCAACAAAAAGAAAGGTCAATGGATGGGACCGGATATGCACTAACTTTAAATAACTGAAAGTGATGGAACAACCAGCAGACTCTTTGGATTAAGAATTAATTGAGAAAACAAGGGACAAGAGATAACCTGATACAGGCAATCAGGCGGCAGCAGCCCGCTGCAGCTTCCTCTCTGCCCGCTCCCTGATTCTACTTTCAAGCTCCCTCTCTGCCCGCTCCCTGATTCTACTTTCAAGCTCTGGTCTGAAGTGCCTGATAAGACCTTGAACAGGCCAAGCAGCAGCATCACCTAAAGCACAAATTGTGTGCCCTTCAATCTGCTTTGTGACCTCTTGAAGCATGTCAATCTCCTCCAACTTTGCATTCCCGACCTTCATTCGCTCCATGATCATCCATAGCCATCCTGTGCCCTCCCTGCAAGGTATACACTGTCCACAACTCTCGTGCTTGTAAAAGTAAGAGAGCCTTGCAATTGCATCTACAACATCAGTTGACTTGTCCATGACAATGACAGCTGCAGTACCCAAGCCCGACTGAGCAGCCTTGAGTGCATCAAAATCCATCAGCACATCCTCACATACATTCTTGGGAATCAACGGAACAGATGAACCACCTGGTATTACTGCAAGCAAGTTGTCCCATCCACCTCTGACACCACCACAGTGCCTCTCTAGCAGCTCCTTCAGAGGTATACTCATCTCTTCTTCAACTGTACAAGGCTTGTTCACATGACCAGAGACACAAAATAGTTTTGTACCCGAATTGTTTTTTCTGCCAAAGCTAGAAAACCACTCTGGTCCACGCCTTAAAATTGTTGTAGAAACTGCTACCGTTTCCACATTTGTAACAGTTGTAGGGCATCCATATAGCCCTGCATTAGCGGGAAAAGGAGGCTTCAGTCTAGGTTTTCCTTGTTTTCCTTCAAGACTCTCTAGAAGTGCTGTCTCTTCACCACATATATACGTACCCGCCCCAAAGTGGATATGTACATCAAAATCATAACCCGATCCACAAGCATTCTTCCCTAAATATCCAGCTTTGTAAGCTTCTTGCCTGGCCTTTTCAAGGTTTAGTCGTTCATTCACATATTCACCTCTAATGTATATATATGCAGCAGAAGCCCTCATTCCTACTCCAGCTATCAGGCATCCCTCTAATAACTTGTGTGGATCATGACGCATAATTTCTCTATCCTTGCAAGTTCCGGGTTCACTCTCGTCAGCATTGACTACAAGATATGAAGGGCGGCCATCAGATACCTTGGGCATAAAGGACCACTTGAGTCCAGATGGGAAACCAGCACCACCACGTCCCCGGAGGCCAGATTTCTTCATTTCATTTACAATCCAATCAGTGCCCTTTAAGACAAGGTCTTTTGTTCTATGCCAGTCACCTCGTTTTATAGCACCTTTAAGAAACGGGTCATGTAAACCATAAACATTAGTAAATATACGATCTACATCTTTAAGGCCACCAAAGTGGGTTTTCTCAGGAGGAGGCGGCGGGGGCGGAGGCTGTGGAGTACTACCAGTAGTTGCAGTCTGAGTACCAAAGAATCTACTACCTATTCCCCAATACTCATTGTGAAGCCGAGGTAACGCAACTCTTTGTACAGAAAGTATGGCCTTAATAGGTGCCTAGTAAGAACATAGCAGAATCTTACAGAAATTAGAGCAACAATGCTAGCCCATAAACAATTATTTAACACTATTGACGATTGAGTCAGATTAAAGTTTATAAAGATCAGAAAAAAAGACATCCCAGAAAAATTTAACATAGACACTTTATTATTTAACTTTTCATCTAGGCCTTCACTATCATACTAAAATCGCTTAAATATTGGTCTAATAATGGTAAGAGTAAATAACACATATTAAAATAAAACAGAACAAAAATTCGATTCAAAAAAATTCTGTACTGCATAAGCAGAAGCACATATCACATTGTAAACTAGGGACTCCAATCTAACTTCCAAATCCATATTAAATTCATTGTAGAGAGCCTCACGTTATAAATTAGGGACTCCATTCTAACTTTTTAAACCATGTTAAATCCAACATAAAATCTCTCTCTCTCCCTCCCCCTCCCTCCCTCTCTCTCTCGGTTCCAAATCAAGCATGTACAAATCTACACTCGATAATTATGAACTAATAATCACAAACAGTTACTAATATAATAACAGAAAGGAAGGAAAATACACGGAGAGAGAGAGAGGAGAGAGAGTTACCATGAAAAATTGCAAGAGGCGAGAGCTGGGGAAATGGATGTGTGTGATTCAAGTGGCAGTAGTTTGAATTTAGGTATCTTGACGGGCAAATTCCTGGAGCTAGTGGACGTGTTGAAGAAGCGAAGAGTGGATGTGGCGTGTATCCAAGAGACGAGGTGGAAGGGGGCGCGGTCTAGAGTAGCGAACGGGTATAAATTGTGGTATTCAGGTCTTGCCAACTCGAGAAACGGAGTGGGTATTCTTTTGACGGAAGACCTAAAAGACAACGTCGTGGAAGTGAATAGGTGCAATGACAGGATCATGTCCGTCAAGATGGTGGGGGGGAGATTGTGGTGAATGTGGTGTGTGCGTACGTCCCGAAAGGCGGTTTGGGCGACGCTGAGAAGGAGGCTTTTTGGGTCTGTTTAGATGGGCTTGTAGGGAGTATTCCTGCAGACCAATTTTTAGTGTTGGGTGGCGATTTCAACGGTCACATTGGCGAGAGGTCAGATGGTTTTCCCAGTGCACATGGGGGTTTTGGCTTTGGGACCAGGAATGTCGGTGGGTCCGCACTGTTGGAGTTTGCTACGTCCCAGGAGTTGGTAATTGTAAATTCTGTTTTTCCGAAGAGGGCTGAGCACCTCATCACCTTTAGTAGCGGGGGACGCAGCACTCAAATCGATTACTTACTTGTGCGCAGCCGGGACGCTAGAGCATGCGTGGATTGCAAGGTGTTCAGGAGTGAGGCGTGTGCTTTCCAGCACAGGCTGTTGGCCATGGATCTATCCATGGAGGGTCGAGTTGTTTGCAGGAAGAGAGAGTTTAGACCAAGAATCCTTTGGAAAGACTTGAAGGGCGAGAAGGCGGCGGAATTCAGGGAAGCCTTGATCAACGAAGGTTGTTTTGCGAGTGGGGGAGATGCTAACTTCAGGTGGACCAAGATGGCTAAGGCCATCCGGAGTGTGGGCGAGAAGGTTGTGGGGGTTTCCTCAGGTAGGTGCAACGGTCATAAGGAGTCGTGGTGGTGGAACGAGGAGGTTCAAAAGAGAGTTAAGGCTAAACTTGCGCTCTTTAAAGAGCTTTTATCGACCTGCGCAGGGCCGGAGAGGATCCTGAAGATGGAAGGATCCTGAAGATGGAAGCATACAAGGTGGCAAGACGAGAGGCAAAAAAGGCAGTGGCGAAAGCTAAAGAGGAGGCTTATGAAGGGCTGTACAAGCGCCTAGATACCAAGGAAGGAGCGAATGCCATCTTTAAACTAGCTAAAGCTAGGGAGAGAGGGCGGCGCGACCTGGGTTCTGTTAAGTTTGTTAAGGATGATTCAGGCCAAGTGTTATTGAATGAAGATGCTATTAAGGAGAGGTGGAGTTCGTATTTTCATAATCTTTTCAACGAGGCTAGGAGGAGTGGTGCCGGGGTGGAGCGAGAGGTCTCCCTTTCGCCTGTGCTTTCTATCGATTCCTGTGAGCGCATCAGCAAGGATGAAGTCAAGGGTGCCCTGCAGAAGATGGCAAAAGGGAAGGCGGTTGGCCCGGATCTTATCTCGATCGAGGTTTGGCTTTGTCTTGGTGAGGTTGGCGTCCAATGGCTAGCAGATCTGTTCAATGTTCTTCTCTTGGGTGCTAAGATGCCAGCTGAATGGAGGCGTAGTGTTGTGGTCCCTTTTTTCAAGAATAAAGGCGATGCTCAGAGTTGTAGTAACTACCGGGGTACTAAATTACTCAGTCATACTATGAAACTTTGGGAGAGAGTGGTTGATAGTCGGATTAGAAGAGTAGTTGAAATCTCAGAGAATCAATTTGGATTTATGCCTGGGAGATCGATGACCGAGGCTATTCATCTCGTTAGACGCCTTATGGAGAAGTTCAGGGATCGTCGCAAAGACCTCCATATGGTGTTCATTGATCTTGAGAAGGCTTATGATAGCATACCCCGTGAAGCTATCTGGAAGAGCCTTGAGGAGAGGGGAGTGTCGTCGGCGTACGTTAGGGTGATTCAAGACATGTACTCCCAAGCTAGCTCTTGCGTTCGGACCCTAGTGGGGGACTCCCGTTTCTTCCCTGTTGAGATGGGGCTTCATCAGGGGTCGGCCCTAAGTCCTTTTCTTTTCGCCCTTATCCTTGATGTCATGTCGCGAGGGATTCAAGATGCTGTCCCTTGGTGCATGCTCTTTGCGGATGATATCGTGCTAGTGGCGGAATCGAGGGGGGAGGTGAACGAGAAATTGGAGCTTTGGAGATCTACTTTGGAGTCCCAAGGGTTACGTATGAGCCGTTCTAAAACCGAGTATCTCTGGTGTAACTTCAGTGGTGAGGCCAGCGAAGAAGGGGTGGTGGTTAGGATTGTAGACCAGATCGTCCCGCAGACGGACAAGTTCAAGTATTTAGGTTCGATCATCCAGAAGGAAGGTGAGATTGAAGCCGATGTCACGCATCGTATCAAGGCGGGGTGGTTAAGGTGGAGGGCAGCGTCAGGGGTGATGTGCGATAAGAAAGTCCCTTTAAAGTTGAAAGGGAAATTCTATAGAGCGGCTATCCGTCCTGCGATGTTATATGGTTCAGAGTGTTGGGCGGAGAAGAAGGCCCTCGTTAGCAAGTTGGAAGCGGCTGAAATGAGGATGTTGCGATGGTCTTGTGGGCGCACGATGTTGGACAGAATCCCAAATTCGGTGTTTAGGAGCGAGCTTGAAGTGACGCCTTTTTCTGCGAAACTTAGGGAAGGTAGGTTGAGATGGTTCGGCCACGTCCGTAGGAGGCGGGTTGAAGCCCCAGTGAGGAGGGTCGAGAGTCTTTCGGTTGGTGGGGCGAGGAGGAGAGGCAGGCCGAGGAGGTCGTGGGAAGAGCAGCTCAGGCTGGATTTGAAGGCCTTAGACTTAAATGAGACCATGTTTGCAGATAGGTCTGCTTGGAGGCGGCGTATCAGAGTGGTGGATTCTCTTTTAGGGTGCGGATCGGTTGTCGAGAGCCTCAGAATTGGGTTGTCTCGGTTAGCGATTTTGTAGTAGTTCGGCTTTAGCATTCTCACTTTGCGTTTTTAGTATCTTCTGTTTTCTGGTTTTGCAGTTACAGGGATCCTGGCTCGGTGCTGTCTCTGTGCAGGATTTTCCTGTGGTTGGAGCGCTTCAAGTTATGAGTATCATAAATCCTCGCAGATAGGTATGCCCCATGTGGAGATCGTCACGGGCTCAGGTGCAGGGAGCTTAACTTGGTGGTAGCTAGGGGCTTGGTAGGTAAGTCCCGTGTGGAGAAAGCCATGGGCTCAGGTATTGCTGTGAACTTTGCCACGTATCCTTTAGATTCCTTTGTATATATCACACACCGTATATGTCGTGCACACAGCCGAGGGTCTGCACGGAAACAGCCCCCCTACCCTAAAAAGTGGGGGCATGGTCTGCGTACAACCTACCCTCCCCAGACCCTGCTCTGAGCGGGATATACTGGGTATGTTTGGTTTGGTTTTCAAATTATAACAGTAAAGTACTATGCCTATGATACTGGATTGGATTGGGCCGACACTCTGAACCACCTCACTAATCCTCTGTCTTTTTCTGGACCACTGGACCGGGCTTATACTCAATTTGCTTTCGTACACTTCAATTTCACCAGTCACCACAAATATTTTGAAAATAACCTTTATAAATTTATAGAAATATATAAACTCTATAAAAACACAAAAAGTTTATTACGTATAAATAAGATACTAACTTTGATTAAAATTTATGCTATTTATTTAGAAATAGAAACTAGTCGATAAAGCCGCGCTTCGCGGCGACGTTACAATATTTTTAAAAAAATTCAATACATTTATGTTATATTATAATATTAATATTAAATTTTAATAATTAAATAATCTTCTCTAATGAATCGATTTCTTGTTAAACATGATTCTTACGATTGAGCCGCTCTCTCGTTAAAACCAAAATCTCAACTTTAACATTGTGTTCCAGAAAAATATTTTGGAAAGAAAAGAAAAGAAAAGTAATGAATAATTTCTACACCTTTCCAAAATAATTTTTTTGGAAATAAGAGAAAAGAAAGCTGAAGATTACGGAAAAAGTTCTCTTCATATTTGTCTCCAAAATCTTCTTCCCGTTTTGGAAAGATTTGAGAAGAAAAGAAAATTAATCATTTCCAATCTTTTCTTTTGTCTACAAAGTTCTAGAACACAACGTTACATATAAACATATATTATAAAGATTTATATAATAATTTTTATTCATAAAATCAAACTGTAAAAATAAAAAAAATATGACATTAGTACCAAATTCTAATAGCTAATACAATATTTTCTAGTGAACCGTCTTCCCATTAAATATATTTTGAGCCGCTCTTATTTGGAACCGAAATTCTAACTTCATTACATAAAGAGAGTAAATTTCAATTTTTAATCATATATCACTTGTATGATAATGTTTACATATAAGACCAAAACCTAACTTTTATATATATATATATATATATATATATATATATATATATATATATATATATATATATATAATGTTTATCCATAAAAATTAAATAAAATTTATAACATTAATATGATATTTTAATAGCTAATATAATCTTTTATACTTAAACGTCATTCCGTTAAACACGTTTTGAGCCGCTCTCATTTGGGATCGAAATTTCAACTTCATTATATATTAGTGATGACATTTATCATACACAACAACTTTCTTCCTTATAATCAAAATCTAAAAAATAGAGTGAATTTATACTTTCTCTAGACTTTCTAAAATTTATGAAGTTTTAAAAAATGAAAATACATCTTATTTTATCTTTATATTATAGATACTCCTGTATTTATTTAGGATTCTCGCATTAGAATGTTATTTTATTATGTTAAGACATTAATTTTTTTCTTTTTAAATACGATGACTTTTTTAAGATAATAGTTTTGGATTTATGAATAAATTTTCCTAATAGAAGTGTAATTAACTTTTATAAAAAATATATAATTTAAGAAGATCGTAAAAGATGTCAACACCGTACGTCCTTGTATTCTACTTTTTATAAAAACGTTTAACTATATGTCTCCTCTATATATTCAAACACCTATTAGAAATATAATAGAACTTTTATTTATATGTTTTTTTGATTTGAACTCTTATCTCTATAAATTCGAACTCAAATTTTACTTCCAATAGAACTTTTAATCATATGCCTTATAAATATTTATTTTACTTCCAATAGAACTTCTAATCATATTTCTTCCCTATAAATTTAAACTTTTCTCCTCTATAAATTCGAACACCTATTCCACTTAATATGTTAAATGAAATTTTTATATTTAATAGTATTTAAAATTCTAAAATTCCAAAAAAATAGAAAAATAGATTGAGATAATCTTAAAATGCAAGTACTATATGAAATTCTCATTCTATTCTTGAAAATTAACTACAACAATATCATATATTATGATCATTATTAATAAAATAGTACCGTGGTTAACACGATGGGAGAAATCGGATACTAAATCAGCAAGTTAGCAACCACTTTGCAACATGATTGACAACAATTTTTAAGTTTTAGGGACTACGAATATAACATGCGATATGTACAAAGAGATTATACCATACTTTTTATATGCATGGACGAAGGTGACTCTCTCACAAGCGGTGTTACCACTTTTTTATTTGCCGTACATGAACAAAGTCAAAGAGTTAAATTATCTTTGTAATCAAACTAACGATCAAAGGAAAAACTCTACCAAAACAATATTGATTTTATAATACATAAGATGATTGACTGAACACGGAAATTATAACCGTGGACCGGGGAGGATTAAAGCATCAATATAAATTAATGTTGTTCTTTTTATAAATTCGAATTCTTATTCTATATAAATTTGAACTTCTATTCTAGTTCTACTAGAACTTTTAATAATATGTCTTATAAATATCTATTCTACTTCCAATATTCCTATAAATTCGAACTCTTCTCCTCTATAAATTCTAATACAACTTTTAATAATATGTCTTATAAATATTTATTCTACTTCCAATATTCCCAAATTCAAACTCTTATCCTCTATAAATTCGAACACTTATTCTACTTTTAATATGTTAAAAGATATTTTTATACTTATTAGTATTTAAAATCCTAAAATTCAAAAAAGTTAGAAAAATAGATTGAGACAATCTTAGAACGCCATCTAAGCGCCCGTGTATCCTCCTTTATTTATATATATTGATTGATGTTGAAAACATTATTTATAGTAAAAAATTGTGAATTATATGTATTTTTTAAGCATTATATTTTGACTAAAACAATTCTATATTTGTAATATTCACATTTTATAATTTAAATTTCTGATGAATGTTACCTAATTTGGGTGCATATTGGGTTTTGTGATTAGTCAGTTCACAAGTTGGATTTGGATACTTGCATGCAGAACAATTTTAAACAAGCAACTAAAAATATATTGGGTGAAATCCCTAGCTAAATACCCACATTTTCAAATAAAATAACCAAAATATCTATCTGCGGGTCGGTCCATCCAAGTATTCATCGCCGCAGGCCACGCATTTTAATCATGCATATGTCCAACATGGGTGTTCTTCTTCTTCTTCTTTTTTTTTTATTTAAAATTAGCCACGCATTGATAGCATGCGTGTAGTTCATTTGTGAATTTGTTTTAATATTTTTTTTTTCAATTTGACAATGCATTGATAGGATGCGTATAGTTCAATATTTATGGATTTGTTCTACTATTTTTTTTATTTGATTGCGTCTTTTTAACCTAAAATGTTATTTAAGTAATGTTACCTTTTTTTTTTGGTAAATATGTATTTGCAAAAACTATTTAAAAGTACTAATAACCTTACGGAATCCGGCGGTCTGATTTTTAAAAAATCGAGGATCAGCCTCTATTAAACAACCCTAAATCCTAGACCCAAAATCCTAATTTATCATGATGAATATTCTAAAATCCAAAATAGAAACTTGAACCCCAAATATTAATTGTTGAAATTCTAAGGAAATATAAATAAAATTTAAAAACTTTAATTAAAAATTTGAATATTTAAAATGCCCAAATGAAACCCAGTAAACCCAAATAAAAACTATTTCAATTAGTTTCATATGCGTATAATCTATTGTTATTATTTATTTACGTTAGAACAAAAAATAGAATGATGTTGTTTAGGAAAATTGAATATTGAATTTGGAGCAGAGCTTGTAAAGTAGTTTTTTTTCTTTTTTGAAATTAGCTTGTAAAGTAGTTTTGATATTTAAAAGTACTAATAACCTTACGGAATCCGGCGGTCTGATTTTTAAAAAATCGAGGATCAGCCTCTATTAAACAACCCTAAATCCTAGACCCAAAACCCTAATTTATCATGATGAATATTCTAAAATCCAAAATAGAAACTTGAACCCCAAATATTAATTGTTGAAATTCTAAGGAAATATAAATAAAATTTAAAAACTTTAATTAAAAATTTGAATATTTAAAATGCCCAAATGAAACCCAGTGAACCCAAATAAAAACTATTTCAATTAGTTTCATATGCGTATAATCTATTGTTATTATTTATTTACGTTAGAACAAAAAATAGAATGATGTTGTTTAGGCAAATTGAATATTGAATTTGGAGCAGAGCTTGTAAAGTAGTTTTTTTTTTCTTTTTTGAAATTAGCTTGTAAAGTAGTTTTGATAGTGACAATTCTTCTGTATGCAGAATTTAGAATACGCATGATTTAAATGCGTAAGAGAAGTACGCATGTTGGGTTTGCGTACTTGGTGGGTAAAAAGATTGGTATTTTGGACAGGATTCTTTTCAAAAATAGTGTATTTTGGTTATTCTTTAAAACATATTTAAATTCTTATAAATTTATAAGGCATAAATCGATTTGAATTTCAGTAGCCAAACAAGTCCAAAATAACAACAAAAAAAAAAAAATTAAAGGATATCACCGCAAAACTTTTCGGTTGATAATATAATATTCAAATTAAGACATGTAATTTTCTCGTCTTCATTTTTATTAATAATACCAAGAACTATTGACTATTTGTGTAAAGAACTGAAAAAAAAAAAAATGTACGACAGATATGCTCAATTTGAGAAGCCCACATGTATTCTCTTTAAACGAAGACATGCTCTTCTTTGGGGCTTTGAGACACAAGGTTAAGGATACCTTTTACTTTGGGGCTATTATGCAAGATTGCCCGTTTATTGCAAAGGACATAAAATCCTATTCGATTTATTTTGTTAGGGGTATGATCAGCATGGAATGATTTGATATGCCTTCCTTTCTCTTCGATGTTAATGAAAAAGATAATCAATAAAATTCTTATTTTGATTCAAAACAAATAAAAAACGAAGACATGTTCTTCTTACAAATTGAAGGTTCTGGTGGATTTTACAGCTCCCTCTTCCCACCACATGTCACGCACGAACCTACAAATCTTTTGATTTTTCTTCTTACATGCAGGCCAAATCCGGCTATTCCATTTTTAACCTTTGTCCTTTGCAATCTCTTCTTCACTCTGCCATTTTCACTACCTCGCAATTTATTTATTTATAACCATGTCATATCTAAACATCTATTATATATTTACTAGGTCCTGATCCATGACAAGCATCTATTGTCTGTTGCATCAATTTATCGCGATATGATATGTTACAACTTACGGAAATTGTTGTAGACCGCTAGCCTTATTATTTTACCGTCTGGACTGGTATGCGACTACGTCAAGTCTAATAAATACCTCTGCTTTACTACCCTTCTCCTTCCCCGTTGATCATAATTTTGACATTAATGCTTTTACCTGCTTACCTTTTCTCTCTGAGGATTCATCAATGTCTTTAAAACAGATTTATCCAGTCGTAGACTACGGTGCTCAGGTCTCACAACGTCTAGTCGATGCTGCACACTCTAACCATCCAAAGGTGGCATTTGATTGCTTAAATGACCCGTTTGTCGACGTTAACTTCATTGGCACCGTTGTTTTGAGGTCGAGGAAGACGGAGATCCTACTGCATGATGACTCTGCCGTTGAAGTTAGTTTTGAGTTTGAAGAGTTTAAGACGGAAGTCACTGCTTTATTTCTAGCTGCTCATGCTGGAAATATTACTCTCCTTAGAAAATTACTGGTTGGTGACTACTTTTTACCTTTTACTGATTGTTATTCTGTAAAGTTGTTGGCTCTTATGATACGATATTAAGAGCTCTGAAACCATGAAAATATTCTATAAATCCACATTTATGGAACTATTCCTTCCTTTTCACATCAGCTTACTTTGTTAGTAATATTTACTTGTTCATTGTTAGAATTGGATTTGGTTAATTTAGCAAAAAAAAAAAAAAGAAAAGAAAAGAACTGGAATTGATTAATATAGCATAAATTTCATTGTTACAATTCAAGTTCTTTTAACCAAGGTTGTTAATAATATGTGGCAGAGTTATGGTGCTTGTGTAAACCAGAAACTGTTTCGGGGATATGCATTGACAGCAGCAGTAAGGGAGGGCCATATTGGGATATTGGAGATACTACTGAAAGGAGGTGCTTCTCAGTCTGCATGTGAAGAGGCCTTGCTGGAGGCAAGCTATCTTGGACGAGCCAAGCCTGCGAAGCTTCTCATGGAAGCCAGCATGATTCGTCCACAAGTTGCAGTTCATGCTCTTGTTACTGCATCCTGTAGAGGGTTTGTCGATTTTGTAGAGACACTCATCAAAGTAAGCCATGGTGTTTATTTCTTCGTGTTGTGCATTTTCCCTAGAGTTTTCTGTCTCTTAGAAAGTGTCGAAAAATATATGCAGGGTACCCCTTTAGATCAATTTACATGTATAAATAGAAGTGATTCTAATGTGATTGCTAACCAAAATTTTGCAATATTTATATGTCAATTTAATACATTAAAAAAAATGCTGCTATGTTTCTCATTATATGATGAAATAAGATCCTAAGAAATCAGTCGTGCAAATGTCAATGAAGAAAGCCAAAAAAGTTAGCCCAACCAGTAGGTATTTAGTGCCCAAACTTTGCTAATGATGATCAATACTATAGATTTATCCATTTAGGTCCTTTATGTTATGTTTTTATCCAAATCTTTGGCATTCAGGTCCAAAATTAATCTTCATATGTGCTATTAGAAGTTTACCTGACTAAATCAAAATGCGTAAAAGCTCTGCACCTATAAATGATCTGATATATGTTAGTCCTAGACAAGTTCATGTAAAGCTTCATAGTAAAAGACAATAATTGCCATAATTTTCTTTGATAATTAAAAATGACATTGATAACATAGCGTCTAGAGATAATAAAATTATCTTTCAAAAGCCCTGACGTCCCTATACATTATATTGCTTCAATAAGAAAACATATTTATTTACTTGATTATGAACTTGGTTATTGATATGTATCTATTTATTGTTGGCAGTGTGGAGTTGATGCCAGTGCTACAGATCGTGTGTTGCTTCAGTCGTCGAAGCCTTCTTTGTATGCAAATGTTGATTGTAACGCCCTTGTAGCTGCCATTGTGAGTAGGCAGACTGCTGTGGTGCAGCTACTATTAAAGGTAAATCTTCTTGAGGTAGAGAACTTTATCATCTATCATCACACTGTCCTCCAAAGTCCAACCTGCTGTATGTTGGTTCCCTAGATATGCAGATGGTCCACCTATTACATATTATTGGCCTTACATTATAAGCATGGTGTGACCATTAGCAAGAGCTGAAATGTAGTGCTGACAAACCCTTTCGATATTTGCTTTCATTTTTTACTAGTCAGATAACAACAATCTAATTGTGATGGATATCGTTTTTATATTGGGCATCAGGTTGGAGGTGCTGGAATAGACACTAAGGTGAGACTGGGAGCATGGTCTTGGGACACGGCTACAGGAGAAGAGTTTCGGGTGGGAGCTGGATTAGCTGAGCCATACAACGCCATTTGGTGTGCAGTTGAGTATTTTGAATCCAGTGGTGCTATCTTGCGCATGCTCCTCCAACACATTTCCCAAGATGTACCTCATTTAGGTAGGACAGTCTTTCACCACGCTATCTTATGTGGTAATGCCAGGGCAGTGGAGGTGCTTTTAAGTTGCAGTGCTAATGCAGAATTTCCTGTCAAAACAACTGAAAGAACAGGGTTCTTTCCTCTACATTTGGCTGCCAGACTTGGGTCTACAAATATTATGCAGCAGCTAATCAATGCAGGTTGTAATCTCGATTCAAAATCATCAGCTGGCGAGACAGCAATAATGAACTGTGCAAGATATAAACGTGTCGAGTGTCTTAAACTTCTCGCATTGGCTGGTGCTGATTTTGGTTTGCTAAGTTCAGACGGTCATTGTGTTAGGTCAATTGCTGAATCAATGCAGTGGACAAATGAATTTCAACAAGCAGTTCTAGAAGTCATTCAAGCTGAGAAGGTTCCTCATTCTAGCAACATCGATGTATTTTTCCCTTTAATATACGCTATTCAAACAAATGATACAACAGCCTTGAGAAAACTACTTGAGAAACCTGTCATTGATCTTGATCAACAAGATAAGAATGGATGCTCTGCGGCAATGGTTGCTGCAGCAGGTGGTCATGTGGAGGCTTTCCGGTTACTTGTTTATGCTGGAGCTGATCTAATGCTGCTAAATAAAAATGGGGAGACAGCTGTTAGTCTATCAGAAGATAATTGTAACCGTGATGAATTTGGAAAGGTAATCCTTGAATATGCTCTTGGCAAGGGAAATCAATGTTCTGGTGGATTTCATGCTTTACACCGTGCTGCACGTCAAGGTGACGTAGACTCAGTTGGTATGCTTATGGCCAGGGGATATGATATTAACATCCCCGACAGTGATGGATACACTCCTCTCATGTTAGCAGCAAAGAACGGACATGGTGCAATATGTAAGCTTCTGATCTCATTTGGCGCAAGGCTTGATTTTGAGAATGCTAGGCACGAAACAGCACTGGTACTCGCAAGGAGGAAAGGTCTGGGGAATCAAGTAGAAGGGATATTACTCGACGAGCTTGCACGAAATCTTGTGCTGGGAGGGTCATCTTTGAAAAAGTATCGCAGGAGGGGTAAAAGATCCGCACATAGGAAGTTATTGAGAATGATTGATACCGTAGGAGTATTAAGCTGGGGTAAATCAAGTAAGAGAAATGTGATTTGTAGGGGGGCTGAGGTTGGTCCGAGCTCCGGATTCCGATGGAACCGTAGGAAAAAAAATGATGCCGATGACCCTGGAATTTTCCGTGTAATTACTACAAAGAACAAGGAGTTTCATTTTTTGTGTGATGGTGGAACTGATATGGCTGAGTTGTGGGTTAGGGGGATCAGAATAGTAACTCGAGAAGCTATTTTTGGTAGTAAACAGGGAGATGCATAATAAAGGTTAGTTAGCTTAAAGGCATTTTTTTTGTTTGTAATATAGAAATTGTTGGCATTCAGACTGCAGTAGTGTTTGTGCAATGCGTATGAAATCCTACAATTTTAATTGTAATTTGTGGACGAATGTTTGTATTTGAGGCAACTAATAGCTATACAAATACCCCCACTGCCAGCCGTTTAGGAGCACTTGTGCTAGCCCTTTCACTTGATAAGTGCGCAGGTGTCTTCCCTGCATGTATACTAAATCAGACTGAGAAAGTAATGAAATGCGCTGAATAGTACATCAAAATCGTCTGCGCTGGAACTTGCTGATGGTAGGTTCCAGCTCGTAGGAACTAGGAAGAGTATGGCTCTTCCAAGAATAAACATAGAAGTTGATATTTGTGATTGGTTGGTTTACAAAATAAGGCCAGTCCATTAGCAATTCGGATAAATTTCCGCGATAATAGATATTATATTATTTGACTTAAATTGCAGCTCTGGAATCTATGGTTTTATAAAATCACTAAAGCTTCCAGGTTCCAATGGCCCAATGCCTCTCATATCGAGACACTGTTGGGAATACCCCGACCAGTTACCCCAGGGCCTGATGATGGACACAGCAGTTCATATGGTGGAATGCCAGCGCCACATCGGTTTTTCAGACTACTATCCTTATTTCTTTTCTTTATAATTTCTTCTATCTCCTCAAGTTTAGCAGAAAAATTCTCGTACAGTTTGACAACTTCATTATCACGTATCCTATGCCCCGGAAGTTCGTGTACCTGACCCAAGTACTCTTCATCTGGAGAGTGTGCTGACAAGTTGTCCTGTACAGCCATCACCTTGGTTGCTTGAAGTTTAGTTGGTAAAGATGACAGAAAACTTTGCTGAGGGTTGTGTATGAACTTTTCATAATCAGGGTCACTTTCTTGAGGGATGAACTTTCTAAGTAGAGTTGGACGATTAGGCACATATCCACCAAAGGGGTACTGGCCAAAATTTATGGCTGCATGCTGACCGGAAGCAATCCAAATCATTATGGTAAGAATGCCAGACAAATCCTCTTTAGTGTTAAGGGAAGGCCACCATGGCTCATTTCTTTTATCAAAATGACCCTTGTTCTTTATTTCAGACCACCAAGCTTGGAGCTCAATATCAGATGTAACAGAATTTACCTCTGAATAGTAATACTGAACATAAGATTCAACTAGTTCTTTTATTGCTGACCAGATGAGAAGCCCATCTGCAGCATAAGGGTAGTCTTCAATCACAAGTTTGATACCATTGGGATTCGAAGAATCTTCAACAGCCATGCCCCTGCATTTTTCTTAGAATATAAGCCAAGTGTGTAGATGCAACATCCTATATTTGACAAGAGTTTCAAGGTGTGAACACATAAGATGATTATACCTACGAATCAGATCTGCTGGGAGAGCCTCCATATCAAATCGCCACTTACTATAGGCTGCAGAGCTTAATTCCATAGCATACTTTCCTGGGCTAAAAGAAGCCTCAATAATTCCCCCTCCATTTATTAAACTTTGACGTGCAACTGCATTGATTTCTAAAGTGTAGCGCATATGTGGATGAAGCAGCTTGTAAATGGGATGCACTGAGCTAAGCTGCCTATGTGTGGCAATTATGTAAGACTCCATGCAAGCATGGGTCCTCAACCTGAAAATATATACACCTTAATTATTTCGTTTATGCAGCAAAACTGTAGACTATATCTTATGTGGGGCTATCGGGTGAAGTTTACAAAAAAGATATGTCTTAGGTTATTATTAATATTGCTTTATAGTAATCCTGTAGTCTAGCTCAATAGCAGACGAAGCTTAAAGTACTGTTTAAAAGGAACTGACTTTTATATCTAAACTTTACCAGTGGTTTACAAGTTGGTGTATTCCAGCATCGTTTGAACAAACGTGAGCTTTAGCTTGTTTCCAAATCCAGTGAGTTGTAGCATCATCCCCATGAGTGAACACACGTTTGTTCTGGGGTGAAGTACTTGTTGGAGGAAGTGAAAGCTCAATAACGATTGGTCGTAGATGACCTGTACGATTGTAGAAGAAAATTGTCCTAGAGGCATACGCCTTCCTCCCTGGCAAAGAGTTCATCTTCTCCATAAATGGCAAAAGCATGTCATGGTAGTCAAGTAAAAATAGTTTCTTTTTCTCAATAGCCTGTTTCATCCAATATGAAAGAGTAAAGATCATTACTATGCCAAGAAATAAGGGGAATAGTATGCCTAAGCACACATTTTCCAGTTTAGAGCACAACTAAGCAAGCTGCGAAAGGACATGTTAACAGCCTTTAGAATTATCTCTCTTTAACAAAGTGAGTAAAAATAAAATACCTCTTCGATGCTCATTCCATGTAATTCTTCCTCAATTATCTCTCTTGTTATTGCAGATTCCGCTGGACCATAGACCACGGGATCTAGTTTGCTGAGAATTGGAAATTCCTGTACAATCAGTCAGATTAGAGCGCTCTCCTATGGACAAATAGCAATGAGAACCTGAATCATAAATTAAGTCAAGTACTACCTTCAATAGTTCAATGTTTACTGGGTTCACCCCGGCCAGAACCTGTCGTGCAAACTCACTATCACGCAGCCATGCAAATCTATCCCCTGCAAATGGAAAACTCATATGATGACAGTAAGTTTTAAGATTCGGTATTGTAATGTTTTAACTTCATATAAAGATTCTTCCAAGTTAAATGTGGACTAGGGTTATGTATTCATGTGGAGATGGGCTCAATGACAGACTTGTTCATTAAATGATGGGAAGATAAAGGGAATAGAAAACATACTCTTTATAACATCTGGAATTTCATACTTCAGTAACCTTTCACCAACAGTTAAGACTTGAGTCATCAATTTTCCAAGAAATAGATTCTCAATGCCCTCTTGTTCTTCATTACTTATAACAAAACCATCTCTATATAACTTATCTATGTCAGTGAAGCATGTGAAAGGAATGTCTGTGCTTGACAGTGAAGCGGCTATAGATGGTATAAGGTTGTGTAATAGAGCTTTCAGCCTTCCAGCTGAGAAAGTGTTTTCTTTAATCTCCTCAAAAGTTTCATCACGTGGAACATAGAATGGATGAGGTTTCTCTATTCTACTTTCGGATAATGGATCTGTACACAATTCACCATGTTATGCAGGAAAATACACAGATTACAAGGAAGACAGAATAAACATGTCATAGAACGTACCTGATTTTGTTGGTGGTCTACCAGTCCGACAGCGCCTAGGATATGGTCTTTCTTGGTCACCTATAACAGGCCTTGCTAAATCCTTAATCGTATCTGGGGCACCCAGATCATTATAGGGAGCATAATCATAAATCCTTTCATGGGCTTTTCTCTCACCTTTTCCATTTCCACGAATGCTCAGTAAATCTTCACGTCGAAGATCCTTAATACCAGCTGGTGTTTGAGATGGTAAGTAGACCTGACCTCAACAGAAGGGAATTCTTATCAGCAACTTCTACAGGAAATTATTTAAATAAAGCTTCAAAATGATTCTTACTTCATTTTTGAAGATAATTCTACTTTCAGGATTAGCATTGCGTGAGTGAATCCAGGTATAACCAGGAAAAAATATGGGACCTTCACCAAAGCCATGGAGAATGATCTCCATCAGGAAAAACTCTTTGCCGCAAAAATTGGTTATTAGAATAGCTCCAGGAACTCCAAAGTCATGTGGAACAGTAAAATTAGCAGCATATTCAACAATATTTGGATGGTCTGATTGCTTGGGCATCCAGCCTCTTACAAAGGAATCTATGCTTTTGCCAGACTTAGTTACTGCAAGTACCAAAATAACCACTTACAAGGAGATAGGAAATTAAACAAGGTTATCCTACTATTGTTTTTACAGAATCTCCTTGTCCTTGCTCCAATAATGAATCAATATTTACTACTTAAAAGCGCATCATAGCACATTGTTAGCTAATTAAAAAATTGTGTAGATAAAAGACAAAAAAAGAAGTCTAATTTACCAAAATAGAGCACAAGTTAGAATATTATATAAGATTCATATAAGGTTTTGTTTAACATCTTAAGATTTTAGATAAATTGGTTACTTAATATGGAATGAGAAGACTCAGGTTCGACTCCTGTCCGATGGGCTCCAAGATCCAGACCGGCCACTTCTAACATACCAGACAAAGTCACAAAAGTAGGAAACTGATCCACAAACTACATACTCTCTTTTTAATATTTATCCTGAAAAGCTTACCATTTTGAAGTAGCAAGGGTAATATAGGAAACTGATCCACAAACTACAATACTACATACTCTCTTTTTAATATTATATTATGGGAAAAGAGTATCTAAAGTACACAATAGAAAAGTTCTCTATTAGTGCGGTTTAAATTATGATAAATTAGTTATTATTTGAATAATCCAACCGTACGGATGTTAAATTTATACAAAAATATGTGAATGTACAAATTGTCGTGTAATTTGATTATTTGGAATTATAAATATATAGCAATAAGATTATGATAAATCTGTATCGTTGAATATATATAGAAAATAGTATTATTATAAAAGTGATGCTCCACTATTTCAAATATAATAAAAATTTGTATACAATGTTATTTTGATATAAACTTTTCATCCGTACGGTTGAATTATAAAAAATAATAATAAAATACAAGATTTAAGGTGCACTAATAGAGAATTTCTCTATAGTGTGCTTTAGAAACTCCATGCCCATTATATTATGGGGTCCGGTCTGGTGCAAACGTATGCACCAGACTCTTTATGGAACATACGGCGATCCAACGGCTCTGATTTAAAAAAAAAATTTCACCGTACCGCAACAAGTTTCCGCGGTACGGAGAAATTACAAAAATATCCCTACTGTTCACGTACCGCAGAAACTTTCTGCGGTACGGTGAACAGTAGATTTTTGATGTGAAAACAGGGGGGCATTTTGGTAATTGCTCGTACCGCGGAAACTTGTTGCGGTACGGTGAATTTTTTTTTTTAAATCAGAGCCGTTTGATCAACGATCCAACGGCTCTGGAACCGTATGTTCCATAAAGAGTCTGGTGCATACGTTTGCACCAGACCGTTTGCCTTATATTATTATCCTGAAAAGCTTACCATTTTGAAGTAGCAAGGGTAATAATTGGCATTAATATCTAAAATCTAACAAAAACATAAGTACTAGATTACTAAGACTAACCAGGATCAATATCTTGACTGATGAGTTGAATCAAGATCCCTTGTCCAATCCCAATGATAAAAGACTCCCACTGATCCTCAATCTTCTCAGTCAACTTCTCTTTTATCTTCTTTCTTATTGTGATCACTGCCTTCACATCAATCCCATCACTTTTACTTGATGAACTAGTACTACTACTACTACCACCACTCAGTGACTCATTTTCTTGATTCACCTGCACTGCTTTAACTAAACCTCTCTGCTTCTGGGGTACCCTGTAAAAAGGAACCAGATGGGTACTTTTGTAACAGTATTTTCCGGTGATTGAGGCATCCAAATGTCGCCGGACGGTGGGTAAGGAGAGGACAGAGCTGATGTTTGGTATTGACTTAGCTCTCAGCATCTTGAAAAGAATAAAAATAATGCAAGCTGTGATCTTGATCCAAGAACCACTGTTGTATATATTGCATTCGTACAAGATACTCCGTACTTTATAGTATAAATTATTGCATGATCCAACGTGCAAGTGTGCAACACATGTTATGTGACACTTTATTACTTTATTCCGAAGGGGCTAGAGCCATACCATCTGCTTTAATAATGTAATGTAAGAAAATGTCGACAACAGAAAATGATTTCTTTAATTTTACGGTCAAACATTATTATATTGTATATTACTCCATCCCAACTATATTGTATATCGGGACAGAGGAAGCATAGTTTAAAGGTTGATATTTCTAAATACGTAATCATTTTTATTCATAATATAGAAGGGTTGAATTAATTCCAATTTCGTTTTAAAAATGGAATGAAGTAGATGAATTCAATTTAAATGTAATAACAAAAAATAATATTATTAATATATTAACTACGGTAACCTACAATTTTTTTTAATTATTTGAAAATTTATGAATTTAAACAATTTGACTAACAACTGCATCTTAAAATTTAGTTTACTGAGTGAATTAAATAAAGTAAACTAAGAAGAATGTAGAGTGGTAGGGTTGAGCACAAAAGGACAAAATTTGTTTTGGTAAGATTATTTTAATCTGTTTGTACCCAGCACGACATCTTAAATATACTCTCTCTGTGTCAAAATACTTTTCTTGTTTACAAGTGAACACGTATGTCAATGCATACTTTTCATCGTTAATATTTTTAATTTCGTATTAGTCTTAAATATAAAAACTTCACTGTATTAAAGTACTCACAAATACGAATCAAACAAAATCACTCATGACTATATTTTATTTTATAAATTATGCGTAAATTAGTAGTCAACCACTTACAATGAATAGTGTTCAAAAGTCAAAACGAGAAAGATTTTTTAAGACGGAGGGAGTACTAGATTCTATGTCGAATTTCTAATTCCAAATTTTAAATTTTTAATGCATCCACTATTCTACTACTACTAGATTGGATATCGAATTTCTAATTTCCAATTCCAAATTTGTTTTGGAATTATGGTCGTTAAAATAAATTTTAAAATTTTACTAGATTCTATATCGAATTTCTAATTTCCAATTCCAAATTTCTAATGCATCCACTATTCTATTACTACTAGATTCGATATGGAATTTTTAATTTCCTGACTCCAAATTTCTGATGCATCCACTATTCTACTACTACTTGTTTACTTCATGTTTACTTCAGGTTTATCGATTAGTTTGTCAATATGATCTGCACTACATTGACTGAAAAAGAATATCAACAAATGTGCAATACACAATGCAAAATTAGTACCTGTTAAGATTTTACAACAAGATTGCAACTTAGAAATGGTTCAAGAACCCTATGTATAATTGTGCTTAATGTGTATAACCGCAGTTTTAAGCTTAACATGCAACTTTTTCATTGTTTCGTATTCTTTACCCTACTCCGATAGACGGTGCATAGTTACATTTTTTTTTTTTTTTTTTGCTAAATATAGTTACATATTTTTGTGGTGCTTTCATTTTGTAATGACTTTTGTGATACTTGCATCTTTTATTTGTGTTTACACAATTATTTTTTCTTATAAGAGTAGAAAATTAGCCAAGACAAGCACTCTCAATATAGGACCATTTCTTTGACAATAAACACTGCTGTTATTCCACAACAATTTCAAACAAATAATAAGAATTCATCAATATAACTTGCCACCTATCTTTCAAACTAATAATATGTCAATACAAACAAACAAATAATTGAAAGAAGAAATTACCAATGCCACAGGCAAAATCAAATAATAAATCCACTGATTGCCTGAAAAAATAAACCAACATTCCTCTAGCTGTGCGACTCGGCTCAAGCTGCAAGACCAGGACTACAGACGTAACTAAGCCTACAAAATACAGTGCCTTATATGAGGACTACGAGTATATAACATTGTCACCACAAGGATGCCACTTCGAATATACATACTGTGGTAGTCACAAAGTAATATTAAAAGCATCCCTTCTATCTCTTCCAATTAAGATGAAGAGAGCTCTAGGCAGCTGCACAAAGGGCATGCTATAGTGGAAGCCGGTAGACTTACATTACTGTGCAATTGCACTTGGACTCCAACTTCGAAGGTTCTTTCATATTACTCTCACTCACCAATATCAGAAATGCCAACAATTCGAGTTTCAGAGGCATCTGTAATTTCTTCATCATTGCTGCTACTAGGAGGTTTTAAATCTGTTTCCACCAGCTGCTCAGCGGTTTGGGGCTTTAAAGTGCGTTTTACTGTGAGTCTTCCACGGGAATCCTTTCTTTCAGGAGCTTTTTTTCCCAATATAGTAACCATTGGCCGAGAGCCTTCAAACAGAGCAGGGCTTCCGTTTTCTACTGCAATAGTGGCAGCATCATAGGAAATCTTTTGAATGATAGAACTGCAGAAGAGTATCGTATCAGTCACTTCTAGTGTCATGCTAGCTTTAGATCCATCTTTGCTCTCTGTGATGATAAAGAGTTGTCTCAGTATTCAAGTAGAAAACACACAACACACACAGACACATTTATATTTAAATCAAAGGCAGTACAATACTAGCCAGCTTGGATGTTTTTGTACTACATGCATCACTGGCGCCTGTCAAATGATATCTTTAAAGATAATAATAAATCTAAAGAATCATATTACATGTATCGATGAGAATGAGAGGAATGCCTAATATTTACTATTTAAACTCCACATACCAGGGGTGCAATTTTCTTGATCTGAAATATTAGATTCGGCAAGCAAAGTTTTTGTATCTTTATGAGCCGTGGCCTCATCAAAGCTAATTTTTGAATCCAAGGAAAAAGCATCAGACTGTGCACCCCTAGAATCCTCATTAACATTCTCTATTTTTGTCTCAGTTTCCTTCTCCAATAAGCTCTGGAAAGGAACTTCAGCAGCCCCCACCTTTTCAACAGAAGAACTGGCCGGGCATAGTCTCCTCAACTATGAAGGAAGACTCTACAGGAATGGTTGGTGCTTCTACATCCCCAACATTCTTCCTATTGTTGGCTAGGTCTTTACCATTTTCTGGTAAAATAGATTCTTCCAAATTTTTAAACGGAGTATCTGGACTGAGCACTAGATGCATATTTTGTATATCGCCTGAAGATTCTATAGCAAAAACATCCACCGTTCTGCAGTTATCATTGTTTTCAACAAAGTTGAATGCATCATCCTCATCTATATTTAGTATATCGCTTGAAGATTCTGTGGCAAAAACATCCACCGTTCTGCAATTATCATTCTTTTCTACAAACTTGCATGCATCATCCTCTTCTATATTTCGTGAAGATAGTGACGGCTCATCCTTAGCTATTAAATTTACGTCCGTGTCAGATTGCTGTTGGGAAAGAGATATATCAGAACATTCAAGAGTATGCTTATGGCAAGACCTGATGGTTGAAAAGCATAGCGACATATTTTTTACTTTTGTCAATAGTACCATACAGGTAATCAAAAATCGTACAAGCAAGGGCACGCTCGGCTTCAAGATTTACTTCTTCCTCTGTGCTTCCCTTTTTAATGATTTCCTCAACTATATCCAATACCTCTTTTCTTCTGTGCGTCAGATCAATGTCGAAGTGTACACCTCTTAATTCTTCTTGTTCTTCAAATCCATCGAGGGAAACAAGACTCTCAGTGTACTTGACAGGCTGTCTCATTCCAGCAGCAGGAGGTAGAAGAAGAATCGTCTTATACTCTCTCTTTTTATAGTCATAAATACAGAAAGAGCGTGGATTCGCAACAACAAACTGTCCATTACCTAAATAATTAGTAACCCTTTTTATCTCGAACCCAAGATTGAACATTTTAGTCCAAGATACCTCGGCACAAACATCGTCTAACTTATATAGACTAACCGATCCATCAGTGGATTCAAAGATCATAGCAACATAACCTTCATAATCCAGAACTTCTGACATTGGTCTCAAGCTGGGAAACGGAAAGAGTCGAAACACCTCACTGTGCAAATCGAACGCCAGCAATTCCCTAAAACCTTCAATATATAATACCCCAGTTTTAGCATGAAAAAACTTCGACGACCTACTCCAGTATCTTGTTAGTGATTCAGGAATCTGAATCTCTTTCCAAGAATCAGTATTTGCTGAATACATCTCAGCTTCTGGTAGTTTGCAATCAGCAGAACCGAAACGATTTTTAAACACAATCCTAAGAAGTTTGTAGTCATTGGAAATAGGATCAAAACCGAACCCTAGAAAAACCCGCACTTTTTTGCGTTTACCTGCCAAATTAACATAATAAACGTTGGAAAAATCTTTGCTAGGAGTAGGAAGTTTCTTGAGCCGCTTAGTTGCCGGATTCCAGATGTATATAACATCGCTACCTTTATTGGATAAACAAACAAGACCATTACAAGAATTAATATATTCTATAGGAGCTTCACTTGGTGGCAGCATGTAGAGCTTAACGGAATCTTGATGAGTATCATGAACTTCAAGATAATTGTAGTCAAAAATATCTGATCTATAGTTTAGTACAACAGCGTGGGAATTGGTAAGGTGAGTTTGGGTAAATTTATTATCTGATGATATAATAAATCGCCACAATTTGCAAACTGATTTGAATCGGACAAGTGATTTTACGGGCAGTCGTGAAAGTATCTCAAACATGATTTCTTCAGGTAACCAACCATAACAACTTCTCCTTCTCG
The DNA here is from genome assembly GCA_036435485.1 of Saposhnikovia divaricata. Classification (NCBI taxonomy): domain Eukaryota; kingdom Viridiplantae; phylum Streptophyta; class Magnoliopsida; order Apiales; family Apiaceae; genus Saposhnikovia; species Saposhnikovia divaricata. The sequence goes on from CM071600.1 coordinate 14,941,033, forward strand.
CCATTGACCCCAAACGATGAAGCCGTGATCTAATCAACCTGCAATAATACTGTAGTTTGGAATAAATTTAGACGCGCGGATCATCTATTTATATATGTAGAGTCCCCTTCTAGAGAGAATTTGTTATATAGAGAATTGGAGAGAAACAATCTTAGCCATCCAATTATTTAATGGCAAAACTGTAATTAACAGTAAAACTGTAAAATACAGACACATTTAAACCCACGCGACTTAACCGTTGTACGGGACAAAACAAAAAATACACACAGCTATACACACAGAAGCTGCTCACCGAGAGAGAGAGAGAGAGAGAGAAAGGACAAAAAACGCCATTAAAGCTTCAGATTCGAGCTATTCATCAAAGGAAGGTTCTTATTTTTGTTATAATCTTCGTTATTCTTTCAATTATAATCTTATTTTTCTTCAATTCGTTAATTTAGGGTTTTGAATTGTAATTTTCAGGTTAATCTCCATCGGATATAGAGATTAAAATGTTTCCGAGGAGAATAGGTATTATGAGCTGTTTTTGCTTTAAAAAATGCATATGCATGCTTAACTAAATCTGATTCTACAGTGATTCTATAGTTTTTTGTTGATTTGAGTCAGTTTTTGTTGATTATCTACATCTGTATGTACATGTGGTTCTGTAATAGAACCATTTTTCTGTATAAATCGTAAGGTATCAATAGATCTGATTCTATTAGCGATTCTATAGTTTTTTGTTCATGTCAGTCAGTTTTTGTTGATTATCTACATCTGTTGTAATGTTGTGGTTCTGTAATAGAACCAGTTTTGTGTATAAATAATAAGGAATAAATTGTGTTTCTATAATAGTATCAACATTTCTGTTGTATTATTGTGGTTCTATAATAGAACCAGTTTTGTGTATAAATCGTAAGGAGTAAATTAATAGGTAATTGGTAATAATTTGATTCTACAGTAGATTAGAACCAGATATGATGTTTTTTTTATTTGTGTATTTTGATTCTACTATAGAATCATGTTTATGTTGATATTATTTAGTTTCATTTTTGTTTTGTGTAAAATTTTGGTTCTACTACAGAATGTTATTTGTCTACTTGTAGTTTTTGATTCTACTATACAAGCAGTTTTGTATTTGTAGCTGCATATAACTTGTATAGTAGAACCCATGAGTATAAGGCTTTTAATCATGTGTATGTGTTGTGCCTAGATTTAGATTCTACTATTGAAGCATATTTATGTGTTTGTTTAAAGTGATTTTTTATTGCATAAGTTTTGATTCTGTAGCTAATTTAGTTTCTATTATGTGTACTTTTGTATATTTGGTTCTATCTAATGTGTTCTAATATGATTGCATTGTAGAACCAAAAAAATAGAATACAAATTGATTCTACATTGACTTCTATCTGATCCTATCGTAGATTCAGAATGTTTGATTTAAAAATTTTCCAGGTACGCGTTCCGGGAATAGATTAAAAGTTGGAAAAAAAATTTCTTCATCCAGGAGAACACGAAAGCAAAGAAAAGCTGTACACCAACACAATCTTAATCTTCTGAATAGTAATATAGAGGAAGAGCTGAACACCGACACATTTGATGTTCATCAAAGGTAAAGAAAACATTTATATGATTCTTCTTTTGCTTAAGTAATGTTCTTGTAGAATAATATAATGATGCTTATATATTTGTTCTTTTTTGAAGTACTGCCTGGAAAATGATACCAACCAAGAAAAGAGAAGGATGCATATGTTTTGACTCTCTATGGTACAATTCGTATGTTACAAATAAAAAAGAATCTATAAGAAATGTAATGTACTGGATCTCAATCGAAAGCGTTTTTGAGAAACGATATGTGTTCGTTCCATTGTGTCAAGCGTAAGTAAATATTTAAGAATCAAGTTGTTTTTCTTTACATTACTCCATCTATCTATTGCATAATTCTGAATAGTTACAAATTTGTTTAATGACAGGAACCACTGGAATCTGGTGATTCTATGTAACATGGGTCATAATCCGGATAGCACAAGAAGTCCATGTATTTTGCTACTGGATTCGCTTCATGAAGCAGAACCCCAACGGCTGGAAAAAGAAATTAGACAGTAAGTACATTTCTTGTTATAATTATTACTTTATGTAATTACTTTCTAATAAGTAGAAATTGTATAACTATATATCTGACTTGTAGTTTGTAATGATTGCATATTTGACAGGTTTGTCATTGACATTTACAAAAATGAGGACAGAGAAGGATATGATGACATCTCATTCAAGGTTCCAAAAGTCCCACAGCAAAAGGATGGTACAAAATGTGGGCACTATGTTTTGTACTACATGTACAAGTTCTTGATGTCCTGTCCAGAGCATTTCAATATTGAAGAAGACTATCCAGGATTTGTAAGGATGCTTTTCTGCTTTAAGACTTTTATAACTTAGATAGTCTTTTTAATTCTACTATAGAACAGATGACAAATTAGATGATTTTAATGGCAGCACTTTTGATTTCACTATAGAGTTTTTAGCTATAACCTTTGATTCTATTCTGGAATCAAAAATAGAAGTGTAAATTGTAGATTTAAGTTATGTGATTTTTTTTGTTTAAATAATATAATCAAAATTTAATTTATTTATATTCTATAGTAGAATCAGAGTTTATATTCTTCATTTGTATTTATGATTTCTGCTATAGTATATGTAATTTTTTGCATTACGTTGTAATGTGTACTGATTCTTTTATTTTTTGTTATTCATAACAGATGGATGAAAGCTGGTTTACCGACAGTGACGTTAAAGAATTTTTTGAAACCATAGCATCTGTTTCAAAGAAAGATGCTACTGAACCAGTGTTTGAAAAAGGTATGAAAAATGTAACTAACAAAGTTTATGAGGCAAGTCAGATAATGTATACTTGGTATGCTATATATTCTTTTAAGTAGGCTGGAAGCGAAATAAGTTTTAGTGTTGCTATTGTATATATGGGCATTCTTTTCCTAGAATCTTTAGCTAATTATTTTTTTTATTCCAACTAATGAAGATATAGGTGCAAGTACTCCAGATGCAAATGATTTATTTAAAGAAAGTGATGCTCTGCGTGCATTGGTGATATACACTCCAGAGAGCTCACAGCCAGACTGCTCACAGGATATGTTTAAAACGGTGCCACCAGCAACAGAAGTCATGAACCAGGATAAAAATAACAAGGATGAGTCAGCTTTCAAAGCGCCAAGGAAGTTGAAATTCAAATTAAAGCCAACTAGAATGTCACATAGGCTTAGTGATGCAAAAGCAAGTAAAAATTATCCAGCACCAAATTCTTCAGTGGATAATCAGTTCAATGAGCCTGATATAATTGGAGTTTATGATGAACAAGCTGAACTTGATGAGCCGAAGAAGATTGAAGTTTCTAAAGTGGAGAAAAGGAAAAAACATGATCAGGTATAATAAATATGCAGTTAGTATGACAATATATTTTTTGTGCATATGGTTCTGCAGTAGAATCAAGAAAAAACAAACTTGAATCTATAATAAAATAAAGTATAACTAATACCAGGCTGAATGACATTTTTCTTTGTAATCATTTCTAGGCTATTTTCCCTTTGTGATAATGTTTATAATATGTTGACTTTCTTAATTGGTACGTATTTCACTTTTTTTTTCTTCCTTTGCATCCCATCAGCGTAAAACAATTGCAGCAAAAAGGAATAAAGATTTGCCTACTTTCATGAATGATGATGATAGTGATTTTGAAATGATTCCACCTAAGAAAGCAAGAGCGACAACCAAGGCGGAAAAAAGAAAAGCTAAAGTCCAGGTATTTGATATGATTTGTGTTTGCAATCTATTTGTGATTTTGGCTTTTACTATCAGATCATGCTTGTTTATGTTAGGGTACATTTAGATCTATTTGACATAGTTTTAACTATGAATGAAAACAAACTTTTTGTAGTTTGAATGCTATTGACAGATCATGCTAGTTTATATTGTTCTAGTACTGGTCATATTTATATTTTTTTGAAATCATGAATAAAAATTTAAAACTGTTTTTAAATTTTTTATCAGGTAGAAAAGAACAAATTGAAGAAAGTGAAGACAAGTACAGAAGAAGAAACCGAAGAGGAGGAAGCAGAAAAAGTAGACGAGACAGAAGAGAAGGAAGAAGAGTTGGAAGAAGAGGAGGAAGAGGATGTAGAGATGTCACCTAGAAGGGAAAAGCCAAACAAAATACTTACTCGAGCTTACCCATCAACTTTCTCAAAGGCTGTGGAAAGAATGTCAGATGCTCAAAAACAATGGGTAAATGAAGCAGGATTTGGTCCTTTGTTGTCATTCTCGCTTATGGAATCGTTGCCACACTCTACTATTGTCAACTGTTTGTGGTGGTTTGACCAAGAAAAAAGCGAGATGGTTTTGTCTAATAACAGAAGTATTAAGATCACAGAGAATGACGTGCACGGTACCCTTGGGATTCCAAAAGGTGATTTAGAGGTTACTTTCGGAAATTCCAAAGAAAAAATAAAGCACTGGGTATCACAGTTTGGTGGCAAGCTAGCTAGTAGGATAACAGAGAAGAACGTGCGTGTGAAGATGGCAGAATCTAGAGAAGCTGATGATCACTTCAAAGAAAATTTTATGGTTCTAATGTCAAACATGTTTATAAGAACAAGCAAAGGATCGTTTGTGTGTACAAAGATTCTGAAATTTTCTGAAAATTTCGATAATGCGAAAAACTACAATTGGTGCAACCTTGTTTTAAATGAATTGAAGGAAGCTCACGAGAATTGGTGGATTAATCCCCAAACACAATACTATACTGGTTCATATGTGTTCCTACTTGTAAGTTTTTTTTTAAAAAATTCTTCTGTTTGTATAGCAGTACATTCTTCACTTTTAATACACACTAATACTTGTCATTTTTTATTCTACTTTAGTACTTTTACCTTGCTCGAACCAGTCATCCTGATGTTAAGGTAAAAACGACATGCCCGGCTTTCCTTGGCTGGAAAAACTCATTCATTGATGATAGAAACAAAAGAGAACTTCTTGACAACAGTTTTGGGCAAGGGGATATTGTAAGTATCTTTATATGATTTAGGAGTTTAATTAATTATTTTTTGAAAACCTTAGTTTATGTCATAATCAAAAATAATCATGCAGGTTGAGGACTTTGAGGTGGAAAAGCCAACAGAAGAAGGTGATTTGCATGATCAACAAGACATTGAGGTATAAAAATTGAATCCCAATAAATTAGTAGTCTTTTGGATAATTATCAAAAATTACTTATATCGTAAATTCAAAAATTTCCAACTGAAAATTAACTTGGTTCCATAGTAGTGATTGGATGGATGGTATTTAGGATTAACATGGTGAATGACTAATCATAAAACTTATCATGTTAAAAATAGGCATTCCGAAATATTGATGGTAGCTGGGATTCTGCTGCGAAAGAAAATGTGCATGGAGGAGTATATGCTGAAAATGTAAGTTGTCACATAAAATTTATAAAAATATATTTACATATTTGTCCCACACGTACATAGTATTTGTTTTTGATTAAATTTGTTCTGTAGATACATCAAAACCCTGAATATTGAATACATTGGTTCTATATACTTGTTTTTTTATAATGCTTTTGCAGAATCAGATATTTAACATATTTAAATATGGTTCTGTTGTAGAATGATGAGGTGTATCTAGGTTAATATAAATAGCATCACAATATTTTATCTGGTATTGTCTAAGGAGAATATTTAATTACAGAATAATCCACTATGGTTCAATAGTAGAAATAAAAATCATCCCACTATTCCTTAGCTGTTTAAATATATATGTTAAAGTGCCTTAGCTGTTACATTTTAAAGTCGATAAATTATTTATTTGTTTGTATTATGTTAGGAATTTGGAGGCAATGACAATTTTAACACCCCAGAAGAGACAATTGAAGGAGTACCCTGCAGTCTAGTGGTCTCTCTAGAGGACCCAGTCAATAATTCTATATTGTCCATTGCTAGAGATGTTCAAAATACACACAGTACAAGTGATACAATTACAGAAAAGGTAAAATTTAGTTTATAAATAGTGACTGAAAATTATCACATTGTCATATCATTGTGCAATAATTCAAATATTTATGTGAAACTAGGGTATCCTGTCAAAATTGAAACAAGAATTTGTTGAACTAGAAAGGATGAAGAAAGTATTTGCTGAAAGTTTGGGAATGGCAAAGAAACTTTTTCCAAACAATGAAAAGGTGAAAGAATATGAACAAAGAATGGGATCAAGCACAGAACAAAGGTATAAAAATTTTACTTGGGTTAATTTAGTTGTGTAATATGTTACAAAGTTGTACTTGCATCAAATGTAGCTATAACTTCTTAGCAAGATCTTTGTTTGTTCGAAACAGCATTGAAAAGGAATGGCCTTATTTCACAATCAATGACTGGAAAACGTTCGACATATTATTGCTTCCTGAACATGATAGGGCTTATAATAAGTTGGTCGACATAGATGATTTTTTAGATGAATTAAAAATAGGTGGTGAAGTTGTTGATGGTGATATTTTTAACAAATTAATTCCTAGGAAATCTGGAATGGAAGAAGAGTTTGGTTATAACAGAATAAGAAGAATGCAGAAGGTGGGGGAATTACATAAATCTCCATTCCGAAATCGAACGATTGATTTGAACAGAGCGAAACTTACAAAAGAGGAAGATGAAGTTTGGAATTGGATTTATGCAGATCGACAAGGAGGAATGTAAGTGTATATAGTGCATAATTTTAATCTCCTATTCCATCAAGTACATCCTATAGAAAATGTTGGAAATTGATTGATTTTGTTGTACAAATGCAGGGATGAAATTTTCTGCTGGAACAATACTGTATGCTATAGGCACCATATTCAGAGTTTAAGATTTGGAAATGAAATATTTTTTAATGTGGTGGATGTGTATACCAGTATTCTGAATGAGGATGAAAAGTACAGAGCAGCTGAGTCTCCTTTTAGATTCTTTTGCAACACATTGGTAACGGTAAAATTTATGAAACATCCCTGCTTTTATCATCAGTAGAAATTACAATTTATGAAGTGTTAGTTTTTTTCGATTATCAGTTTACTAGATAAGTTAATATTAACTATATACATTTAATGTGGTAGTTGGGAAACGTGGTTAAAGCAAATCAGGTTGAGGACGAGAGTAGAGAGAGTCACGTGGTATTTATGAAGTTCCGTTCTCAGTTGGATGCAATACTTTTCAAACATAAAGTTGACATTAAAAATGTTGATCTGGTAATTCATGTCTACATATGTCTACATATTCATCACTAGTCATTTTGGAATGTTTTGCGATAGTCATACATGAAGTTGACATTTATGTTTTTTATGTAGATCTTCTTCCCCATCTATAATGCAAACCATCACTACGTTATATGCTTCAATTTGAAGAAATTTGCAGTGGAGATAATTGACAACAGGGTTGGGGGAGATATGTTTTCATTATATGATGCAATACCCGAAACTTTGGTAATTTTCCGACCTTAAAAAGTACCTTAAACCTAATTTATTTCATCCTGTTAACTAATACCATTTCTATAAAATTTTAGCGGGAGAATCTTTCCAAGTATATGGAAGAGCATAGCCTATGGAAGACACAGCAAATAAGGAATGCTCCAATTACACTCTTAGAAATGAAATGGCAAACAAAGAACAAGAATGTCGATTCTGGAGTGTTTGCGATGAATCACATGGAAACTTACATGGGAAATGGAGTAAGAAAATGGGAATGCAAATTTGCATCTGAAAATGTAAGTAATTATTATTTCATTGATATAAAAATGTAACAATGTCTAATTGTGTGTGTTTGGTCAGTAATATTTGAAAAAATAATTGGAGATTTCGTTTAGTGTGGTTAGAGTTAAGTTTATTGTTGTTTTGTTGTTTTTATGTTGTTATGTTTACGAGTATAGATAATGTGGATGTTAGTAATGGGAGTGTTTTAATATTATACTTGCAATTTGCATATCTGGGTAATAATAGTTAGTATCAGCTGAATACAAACACCTGTTAATTTGTAGCACAACTCTTGGAAAGCAAAATAAGGAAGCATAGTAAAATCACTGATGGGCTTTACTAACCTGGTTGAACATACATACTTGTATGTAGATGTATTATATGAAATGTGTGTGCTTAACTGTAGAATATACTTCAGAGTTGCAACTAATTATTTAACTAAAATACTATTTTGATTGTACTACAGAATCGAAACATCTACTTAGGTACACTGTTTCGATATGAGTAATGAAAAAATATGGTGTGTTTGAATCTTTGATTGAATTGTAGGATGTTTTATCTCAAACTTAAGTCAAATCCTAGCTTTACTAATCCTAAATATACCCTTGATTTACCTATGATTTATTTGTTATGAAATTTTGAACTAATTTTTAATATTGGTGAAGGAATATATGCAAAGAAAGCAGCTGCAGAGAGCACGCCAGATATATGCTGCAAAGATCGTATACTCCCCCATCAATTATATCAAGGACAAGATGTTCAATGAGATCAAGGCAATGAATGAACACTGATAGTTGGATGAAATGACAGGGAATTATAGATGTAGTTTTTGATTTTCCTCTTCAGAATTATCTTCAGAATTATCTTAGATACTTTGATTACGTATTCTAGATGCTTTTAACAGTAAATGCGAAGTTAACTTTGTCTGTTGAGATTGAATTTTAATCTTAGTTGTACTTTGTCTTTTGAATTTTAAGAAATCTGGATTGGTTATTGTGATTATTGTGGGAAACCAAGTTCGGTGGTGAACCATCGTTCCAAGGCAACCTATATATGCTTGTACTTTTAGCAGAATGTGCATTCTACAAATGCAATTTCACGAGGCCATTACAAGACAATTGTATGGGAAAGTTGCGACTTATAGCATGCAAAAGATTATATAATGGAATCAAGAATAATTTAGTTTGGATTCCATTTAAAACCAAAAAAAATTTCTTGCAAAACAAGCAAGGGAAATGACCAAATATCCACCTGATTCTACAATGGAATCAAAGATACTTAAGTTTGGATTCCATTGTGGAACCAAAAATTGAAGATCTTAATTGCTAAAAATTATCAAAAATTATAGATCTTTAAACAAAAAATTATCTTTATTGCTGTATTCACTCTCACTCTTCTCACTTGGGCATTCTCTTTAATGTGGTTCTAGAATAGAACAATTATTTAAAAAAAAAGCCCATGTTACTTTTAAGAGTACGATTGTAGAAACAACCCTAAACTCTAAACTTTAAACCCTAAGTCCGTATACGCTTATTTGTCATTCTGAATATTCTAAATCCAAAATGTAAATGTTGAACCCAAAAAGTTAACTTTTTTTAACCCCTAGGGAAGGTACAGTTAAAATTTTAAAATTCATTTTACTTTCTAAATCCGGCGGCCTGGTTTTTAAAAAATCGGGGACCAACCCTAAACTCTAAACTTTAAACCCTAAGTCCGTATACGTTTATTTGTCATTCTGAATATTCAAAAACCCAAAATGTAAATGTTGAACCCAAAATGTAAATGTTGAACCCAAAAAGTAAACTGTAACAGGAAAAAAAATTATCTTGCAAAACAAGCAAGGGAAATGACCAAATATCCACCTGGTTCTAAACTTAAGTATCTTTGATTCCATTGTGTAACCAAAAAATTGAAGATCTTAATTGCTAAGAATTATCAAAAATTATAGATCTTTAAACAAAAAATTATCTTTATTGCTATATTCACTCTCACTCTTCTCACTTGGGCATTCTCTTTAATGTGGTTCTAGAATAGAACAATTATTTAAAAAATAAGCCCATGTTACTTTTAAGAGTACGATTCATTTTATTTTACAGTATTACTATTAGATTATTAATAATAAATTAAATATCATATTAATGATTTTTTTTATAATTTGGTTATAAAATAGAAGCAATAATTAGAAAATTATATGTTTCAAAATTATAATATAGAATCAAAATTTATATAATAATTTTTTTAATTGAGTTTGTTTACTAAGTCCGTATACGCTTATTTTACTTTCTAAATCCGGCGGCAAAAAGTAAACTTTTACTTTTTCTAATTTTACTTTCAAAAAGTAAACTTTTGAACCTGAGGGGAGGTACAAAAAAAATTGACAAATTTAAATTTAAAAATTTAATAGTTAGAAAACCCAAATTAAACTCGTTGAACCCCAACTTAAAATTATTTAATGGCAAACAAAATACCAATAAAAATTTAAATATTAATTCAACAAAAATATATATAAATATTTGATATTTTTATTCTACATTGGAATCAAGAATACTTGAGTGTGGATTCCATTGTAGAACCAAGAATTAGGATGGAAAAAGAATAAGGGAAATGACCAAAATTTGACACTGGTTCTGCAATAGAATCAAAATGCTCAATATGAATCAATTAGAAAAAACCGTACTAATGAGTCACGACTCACATTTTGAATTGAACAGCTATTTAAGTAGAGTGTCAATTTCAGTTACAACAACAAACCGCCACATCTTTTATTTCTCATAAAAAAACAAAAGAAACTACCCCAAATTTATACCCTGTATAATATGGCTTCATCATCCAAATCATTGGGAAAATATGGCAGTTCATCATCAACAAGTAAGGAAATATGGTTTCTTGAAGGTCGTAGGATTGAGGCCCACCCTGTGGCTAATTTTGGAGTCCAAAATCCCATTCAACCAGTCCCAATTGAACAACTTCAATCATGGATAACACCAACATCTGCCGAAAGGGTTATGCATGCAAAATCTCGCTATTCTGCAAGGGATAAATTTTTTTCTGATTTGGAATCAAAAGGTATAACTCCAATAGACTACTATAAATGTTCGCTTTATGATGCTATTTCGAATGAATCAGGCAATGATATTCACAACACTTATCACTGCTCTTCCTATAATTGTTCCACAATCGTCCATCCTCCATTACAATTCTTTGTAAATGCTGAAAAGGCTTGGAAACTTAGTTGCTTAGGGTATTTTGTTGATCACGCTTTAAACAAGAAGTCTAACCTTCAAAGGGTACAACAGTTCATGTCATCAAGGTTTGGATCTTGGGGTTTTAAATTTATAAATTTTGATGAATCAGGCTTCTTTTACTTTAAATTTGACAATGAAGAAATAAGGGACAAAGTCATCTCTTTAGGGCCTGTAAATGTAGAAGGGATGATTTTTGTTTTTGGTCCTATAATTCACAAATATCCTTCCATCAAATACACACTTGATACTTGTGCCCAGTGGGTGAACATTAAAAATATTCCAAGGCCATATTGGTCCGTGGAAGGGCTTACATATATTGCTGAGGCATTAGGTACAGTCATACACAATGATGGCTTTAGTACATGGTCTACCGCTACCAGAAATGAGAAAGGATATTCTGCCAAGATATGTCTTGAAATGAGTCATATGCACTCTAGGCCAAAACACATTCTTGTTGTAGTTCCTGGTATTGATGAAACCTTCACACATGCAAGAATTACCATAGAATACCTGCAAAATGGATCATGTTCACTATGTTGCAGCCCTGATCACAAACTTGAAAATAAATGTCCTCATAAACCAGGATTTGAGAGAGATTATAATCTCATGGACTGCTCTGCTGATCCTCTTGTTAATCTTTCTGAGGAAAGCTCTAGTACTGCCGCTAGCCATGCAGGTGATCCTAATTATGCAGGTGTGCCTCGTCCAACAACTAGATCGGTTCGTTCACCAGATAGGGCAAATGATATAGATGAAGGGCATGACAGCAACATGGAGGTCGACTAGTGTTGAACAGGATCATGAACGTTGGATCGCTTACTATGGTTTATATAATCTAGACTTGTTGGTTAAAATGCAACTTTTACTTTGTGTTTGCTTGTAAATAACTTTGTTGGACAAATTATGGTACTTGGTTGTAAATAACTTTAACTACTGTACAAAGTACTCTTGTATATAAGTGGTTTGGATTTGTGTAATGTTTTCATGGTGAATATCCACATGATTCTGCAACAGAATCAAAAATATTTTTCTTTTGGTTCTACTATGGAATCAAGAGAAAGGAAAGAACTACAAATCGAAAGATTTCATAATCAATTAGTGACAGACTAAGTAATTTCATAGAGCACTAGAATAAAAAAAAATACAAAACAAAGAACATCAAGTAATACGGATGCTTAAAACCATTCAAGCAAAATGGTGTCTTTTTACAATGTAGGCACAAAAAAATTCATACAAAACAAAGAAAATTGACATGATTCAGATATTCAATAGCCCAATGAAACTTTAATACAGAGAATTAGTCACAAATGAACATTTTCAATCTTTTATAAATGTTTCAACAGAACAGAGTTTCAATGTTTATCTCCATCAGCTCCCTCAATGCAAGTGTTTGATTCAATCCCCTCTTTTCCTGCACACTCTGCATGAAAACAATACAAACTTTAATTTTTTCTTTCAACTGAAATTAAAAGCTCTATCCACAAACAATTACATAGTTAACTTAAAAAATCATTTTGATACAGGTAGTATGGAAATAAAACAATGACCAAGACATACCTGTTTGTTGTACTTCAATAGTATAATTGGGGATTCCATTTGTATGAACGTTCTGACTGTTGGAAGGTTGAGGTTGCATGGACTGATTTAATGAAGGATTTTGTTGAAGCTGTTGACCCTTTTTCGGACATTTACGTGAATCATGATAACCTAATGTATTACAAGATTTGCACATCTTTAATTTCCTCTTTTTACCATCGCGACTTATCTCTCCTGGACGGATGATCCGTTTTCTGCTTCCTTTGTTATTGCTTTCGAGGGGTGGAAGTACAGTGCTTGAGCCAGAAGGTCTAACACCAAAAGTTTCTTCCAGAATGTCATCTTTTGTTGTAGCAGAATTTTTGAATTTACCTTCAACCCTGGTTTTCCAACTTTTCATCTCGTCCAACATGAATTTCAATCCCTCAATATCATTAGAAACTTTGCCAAAACAGCCTTGGAACTCAGACAATATTTGCTTCGATGTATCCCTAATAATATGACTACTGCTGCTTTCAAATTCATTAGGAAACTTTAATGTGCAAAATTTTTCCAAGGCATTTTTCATCCAACGTCAAGACAAGAATTGTTGTGGAATTCTTTCCACACCCCAAAGGCCTAAAATATAAAAGCAATGTCTACAAAGATAACCTACTCTCGTGAAAAGCTTACAAGAACATGCAACATCATTGTTGGAGAAAGAAAATTCAACCTCAAATAGTCTATCATCGAAACTTTTATCTCGAACAACATATCTGTTTACCCCATCAACCACAGTTGGTTGGCTTGCCAAACTAATATGGAAACAACTCGCCTTTATTTGTTTTTGAACCTTATAGAACATATTACGAGTGTAAAGATAAGAAGCATGTTTTTCAATTTGCTTCTCGGTTATGAGCTGTGGAAGACATGAATCTCCATTATCAAGTTTTTTGGTTTCATGTAGTTGCTTGTCAATTGCACACTCATAACACATGTAGAATTCTGAAAGTGTGTCTCCTTTCTGGACAAAATGATTAAAGTAGAAATTACTGCTTTCTGACCTTGATGTAGTTCTAAGTAAGGCTCCCATTTGCTTGTCCCTGAAGAAAGCAGGAATCCATGATTCCCTTATAGCATAGATCTCATTCAACCATACATGCTCGCTCAAGCCAAACTCCTTCAACACCGCATCCCATCCTTCCTCAAATTCAGTTACCGTCAAATGTGATGACCATACGAATTTGTTTAGCTTTTCCATGAAACCAGATTCAGCACAAAAAACAGGGCCAATCTATAGAAAATGTAAACAAGTAGAATTTAAAATCGAAAGGTCTTAAATACTAAGCATAACAACAAGGTGATTATTTTATGCAGTTTAGTAAATTTTACCAATGAGTAATAAAATTTGGCCTGTGCCAGAAAGAATCATGAATGTAGCTCCAAAAAAAAAAATTGAACAAAATATTAAGATTCTATAGTAGAATCCCTCAAGGATATAATTTAACAAAGAAATAAACACTTGTCAAATTTTTAAATTTGCTTAACTATCCATTAAAAATTTTGATTCTATAGCAAAACTAAAAAATATGTTTTGAAAGGAGGCTGATGCTACAGTAGAAGCAATTATTATATGTGTTTTGTAATATGTGTGAACCAAAAAACCAATTGACATAAGTAATCTATGGACAGGGAAAAATAATTTACAAAATAAATTTTATTTACCTTTGCCGGGAACTTCTGCATCACATGCCACATACAATATCGATGCATAGAATGTGGGAAAGTTGCAGCAATAGATACTTTCATTGCAGGGCACTGGTCAGTGATTATACATTTCGGAGGACGTTGAAAAATTTGCAAGAACATTTGACATGCCCATGTAAAATTGGTTTCGTTTTCATGGTCAAGCAGAGCAGAAGCAAAAGTGATGCTCTTCCAATGGTTGTCAACACCAATAAATGGGACGAAAACCATGCCATACCTGTAAAAAAATCAAATAAAACTCAACATAATTAGAAACTGACCAGTTTGTTTGCCTTGGTAACAATTCGAAAGGAGCTAACACCCTGTTATAAATATAACTCTGGTAGATTGTTGTAACACATCCATGTATAATCATCCGTTGCACTAGATTATCAGACTTAACAACTTTTTTTGCAAACTTACTTGTTGGTACGGTAAGTTGCATCAAACGAAACGACATCCCCAAAAACTTCATAATATTTGCGACCTCGAACATCAGTCCAAAACAGGCGAGTAAGATGACCATTTGAATCCGTCTGGTACTCGTAAAAAAAGCCTCCATCTGATGTCTCATGTTTCGTTTTGAATTTTGCAAGTAACATATCTGCATCATGTTTGCCTATATACAGCTTGATATCTCTCATCCAATTTTGAAAATCAACAGCAGTTGGGCCAATATCAGAGTACAAACCAAAACAATTTTTATAAAGACCATGAGCTCTAAAAGCACCAATGTTTGTTCTTGCAGCATCCAGAAGGAAATGGCGCTGAAGTGCAGTCATAGATCGATTTGCACGGAGGAATTCCTTTCCTGATTCAGTTGCTAATGGATGGTTATGACCCTCGATGAAACAACTGATTATATAGCCGCCATCTGAACCCAAGTATTTTAGAATAACTTTTGCATCACATTCAGTTTTTTTTGTCACAGTCCTTCTCCTTCTAACTTGCACACCAGAAGCACTAGATGTATGCGATGAGTCTGATTTAGAATCACAAAATTTTGACATTGAAGTCTCATGATGCCCGGCCTTCGAACAAACAATATACTTTAGCACAATTTTATCGTTCTTGGTATGTTGGGTTGATTTTCGAACATTAAAGCCACCTTGCCTTCCGTATTCAGTATAGAAATCAAAGCATGCTTCAATGTCATCAAAACGCTGACCAGAATATGGTTTGAATTTGTTGTCTGTGACTTTAGGATTCCACAGCTTAGTCGTCCTACTGAATGATTCATCAAAGCCTTCTACAAACTCCTCAATTAGACTAGTATCAGCTGATTCACAAACACCTTCAACAAGAGTACTGTTTTCTGAATTGAAAATGTTCACTGAGCAACACAAGGAATAAGAAAAATAATGAACATCAGAATACATTAAGTTTACATATAAAATAACAAAACTTAAGACAAATACAAAGTTACACTTTCTTAAAGGTATAACATACAAAATTAATTTTTTTCCCTGTGCAAAAACAAATAAAAACAAATTGCTAAGAATTATTCATCCAGAATGATATACAAAACTTATAATTGTGATCCTACTATAGAAACTCTAAAAACGGCACAATATATACAAAACAGTTACAAAACTAGACATTAAGATGCTAAAATAATACACAGAAAAATGTACCCCTAACAAAAAAATTGGATGCTTGTATTTGATACGGTTAATATGGAATGTAAAGGCATCTCAAGGAATTAGCATCCTTATACAAACTACTATGACTACTCAAATTTGGTCAACTGTATGTGGTTCAATAACAGAACCAAATATAATTTTAAAACTACATAGTTTGAAATCACAAAAACTGACTATGCAACTATTTTGATGCTACTGTAGAACCAATACAAATAATAACATAATAAAGTAATTGTTGGATATAGAATCAAATTAATTGCTGTTTGTAGAATCAAAGTGTTAATCAGAAGCAATTAAAATCGTAAAGCTTACAGAATACAATGTAATACTTGTGATTCTACTACAGAATCAAAACATAAACTAGCAATTTTTTTGTACAAAACTGAAGGATGAAGGTTCAATCATGATAAGCAGTCAATATACAGTAGAAGCATATTTTTGAGATTGTGATTTGATGCTACTACAGAATCGAAGCATATATTAACAAATTATATATTCAAAACTGAAAATTAAAGAGTGAAACCTGATGAAGAGTCAATATCAACAGTAGAATCAAAATTTCGAGCTTGATTTGATGAAGAAGCCATACTTTCCGTCAGAAATCAAATAAAGCAAGAGAAGGAAATCGTACGAAGAGAGAATTCATCGAAATCGACATCGATCAAAGAGTGCGAGAGAGATGGAGTACGCAGAGATATTATCGAAGAAATTACCGGCGAAATTTTATCGGAGAGATGCTCGGAGAGATTGTAGGAGAGAAGATAATCTATAGATACAACGGCTACATACAACGGCTACTGTGTATTATTTTTTATTTTAATAATTTATTCTTGAAATGATCTGAGCCGTTGAATTAAAGTTTAGATCAAAGGCTGATATTAAAATAGGAAATTCTCCCATATTCTCCATATAAAGAGGTCCTCTCTAGAATAATGGCCTATATATGTAATATATGTTTTTTTTATTAAACCTAATCTTATATGGAATAGAGATATCTTTTTGCTAATTCCATTCATATTTAAAATTTATCCTAATGTGTCATTTAAAATTCTAGTCTTGGTCAAATTCCGTCTATGTCCTTCTTTTTTTTTTTTTACAAAACTTACTCGTACATCGATATGGATTGTACGGAAATACAATATTTAAAAGATTCTTTTCATTCAAAAATTTTGTTGTGGATCTAAAACTCGGTTACGATTTGTAATTATTGCTAGGGTGGTTGAGCTTCGCGCTTTAATGGCTGTTTCCGTGTTACGAGACTGATCGGTCCTCACAGAGTGCCTACGTATCTCGTTATTGAGAATCAAGCCAGGACGTAGTTCTAGGTGATGGTGCCCTCGAGGCTATGGCGGCGAGAGCTCACCTAGGACGCAGTGGCTTGTATGTCCTTATTCGAGGATTTAGCCAAAACGTGGTGGGTAACGTATGGAGCTGTGTCCAAAACGTAAGTGACGTATTGAGTTCTGCCCAAAAACGTAGTTCTGAGGGTGAAGGAGCAGGTCCTTATATAGGCTGAGAAGCCTTAGAATTATGGTAGGAATAGGAGACTTGGTAGACAAGTCTTTGGGGAAGGTTCTAGATCTATTCCTTGTATGAATCAGTTTCCATATTGAATTGGATGCCTTGGTGGCTAAGTCTGGTGGGATAAATATCCTTATCCAACTCTTATTGCTGAGCTGTTTATTACCCCCAATATTAATTACGAAATTAATATTATAATTGGGGTTTTGGGCCCACCTGGTGGGCCCCACGTTTGGACCATTCTTGGCCTAATTAATGCCACATTAAATGTGTCTTTAGGGCTTACTTTTTGCCCATATCATTTGCCCCCCAACTTCTAGGAAAACTGATCAGGTTTTCCTTAAAGTTTCAACGGTCCTTTCCAAGACTCGGGTCAGGGTTCATCTTTATACACTAGTGTTTCACGAGTATTGTCTTTATGTAAAGCGTGGAGCGACCGACGCGTTTACGACAATGTTAATTCGATGCTAATCGGCACTAATCAGCTTTAACGACATTTAAGCAATGTTTAAACGACGTTGAACGGCATAAAACGGCACTAAACGGTACTAACTAGCCTTAAACGACACTTAAACAACGTTTAAGTGACGCCAACCGACATTAAACGACACTGAACGGTGCTAGAAGACACTGTCGGTGCTAACGATATTACTGGTGCTATCAACACTAACGGTGCTTATCGGTACTTATTCGGTGCTTATCGACACTAACGGTGCTATTCGATACTTAATCGGTACTTATCGACACTAACGGTGCTATCGCACTAACGGTGCTAATCGGCACTTAATCGGTGCTTATCGGTACTAACGGTGCTATCGGCACTAACGGTGCTAATCGATACTTAATCGGTACTTATCGGCACTAACGGTGCTAATCGGTACTTATTCGGTGCTTATCGGCACTAACGGTGCTTATCGGTACTAACGGTGCTATCGGCACTAACGGTGCTAATCGATACTTAATCGGTACTTATCGGCACTAACGGTGCTAATCGACACTTAATCGGTACTTATCGGCACTAACGGTGCTTATCGGTACTTATTTGGTGCTTATCGGCACTAACGGTGCTAATCGGCACTTAATCGGTGCTTATCGGTACTAACGGTGCTATCGGCACTAACGGTGCTAATCGATACTTAATCGGTACTTATCGGCACTAACGGTGCTATCGGCACTAACGGTGCTAATCGACACTTAATCGGTGCTTATCAGTACTAACGGTGCTTATCGGCACTAACGGTGCTATTCGATACTTAATCGGTACTTATCGGCACTAACGGTGCTATCGGCACTAACGGTGCTAATCGGCACTTAATCGGTGCTTATCGGTACTAACGATGCTATCGGCACTAACGGTGCTAATCGATACTTAATCGGTACTTATCGGCACTAACGGTGCTATCGGCACTAACGGTGCTAATCGGCACTTAATCGGTGCTTATCGGTACTAACGGTGCTATCGGCACTAACGGTGCTAATCAATACTTAATCGGTACTTATCGGCACTAACGGTGCTATCGGAACTAACGGTGCTAATCGGCACTTAATCGGTGCTTATCGGCACTAAATTGGCGTTTAACGGCGGAGATTCGGGACAATTGTAACCTCTTCCGGGCAGCGAGTCATCGACAAGGGTCCTGGCCAGCTGTCAGGTGCTCCTGGTCGGCTGCCAGGAGATCCTGGTCGGCTGCCAAGAGATCCTGGTCGGCTGCCAGGAGATCCTGGTCGGCTAGGGGGTGTTCCTTGTCGGATGGAACCTTCCAAGGTTGTAGAAAACTCTGTGACCTTCGCGTGGGCTGTAAGATCGCCCAAATCTGATACCCGGAGCTCAAGATATGGCCCAAACACCGTGAGGTCGGCTGACAAGAGAGATCCTGGTCGGCCAGACCCTCTCTGTGGCACCTGGTCGGCTGCCAGGAGATCATAGTCGGCTAGGGACCTTCCAAGGTGTTGGGACAATCAGATCTTGGCACTGCGAATTTCGATACAATAAATTAACGAGTACGAATAGAAAAGTCACCTTGTTAACGGTTGATTCCACGCTCTTCTATTGTATTCCCAAATTCCCTTGAGCGAAGTGTGGCCTTCGTCTTCTCAAGTTATCCTCTCTTCTTGCTCCTGGGTGGCTACCAATTTTTTCCGACCAGCCCCCAGCAAGAAGAGAATAGGAATATATATAGGCTACAATAGGGATCATGGACAATTAGGTTGGGCCTTCTAATTACATCTTGAGCCTAGCCCAATGTAATTAAATATTAATTCAATCCACTAAAGAATTAATATTTGCACTACCTTTCCTAATACCGTAATTTAATTAATTAATTCGGTTCCAATATTATTTGCTTATTAAATTCCCCATGTTTAAAATATCGCATGTCCATTAATTAAATAAATTACTGATAATTCATTTAATTAATATCTTTTATCCTTGATCATCCACTCAACCTTTATTTAATTATGCCGGAATAAATCCACCTGCAGGGTTTCACATAATTAAATCTTTTTGAGCTTTCAAGGAGACATCATTAACCCGAATATTATCAGGACATGGATTCCTTCAATAAATAATATCTCACCATATATATTATTTCATCACCCAAAATATAATGAAATAAATCAAAAGAATTATTTTATATATAAATCAAAGCATGTAAATAACATATACGTGTCAATTATTATTTCCGGATTAAGAACCTAAGCATTAATAATAACATAGAATCTTAGTTCACCTTCTTAATCAGTATAAGGGAACAATTCTAAATTTGATCCTGTTCAATATACACAAAGTATACTAGTATTATTTATTAGTCAATATAAACTAATCTAAATAATACTACAGCCATTCCAGTGGATTGTCTAACTCCACCTGTGTTGTGAACCTTATTATATTATATAAACCGTATTTAATAATCTAATATTCTGTATCCCATTTGATACTAGATTATTCACAATATATAATATTTAGACAACATGTAAACATTTAAATGATTCTCAATTAAACCGGCCAGAAATAAATGTAAATACTTCAAATAAATATTTTCAGTATACACCAACAATCTCCCACTTATACTCAAAATATTCTATGAGTATATCAGTGTTTATTTAATCCACTATTACACAGAAAACTATGTGTCCATCCATCTGACTCCTATCGCTTCCACATGCCTGTCAAAAACCTTGGCTGGCAAACTCTTTGTGAAAGGATCTGCCCGGTTGTCTTCTGATGATATGTGAGCCACAACTATATCTCCTCGCTTTACGATTCCTCGTATGAGATGATACTTACGTTCAATATGTTTAGCTGCCTTGTGATCTCGCGGTTCCTTCGAATTTGCCACAGCACCAGTGTTATCACAATACACTGTGAAGCTCCTAGGCAAATTAGGTACCACATCCAAGTCCAAAAGGAAGTTCCTGAACCATACAGCCTCCTTTGCAGCCTCAGAGGCCGCCACGTACTCGGCTTCCATGGTAGAGTCTGCAATGCATTTCTGCTTTACACTCCTCCATATAACAGCTCCACCTCCCAAAGTAAAAACATATCCCGAGGTCGATTTCCTCTTATCCCTATCTGATTGGAAATCTGAATCAGTATATCCCAAAGGAAATAGATCTGAGGCCTTGTAAATTAACATATACTCCTTAGTCTTTCTCAGGTACTTGAGTATAGTTTTTACTGCACTCCAATGTTCCTGACCTGGGTTCGACTGATATCTACTAACCATGCCTACAACAAAGCAGATGTCAGGCCTCGTACATAACATAGCATACATTAAGCTTCCACATGCCGAAGCATAAGGAACTGCTTTCATGCTCTCTATATCCTTAGGTGTCGAAGGACACTGCTCCTTGGATAGAGCCACTCCATGCTTAAAAGGTAGAAAACCTTTCTTAGAGTTCTGCATGTTAAAACGAGCTAATACTTCATCAATGTAGGGCTCTTGAGATAACGCCAACATCCTTTTCTTGCGATCCCTTATTACTTTGATCCCAAGGATGTATGCCGCTTCACCTAAGTCCTTCATTTCAAATTGTTTGAACAACCATGCCTTTATTGATGACAACATCTTAACATTGTTTCCAATGAGTAAAATGTCATCTACATACAGTACTAGAAAAACCACTGCATTACCCTCACTTCTCTTATACACACATGATTCGCTTGGACTTTGATCAAATCCATATGACTGGACTGCCTGATCAAAACGAATATTCCAGTCCCTAGAAGCTTGTTTTAGTCCATAAATAGACCTCTTAAGCTTACAAACAAGATGCTCTTGGCCTTCCTTAATGAATCCTTTTGGTTGTTGCATATAGATGGTTTCCTCAAGACTTCCATTAAGGAAAGCTGTCTTGACATCCATTTGCCAAATCTCATAATCGAGATGAGCTGCTATAGATAAAAGAATCCGGATCGACTTAAGCATAACAACTGGCGAAAAAGTTTCCTCATAATCGATCCCTTCTTTCTGAGTATACCCTTTCGCAACAAGTCGTGCTTTCCAGGCTTTCACCTTTTTGTCAGATCCTCTTTTCTTCTTGTAGATCCACATACATCCAATTGGTTTTACACCTTTGGGTGGTTCCACAAGCTCCCAAACTTGATTAGAATACATAGATTCCATCTCAGATTCCATTGCCTTTTGCCAAAGATCTGCATCTTTATCTAGAATTGCTTGTTCGTATGTCCTGGGATCCTCATCATGTTCACCAGAGACCAAGTCCGAGGACTCTCCCAAAAACATGAATCTATCAGGTTGTTGAACAACCCTCCCACTACGACGAAGCACCGGTGTGGTATTAGTGACAGGTTGTGCATTTTCTTGTGGTTGATCTACTTGTACTATTGGCACTTGGGGATTATCTGTCCCTCCCACTAGTTCCTCTAAAACGATACTACTCATGGGTTTGTGTTTCATTATATAGTCTTCTTCTAAGAATCTAGCATTGGTGCTAACAATGATATCTCGATCCCTAGGACTACAAAATGAATAACCTTTCGTTCCCATGGGATAGCCTACAAACAGCCTTACTTCTGTACGAGATTCTAACTTGGTCGCGTTCTTGTTCAGCACATGTGCTGGACAACCCCAAATCCGAATATGTCTTAGACTTGGTTTGCTACCAGTCCACAATTCTATTGGAGTCTTGGGAACCGACTTAGAAGGTACCAAGTTCAGAAGGTAAGCCGCTGTTTCTATAGCATATCCCCAAAACGACTTGGGTAAATCTGAATAACTCATCATCGATCTAACACTCTCTAAAAGAGTCCGATTCCTTCTCTCTGCTACACCATTCTGCTGAGGTGTGCCAGGTGCAGACAACTGGGATGCAATCCCATTTTCTGATAAATATTCCCTAAATTCTCCAAGCAAGTATTCGCCACCACGATCTGATCGTAGTGACTTGATACATTTTCCAAGATGTCGCTTCTCCGCACTTGCTTTGTACTCTTTGAATTTTTCAAAGCACTCAGACTTACGGCGCAACAAATAAATGTACCCATATCTAGAATAATCGTCAATGAAAGTGACAAAATACTCATAACCTCCTCTTGCTTGGATACTCATAGGTCCACATAAATCAGTATGAACCAATTCTAACACTTCTTTAGCTCTATTCCCTTTTGCTTTAAAAGGCCTATTAGTCATCTTACCTTCCAAGCAGGATTCACAAACTGGAAATGGCTCCACGGCCAACGAGCCTAATGGCCCATCTACTACCAGTCTTTGAATCCTCCTCAAGTTAATATGACCTAATCTTAAGTGCCAAAGATATGTTTGGTTCAATTCAGAAGGTTTCTTTCTTTTATTTGAGCTAGAAAGAATGTTATTAGTTTCTTTATGTTGCAGCATTGGTTGGATAGGATTAATAATATATAAATTGTCTTGCAATGTACCAGAACATATAACTCGTTTATTCATCATAATAGAAACATTACGATCCAAACAAACATTATAACCATCCATGGCAAGTTTAGAAACCGAAATTATATTACTTCTAAACGAAGGTACATAAAGACAATTGTTCAAAACCAAAATCCTATCATCACCAAAAGATAATGTAATTATTCCAACTGCAACTACTGCTACTTTCGTAGCATCTCCCATGAACACATATATCTCGCCATCTCTAAGCATTCTGGATTGCTGGAACCCCTGCATAGAGTTACAAACATGGTCAGTGGCTCCTGTATCTACACACCAAGTGCTCGTAGATATAGCCGCTATATATGTTTCTGTAACTAGAGAAAGAGACATACCGGTATTGTTTGTCTTCTTAGGAAGAGGACAATTCTGTTTCCAGTGACCTGACTGCTTGCACCTGAAGCACTTGCCCTTAGGCTTTTTCACACCACCTTGAACTCCCACTGCATTAGCAATCTTTCCAGCTTTCTGTGTCTGAGTCTTTTTCTTCTTCTTACCTTTCGGTTTAGATGAAGAAGCTTTCTCGGCCACATTCACTTGAACATTCTGCTTAAAGAGTCCTTCAGCTGCTTGAAGTTCTGTCAGAAGTTCCGCGAGACTATACATCCTTTTGTTCATGGTGTAATTCAAGCGGAACTACTCAAAACTTTTGGGCAAGCTCATAAGGATGATATCGATCTGGGTTTCCCCATCAATATCAGCACCAAGGATCTCCATCTCATTCAGATGAGACATCATTCTGAGAACATGATCCCTTACAGGTGTTCCTTCAACCATCTGAGTGTTCATTAAAGCCTTCATTGCTACTTGCCTAGCAGCCCTATTCTGTTCTCCAAAAAGTTCCTTGAGATTAAAGAGCATATCTGAAGCAGTGGGCATAGCCTGATGCTGATGCTGCAAAACACCCGACATTGCTGCCAGAATGTAACATCGCGACATCTCATCAGCCTTAATCCACCGCTTATAATACTCCTTCTCACTTTCAGGAGCATCTTCAGCAGGCTGGTCTGGCTTGGGTTCATAAGTACAAAATTTGTACTCCTCAGCAGTCAACACTATGTCCAAATTACGTTTCCATTCAATATAGTTCGGTCCAGTAAGTTTGTTATCCTTAAGTATGGTGAATAGTGGATTAAAGCCCATAGTGATCTAATCCTGAGAATCATACATGTAACACATAATCAGATAGTTGCATAAATCTTAAATCCTATTGGTTTCCTCTAACAATTAATTAAAATTAATGCACTAATATTTAAACACCATAAGTATCTGGTACGCCACGATGGATGACATATATACCACTTAAATTCGTTTAAATATTACTTCGGTCCTATTACTAAATAATACGCCACGTTAGCGTGGACTATATATTATTTTTCATAGCTAAGTGTATACCATTATTAAATCTTAAATTAATAAAAAGACTGGATACCACCATTAAATATTTCAAATCAATAATCGATAATAGGATAATTCCCAGATCGGGGGGAGCATTGTCAAGAGGCATCACTTAAGACCCCTTTCTAGACAGAATCATCCTTTCTCTCAATATTGAAAATCTATATTCAATCAGTGGTACCCTTCTAATTAATCGAATTCTATGAAACTTGGTACGCCACGATGGGTGGCATGTATACCTTTCAATATTCGTAATTAATTTAGGAAGTTTGTTCTAGTAATATCCATAACACTACCTGACACCATAAATCATACGCCACGATGGGTGGCATGTATATAATTTATATTCGTCTCGGTGTTAAATTACATACAAACAATAATGGAGACCATGGGATTTAATTCCTAATTAATTCCCTCACCCACTTAGAATTTTTATTTAAAATTGAGGAATTTTATCTAGATGCATCGCCCTATGTTATTTTTTCGAGGTCCACATGTTATAAAAATAACAAAACAAAGAACACATAACATAGCAGCATGCATCATAAAATTAAAGCAATAAATAAAATTAATGTCCATGTCGTCCTAATTATGTTAAACATGCAATTAAAAATTACACACATAATTAACAACACACATAATAATTATTTAAAGCAATAATTAAAAATTAAATAGCGGAATTAAAATTAAAAAACAAAACATAATTTAAATCCACTATTATGGCCACCAAATTAATTTCTTGCAGCCGCTGAAAAAAAAAACTGTTAGGAGTCAAAAAATCTGCTACGGCCAAAACTAAATGGGACACGCATCTGGCTGATGCGTGTCACATGTTTTTCCTGGACCACCGGGATACGCATCTCAGTGATGCGCATCATGATCAGCATGGGATACGCATCACCAGGATGCGCATCTCCCTTCCCTCTTTTTTTTTTCTTTTTCCGCGCGCCGCCTTTGTCACTTGTTCTGTTCGTCCAGTACCTGTTCTTCAATACTTTCTGTTCGAATTAATATACCAGCAGCCTTCAACAGCTACGCAGCGGATAAATTTTTTTTTTCTCCGTTTCGATTTCCGATCGCACGTAATTGTTACAAAATATCCGGATCTTAATAAAATCCAACAAACAATTACATACAAAACAGATCTAATACAAAACTAATTTTGTAAATCTATTCTAACACGATCAACCCTCGTGTTTTACAACCACGATAAACCACGTGGAAACCAAATAAAATAACCACGATTAAACCACGTGGGATCCAAACACATAATTAAAATTACATGGCCATAATAGTGGATACTAAACAACCTGCAAAAGATTATTATCCAAGCACACCACTATACACATGCATATATAATTACGACATGGACATCGTATCAAAATTCGCAGAACCAATGAACCAGGCTCTTGATACCAATTGTTGGGACAATCAGATCTTGGCACTGCGAATTTCGATACAATAAATTAACGAGTACGAATAGAAAAGTCACCTTGTTAACGGTTGATTCCACGCTCTTCTATTGTATTCCCAAATTCCCTTGAGCGAAGTGTGGCCTTCGTCTTCTCAAGTTATCCTCTCTTCTTGCTCCTGGGTGGCTACCAATTTTTTCCGACCAGCCCCCAGTATAAAGAGAATAGGAATATATATAGGCTACAATAGGGATCATGGACAATTAGGTTGGGCCTTCTAATTACATCTTGAGCCTAGCCCAATGTAATTAAATATTAATTCAATCCACTAAAGAATTAATATTTGCACTACCTTTCCTAATACCGTAATTTAATTAATTAATTCGGTTCCAATATTATTTGCTTATTAAATTCCCCATGTTTAAAATATCGCATGCCCATTAATTAAATAAATTACTGATAATTCATTTAATTAATATCTTTTATCCTTGATCATCCACTCAACCTTTATTTAATTATGCCGGAATAAATCCACCTGCAGGGTTTCACATAATTAAATCTTTTTGAGCTTTCAAGGGGACATCATTAACCCGAATATTATCAGGACATGGATTCCTTCAATAAATAATATCTCACCATATATATTATTTCATCACCCAAAATATAATGAAATAAATCAAAAGAATTATTTCATATATAAATCAAAGCATGTAAATAACATATACGTGTCAATTATTATTTCCGGATTAAGAACCTAAGCATTAATAATAACATAGAATCTTAGTTCACCTTCTTAATCAGTATAAGGGAACAATTCTAAATTTGATCCTGTTCAATATACACAAAGTATACTAGTATTATTTATTAGTCAATATAAACTAATCTAAATAATACTACAGCCATTCCAGTGGATTGTCTAACTCCACCTGTGCTGTGAACCTTATTATATTATATAAACCGTATTTAATAATCTAATATTCTGTATCCTATTTGATACTAGATTATTCACAATATATAATATTTAGACAACATGTAAACATTTAAATGATTCTCAATTAAACCGGCCAGAAATAAATGTAAATACTTCAAATAAATATTTTCAGTATACACCAACACAAGGTTGTAGAAAACTCCAAGACCTTCGCGTGGACTGTAAGATCGCCCAAATCTGATACCCGGAGCTCAAGATATGGCCCAAACACCGTGAGGTCGGCTGACAAGAGAGATCCTGGTCGGCCAGACCCTCTCTGTGGCACCTGGTCGGCTGCCAGGAGATCCTAGTCGGCTAGGGACCTTCCAAGGTTGTAGAAAACTCCAAGACCTTCGCGTGGACTATAAGATCGCCCAAATCTGATACCCGGAGCTCAAGATATGGCCCAAACACCGTGAGGTCGGCTGACAAGAGAGATCCTGGTCGGCCAGACCCTCTCTGTGGCACCTGGTCGGCTGCCAGGAGATCCTGGTCGGCTGGGGACCTTCCAAGGTTGTAGAAAACTCCAAGACCTTCGCGTGGACTGTAAGATCGTCCAAATCTGATACCCGGAGCTCAAGATATGGCCCAAACAGTGTGAGGTGGGCTGCTTCGTGGTTGGCGAAGAAACCCGGACCTGAAAACCTATTCATGAAAATTAAGGATCAAGAACCTCGATCTCGATCCTAGGGATCCAGAAGCTCGATCTTGATCTCTAATTTAGTATCTTGGTCACCCATGACTTTCAAGGATCCAGAACCTCGATCTCGATCCTAGGGATCCAGAAGCTCGATCTTGATCTCAGGTCGTCAGTTTGGTCATTCGTGACTTCTATCGGTGTTATCGGCACTAACGGCACTAAACGGTGCTAAACGGCACTAAACGACACTAAACGGAGGAGATTCGGGACAATTTTAACCTCTTCCGGGCAGCGAGTCAGCCGTCAAGGGTCCCGGCCAGCTGCCAGGTGCTCCTGGTCGGCTGCCAGGAGATCCTGGTTGGCTGCCAGGAGATCCTGGTCGGCTGACCCTCCTTGATGCACCTGGTCGGCTGCCAGGAGATCCTGGTTGCCTGCCGGGTGCTTCTCGATCGTCTGACACGTACTTCTCGATCGTCTGACATGTGCTTCTTGATCGTCTGACATGTGCTTCTCGATCGTCTGACATGTGCTTCTCGATCGTCTGACATGTGCTTCTCGATCGTCTGACACGTGCTTCTCGATCGTCTGACATGTGCTTCTCGATCGTCTGACATGTGCTTCTCGATCGTCTGACACGTGCTTCTCGATCGTCTGACATGTGCTTCTCGATCGTCTGACATGTTGACGGGAAATCCAGGTTGACATTAGTGATGTCACACGATGCTTAAACGACATTTCAATGTTGGTGTAAACGACGTTAAATGGCATAAAACGGCACTAAACGGTGCTAATTCGAAAGTCGATGTTTGTCAC
Organism: Saposhnikovia divaricata; assembly: GCA_036435485.1. Taxonomy (NCBI): domain Eukaryota; kingdom Viridiplantae; phylum Streptophyta; class Magnoliopsida; order Apiales; family Apiaceae; genus Saposhnikovia; species Saposhnikovia divaricata. The sequence continues at coordinate 14,969,625 of CM071600.1, forward strand.
GGAAAGTGAGAAACTTTCAGCAAAACCATCAAACGATTCAATCAGACGATAGGGGGTGCCAAAATGAGTATCGGGAAGTCAGATTGAGCATCTTCGTGGATCCCGGTCAGCTGCCAGATGCTCCTGGTCGGCTGCCAGGAGATCCTGGTCGGCTGACCCTCCTCTGTGGCACCTGGTCGGCTGCCAGGAGATCCTGGTTGCCTGCCGGGTGCTTCTGGTTGCATGCCGGGTGCTTCTTGATCGCCCGACAGGTGCCTCAAGTTGTTTGGAAGTGTTTGGAACTATTTTGGTCACCTATGACTTTCAAGGATTCAAAACCTCGATCTCGATACTAGGGATCCAGAACCTCGATCTCGATCTCGATCTCTAATTTAGTATGTTGGTCACCCGTGACTTTCAAGGATTCAGAACCTCGATCTCGATCTTAGGGATCCAGAACCTCGATCTCGATCTTGTTTTCTAATTTAGTATATTGGTCACCCGTGACTTTCAAGGATTCAGAACCTCGATCTCGATCTTAGGGATCCAGAACCTCGATCTCGATCTCGATCTTGATTTCTAATTTAGTATATTGGTCACCCGTGACTTTCAAGGATTCAGAACCTCGATCTCGATCTTAGGGATCCAGAACCTCGATCTCGATCTCGATCTTGATCTTACAGAACCATCAAACGACTCGAACAACTGACGGGAGATCCATGAGGTCGGCTGCCAGGAGATCCAGGTCGGCCAGACCCTCTCCATGGCACCTGGTCGGCTGCCAGGAGAGCCAGGTCGGCCAGACCCTCTCCATGGCACCTGGTCGGCTGCCAGGAGAGCCAGGTCGGCCAGACCCTCTCCATGGCACCTGGTCGGCTGCCAGGAGAGCCAGGTTGCCTGCCGAATGCTTCTTGATCGCCCGACAGGTGCTCCATTGTTGCTATGTTGTGCCTCTCGGGGCTTTTCGCAATGCCTGGAGTCTCGTTCTAGAATCACGTCCTTGATCATGAGTCTCGTTCTAGAATCACGTCCTTGATCACGGATGTTGTACCTCCTTTCAAGGCATAATTAATCTCTCTTTCTTGTTCTAAGATGTGGAGCTTGTGATGAAGCTTTTTAGTTCTTGCCCCCCTTGTTTAATATGGTGGAGGTCTTGCTTCTCGTTTGATCGTTCAATAAGTTTCTTTTCCACTGAGCACTTGACTTCAAGTCTGGTTTGCATCGTTATCTGGTTGTCAACCCTTTATCTTGATTCTAGGTTTCCAACCTTCCTTTGGTTTGAATTCGATTGACGGCTCTTGATTCAAGTCCTTAAACTCAAACGACGAACTCGATTGGAGGCAGACAACCTTTTTGGCCATCTCGATTGGAGACAGACAACCTTTTTGGCCATCAAGGCTAAACATTTGTATCGGAATTTGAGATTCCAGATTAAGTAAGGAATGACAAAGGACCTCTTATCTCAACATTCTCATTAACAGTTTCTGTGCCTTCAAGGCATTATCAGGGAGCCAACCAGTCTCAGGGTGAGCTTTTATGAGGGTCTATCCTTCAGTTTACATCAATTGGTGCTATCAATTTAAAATAATAGACGGGGCCTTCAAGACCTGAAAGTAAACTCTTCGGCGTAGTTCTCTATCTCAGAAGAAGTAAACTTAGATTGGGCATCAGCCTTAACATTCTGTTCTCTCGAAATGTGCTTCTCATACCATTCACTCAAACTCAGTCATCATGGCCTTCACGACTTTCAAGTACTTTGCCGTAGTTTGAGATTCTTGACTCTCACTATTCTAGCCAAGCCTAAACCGGCTATCAAGGATTCATACTCAGCTTCGTTGTTAGTTGTCGGAAAGTCCAATTTTAAATCATACTCGACTGTAAACCAATCGGGGCTTTGTAAGACTAAACCTGCATCACTAGATTTTGTTTTTGATGCTCCATCAAAATAGAGCACCCGATGTTCATTCTGATCAGGTACAGGCTCTTCATCTTTTTCTTCATTTCCAGGGGTGGTTACTATATCCTGCCCCCCGACATCTTGGTTGCCAATGGTACATTCAACCACGAAGTCAGCCAATGCCTGGGCCTTAATGGCTATTCGAGGCTCATACGTGATGTCAAATTCTCCAAGTTCAATCGACCACTTGATTAGCCTTCCACTAGCCTTCGGGCTATGCAATATGTTTCTCAACTGTTGGTCCGTCAGGACTTCAATCTTATGTGCCTGGAAGTACGGGCGTAACTTCCTCGAGGCTGTTATCAATGCCAAGGTGAACTTCTCAATGGGAGAGTAATTCAACTCGGCTCAGTGGAGCACCTTGCTTACGTAGTAGATAGGCCTCTGAACCTTATTCTCTTTCTTAACGAGGACGGCACTCAATGCTTGTTCAGACATTGCTAGATACAGATAAAGAGTCTCTCCGGGACTAGGTTTGGCCAGCAACGGGGCTTCGACCATGTACTTCTTCAACTGTTCAAAGGCCTCTTGGCTTTTATTAGTCCACTCAAAATCTTTCACCTTCTTCAATGCTTGAAAGAAAGGCAGGCATTTGTCACCAGACTTGGAGATGAATCTTCCTAAAGCCGCTACCCGGCCTGTCAACTTCTGCACATCTCTTATAGAGCGTGGTGGCTCCATGTCTAAGATCGCCTTGATCTTATCAGGGTTGGCCTCTATGCCTCTCTTTGAAACCATCAGACCCAAAAATTTGCCTGATCCAACGCCAAAAGCGCACTTGGCTGGATTCAACATCATCTTGTGGTGCCTCAGCACTTCAAATGCCTCTCTGAGGTGCTTAATGTGATATGCCTTGAGTAGGCTCTTGACTAACACGTCATCAACATAGACCTCCATGGTTTTTCCAATCAGATGGGCGAATATCTTATTCACCAGTCGTTGGTAAGTAGCTCCTGCATTCTTTAGACCAAAAGCCATAACAATATAGCAGAAAACACCAAAGTCAGTTATGAAAGATACCTTAGGGATGTCATCCTTGTGCATCTTAATCTGATTGTAGCCGCTGAAACCATCCATGAAGATCAGCATCTCATGTCCTGCTGTGGCATCTATTAACATGTCTATCCTTGGTAAAGGGAAGCAATCCTTAGGGCATGCGTCATTCAAGTCGGTGAAGTCTATACACATCCTCCACTTACCGTTGGCTTTCTTGACCATCACAGGGTTAGCTAACCATTCTGGAAACTGAATCTCTTCAATAAACCCAGCTTCTAAAAGCTTTTCAACTTCTTGTTTAATGGGCCTCCTGCCTTTCAGGAGCAAAATTTCTCTTTTCTGTTCTATTATCTTCCGCCCCGGATCAACATTCAACTTGTGAGTTATGAGTTGGGGATCAATCCCTGGCATATCAGCTACAGTCCAAGCAAACACATCGCTATTTTCTTGCAAGAATGCTATCAACTTGCCCTTCAGGGGTTCTTTCAAAGATGCTCCCATATAAGTAACTTCTCAGTTCGCTTGGCCGTCATGGCTTCAATGTCTGTCTTGGTCTTGGGTGTCGAACGTCGATGTTCAAAGGTTGAACTCCAAAGTTTGAAATCAAGGGTTTTCAATCTCAATGATGTTTTAAATCACCGAAATATCTATCAGAGCTGCTGGTCCAAGGCCAAGGGGTTTCTGGTTAGCCCCACGAGGTCTTGAACCTTCTCTAGGAGGTTTTCAAAATTACATATTGGTTTTTAAGTCAACATGAAGTTTCAACCTTTGGATCTTAATTGGAGGTTCATGACCACCCTCAAGTTTGGCCTTCATAACTTACCTTGGCCTTCATGGCTAACAGCTTCTGTTCTTCAACCTAGAATTCGGGGTTAATTCCTCGATATAGATTTCGATAAATACAATCCCGTTGGCTTCTTGCCTTTTAAACTTCTGAGACGAGAGCTTGCTTGAACTTCTTAATCCTTGCTTAAGGTTATCTATTGGTCTTCATCCTTGGATCCTTAATCCAGGTCCTTAATAAGTACTGAAGAGTAGCTAGTCCTTAACATCCTCGGCCTTTCATGGCTTTGACCCTTCGGGATCTTCACCTATGCATTTGTTTGTTTTCCATTCGTTATTCTTTTATTTTCGGTACTCGTTCATCCTTGACTTGCACTCATCGGGTGATAGAGTACTATTGTCCTACTCGGAGCAACATGCTCTGCAATGGTTTCCATGAACCTTATTTCTGCTTCTACTAGATGAAGCTAAGTCCTACTAGGATAACTTGAACCCATCGGGGCATTGCAAGACTAGGCCTGCATCACTTGATTTTGTTTTTGATGCTCCATCAAAATAGAGCGTCCACCATTCCTTCTGGTATCCTCATTCTTATTCTGAAGTTCACTTCCTGCTTGGGGTACTACCTCCTGTCCCCCGACTTCTTGGTTGCCAATGTTACATTCAACCACGAAGTCAGTTAACGCCTTAGCCTCAATGGCTGTCCAAGGCTTCTGTGTGATGTCCTCTGCTGGCCATTCTTGGTGTTCCTTACCTCTGCGCACATCCACGTCTTCAATTGGAGATACTTGCCCCCCGACTCCATTAGGCCTTAACGAGGCTACATAACAGCTTCGTGCCATCTTTTGATCACCTTTATGTTCTCCAATTCCGTTCCGGGTTGGAAACTTAATCTTCATGTGATAAGTAGACGCAACATCCTTGAACGCATGAAGTCCAGTCCTTCCCAGGATTGCGTTATAAGTCGAGGATGCTTTGATCACCAGAAAATTCAGCATCTGAGTAGCCTCTTTAGGTTCTTGCCCAATTGTCATGGGTAACTGAATAGTCCCTTCAACTTTGGACCCAATTCCATTAAATCCGTAAATTGGCATGTTATTGGGGGTCAACTGAGAACCAGTGTATCCCATCTTCACAAACGCATCATGAAACAGAATGTCAACGGAAGCTCCATTGTCTATCAAGACTCGCTTCACCTCCGAGTTTCCAATCACAGGAGTTATGACCAACGGGTCGTCGTGGGGGAACTTCACCCCTTCAAGATCAGAATCGTTAAAATCAATTGCGATTTCAGTCCTAGCCTGCTTCGGGGCCTCTCCCACGATGTGTATCGCTTCTCTGGCATAAGCCTTCCGAGAATTCCTTGTTGTGCCGGCCGCAGTCGGGCCTCCTGAGATCATGTTGATTACCTGGTCAGCATCTCTGGCCAGTAAAATCTCTAATTTGATTAACGTCATCTTTGAGTTGCTTGCAATCATCAGTGTCATGCCCCACATCTCTGTGGAATCTGCAATACTGATTCTTGTTTCTCTTCGAGGGATCACCCCTGAGTGGCTTCGACCATCGGAAATCCTTATCCTTTTCAATGTCAAACAAGATTCGACTTCTAGAAGTATTCAACCTTGCATACTCAGTGAACCTCCGTCCTTGGTTCTTCTTAGGGGCATAGTCGGAGTCCTCGCTAGTTCGGGGATACTTGTCCCTAGCATCATTCTCGTGGTCATCATACTCATGGTCTTGCTTTCGCTTCTTTGTATCATTGTTACCCTTGCCATTGTTTATCACGACATCCTTTTTGGTACTATCCTCGGCCTTGATATACTTATCAGCCCTCCGTTGGAGTTCAGCCATATTCTCAGGTGGATGCTTTGCCAACGACCTTTTAAAGTACAGGTCAGTAGTGCCATGTTCCAGGGCTACCATGGCCACCTTGTTCTCTAAGTCGGTGATGTTCAACGTCTCCTTGGTGAACCTCTTGAGATAATCTCTCAGATTCTCATTCTTCCCCTGTACCACATACATGAGAGATGCAGAACTTTTCTCATGAACTCTTCCGCTGATGAATTGACTCACAAAGGCAGCGCTTAACTCCTTGAAAGAGCCAATCGAGTTTGCAGGTAAGCGGCTGTACCATCTTTGAGCCATACCCGACAGGGTTTGAGGGAACGCCCTACACTTCAAGGCGTCACTTGCAGGTTGCAACAGCAGTGCGTTTGAAAACGTCCTAACGTGATTTGCGGGATCACCCGTTCCGTCATAAGCCTTAATCGTCGGCATCTTGAACTTCCTTGAGATGCGAGCATTCATTACCTCTTCAGTGAACGGAGGTGTAGGATCATCAGGATCCCCAAGGGGCATCAGATCCCTAGGGTTACTTTTGGGGTTCTCCACCCTTGTCGATTTTTCAGTTGGGGCTTCGGCCCTTCTTCGTCTCCTAGACGACCTCTCCAGATCTATGACGGGAACCCTTCCTGAGATTGGAGGAGGTCGATGCAGACTTTGATTCTACCTTGCTTGCTCTCTGGCGGCGTCATCTTTTAGCCTGTGGATCTCAGCCTTATGAGCCTTGATAATTTCCTCAGTCGTTTGTGGAGGTCCATCATGGATTCTTCGGGACCTCCTTCGAGGTTCTCTACTAGCACGTCGCCTCCTTGGGGCTTCATCACGATCATCGTTGTCATCCTCAGACGTTGAATCATCAGTATAGGGACCAGAGTAATTATCGTACTCTCGATCTCGAATCTGTAAGGCATGACCGCTCGGTCCAGGTTCCCTGTGTTGAGGGGGATAGTTAGGCAGCCCATACATCGGGTTGGTATTCAAAGGGAGATCCGTGGTGTGGATCTGTACCCCCGGAGGCAGCGTACGACCAGCGCTATCAAGAGGAGAAACCACCATCTGAAGAGGGTTAGTTTCTTGTTCTGGATGGACAACCATAGGCAGCGTACTCCCAGCAGGGGGATTCGTCCCTGGAGGCTGAGAAACTTAAGTTTGGGGGATCGTCCCTTGTTCAAACGTGGTTGTCCCAGAGGTAAGAGGCGGAGCGGAGCTGATTGATAAAGCTTCGGTAGAGCCTGGTGCAGTTCTTCATGTGCTAACCATGGTTGATGTTGTCTTCCCACAGACGGCGCCAAATGTTGTGGATCTAAAACTCGGTTACGATTTGTAATTATTGCTAGGGTGGTTGAGCTTCGCGCTTTAATGGCTGTTTCCGTGTTACGAGACTGATCGGTCCTCACAGAGTGCCTACGTATCTCGTTATTGAGAATCAAGCCAGGACGTAGTTCTAGGTGATGGTGCCCTCGAGGCTATGGCGGCGAGAGCTCACCTAGGACGCAGTGGCTTGTATGTCCTTATTCGAGGATTTAGCCAAAACGTGGTGGGTAACGTATGGAGCTGTGTCCAAAACGTAAGTGACGTATTGAGCTCTGCCCAAAAACGTAGTTCTGAGGGTGAAGGAGCAGGTCCTTATATAGGCTGAGAAGCCTTAGAATTATGGTAGGAATAGGAGACTTGGTAGACAAGTCTTTGGGGAAGGTTCTAGATCTATTCCTTGTAGGAATCAGTTTCCATATTGAATTGGATGCCTTGGTGGCTAAGTCTGGTGGGATAAATATCCTTATCCAACTCTTATTGCTGAGCTGTTTATTACCCCCAATATTAATTACGAAATTAATATTATAATTGGGGTTTTGGGCCCACCTGGTGGGCCCCACGATTGGACCATTCTTGGCCTAATTAATGCCACATTAAATGTGTCTTTAGGGCTTACTTTTTGCCCATATCAAATTTATTATCTAATCGAAAGACATGTAAAATGTACCGAAAGTTTGAACAATAAAATCTTAATCTATACTATTATATTAAATCCGAAACATTGAAAGTTTTGGTTTTCGGTTTGGTTATCCTATTTATTTTGGTTTTTGGTTTGGTTATCCTAATTATTAAAATAAATAATTAAATTACAAAAACAACTCAAAAAGCTAATTACTAATGTTAACGTAATTATATTCTGATTAAAATTCCTTCATCCACTTCAACTTGGACTCTTTTTTCTGCTCCAACAACTCAATTATTCATTTTTTCTAAAGATTTTACTTCTAATTAAAACACTTTACCATTTAATTTAAAACTAATATTACAATAATTAATATATATCCAAAATATCACACCATATCTTTCCGTAATTATTTTTAGTAGTAATTTTTGTAATTCAAACATGGAGTACTTTTTAATTTAAATTAATCTTGCGATCACTAATATACACCCAAAAATATCTCACCATATATACAAATCATTATTTTTATTAATAAATAAGAATCGTTAGATCTAATAATAAGATATATTATATGATTAAATTAATTTACTAAAAATTCAAAGTTCGAACCCGTTAACGATATTTTTAATTTAGAATTTTACAAAATAAAATTTAAACCATACATTTCATTATATAAATTTATATTAAATTAAAATTAAAAAATTATTAAAAATAAGGATTATATAAAAACATAATTATAATGTTAAATAAATTTTATAACCTATCAAAAGAAACACGTGCTTCGCACGGGTTATAAACTAGTATCTAATAAAATCTTAATATCTGAAAAGAGAACACTCGATTCGTCCGATTAGTCTGCAAATTCCTGAAATCACAAAAATAAAAATACTAAGTCACAACAATTTTAATTAACAATTCTGACTCATCAATATAATAAAGTTATATAATAGACTTTCATATATATATATATATATATATATATATATATATATATATATAGCGTTCAAATAGAAACCAACCTTAGAATAGAAACTAGAAACCTACACTAAATAAATTATATTTCATTTATTTTAATGGCCCCGCTAGGGGCACCTTCACAAAAAACGTTTAAAATTCTTGGCTCTATTCAACAAAAATATAAAAAAATAAAAAGAATTTTAAAAAAAAGTTACTGTTCACGTGCCACGTCATCACGTGAACAGTAACTTTTTTTAATTTTTTTAATTTTTTTATGTTTTTGTTGAATAGAGACAATAATTTTAAACGTTTTTTGTATTGGAGTACCCCTAATTTAGTCATTAGATTAGCTTGAAATATTTAATTTAGGTTTAGTTTCTAGTTTCTATTCTTAGTTAGTTTCTATTAGAACAAGACCCTATATATATATATATATATATATATATATATATATATATATATATATATATATATATATATATATATATATATATATATATATATATATATATATATATATATATAGGCTAGCGTTCAAATAGAAACCAACCTTAGAATAGAAACTAATGGCCCCGCTAGGGGTACCTTCACAAAAAAACGTTTAAAATTCTTGGCTCTATTCAACAAAAATATAAAAAAAATTTAAAAAAAGTTACTGTTCACGCGCCACGTCATCACGTGAACAGTAACTTTCTTTTTAATTTTTTTTTTAATTTTTTTTATTTTTGTTGAATTGAGACAATAATTTTAAACGTTTTTTGTATTGGAGTACCCCTAATTTGGTCATTAGATTAGCTTTAAATATTTAATTTAGGTTTAGTTTCTAGTTTCTATTCTAAGTTAGTTTCTATTGGTCTTGTTCTAATAGAAACTAACTTAGAATAGAAACTAGAAACTAAACCTAAATTAAATATTTCAAGCTAATCTAATGACCAAATTAAGGGTACTCCAATACAAAAACGTTTAAAATTATTGTCTCTATTCAACAAAAATATAAAAAAATAAAAAAATTTTTAAAAAAAAGTTACTGTTCACATGATGACGTGGCACGTGAACTGTAATTTTTTTTAAATTTTTTTTAATTTTATTATTTTTGTTGAATAGAGCAAAGAATTTTAAACGTTTTTTGTGAAGGTGCCCCTAGCGGGGCCATTAAAATAAATGAAATATAATTTATTTAGTGTAGGTTTCTAGTTTCTATTCTAAGGTTGGTTTCTATTTGAACGCTAGCCTATATATATATATATATATATATAGTCCTACTCAGCTACAAACCAAAATTAAATACAAACATGCAGCCTAGTCAAACAGAAATCACTAAATTACACAACCGAAATCATTCATTTTATTTTTGACAAAAAATATTAAAAATACAAACCCCCCACCCCACCGCACCCCACCACACCTGAAATCAGTAAAATACACCCCCAAAATCACTAAAATACAAACACCCTCAACCCTACCCCACCCCACCCTACTACTACAAAAAGTAGAATAGACATCGCCCTTTTTACATCGGTTCACGATGTCCCTGATGTAAAAATATCAATGACATCGGTCGTAAAAAAACTGATGTCTTTAATATATTATGAAATCACATTATCAGCCAACCGATGTCATTAACACCAAACAAACTGATGTAATTTAAGCACAATGGTGCCACATTGTTGATACTTTTAACTTCGGTGATTAACTGATGTTAATATGAATGAAAGACATCGGTTATAATACAGAAAACGATGTCAATAACACTCTTTGACATCGGTTATTTTCTAGTAGCCGATGTTACTAACATCATTTGGTTCCTGTAAACGATGTGATATATACTCTTTGACATCGGTTTAAAACCGATTTGAAAGGGGCTGGACCTTTCTTTACACCCAGAACGACATCGGTTGCAAAATGGCCAGACATCGGTTCTATTGACCTGTTTCTAGTAGTGTTACCGACCACATTGTGCGGTCGGAAATGTCCGCATTTCTTGTAGTGAATAATAACAAGGGAATAGTGGACCATGTTTGATTATACAAGCTACAAAAAAACTAGTAAATTTCCCGTAGAAACCTAGTAAGATTCACTAAGAATTTGCAAGTAAAATTTAGTTCATAATGCATATGTATACAATTCACCGAGAAACCTTGTAAGTTTTGTTCAGAAGCGATATGATTCTTAGACATTCCAGAAAGAGCATCAGGTGTCGAAAACTAGTTGCTTTACTAATAGGATATAAAGATTTTGTAACAGGAAAGTGGGATCATTAGCCGATATAATGCATAAATCAATGTGCAACAGCTAGATAATCTATGTATTAATGATAACATCCCACTAGTACAGACTGGACCTATAGCGTCGGTCAAATTGACCTATAGCGTCGGTCAAATGGCGTAGTATATGCAGGCGTCGCAAACATCTCTATAGCGTCGGTTATAAACCCATCGCAAAAGGTATAAAAACCGACGCTATTTGTACAGTTAATAGCGTCGGTTCTTCAAACAGCCGACGCTTTTGGTTGACTCTATAGCGTCGCCAGCAGTAACAACCGACGCTCCAAGTTGTCGTCTATAGCGTCGCCTGCCATTTTAACCGACGCCTAAAGTCTATGAAAAAATAATTTTTTTTATATAATATGATCTATAGCGTCGCCAGCAGTAACAACCGACGCTCCAAGTTGTCGTCTATAGCGTCGCCTGCCATTTTAACCGACGCCTAAAGTCTATGAAAAAATAATTTTTTTTATATAATATTCGTTTTTACTTGTTTTGCTAATTGATATACAATATTTAACCTGATTCACTTTTTATAATTGGGAGAAACAGAGATGGAAATTAGGGCTCTAGCTAATTGAAAGGGGCGAAATTATAAAAGGGGGGAAAGACCGGGTTATCAGTATGTACTACTCGATCTACGCGCGATTGATAATTAAAAAATAATATTTTTTCTTTTTATATTAAAAAAAAATAACATTATTTATTTTTTATATTTTAAAAGTAAATAATTAATTAAGATTTTAATTGATTTTGTCAATTTAAGAATTTTTCATTTTATGTTTGATAAAAATATTATTTTACAAAACTTAATTGTATAATATTATTCATTTTCTTATTTTTATAAAGAAAATTTTATTTATATAATTTATCTAATATAAAATATTATAATTTTTGCCAAATATTAAGAAATTTGTTACTTTTTCAACAAAAAAAAAATTGTTACATATCTATAGCGTCGCCGTTTATAGGGGCGACGCTATAAGTCACACCTAAAGTGCACCTATAGCGTCGGCGTTTTTATAGGCGACGCTCTAAGTTAGAGCTACAGCGTACCTATAGCGTCGGCGTTTTTAGAGGCGACGCTAAAGGGTATAGCTATAACGTCGGTTCTTCCCTGACCGTCGCAAAAACACATTTTAGCGTCGGTGTTTTTGGTGGCGTCGGTTAATGTAAACAACCGACACTATAAGTTCTTCCAGGAGTCAATAAGCGACGGTTATTGCAAACAACCGACGCAATAGGTGAAGTGGCGACGCTATAGGTCAATAACCGACGCTATAGGTGGCGACGCTATAGGTCCTGTTTGTACTAGTGTCCCTAATGTCGTCGTGGTTTTGAGTAGCATTTCTTGATTTCTTGATTATAATGTTATTGGAGCCAAGTTTGTCGGTCCTGTAATAAATGTACAGTTTTATATAAAAAAATAGGTCTACAAACAAGGGTTACTCTATCACTACTAGATACCAATACCATATTTCAGAACATATATATAACAGCCCTAAGTATTTATTATCTATTTTTCCTGATCATCATGATGAATCAATATCATGCAAATACTAGCTGGGACAATATTTGGATCCTAAGAAGAGTCACGTTGACAAAACATGTACAACAGAGATAAACATGCTTTGTTGGATGCGTTGTCACAACATAAACGTATAAAACAGAGATGAATACACTTGGTTGGATGTTTACGAGATGGTGTGACATGCAAAACATCATTTTCTGGGTTCTATCATGTGTGGTGTGGACCTATAATTGCACCAGTGGCAGTTCAGCAAGTTTGGATAGTTTGAATTGAGGCATGTGCAGAAGAGAAAAAGGTGGCCAAGAAAGAATTGGCCGGAAGTTATTTGCAAAGATCTGGAGTTGCGGATCTAGATACAAAAAGTAACCAATGGAGGAGAATGTGTTGGGATATTTTGTTTAATTCAAACATATATACTGTTATTTTAGTTATGGAAATAAAGTGTTGATGGGTGATTGGTGATAGGCTAGAAATAGCCCAGGCCCAATTAGGCCCAACTTTAAGCCCAAAGCTACAAGCAAAATCATTTCATGAGAATAAGAGCAGCCCAGCCCAGGGTAATGGGCCCCGGCCCGGAGCCAGCTCTACGTGGCGTGGTCCCCACCCCAGACTAGGGGACCCCAGATTGATGACACCCAGCACACGTGGCACCCCAGCTCAGCCAACGTCCCTACACCTGGCGCTGACCAACACTAAAAGCCAAAGTACAACACGTGTCAAATCATGTCTACCACAGTACCGCCACGCTCTGGTCAACGGTCTCCACAATTAAGGACACGTGTCCCACATCCCGGGAATTCAGCGGTCGGTCCCCCGATCCAACGGCCAGGGGAAGAGGTAACCTACCCCTAAAACCTTAAGCCTAGGGCTATAAATACCCCTAGGAAATAGGGTTTAGGGGTTAGCCATTATTACATACCTACACACATTTATTACTCTGGTGATACTCTACTTGATTATTATCTTCCAAAGTCAACTCTTATTCTCACGCCGGAGGCACCTCGGGGCCAAACCCCCCCTCCGGTGTTGTTTTGCAGACACCCCACCACAGCTACACCCCTTCCGAAGCAGGAGTTGGCGAGAAAGGACCCGATCGAGATTCGGAGTTATCATTGGCGCTAGAAGAAGGGGTCGAACCTCCGAACCCCAGAACCCCGAACTAAACAGACAAGCTAGAAAGACCCGAACCATTCAAAACCACAACCATGCCCCGAAAAACTACCTCCACCCAACGTCAGGCACCCAGTGCCACTAGAGACGAACCTCTGGTACCTATCCTGGAGTAAGTCCCACCTGTTCAGATCCCAATCCAAGAGAGGCTCGGAATCGGGCCTAATGATGCCCGGGTAACCGTTGAGGTAAACCGATACAAATATACGGACGTGCCCCTTGACTCCGCGCAAATGGAGAACCTGACACCCGAGGAGCTAGCCCAAGCAATCCGAAACTATTGAAACCATCCCCTCCCGGAACCTGAGCCTGAGCAAGCGGAAAATTCTGGGGGGTCAGCCCACTCCCATCAGTCCCGGGCTTCAGTCTTTGACCGCCTCGGAGATCGGGGCAAAGGAAACAGAAAGGACCACGATGGTCGGAGTAAGGACAAAAATGACGAAGCCGATAAAATCAAGAAACTAGAAATGCTCCGGGAAAGGATAAAGCAGGAGGAACAGGCTAAGTTGGAGCTTAGAATCCAGAGAAGGCTCCAAGAAGAGGAGGAAAGGATGAGAAAATCCAAATCCAAAAGAACCCGGAGAGAAGTGAGCCCGAAAATTATCTCAGATGATGAAGAACATCCAAACAACCTGGTACAAATGATCCATGAACTACAAATGAAAGTCAACAGTGACTCCGGATTTGAGATCCGAGACACACTCACCCCTTTCAGCCATTCCCTTGAAGCCATACCCCGGCAAAATAACCTCAAACATTACAACTTCGACTCCTTTAATGGGCTGGAAGACCCGGAAGAACACCTTAACTACTTTGAGCAAATAGCCCTGATATACTTTTATAACGATCTAACCAAGTGTAGATTCTTTGCCTCCACACTGAAGGGGGCAGCCCAGAGATGGTTCAGCCGAATACCATCCCGGAGCATACATAGCTGGAAGGAGTTCAGGGAAGCCTTCCTTCGGAAATTCCGGGCCAACAAACCCCCAGAGTACCACATGTGCCACCTCGAGACAATTAGACAAGGTGACAACGAAACCCTGTCCGCTTTCATGAAACGGTTCCAAGAAGCCATAAACCGGGTCACGAACTTGGACGAAAGAGAAGTCTTGAGCATATTCCGAAAAAACCTAGACCCGGAGCGTAGCGAGCGCTATGTAATAGAATTGGTGAACAAAGAACCCCAAAGCTTGGCTGCGGCATATTCCATGGCCGCCAAGTTCATTAAAGAAAATGATATCCTACAAGCAATGAGGATGACCCGGCAGGGCACTTCCTCGGGCAGAAATAAGGAGGATCGTCCCCGAAGCGACCACCAACCGGACAAGAAATTCAAGCCCAGCAAGCAATATAACTACATCCTCAGTTCCCAACTAATAGTCCCGGATAAAGACTACTCTTCCAGGACCAAATCCGAAGCCAGGCCCCCGAGACCGGGGAGGGCCGAACCAAAGCCGGAACCAGAATGAACGCTTTTGAACCGGCCACGGGCCGATATATTGAAAGAGGTCCGGAACAAACCCTTCTTTTACCCTCCCAAGCCATTGGTATCGGCCCTGGAGAGCAGGCCCAGGCATAAACACTACGACTATCATGCAACTCACGGGCATGAGACAGAAAGCTGCATCTCCCTTAAGTTCTTCATCGAGGACCAGGTCAAGAAAGGAAATATGGGCCAATATCTAGCCCGGAGAACGGCAGGAAAGGGGGAGGGGCCTGGAGCCCAAAAAACTAAGAATGTTGTGCATGTAGTTTTGGGAGGCTCCAGTTCCCCGCCAAGGAGCCCAGACTTCGGGGACGAAGTAATGATGATAGACTCGGCCCCCGAGCAAATCATATCCTTCAGTAATGCTGACTTTGAAGGAATAAACCCTAACCACAATGAGGCCCTAGTGGTAACCCTGGATATCGCCGAAAATGAGGTGAAGAGAATCCTTGTTGACAACGGCTCCTCGGTCAACATACTATTCAAACACACAATGGACAGAATGCAGCTCGGGAGTGTCAAAATGAACGAGTGCAGGGAAGACCCACTGTACGGCTTCGGCCACAACTTGGTCCCCATCCAGGGAACCCTATACTTGCCTGTCCAATTCGGCACCGCTCCAAAGCAGATAACCCACATGGTCAAATTCTATGTGATCAACAGTCCTTCCTCCTACAATGTGATCCTGGGGCACCCAGCCCTGACCAAGCTCCGAGCATAACCTCAACCCCACACCTTAAATTCAAATTTCCTACGGCCTCCTGGATCGGGGAGGTAGAAGGCGACACCGAAACGGCCAGTCGATGCTATGGTCAAGCCTTAGTCATGGCAGAGACAGACTCGAAGAATAAAAGGAAAGCCTCCTCTTACCACAAGAATCTAAGCAGAAAGAAGCACAGGAGCTCAACTCACAGGAACCCCGGGAAAGAGGTACAAAATATTGACACCACTGGAGCCCCGAACCAGGAATCAGGTACGGCTGAGGCCCGGGAATACCTGACCTCCAATTCCCAAGCCCCCGTGTAAAAATCATCCCTGCTACAAGACCAAGCCAAGGTGGAACCTGCGGTGGAGACCGAAACAATTGAACTCATCCCGGGGAACTCAGAAAGAAAAGTAAAAATTGGGGCTGGCTTGGAGGAAGCCTTCAGAGAAGAGCTTGTCCAATTACTCCGGGAGTATGCAGATGTTTTCGCCTGGAGCCCATCCGACATGCCCGGGCTCCGAGAATCCTTGGCCATGCACAGCCTGGATGTTGACCCCAAAAGGAAGCCCGTCAAACAGAAAAGAAGAAATTTTGCCCCGGATAGACAGAAGGCTATATAAGAAGAAATCGACAAACTCCTCAAGGCAGACATCATTTGCGAAATCAAATACCCAGAGTGGCTGGCCAATGTGGTGCTAGTCAAAAAACCTAACGGGAAGTGGAGAATGTGTGTCGACTATACAGACTTAAATGAGGCCTATCCCAAAGACCCCTACCCGTTTCTGAGCATAGACCAGCTCATCGACGCAACCTACGAACATCTGATGCTCAGCTTTATGGATGCCTTCTACGGATATAATCAGATTAAGATGAACCCGGCGGACATAGCCAAAACAGCCTTCATCACCCACAGAGCTGTATATGCCTACAAATTCATGCCCTTCGGACTCCGGAATGCTGGGGCCACGTATCAAAGGGCCATGGTTGAAGTTTTTAAGGACCAGAGGGGCCGGAACTTAGAATCCTATGTCGATGACATAATCGCCAAATTTGAAACTGTTACAGGACACATCCCCGACCTGCGGGAATGTTTTGAAAATCTGAGAAAACATGAGATGAAGCTTAATCCGGAGAAGTGCACCTTCGGGGTCAGGGCCGGGAAGTTCTTGGGTTTCATGATCAGCCAAAGGGGAATTGAAGCCAACCTGGAGAAAATAAAAGCCATCTTAGACATGCAACCACCCCGGACTCAGAATGATATTCAGAAACTAGCTGGATCGTTGGCAGCACTGAGAAGATTCATATCCAAGTTGGCAGAAAAATGCTTGCCCTTCTTCAACTTGCTTAAAGGGGCGAGCAACGAAAAAGAAATAATATGGAGCCCGGAGTGTCAACAAGCCCTGGACACGATCAAGGAATATCTCTCATCACCACCTCTTTTAACCAAGCCTGAGCCCGGAGAATCCCTACACCTTTACCTCTCCGCCGGGCCTCGGGCTGTGGCCGCAGCTTTAGTCCGGGAAGTCGAGGGAACCCAACGGCCGGTGTATTATATCAGCCAAGTCCTAAAAGATGCAGAAACCAGATACCCCAATCTGGAGAAGTTTGCCTTCGCCTTGGTCACGGCCTCAAGAAAACTCAGGCATTATTTCCAGGGAAGAGAGATCAAGGTGGTAGCAGACCAGCCGTTAAGACGAATAATTCATAAGCCAGATGCATCCGGGAGATTGATAAATTGGGCGATCGAGTTAAGTCAATTCCACTTGACTTTCGTGCCCCGAACAGCTATCAAGACACAAGCTCTGGCAGACTTTATAATGGAATGCTCCTTCCCTGAGC
Source organism: Saposhnikovia divaricata (assembly GCA_036435485.1). NCBI lineage: Eukaryota > Viridiplantae > Streptophyta > Magnoliopsida > Apiales > Apiaceae > Saposhnikovia > Saposhnikovia divaricata. The sequence goes on from CM071600.1 coordinate 14,987,071, forward strand.
CCCAGCAAACTCCCGAAGTAACGGGACATATGGCAACCCCGAACCAAAACCCGGAGTCATGGACTCTTCACGTAGACGGATCCTCCACAATAGACAGGTCCGGGGCAGGTATTATCATGAAAAGCCCGGAGGGCTTCCAGATCATACAGGCCATAACATTCAAATTCCCAGCAACCAACAACCAAGCAGAATATGAAGCTCTTCTTGCCGGGCTACGGTTAGCACGAACTTTGAAAACCAACAGCCTGATCATCTATAGTGACTCCCAAATCGTGGTGCGACAAACCAAGGGTGAATATTTAACCAAGGATCCCAAGCTAGCCCAATATCAAGCCCTTGTCAAAAGCCACCTGGCCACCATTCCAGAGTACCAAATCAACCAAGTCAACAGAGAAGATAACTCTGAAGCATATGAACTTTCTAAGCTAGTTCAGAACTCGGCCGAACTAGATAGCTCAGTTTATTTTGAAGAATTGGAAACCCCGGCCATCGATCAAGATGAGGTAATGGAGATAGACGCCGGCCCGAATTGGATGACCCCTTTCATCCTCTATTTAGAGAAAGGGGAGTTGCCCGAAGATAAGAATGAAGCCAGAAGGTTGAAAAATAAGGCTTCGAAATACTTCGTTGAAGACAATCAACTCTATCGCCGAACTTTCTCATCTCCAATACTGAAGTGTGTCGGCCCGGAGGAAGCCAGTTATTGTTTACAAGAAGTACATGAAGGGATTTGTGGGGACCATATGTCCGCAAAGGCCCTTGCATACAAAATCATAAGGCAAGGCTACTGCTGGCCAACCATCCACTCAGATGCAGTAGAATTTGTCAAGAAATGTAGAAACTGCCAGCTGTTCAGCAATGTGCCGAGGTAGAGCCCGGTCCTACCATCTTCAGTCCTGTCACCTATCCACTTTGCTGTGTGGGGCATCGACATAGTGGGACCCTTCCCCCGGGCTAAAGGCGACCTGAGGTACCTCCTTGTAGCCATTGACTACATGACCAAGTGGGCCGAAGCAAAGGCAATGAGGACCATAAATCAGCAAGATTGCATCAAGTTCATGGATAACATCTTAATGCGATTCGGCCTACCCAGGGTCCTGGTTTTAGACAATGGCCCCCAGTTCATTGGCTCAGACTTCGAAAACTATTTGAAGGAACAGGGAATCAAACACAAGAAATCTTCAGTGGCCTATCCCCAGGGAAATGGACAAGTTGAAGTAACAAACAGAATTTTGCTAAGGGGAATTGAGAAAAGGCTGAAGGAATGTAAAAACAAATGGCCCGAAGAGCTACCACATGTGCTGTGGGCATACAGAACTAGCCCAAGGTCCGGAACAGGGGAAACTCTGTTCAAACTAGCATATGAAACCGAAGCAATGTTGCCAATCGAAGTGGGTTCCCCTTCCCACAGAGCAATTAACTTTGATGAAATTGCAAATGAAGAAGGGCTACGGGCCAATCTGGATCTAGTTGATGAGGTCAGGGACAAAGCAGTGCAAAGAATGGAGAAGTATAAAGAAAAAACAAGAGAGTACTTTGGAAAGAAATCAAGGGTCAAGAACTTCCAAATCGGTGACCTAGTACTCCGAGACACGGAAGCATCAGGCCCCACAAACACGGGCAAACTCATGCCCAAGTGGGAAGGTCCCTACAAGGTCAAAGAAATACTCTGCCCCGGGACCTATTAGCTCATCCACATGGACAACACTGAGGTCCCCAACACCTGGCACGGCCTCAGGCTCAGGAAGTACTACCAGTATAGAAAGAAGGCTCAGGCTCACATATGAGAATGTTTTGGGTTGTAATTCGAAAAACTGTAATCATTCTGTTATTAATGAAAAAGAGCTCTTCTCCTTACTTAGCATTTCAATTCTATAATTACTACCACACCCGGGACCTTAGCTGTGCATTGGCCCGGGGCGCCATAGGCAAATTTAAATACCTGCTTGGAAAGTTCGAATACTTTCCAAGTAGGACCACACCCGGGACCTTAGCTGTGCTTTGGCCCGGGGCGCCATAGGCAAATTTAAATACCTGCTTGGAAAGTTCGAATACTTTCCAAGTAGGACCACACCCGGGACCTTAGCTGTGCTTTGGCCCGGGGCGCCATAGGCAAATTCAAATACCTGCTTGGAAAGTTTGCATACTTTCCAAGTAGGACCACACCCGGGACCTTAGCTGTGCTTTGGCCCGGGGCGCCATAGGCAAATTCAAATACCTGCTTGGAAAGTTTGCATACTTTATAAGTAGGACCACACCCGGGACCTTAGCTGTGCTTTGGCCCGGGGCGCCATAGGCAAATTAAAATACCTTCTTGGAAAGTTTGCTTACTTTCGAAGTAGGACCACACCCAGGACCTTAGCTGTGCTTTGGCCCGGGGCGCCATAGGCAAATTCAAATACCTACTTGGAAAGTTTGCATACTTTCCAAGTAGGACCACACCCGGGACCTTAGCTGTGCTTTGGCCCGGGGCGCCATAGGCAAATTCAAATACCTGCTTGGAAAGTTTGCATACTTTCCAAGTAGGACCACACCCGGGACCTTAGCGGTGCCTTAGCCCGGGAACAACCCACTACTCCCCCATCCGGGCTACCCGAATAGGGGAGTGGGGGGCAATACAAACTACAAACAAGCAACAGCGAAAATAACAAGGCAAAACTTGGGAACTTTAACGAAATTGTAATAAACAGGCCGGGCTGACCGACAGCCCAAAACACCTGACAGTTATACAGCAGCAATAAAATAGCAGAATTCAAAATTATACAACAGGGTTCGAACAGTACATCAACAAATTAAAAGTTACATGGGCACAACCCGGATTCTGGACGCAGCCAGGGTTGATATTCAAGCTTCCGGAGGAGGGGAGGAGCTGGGAGCGTCATAAGGAGTTGGCTCACCTCCGCCCCGGGCCAGTTTGTCCTCGGCATCCATATAGGCCGTAACGGAGCTCTCCCAATCAGCAGATCCCGGGGTAGCCTTGCACAACTTTTCCGCAAATAACCAGCATCGGCGAATCTTCGCCGCGGCGGCATTTGCAGGATCAGTGGCATAGACGTCCGAAGCTCGAAACTAGGAGATCACCTGCTCCTCGGGCTTTTTACCCTTTAGCTCCTCCCGAAGCTTCCGAACATCTTCCTTGGCGTCCCTGTACTTAGTCCGAACCAGGTCCCGCTCATCAGCAATGGTCCTAGCCGCATCCTTGAATTTCTGAATCCGGGCCTCAGATGACTCCTTCAAATATTCGAGCTCCTTTTTCACAGCAGCTAGATCCCTGTCATGCGCCTCCCTCGCCTCAGCTGCGGAGCGTAGCACACCCCGGGCATCCTTGATCGTCTCCATCTCCCGGCAAGCAGCGGCGCAAGCTCCGGCCATACGAACCCCCAGCTGACAGAACGAAGTTAACACTCAGTAAACAAAAGTAATAAAAAAACAACTGAAGGAAAGCCCGACGAAAGGTTTACCTGGCCATAAACTCCCATCATATCCTCGAAGAGAGAGATAGAAGAATCTTTGCTCATCTCCTCCCACTCCTTCTTGCTAGGGAGATCGGCAAGGAAACTAATGAAGTTCCGATCCTCCGGAGTGAGAGGGGCCGGGACATGGGGACCAAAGTGTTCAACTGGTTCTGAAGGCATACTGGAAGGGCGCTCATGCTCGACCTCACAGTCGGATTGCATGGCCCCGAACTTCTCCTGCTGCACCGCGGAGCGAGGCCTCTTCCTTGGAATCAAGGACACTCCATCTCCCTCCACCTCAAGAGTCTCCACATCCGGAGCCCTGGTTTCACTCCCTCCCTCTTTCTGAGACTTCGTACCACTACCCTCTCCGGGGGCCTTGGTATTATCACGAACTTGTCCCATCCCTAGCAAGGCAGCATGAAGAGCAACATTAGCCTTGGTCATCTTCGCAAATTTTTCAAAATCCGGATTATAACCGGGAAGACCTGAAAAAAAAAGAGAGCTACATTAGTCCGGAGAGTCAGCAAGTAATCACGTGGAGATTAAAGCAAGTAAAATATAACCCGGACTTACATCCTATCCCGTAAAGGTACTCGTGACTCATGAGATCCTCCCTAGTCACCTGTCTCCCAAGACCCCGGCAGAAGCTATATACCCGGTCCAATGCCGCATCCTGCAGATCGTACACTTCGAAGTGCATAGCCAGGGGCTTCTCCTTGAAGGTGGGCATGAACCGGATATCCATGCCCCGGAGAAATACAAACTCGCCTTCAAGGAAGGCAGCATGCCGAGAGGCTTGGAAGTCGAAGAGGGGTACCCACATGCCTTACCCCGGAATCTAAACTCATACAGGGGCACGTTGTTGGAGTGCACCAACTGAAAGAGATGGTGAAAAAGCTTGAAGGTCGGCAGTACATGGGCAACCTCGCAACACCCCAGGAAATAAGAAATCCACTTCACTACGTTCGGGGTCAACTGGGTGATGGGGATCCCGTACTCAAACAAGCACAGTGACTTGACAAATTGGTGACACCTAGGCCCATACCCCGACCTCAGGTGCTCCAACCAAACTCCAACCCAACCACCCTCCGGTCTGTGGTATATTTTCTCCCCGGGCTCCGGCCACCTCCACTCCACATCACCATCCAAGTGGAACGTAGCCCGGAATATGGGATCCCAATCAACCGGCGTCTCCAAATACTCCGCCCTAAACGGACCAACATCCATTCCAGAACCCAGCCTATGCCCAAACTTAGAGTCAAGAAAGGCCTTATCATACTTGGTCATATACGCCACATCTGGATTCTACGAAAACTCCGCACTAAGATCCCTAAAGAAATAAGCCTGAGGAATCCCCGGATCCTTTCTTACAAAATAGTATTTGGAATGACTCCAGCTACCGTCCGGCTCACTAAGACTATACCCCGAACCCATATCTTCGGTTGCAATATTCGTAAGCACGGAAAGGCGGCTCTTCTTCTTACCCATTATACACCAATCTAGGTCTATCAAATCTAAATTGCTATCCGAAGAGCTAACACTACCGGGAGAGGTGCTGGGATCGGATAAAGGAATTAACACTCGGTTAGCAGTTACACGTCGCCTAACCATACAAGAATACTACCCCGGGCTACCCAACAAAAGATGAAAGCCTAAGTCAGCGTATCTACCCAGGACACAAAGCAAAACAGGAAAAGGGAGGTGAAAGGAATTCAAAGACCGGAGCAAGAAAACATACAATGAGTCCAGAGAGCAGGTAGCGAGGATGACTTGAAATCGGATTGCGCCTTTAGCCCGGAGTGCAGGTCTTCAGAGAAACAGAGTAACAACAACAAATTGAAAATTCGTAAAAGACAAGAGTGAGGGGGGAACCACTATTTATAGGCAAACCCTGAATCTCAACCGCCAGAGACACGTGGCAGCCCAGGAAGCTCGGCCCACTATCTCCAAAACCCGGAGATAGTGGATGACAACTGTTTTTCCAAAAAAAAAAACCCAAAACCTCAGAAAATACATATATATGCGAATCATTATCTACAAGTATATATTTATGAATATATACACGCATAAGGTTCCAAACTCCAACCAACACTGGCCCCGGGCATGCGTACTTCAGCATACACCCCGGACCGGGGGGCAACCAAGCAAAAACAACAAAGAATCCTCCCCGGAGCGACAAAGCCTCCATCTTCCTACTACTCCCTCATCCGGAGAATCCGCATAAGGGAGTGGGGGCAAATGATAGGCTAGAAATAGCCCAGGCCCAATTAGGCCCAACTTTAAGCCCAAAGCTACAAGCAAAATCATCTCATGAGAATAAGAGCAGCCCATCCCAGGGTAATGGTCCCCGGCCCGGAGCCAGCTCTACGTGGCGTGGTCCCCACCCCAGACTAGGGGACCCCAGATTGATGACACCCAGCACACGTGGCACCCCAGCTCGGCCAACGTCCCTACACCTGGCGCTGACCAACACTAAAAGCCAAAGTACAACATGTGTCAAATCATGTCTACCACAGTACCGCCACGCTCTGGTCAACGGTCTCCATAATTAGGGACACGTGTCCCACATCCCGGGAATTCAGCGGCCGGTCCCCCGATCCAACGGCCAGGGGAAGAGGTAACCTACCCCTAAAATCCTAAGCCTAGGGCTATAAATACCCCTAGGAAATAGGGTTTCGGGTTTAGCCATTATTACATACCTACACACATTTATTACTCTGGTGATACTCTACTTGATTATTATCTTCCAAAGCAAACTCTTATTCTCACGCCGGAGGCACCTCGGGGCCAAACCCCCCCCTCCGGTGTTGTTTTGCAGACACCCCACCACAGCTACACCCCTTCCGAGGCAGGAGTTGGTGAGGAAGGATCCGATCGAGATTCGGAGTTATCAATAGGTCCATAATTTATCATATTTTTAATACATATTTTATGTCCGTTTTCGTAATTTTATTAATTAATAAATTGATTTATTTTGTTTTGTAGGAAAATAAATAAAAGCAGAAAGCAAGCAGGAAAAGGTGAAAAAAAAGGCAAGGAGGTGGAAAATACTTGAAGCCAAAGAAATTGGAGGAAAAATCGAATACTTATCGGAGAAGAAAAAGGAAATTGAAGAAATTATATTCGAGATCTGATTTGTAATCGATGATCCAAGCCCAATATTTTTCCCTATATATATGGGGGTTCTCTCTTGTATTTGAGACACCACTTTAGACACCAATTTAGATAACAATTTAGACACCAATTTAGACACTTAGTTAGTTTATTTCCTGCACTACTATGTTTCTTTCGGTTCATTAATATATTAATTTCCTATTCAGTTCTTTTACTTTTGTTTCAATTCGTTCATGTTTCGTTATTTATTCATTGCCTTCGTCTTGTTTGCCGATTAATTAACTGTCCATATTGATAGTTTTAAGTTTAAGCTAATTCACTTTCTTGCCTACTTGTTCACGTGATCTACTAACCATATTATCATTATATAATTAATTTGGTTTCTTCGTACATTTTGTGTGTCATATAGATAATTATTTGGTTAATTTTATAATCATGTCTAGCTAAATCTTTTATCCTAGGATGAAGATGAAATTAATTTAATTGCTCCTGATTTCTTCTCATTCCTATTAATTAATTCTCATGATTTTTCTTGGTGCTTAATTGTTCAATTGACAAAGTGATTTTGATATATTATTGTTACTGGATTTATTTTTCATAGCCTATGCTTGCTCTTTGAAGTTTTGATAGGTTATTGTTAGATAACAAGTTTCATAGTATATGCTTGTCTCGTTAATTGATATATCTTATTTGTGAAGGAAAGAGAATTGATTTTAGGGCGAGTTGACATTAATTGTGATTGATTAACGGATTCCTAGATTTTCCATATTATTTGATAATCTTTGTTAATTAGTTTAACTAAATCTCATATCAAATTTTATTGTCTAGTTCGCCTGAGTTAATTGTTAGGGTTTTGAAAATTCATAGTCACTGAGGATCGATCTGTGATTGCTACAACTAAATACTGTGCGCTTGCAGTTATTTTACACATCAAGTTTTTGGCGCCGCTGCCGGGGACTATTGGTATTTTTCACTCCTTGATATTAATTCTTTGGATTAGTTTCTTGTTTTCTTTTGTTTGTTTTTTTAGGGCGAGAAGATCGTTGGAAGGCCTCATTGTCTCTTTTGAAATTTTTGGAAGCGCTTTTCAGTATTCCGTATCACCTCTCTCTTATTTTTTTCCTCATCATTATTAAAAAAACACAAAAAAAAATCCAAAAATATTAGTTAGATAATTGTTTGTTAAAAACCAATTTGCTGCATCATTCATTCGCTCACATAGGATCACATCATCTAGATTTCTTTATTGTATTTATTGCTTTCCATCTTATATTACTATGGTGATTGCTGGAGGAAAGAGGTACGTACAATTTAGAATAGAACACGTAGTGTAGTGCATCCATAAGTGTTTACTTTCTTGTTCTTTGTGTGTTGCATCATTCAAATCAATCTTAAGGGTGCCACCAAATTACAAGATAAGGTGAGGGAATTCATCACCCTTTCCTTAGCCCACAAATCACTAATTCGTTCATCTTGCATACCCTTTCCTTCATAAAATCAAGTAGACGTTGGCCCCTAGGATCTCGCGCTCAATTAGGAAGAGAATCTAGGAGGAACAAATCACTAAGTATTCTTTCGTTTGGTGTCTAGGCAAGCTTGAAGCTTACCTGGATAATTTGGATTGGTGTCTAGAAAGGTGTTTAGCCTCTTGGCAATGCTTGCACCTGCCTGGCCAGTCAGGATGAATGCTTTTTGAGTTGGGACTTTTAGTAGTAGTTTATTGTTATGAGCAAGGTCTAGATTTTTCTTAGGATAATATAGATTTTTCTTTTTTTTAATTTTTCATTTTTTTAGGGGTTTACTTATAGCTCTTGTCTGCTACGTGCTTATTTGATTACCCGTAGTCATGGCTGTTTCACTTAAAGACCGTTGTTACCCCGCTCGTACCGCTCAACCCTCATGCATAGTCCTACCCGCAGCAACCGCGAATAATTTTGAAATCAAACATCACAACATTAGCATGTTACCTAAGTTTGCTGGGGTAGAGGGAGTGGATCCATATCTTTTCATTCGAGAGTTTGAGGAAGTGTGTGCTTTACAAAAACTTCAACAACTAAGTGAGGATTCCATTAGGCTCAGACTTATTAACTTTGCTTTAGAAGGAGATGCTTAACAGTGGTTGTATAGTCTACCCATTAATTCTATTTCCACGTGGGAGGGATTTGTTGCTATATTTCTTAAAAATATTTTCCAAACCATAAGGCAAACAGACTTAGGAATGAAATCAACCAATTTCAACAAAATCGAAATGAGTCTTTTTGGAAATATTTTGATAGATTTAAAAAGTTGTTGTCTAAATGTCCTCAACATGGTATAGAAAAATGGAGACTTTGCAAAATTCTTTATGAAGCCTTAGATAGCCAAACCACTGCTTTGTTAGAGTCTATGTGTAATGGTAAGTTTATGGATAAAAATGAAGATGAAGCTTGGCAATTTTTTGAGGAGTTAGCTGAAAGAACAATGTTGTGGGAGTCAACTAGGGAACCTAATCAGGAAGCTGAAAATTCTAACTCATCTAAGGGCTTACACACAGTTGGTAATTCTATTGCAACCGAAGCTAAGTTAGCTACACTCACTAGACGTCTATAAGCCTTAGAAACCAATAATGTGTCATCTCAAATGTCTCTCTGTGCAAATTGTAGTTCTCATAATCATGTGGTAGAGAATTGCCCTGAAATTGAACAAGTCAATTCCATGTTTCAATCTAGAGTTAGGAATGATCCTTATGCACCCACATACAATCCTGGTTAGAAGAGTCACCCAAATTTCTCATGGAACCAAGGTCAATACAATCAGTACAATCAAAATCCTCAACCTGCTTTTCAAAAGTCCAATCCTGATCCATACCCAACTCAAAATCCTAATTCATATCCTCCTCAAAATCTTGGTCATTATCCAAACTCAATCCCCATGAATCCTCCTGGTTTTATTGAATCTGATAAGAAATTGAATTCCATTGAAAAGAGTATGGAGGCATTACTCAAATCTCAACAATCTTCCATGCAAGCTATGACCCAAGATAGGCAATTATTAAATTCCAACAGTCAAGCCATCACTACACCAAATATCGAATCAGACAACACATATTCCACAATGGTTGGAAAAAAAACCGTTGTCCCAAAACAGGACAAAACGGTAAAAGTTTAGTTAAAAAAATAACGTTGTATGAATGTTCTTTAAACAACAGTTATTCAACTTTTTTCAAACTGTTCTCTAGGTGGTGGCCCTGTGGTCAAATAAGACAATGGTTGTTTATGTGATCATTGTGTAACATCCGTTAACACAAGGGTGTGTTAAGTGATAATAAACTGTTGTGCTTGTTATGGCATCAGAAAAAGGGTTTCTTGCCCGTTGTGCAATTGAGACAACAATGTTTTAAGCACCGCTGTGTTAAAATGATTCCGACAATGGTTTTGGTAAAACCAATGTTAGATATAGACAACTTTTTATCAGGTCTATTGAGTGAAAGAGTTCACACAAGGGTGTATAACTCGTTGTCTAAATCATTCACTTTAGAAAACATGTGTCAACGGTGTTTTGGAAAAACCATTGTCCTATTTCCTGAGAGTTTTTTTAAATAACTACCAGCTTAAACATTAAAGCAATCCATATAAACCAATCAAACCAAATCCTACATGAAGGACTCTTTCTTATATGCATCATAAACTTGTTTTCCACGCCACAAATTTTGTAGATCTTCAATAAGTGGCTGAAGGAACACATCAATATCATTTCCGGGCAGATTTGGTCCGGATATCAGCAAACTTAACATTATATACTTTCTCTTCATACAAAGCCAAGGTGGTAGGTTATAAATTGATAGCAAAACGGGCCAGCGTGAGTGATCACTTCCTGGTCCATGAAAAGGATTGAATCCATCGGAGGATAAACCTAAGCGAAGGTTTCTAGTCTCTGAAGTAAACTCTGGCCACCTTCGATCGACGTCCTTCCATGTTTTTGAATCAGCCGGATGTCTAATTTTACCATCTTTTTCTCGCTCGGTGTCATGCCAAGTCATGTCTTTTCCAATCTGAGCAGGATTGAAAAAATTTCTCAACCTTGGTATTAACGAAAATACCATAAAACCTTAGCAGGGACCACTTCTAATTCTTCCCCTTTTTTGTTTAACTTCCATCTCGAGGCCCCACATATTCGGTAAATTGTCTCATCTTCATCCCTCTCACCACGGTAAAAGAGACAATCATTCGGACACACGTGTACTTTTTCATAATCCATGCCTAAAGCACATAAACTTTTCTTGGCTTCACTGAAGGAAGAAGGCATACTGTTGCCATCTGGAAGTATTGAAGCAAGCAAAAGAAGGACATCAGAGAAGCATTTATCAGAAATACCATGCTTTGCTTTTAAATTATACAACTTGACTAAAGCTCTCAACTTAGTATAACTCTCGCATCCGGGATAAAGGGGTTCATTTTCTCCTTGAACATGGTTAATAAAATCAGAGGTATCTAAAGAAATATCCTCATCATCAACACTATCATCCCCCATTCTTATGTTTGTTTGATTAAGTGATGATTCTGAAGTGTCAGGTTCAGCAACAGGACTCTCTACTGAATTTGACTCTCCGTGCCATATCCAACACGTATAGGTTTCATCAATACCAGATTGAAAGAGATGATCCCTAACAGTCCGAGCCTTCCACGATTTACTATGAGCGCATCTTAAGCATGGACAACTAATTTTATTTTCATTATACCCATTCTCAAATGCAAACTTCAACAACTCTTCCACTCCTAATTGGAATTCTTTTGATCGTCTATCAGCCTTCAACCAATCTCTATCCATTTTGTACTAAAAACAGCTTAAACTATGCTTAACCAAACTCCCAACAATGAATTATTGTGAAACATATACGTACCTCAAAGATTCTCCCACAAACATATATGCTTAACCCAAGTGCTCAAACAAAATTTAATTCACAAAATATTGTTCTTAAAAAAATTCCCCAAATCGATATGAACCCTAACTCCAAGTTCCACAATACAATTACAAATCCAAATTGATATGAAACTTAAACCCAAGTTCCAACAACAGCATCTGTACAAAACAAAATAAGTTACCTGAGTTCAGAAATCCCTTGAGTTCAGAAATCCCTTGAGTTTAGCAAAAAATCAAGTCGCTTGGACAACTAAGATACTGAAGTAATCTTTATGTGACCAAAAAATGAAGAAACATACCAAGATATTGAATTTAGCAAAAAGAAACAAAGAATGAAGATATTGAATTGATAGATGAAAGAGGCATAAATTGGTATATGAAGATATTGAATTGATACGCGTATTTTCAGAGATAGAGATAGAGATAATATTCAGACAAAGATACATTTTCAGATACAATAACTTTAGTCAAACAAATTAATTCTACAAAATAATTCTAGTCAAATAAATTAATTCTAAATTTTCTAAATCGTTAGATCATGGTATGGTTTAATCTGAACCATTCATATCTCCACCAATAACTTTCAGTTCCCCCTCATTTTAATTTTTATTCCCGCCTCCTATGATTTAAATTTAGGGTTCTAGATTTTAGGATTTTTTCTTACATCTAGGATAACGGTTTCTCAAAATAACACGTGTTGGACTGCTTTTACACAAGTGTTATTTGTACACACTGTTGTCTAACGGAATGGATATTTTAACGTATTGAACAAATATATAGGAATAACAGTTTTTCGGAAGAACGCCTGTATGACCTAATTTAAACAAGTGTTTTTTTTAGAAACCGTTGTTTGTAAACATAGCATTTTATGAAGGACAAAAAGACTCCGAACGATTTCATACGCTTGAAAGAATTGTTAGAAAATAAACAATTGGCACTTGAAAACATACATTATTAACTCATATTTAAATACCGATGGCGATTTACGAAATAAATTAGTGGTGTCTTTCTTTTAGTACGTTATGTCGTAACCATATACTGTACGTGTAATCTTTAGTTTCAAAGTATAGTAGATGATTGTACGTAAAAGATTCGGGACTTGTTCATTTTATCAATATCATATGGGACACTATATTGTAGACAAAAGTGAAACAAGTCACTTTATGTCGAGGGATTCGAAAGATTAGTGATGTTTTTCTTTTAGTACGTTATGTCGTAACGATATACTATACATTTAATATTTAGTTTCGAAGTATAGTAGATGATTGTACTTAAAAGATTCAGGATTTGATAATTTTATCAATATCATATGGGACACTATATCGTATACAAAAGTGAAACGAGTCACTTTAAGTCGAGGGATTCGAATGTTTCGCTTTCACAATAATTTTATTCGATTTAGGGGTTTAGAGTTTAGGATTTTTTCTTACATCTAGGACAACGGTTTCCTAAAATAAAACGTGTAGGACTACTTTTACACATGTGTAATTCGTTCAAACTGTTGTCTAATGTCAGAGCCATTATATTCGATTTAGGGTTCTAGAATTTAGGATTTTTTCTTACATCTAGGACAACGGTTTCTCAAAATAAAACGTGTAGGACTACCTTTACACATGTGTAATTCGTTTAAACTATTGTCTAATGTCAGGGCCATTATATTCGATTTAGGGTTCTAGAATTTAGGATTTTTTCTTACATCTAGGACAACGGTTTCTCAAAATAAAACGTGTAGGACTACCTTTACACATGTGTAATTCGTTTAAACTATTGTCTAATGTCAGGGCCATTATATTCGATTTAGGGTTCTAGAATTTAGGATTTTTTCTTACATCTAGGACAACGGTTTCTTAAAATAACACGTGTTGGACTGCTTTTACACAAGTGTAATTTGTACAAACTGTTGTCTAACAGAATGGTTATTTTAACGTATTGAACAAATATATAGGGATAACGGTTTTTTGGAAGAACGCCTGTATGACCAAATTTAAACAAGTGTTTTTTTAATAAACCATTGTTTGTAAACATAGCCTTTTTTGACGAAAAAAAGAGACTCCGAACGATTTCATACGCTCGAAATAATTGTTAGAAAATAAACAATTGGCACTTGAAAACATACATTATTAACTCATATTTAAATACCGATGGTGATTTACGAAATAAATTAGTGGTGTCTTTCTTTTAGTACGTTATGTCGTAACCATATACTGTATGTGTAATCTTTAGTTTCAAAGTATAGTAGATAATTGTACGTAAAAGATTTGGGACTTGTTCATTTTATCAATATCATATGGGACACTATATTGTAGACAAAAGTGAAACGAGTCACTTTATGTCGAGGGATTCGAATGATTAGTGATGTTTTTCTTTTAGTACGTTATGTCGTAACGATATACTATACGTTTAATCTTTAGTTTCTAAGTATAGTGGATGATTGTACGTAAAAGATTCGGGATTTGTTAATTTTATCAATATCATATGAGACGCTATATCGTAGACAAAAGTGAAACGAGTCACTTTAAGTCGAGGGATTCGAATGTTTCGCTTTCACAATAATTTTATTCGATTTCGGGGTTTATAGTTAAGGATTTTTTTTCTTACATCTAGGCCGGTTTATCCAAATAAAGCGTGTAAGATGTCTTTTATACAAGTGTAATTCGTAAAAACGGTTGTCTAACGGAAGGGCCATTTTAACGGATATATCATTTAAATAGGGACAACGGTTTTAACGGAAATGACATGTATGAGGTCCATTACACAATTGTATTTTGGATAAACTGTTGTGTGAGAACAATGCTTTTTTATCCAAAAAATATGTGAATGTTCAATTCGAATTGATTATTTATATCAAAATTATAATAATTATTAGCGTTAATTAATAAAAATATTTAATTTAATTATTTCTGACCATCAGATTAAAGTAGACTATAATCTTAACCGTTGATTTGAAACCCAAAATTTTCGTTTCCCCCTTTGTTTTCCCCCCGTGCAGCATACCTTTTTAGTTTACTTTCCCCAAACATCATATCTATTCTTAAACTCAAACTCTATTCTTCTCTCTCATCCGCTCTCAAACCCTATTCTTCTCTCATCCATTCTCAAACTCTCATCCAAGAAATATAAGTACTGGTATGTTACGAAAGTCTAAAGTCTCATCTATGTCCGTTCTTGCATGTCATAAGCTCATCTATTCATGTTATGTTATGAAACCCTCATCATATTTTGGGGGTTTTGATTTGAGTTTGTTATATAGTTGGTGATTTATGCTTGTTATATAGTTTTTGAATTAGATTTTTATATTGTTCAATTAGGTTTTGATTTAGGTATAGGGTTTTTTATTTAGGTTTTTATATTGTTGAATTGGATTTTTTGGTGTCATTTGTTATTGGGGATTTTTTATTTTTATGAAACTCGCTATCTGATCTGTTCTTTTTCGGTGTTTTATTTTTATTTTTATGAAACTCTCCATTTCAACTTTCAATCTTGTGTCAGTGAATTCTTGTTCCTTATTTGTTTCTCATTCTTTGTGGTACACAGATTATGGCGCCTTCCAAGAAGAAAACACAACCTTCTCACAAAAAAACTCGGTCTTCTACAAATCAAACAACTATGAAACTGCTGAGTGCTATAAGGAAAACACGGTCATTGAACACAGTGAGCCCATCGAGTTCTTCCCCTGTATCTATGAAGAAGAAGCCGATATCAGAAAACTTAAAGAAGAAGATGTCTAAGAAAAAAATCAAGTGCAACCAGTTATGCCACCGGAAAAGACTGAAGGACTAAAACTGTTGAAACGTGGTTGTGTCACGATGCACAGAATTGTGAAACGTAAGATAATGTGTAAAAAGCTTACGGTGACCTTTAATTCAAAAGGAGAGCCATATGGTGATGCTGCTGTAGAGATGCAGTCGTATGTTGGAGTTTTAGCAAGGACCAAAGTCCCAATTTGGCATGATTCTTGGAAGCAAGTTCCTGCGGACTTGAAGAATAAAATTTGGGATTGTGTGCTGGTAAATTTAAATCCTCCACGCACACACACTTAATTAGTTTATGAACATTGCTTTCTCTGTTCTTTTAATATATATGTTCATTTAATAACTTGTACTTCTAAATCTATTTTTGTGTCTTATGTATGTAGATGGCTTATGTTGTACCTCCTACTGCAAGGAAAGTGATAATGAATTCTGCATGTCAAAAGTGGAGGGAATTTAAATCTCGGCTCACGAAGCACTACATTCTTCCATACCGGGATCAACCAGAAATGGTCATGTTTCCTCCAGCTGACTATACATTCATAGAAAAGCCGCATTGGGACATGTTTGTTGTTGATCATTTAGGAAACGAATTTATGGTAAATTTATGATTAGCTTTATTTATTTCAAAACTTCTTTCATAGAATAATTATTTGATATGATGTTTTAACTTTGTTGGTGCTTTTTTCTAAAGAAAATTCACGAGGATCAGGTGAAGAGAAGCCAGATGAATGAGTATCCTCATTGTATGTCTCGAAAAGGTTATGCCAACTTGGAAAATGAATGGGTTAGTGTAAACGAAACAATGTACCTAATTTATTTTTTGATTTTGTATCATCAATATGAGTGCATATATTTAAGCCACCAATAAGAATCTTATAAATGTACATACAGTTGGAAGAACATCCGGAAGACGAGATAGATCGATCGCAATCCTGGGTACTTTCTAGGAAGGACAAAGAAGGCAATTACAAAAATGACAAAGTTAAAGAAAAAGCTGAGGAAA
Source organism: Saposhnikovia divaricata (assembly GCA_036435485.1). NCBI lineage: Eukaryota > Viridiplantae > Streptophyta > Magnoliopsida > Apiales > Apiaceae > Saposhnikovia > Saposhnikovia divaricata. The sequence continues at coordinate 15,003,297 of CM071600.1, forward strand.
TAGTAAGTTAATGGTATATATTTTAATTGCAAAAATTCATCATAGTTATTTGATCCATAACTACTCTTACTTTGTGTGTGTTTTTAGGAGAAGCTTAGGGGGAAGGTTAGAGCTGGGGAATTGGCAGAAGAAGGTATGAATGATGTGTTAACATTGGCGCTTGGTAAACCTGAGCATGGAGGAAGAGTACGTGGGCAGGGGAGCCATGTAAAGCAATCTATCTATTTTGAACTCCCGAGACAGAAAAAATCAAGGACTATTGACGAAAGGATACGCGAGGGGATTAAAAAGTTTATGGCGGAGGAGGCTCCAAAAATTGAAAAAGAGAGAGATGCAATCTGGGCTGCTGAAATTAAAAAGATGAGAGCAGAATTTAGAAGAGCAAAGGGTAGTCCAAACATTGACTCCCAACAAGAAAGCTGCTCAGGTTCAAAGCGTGGGCCTCGTTTGGTAGAGGATATTGATACAAATGAACTTGTGCGGAAGAAGTTGAATTTTGAATTTGTTGATGAAGGTCGAAATGATGTTGATGAGGAGAATGTCGAGTTTTTATTTGAGGACATGTTGTTATCAATGATGAAGGGGTTGTTATGACTGACAATCATAAGAAGGTTGCTGAAATTGAGAATGATTCTCAAAATATAAAATTGGCCCCTTCATCAAGTAATTGTCAGTTGGCAATAGGATCATTGAGCAACATTGTTGCTTATGGAAGGATTGATGAAGTCCCAGCCGTGGAAGGATGTGAGTCGGCTCTTCATGGTGTACGGCTTGCGAAGGAAAATGCCAGAGTGTCGATCACTCATTCAATTCAAGGTGATGTCAAGATCCCATTCCCAATACAAGATGAAGTTGTTACTGTGCAACAAGCAATAGGTTCTTTTATAGCATGGCCGAGAGATCTCATAGTGATGGGGAACTAAAACAGGAGCACAGTGTTGTCTACTCCAAAGGTAAAGATTTTTGTCCTTATATTGTGCATAACTCATCTGTTTGTTATGCTTTTACTATGTTCACGTGCATTTTTTTCGTTTCAGAGAGTCAAAAAACATGCTTCCAAGAAACTTTTTTCCAAGAAAATGAAGAAGCATGTAACGGTTGAAATTGATGACTTGGAGGAGGAGCTTCATGTTGATATGGGTACAAATTATCCATCATCTTTGAAATGGTTGTGGACGTGGGCAAAGAATGCCTTAAGCGAGGGCAGAACAATTGCTTTTCCGTTAAATGAAGAAGCCTTTGTTGTCACAAAGAAACAGGCGATCTTTTTGCAAGATATACATTCTTTGTGCGCAAGATGTAGCATCCCAAAATCCGGGGTACAGATTTGGGGCCACTAACCACAATCAATAATACATACCTAGATATAAGCTTAATATAATAAAAGAAAACCCCTTAACCAAGATCACATATAGGTTATGGTAAGAAACAATCTATCAAATTACTATTACAATCCAACCTCAGAATAAAATGTTATACAATTTCTGTGAATAAACAAGATCACTGTCTAACTAAGTATCTCACCTCGACAATTCCCAATCCACTATCCAACGAATTCCATGACTCGAACGTCTCCTCTCGCTGCTGGAAAGCGTCACCACTGACCATTACTAGGTTCACTAATCCTCTCTATTAGCTGAAGAAAACAAACAAGCAAGAGTGAGCCAACAATGCTCAGCAAGTGCAATAGTGATAACAATCCAATAACGATGACAAATCTGATTAACAAAGGGGTGTCATTTCATTCTATGAAGGAATCAGTCATATCAACTTTTAGATTGCCACGGGGGGCAACAATTCACCATTAATAAGGTGCATCAGAGACTAGAACTGATAAGAGTTCCGATATCAAAATATTAATAAAACCGACTTCCAAGGAGTCAAGAATTGAACATCTCAATCTCAGAGTATAGATTAGAATTGGAATTTTTATTTATTTTAACAAAAAAACATCAGGGTTAGGCTGCTGATCAGTCACGCACTAACCCCGGACAAACGCACACAGCAATGTCCTTAATTGGATCCATGGCACACATTGGCCTTAACATCTGACCACGAATCTGGTCTCACCCCGAAGGGTTTTACGCCCCAAGGGCCACTTTTTAAAAAAAAAACATTTCCAATTCTACATCAACCACAATAGGTGTCGGGACAATCGACAACCATTGATTTCCAACAACTGGAACTCACGTCCAGAACAACTCAAGATTAGGAGTTGATAAGAAACGACATCATTGTCTAGTATCGACAAGTTCGATACAACACAAGGGATAAACAAACAACCAAGATTCTAAACTAATATCGACAAGTTCGATACGATCCAGGGAAATAACCAGATAATCAAGATCTTAAATAAATACCAACAAGTTCGGTACTAAGTGGGGTGGAGAATATAAAGAACAACAATTGAATGAATATTGACAAGATAAGTATAAATAAATTGGAACGTGACAACATTAAATTGATTGAAGGGATAATCGACTAGAGCAACAATAGAAGATATAAATCGCGATAAGATTATCATCAATTGAAATTCTAAGTTAGAGCAAAGACATAATTGAGCACTACGAATTTATAAAATTCTTCAACGCACAATAAGGTTTGATTTCACATAAGCGAGTAAAACAACTTAAAACGGTTATTTGTGAAAAGATAGTTTTAGGATAATAAATTTTAAAACATTTTGAAGAAAACATTTTAAGAAGGAAGGGGTTCTCTGGTGAGATTATGCTAAAACCATAAATTTCAGTAACTAGTATTTGTAGAGGTTTAAAACATGGATTCTTCCTATTTAGAAAGCCCCTTAACATTTTCAAGAAAATAAAAGAAAAGTCTTCCACCAAGGAAGCTTTAACATTCCTTGGATGAAATAGTTTGCGGAAAAAGGTTATTGGTAGGTCCTTCGAAAAATTTGGTGTTGGACTATAGGTGGAGAAAACAATTTATTTCACGCTAAATGAAGACGTATATCACTTTCTAATATACTTGACCAATCCATCGTATACGACAAAAATATTGAATTGCATCACTTGAACAATAAGTGATAAGCAAAACACTTGCCTCGATTCACGGAGTTCTCGACCTTAACATCGATCCATAACTCAGTTTCACGACATTACTTTACTTGCTAACCTTTCATTTGGCCCTACTTCCGTCTTTCCTTCATACTCCACTAACTTCCATGTCCATATACCCATCGACTGATAATTATTCCTCTGCTCGACTTTCTGATTACCCGTGCACTGCTCTTTGGCCAGGTCTCCTACTCGTACCTTTTCAAGGTCAAACACTATTTCAGTATTTTCTTAAGCAAAACCTTATTGTTTGCTCTATTCTACCCATACGCGTCCTATAACGCTTATACATGTATCATAAATAAGCATATATAATTATATTCACAAAATAGCTTTAGTATAGCCAACTAAGTCAAATAAGCACTTAACACAGATAGCTACTGTTAGGTCCAAAATAGTTTGTAGAAGGGGGGTTGAATACAAACTATACCGTTTTATCGAATTTGCTCTTTTCTTAAAAATATTAAAATATTAAATCAAGAACAAATTGATGCGGAATAAAACGAATACCGATATTTCAAGTTGAATATAAAATTTATATTAACTTGATGGGGTGTGTCTAAATACACGGGTACAAATTACAAGGTTTGATGACCAAACTAATTATTACAAATTCTATAGAAAATTCGACATGAATTTTTCTATATTTGGAAATAAAAAGATCGAAATTAATTATTACAAATTCTATAGAAAATTCGACATGAACTTTTCTATATTTGTAATAAAAATATCGAGAGATTCTAGGGAACTTAATCCGCTAGATAGTTCCACAAGTACAAGTAAACAATTTCTAGTGGTTTAGATTTATCAATACAAGCTAGAAATAATTTACAAGAATTTATTTGATGTTCAAGGAACTATTTTTCTCTTGGTCTCTCTCTGCTGTGTTCTGCTGGAGAAGTGAAGATTCTTGGCTGTTCTGCTGTGCCTGCTGTTGTATTTATAGCCATTTAATTCTTGTACTGATCTGGTATGACTTAAACTGCTTCAAGACATAATAAAAAAGCTGTCAGCATGACTTAAACTTGCTTCAAGACATAATTTTCTTCATTAAGACTTACACAAACCTCCATTAAGACATAAACCTGGTCGGTACGACTTAATAAAAGTTCGATATGACCTAAAACAGCTGGCAGGTGGTCGGTATGACTTAATCAGGATATTTTGGCTCGGTATGACATAATCTGAAATTGCTCGGTATGACCTAATCAGTCTGAGTAGCTTCGGTATGACCTAAATCTTATGCTTAGTATGACTTAGATTTAAGTCATGTCGGTATGACCTAATTTAGGTCATACCGACCTCCATTAAGTCATATTCGCTGAGCAGAATTGTTTTAAAGTCTTTAAACACTTATATTAATTCTGATTTAATTAATTAATTGATTAATTTAAAGAATAAATTAATTCTGATTGAATTAATTTATAAAATAAATTAGCCAACTAATTTAATTTAATTAAAAGAGAATTAATATGAAGTCTTTTTATAATTATATTAATTCCAACTTAATTAATCTTTTAATTAATTTATTGAATAAATTAATTCGAATAGAATTAATTTATCAAATAAATAAATCAAATTACTTAATTAATTAAGTGAAAATTAATATACCTCCTTGCTTGATAATTATATTAATTCTAACTTAATTAATCTTTTAAATAATTTATTGAATAAATTAATTCGGATAGAATTAATTTATCAAATAAATAATTCAAATGACTTAATTAATTAAGATAAAATTAATATACCTCCTTGATAGCATAACCCTTGTGGTCTTCTATGTCTTGATAAATTTGATCCTCCACAAAGATTATTCCTTAGCAAGTCTTGATTGCAAAACCATTGTGGTTAATTAATTTAGCACCTCTGTTGCTTGCACAATGATTTCTTCCATACCAGTCATGATAGCTTGAACCACTGAAAATAATAAAGAATTACCACCGAATTTTTGTTGACGCTCGATGCACGGTCTGGTTCATGAGCGACTAACTCCAACGGCTTTTCTTTATTTTTGACTCTATGATTTGGTTCCTTTCTTTTCTTAACATACCAGTCTTGACAGCTTGAACCACTGAAGTTAATGATAAACAACCACTGTTTAATGTTGACACTCGATGTACTGTCTGGTTCATGAGTGACTAACCGCAATGACTGTTCTTCATATATTGACTTTAAAGTTGTGGTTCATGTCTTCTTTTTCTTCACTCTTTTTCAAACCTTTATAATCTGTATTCTGCCACTGTAGGAACCTCTTGTCACTATAAATAGAATCCACTGTCTTGATTACTCCATTGATGCTTGATCAACTCAATGAACTTCTTCAAGTGTAGTATATCTCAAAACGGTAGATTGACTTTGTCTTCTTTCTCTTGACAGATAATACAATTGAGATCCCTGTGACAGTACATATACTATTTACTATTACATTCTTGTTTAAGTTGAGTTGAATCCTCGAAATACAAATAGGCTATGTCATATGCCTTTCAATCTCCCCCTATTTGTTTGTTAAACATTAACATACAAATTCCTTGAGGATAACTCAACTACAAACAAGAAGAAGATAAAGCTTTAAAGAGCTATAGTAAATAATACAAAAAAATTTTCTGGTTTAGATATTACAATTCCAGAATCTCAGTGGATGAAATGATAGATGATTGTTCCTCTGACAATGAATTAAGTAACTCATCTTTATTTCTTGACATATCTGCCTGATAACCCTTTACATCCAATATTTGAACATTATCAGCAGATACTTGGGAATTCTTCAGTGGTAAATAATATGACTTGTCAACCACATACCGAAGAATTCTTCTTTGTCGTTTCATACTTCTCTCCTTCCTTATGTCTCCCCACCTAAGGTGATATGTCTCTTCCTTATAACGGTGAATACTCCTTATCTCCCCTGACAAGGCGAATAAATCTATCTCCCCCTGACAAGTTGAATACTCCCCCTTTCTAAGGTATATCCTTTTTCTTCCATATCTCTCCCCCTTAGATATAAAATCTCCCCCTCACTAAGGTAAGCTTATACTCTCCCCCTTAGTTGAGTATCTCTTACTAAGGCAATCTTTGAGTTCTTTGAGTATATCTTCTTCAAAATATCTCTCCCCCTTAGTTGAGTAATCCTCCAAGCATTCAATTATAGCAAACATCCAATTAAATTAGATGATACCATATTTTCAATTATAACTCACCTCTTACCTTTAGTACAACAGATTCTTCATACATCTAACATTGACTGCTGGAATAAAGTAAAGAAGCTTTGCTTGTGTTGAAGGATTTTTATGAAGACTTCCAGAATAGAAGTATGTAGACTGATCAATTTTGCCATTTAGATATTTTAAAATGGCTTCACTATTGATCATCCTGACAACCAAATCTTCCGACAATTTCCTTATATCTCCCAAATCTTGTAAGTAAACTTTGTTTGGGAATAGGGAATGAGATTTGGTGTTTATCTTTCTTCCTCACTGTGAGTGTGTGATTCTATTTCGTGTACCTCACAAGTGTTTAGCTCATCTCTCCACTCATATCACTTAAAATGAGTGATCTCATCTCTCAACTCTCAAGTGTTTACACTCATGCTCACTAGTGTATCACTCTTATCTCTCATAGCTCCAACATCCATGTGTACCTGCAAGGAAAATTCACCATAGCCCCTTCTAGAGAGGTCACTGGTGGTGCAATGGGGTTTCGCAAATCCCCGATCCTCGTTAGACTCGTCAGACGAATCTGAGTCATAATCTACAAGTTGATAAAAATTTCCCTTTTTGTGGGTTTCAGATTTGAATTCTGAGAAGGTAAACTATGAAATCAAAACTTAGAATTAAAATCATGTTTCCATCTAATGTCTATGAAGACATCACCTTGTTAAACTCATCAGGTAAATCTGAATCATAGTTAACAAGTTGCCGATCCGCACCTATGTCGGATCCGATACCCGCAGGATCCAGAGATGTTCCCTCTGGGGAGTTAGATAATGATCTTGTTGAATTTTGCATTGAGATCAATACCTTCTCTCGAGGTCTGTGAAGACTCTTGGTTCTTTGAGGAACCTTCAACTTATAATCCTAACCGTAAAATGGTCGAAGTATTAGTTGTTTCCGTCAATTCGTCCTTAGTGTGTGCAATCTCACTTTGTGCATAGAAAGTATTTTAGAATTGTGTATGAGGTAGTGACTTACCAACAGATGCCCTGGCCGACAGGCGAATTTCAATAAACTCATCATTTTAAGATAATGAATCCAGAGACTGTTTTAGTGCCATTTTCAGCTCTGCATCCTTTTAGGAAAATGCAGGCGAGCTTACAGATACCTCAAGTTATATACATCTATTCTCCTTGAGAGGTAGAGCTGTGGGTTTACCATCCCGCACATCCTTATTTGCTGCATCAAGTGCAGTTACTCCCTTAATGACCTCTAGTCAAATAAGTTACTTCCACTTCAGGGGTAAGTTAGGATGTGTTTAGATTTGGATTTATGGTCCGGGATAGAAGTTGTTGGGTTTACAACCTCATGACTTTCAATGTGAGAAATCTTTCACTAGGAGCTAAACCTGCTTCACATAGCAATAGAGCAATATAGAGATAGAATGCATTTACATCATACCATAACATTGTGTGAAAACATATGCATTATATCCAGTGAGAGAAATGATGTACAATTGTGACTTCAAAAAGTTTTATAATATAAGCAATCACAACTGTAGAAAAAATTGAGTTTTTCTTTTAAAAACTGTTAATGTGCAAGAGTTTGTATTTATGCATAAAACAATGTATTATAATGTCTTTTAATGAAAACTAGGTCGTTTTATTTTTAAAAGACACAAACTCTTGACTTCGCAGTAATTTAGAAAGAAAGATTTTCTTTAAGTGCTTATTATGTATAGAGAACTTTAACACAAAGTTAGTGAAAAGACTCATACAAGCACTTGATGTCGTTTAGGTAACAAAGATTACCAAGTACATAAGTACAGATAACCAATGTCTCTCCTTTGGCACTTCATTACTGAGCACAACATAAACTAAGGGGGTGTTTGGGGGAACTTTTTTCCAGAATAAGTCAACTTATTTTAAGACAAAGTTAGAGATTCCTAACTTTCCAACTTATTTTCCAACTTATTTTTGCAACTTATTGAATCTCAAACATACATTAAATATTTGTATAAAAAAAAATTATCAAAATATAAAAATTTTTACCCGAAAATAAGTCCATAAGCCCTAAAAAAAAGGCACGCCAAACAGGCCCTAAGTAATTGACTGATGGATGTAAAATATTCTAAGAACTATCATATGTATAAAGTGATGTATAACCAGAATTAGAGAATTTAATTTTGAACAATCTTCACCACTTCAAAATATGATAGGAGACCGAATGTAATTTTAAGTCTCACTTACTTAGAAAGTTGAACACCTTAATTTATACTAACCCTAATGATTTATAGATAATACACATTTACTCAGAATAACTCCTAAGTAATATCATCAGAGATAATATATACATCACAATTAGTTTGCAATAAAGTATCAGAACAACTAGCAATTTTCAGTAAACAAATATTTTACTATTTGATACCAACTGCTAGTATTTATCAAATACTTTAAAATGCAAATAATAGTGTTTATGATTACTTTACCAAAATTAAATTATGAGCAAATAAACCATTGAATTGCTTCACGTCATAATTTACTAGGATATAAATAATCACTGCTAAATACTAAATATTCAATGATATCAATTGTTTGATAAATTCAATATATCGTAAGATAAATTCAATTTAGTGAAGATTGAATTGTTACATTGAGTACCAATTAACAGAATGAATATTAGTATCTAACTACTTAAGAACATCATTCACTGATATTTATAAGTACGAGGAACTAGTTGACAAGAAATACACAAGCTCTTAAGATATAACATTTTAAACTTATGACTTCAAGGCAACTCCTCGATAATAACAATTGTTAACTCCTAACAACTGTTTACTAGTAGACAACCTTGGTTTTATAAATAAGACTCGATTACCAAAGCTGTCTTGTCTGCAATCTTAGAAATGATATTCTAAGTCCTATACACCTTGATCCATAGTATATAACATTTATTATCAAAGTGATTAGAAGCTTGCAAATAAGCATAAAAATTATTCCAAGTAACTGAACAATGGTCACTTTAGATATTTCAATATCCATAGTTCTACTTAGAGAATTTTCATACTATGTATAGTAATATGAGTGAATTGTAAAAGATATAACAAAGATTACTTAGAGGAGTTCTAAGTAATTTCACACATACCAATATATATCACAACTAGTTAGTAAATATAACTCTAACTAAATATCATTAACTGATATAAGTCAAAACTTCAATACAACCAATTGTTAGAACCATGATATTAATTATAGTGAATTTCTGAAAATGGGATATTAAAGTTCACTAAAATTAACATCTCATAACTGATTGAAGACCAATACAGATTAGGTCCAAATTAGTTATGTTGTTTATTTATTTTAATAAATATGAGGTACAGAGCAAATACTAAATTGAATTGCTTCAAGTCCGTAACCCATATAAATCAAAATAAATAATCAAATAATTAAATACTAAATCTCTATGAGTTAGATTTTAGCATTTAAGTATTTGAATTATCCTTAAATAATCACCACTAAAATATATTACAATTAAACACATGGCAATCATTCAACGGATAATTTTCAGTGTGAGGTCTGGATGTAAATAATTTCACAAGTCTTTTCGATACAGACAATTGAATACTTGTGAGCTTACTTAAGAATTACTTAGCAGATGGGATATACAAATCATGTAGCATTAATAAAATCCCAAGTTTACAAACCAATCTTGAAAAATTAATTTCATCAAGTGATTTAGCAAACATGTCTGCAAGTTATTCTTGACTAAAGACATGCTCTCTCAAAAGAGTTGATACCTTATGCAAGATGCTTAGCCTTGAGCGTTCCACAGAGTTGTTGGAGATGAAGTTGTTTCCTTGTGTTCTCCTGCTTTCGTACAACTCATTTGATCCGTCTCTATGCAGCAAAACATGTCAGAACTGATGTCTCTAGGGTACCATCTCCGGAGATGAGTCCAACTTAAGACATCTGAAAATCAAGTGTAATAACTACAAGAATAGATTCTCTTGGATCCACTCGGGGCCTTGCAAATTTGCATATTGAGAATAAAATATGTGTGTAAGTGATCTATTATCAATTGAATAAGATTATGAGCTGATGATTCCTCTATAGCCTTATTAGGTCCTAATTAGTAGATCCTGAACTTATTGGCTCAAATATCTCTAGGGTACCATTTCCTCAGATCCGGGTCCATCTTAAGATTTTTGATTACCAACTTGTTAGGTCCAAACTAATATGTCAAAAGCCAGCTATAGTGGTGCGTTGGCATGTAGTCTTGACAGGTCTAGAATCTTCTGAATAGAAACAAAAGATCCTGGACTTATTCTTTTGGCTTGCCTGAGCTCCTAATAGAATTATTCTTTTGGCTTTCCTGAGCTCCTAAAAGGATTCTTCTATTGGCTTGCATGAAGTAATTCAAAAGAATTGCAACTTTACCAACATCAAAACAGCAAATATCTTGATCCCAATTTATAGTTAGTAGACCAACATATAATATAATCAAGATATCATTGCACATATATATCATTTATGTTTGTGCCTAAAGATGTAGAGAGTTCTATAAATGTGACACCAATTGTTAAAAGATACCAACTGTTAAAGATTGATACCAAATATTAAATTATGATAGGGTGTCATACCATGTCTTCCATGCTTGCTTGAGTGATGATACCAGTTTATACTAACCTGCAGAGATCTTCAATTATCTCACCAACCAGGAGTGCACTTGTTCACATTCCTCTAGCATCCAGATTCAGTAGGTCTAGATGTCCATTATAATCTTGAATGTGCAGCAGGTGCCTGATATCCTCAAGTCTTGTCACTAGTGCTTCTTGTCAAATATACTGTTTGATCAAATTGTAACCTAGCATCCAGTTTGGCTTTGTCCCTCATAACAATGCCTTGACATCATCCAGGTAGACTTCTGGTTATCCTTGTACCAAATACAGCCTTGTTGTTTGATCTAGATACCAGCTTCCCTTCAATTTACCTTTTATACTGATTGAGATCATCTTGCATTGCAATCACTCAATCTGGATCTTTCAGAGCTTTTATAGCTTTCTTAGTTTCTTCTAAAAGAAAACTAGAGAAATAATCATTAGTACTTGAAGCTCTGCTAGTTTTTTACTTCCACCATTAGAAACACTAAGAACTAGGATAAAGAATTAATTGAGTCAACATTCTTTATCTTGGCAGACATGTTCTCATAGTGTCCTATTATTTTCAATGTGGTGTTGAGTTGACTAGTTGATCCTTTAGTTGCTCCCCCTAAGCTGTTGCTGGGTTTACATGAAGATTCTCAATATTGACATTGCTTGGATCTGAATCATCATAACCATTGATAGCTGGGAGCTAGAAGTTGTTGAACATCACTAAGACTTTCAATCACCTTTTGTTGATTAATAACAATCACCCTGTAGGCTGTTGACTCCATTGAGTAACAAAGGAAATTATCCTCTTGAGCATTAGCTGATTGCTAGGATGCTCACTTCCATTGAATATTGCAAAACAATTTCCTTCATACTTATGGGGTCTTCCTAAAATTCTTACGGATCAGGGTTTATGATGTGATCAATCACCATCAGTGGTGTCTTGTCTTCAGATTGTCTGAACAACAACTTGTTTGTGAGAGAAGTCATCAGTCATCACTACTAAAATATATTTTACTTTGATGTAGAACTTCTGTGTGATGCTTCTTTGACTTCCCTTTATGACATGCCTCGTAATTTCATATTACTTTAATTTCAGATGAGGCAGTCTCCTTTATTGATTCAATTTTCAGGAAAGAATCTCTTGATTTGACATTCAGGTAAGAGAGCTCCTTATGTCATAGCTGAACTCTTGTCTGATGAAGCTTTAGATTTGACCTTGTTGACTTCACCTTTGAATGAGATTCCATGTCAGCTACAGATAAGTTCTCTTTCCTTAACCCTCGAACAGTAGGCTCTTCATCTTGTAAAAGATGCTTTATTACTGACAACATTCCTTGGCTATTGAATAGCCTTGACCCTAGGTCATACCCTTGCTGTTGTCTCCAAGGGATAAAACACTTGGCCTGTCTTCACATTCACATTTGATAGCAGGGTTCTTTCTTCGATGATATGCTTTGAATAAATCAATAATAATGCATAATCGATTAACCTGTTAAGCCCTACATTCACAAATGGATAAAAAGTTCTTGGTACCCAAATTGTTTAATTGGGTCCAGATGGATTAGAGATTTCTCTTTTATTAGAGTTAACAACAGTTTTAACCTTAACATGCTCATTCTTATCTTTGACTGACCATTTATCATTTTTAATGTCATTGACAAAATATTCACTGAGCAAGGAGAATAATGGTTCCTTCCTAACATAAGGAGGACTAGCAGTCTGTACCTTATTGTTATTCTTAAACATGCTTTTTCTATGATCAATGCAAATACTAAGAAATGCATTTATGACATTTGAAATAAGCAGGCATGATAATAAGAATAAATTGCATACATTCAGCATTAAAACCTTGCAGATAAGAATTATGCAAATTAGGCATGTTATGCATTTTAGAAAATTCAGTACTATCTACTTTAACCTATGTACACTTGTGTAACAGGTAGCAAGTAGATTTATAGATATTCAATAATTTTCTAAACATGCATGGAATAGAAGAATTAACAATTAATAACTAATTCTATCCAATCCATTCCTATTGTTATATTATATTATATAATCTCTATTACCTAAGTCAGTTTTACAAATGACTTGATGTTCTACTGACACCCTAGGTAATTATTCCATCTTTTAAACTTTTTAAACCTTAACAAACAATTCAGAATGAATAAGCAAATCTTGTTCTATTGGGGATCCAGAAACTAGCTTAAGCAGAGGTCATATATGCTTGACATATATCATTTAAGAATTGAGAGATATTGTCTAAGGAACACTTCTAACTCACTATTGCAATTAATTAAATTCAAAAAATATTCATACACATAATAAGATCTTCTAACCAAAGATATAATAATTAAAAACTAAGATCTTAACATGCTTTGAATTTCTGAGAATTACATATTACACTAGTTCGAAGAATTGATACCTGAGACATGTGAGGTGAATCATCTTCAGAGATTGCTATGAAGGCAAGATATTAATTATGCTCTTCTCATCATCATCTGATCCATCCCAACTCTTTTCTTCAGCAAGATAAGTTCTGCACTGATGCTTCTGTTTCATCTCATTTAATGAATCCCTATTCATCCTTGTCTGTCAGAATTCTGTACCATGTTGCACACCTTGATAGTTACTTATCACATAAAACTTTTCATAACTGCAACTATCATGTTTTGTTCTTTCCACCATCTCAGTCTTGGAGCCACCTCTTGAACTGTATCCTGAAGAGTTTCTGCTTCGGAATAGATAGGCCTAATTCCTGGATTAAACATTTGTACTCTTTCCAAATTAGTAACTCTTCATGTATGTTCTGAGGTTCCATCATTAATTCCTGACTGAGATGTCTAACTGTCTAGTTCATTCTCCAACCTCCTTGATTCCACTTTTCTAAAATCTCTGTTGATTCCTTGAAAGATATTTCTTGGTACAATCCACTAAGTGTAGTCGATGTTACATTGGAGCAATCCACTTAGTGTTTGTATATCACAGAATCAATAGACTTAATTCAAATCTTCGAGAAAAATTCTATCCACTAAAACCTCTTCCATTCCTGCTTCTGAAAAACCAGTGAATTCTATGGATATAACTTTGAGGAGCTTCCACAAATTTTTCTTCAGTAGGTAGAAATTAATTTCATTGAAAAATGCATTTTCTTCAAAAGATTCAAATCATCGTTGACAATTCGTAGGAATCTTCAACTAACAACCTTCTTAGAACTATTAGCTTAGAATAAATTCAAAATATTTAAAATTCAAAAACTTCAAGGACTCGAAAATTTTTTGAGAAATAAAAAATCTGAAAGTAAGTTCAAATTAATTAAAATTCGAAATTACAGTCAAATTAATTAAGAATCAAAAAATCTCAAGAAATGAAATTTTTAAGAGTTAAAGAATCCGAAAATAAATTCAAGTTAATTAAAATTCGAAATTATCAAGAATTAAAAATTTTGAAAATTAAACAATTTGAAAATAAACTCAAGTTGTTTAAAAATCAAAATTTCCAAGAATTAATCATTTCAAAAATTAAAAAATTCGAATATAAGTTAAGATTACTTAACAATCAAAAATATCATAAAATGAAAATTTTTGAAGATTAAACAATTTGAGAATAAATTCAATTTAATTAACAATTGAAAATAAACTCATATTGTTTAAAAATCAAAAATATCATAAATTGAGAATTTTTAAAGGTTAAAGAATCCGAACATAAATTTAGATTATTTAAAATTCAAAAATCTCAAAATTGAAAATTTTGAAAGTTAAAGAATCCAAAAATAAGTTCAAATTATTTAAATTTCAAAAATCTCAAGTATTGAATTTTTTGAAGGTTAAAAAATCGAAAATAGAGGATTTGACTTTTTGGTCTAATACCGGATTTAATTTCTGTATGGGTCAACAAACTCGAAAACCAATTGGAGGACCACAAAAATAAGGATCTTGATTTGTGCGTCAATCAAAAGGCTCTGATGCCAATTGTCAGGTCCAAAATAGTTTGTAGAAGGGGGGTTGAATACAAACTATACCGTTTTATCGAATTTGCTCTTTTCTTAAAAATATTAAAATATTAAATCAAGAACAAATTGATGCGGAATAAAACGAATACCGATATTTCAAGTTGAATATAAAATTTATATTAACTTGATGGGGTGTGTCTAAATACACGGGTACAAATTACAAGGTTTGATGACCAAACTAATTATTACAAATTCTATAGAAAATTCGACATGAATTTTTCTATATTTGTAAATAAAAAGATCGAAATTAATTATTACAAATTCTATAGAAAATTCGACATGAACTTTTCTATATTTGTAATAAAAATATCGAGAGATTCTAGGGAACTTAATCCGCTAGATGGTTCCACAAGTACAAGTAAACAATTTCTAGTGGTTTAGATTTATCAATACAAGCTAGAAATAATTTACAAGAATTTATTTGATGTTCAAGGAACTATTTTTCTCTTGGTCTCTCTCTGCTGTGTTCTGCTGGAGAAGTGAAGATTCTTGGCTGTTCTGCTGTGCCTGCTGTTGTATTTATAGCCATTTAATTCTTGTACTGATCTGGTATGACTTAAACTGCTTCAAGACATAATAAAAAAGCTGTCAGCATGACTTAAACTTGCTCCAAGACATAATTTTCTTCATTAAGACTTACACAAACCTCCATTAAGACATAAACCTAGTCGGTACGACTTAATAAAAGTTCGATATGACCTAAAACAGCTGGCAGGTGGTCGGTATGACTTAATCAGGATATTTTGGCTCGGTATGACATAATCTGAAATTGCTCGGTATGACCTAATCAGTCTGAGTAGCTTCGGTATGACCTAAATCTTATGCTTAGTATGACTTAGATTTAAGTCATGTCGGTATGACCTAATTTAGGTCATACCGACCTCCATTAAGTCATATTCGCTGAGCAGAATTGTTTTAAGTCTTTAAACACTTATATTAATTCTGATTTAATTAATTAATTGATTAATTTAAAGAATAAATTAATTCTGATTGAATTAATTTATAAAATAAATTAGCCAACTAATTTAATTTAATTAAAAGAGAATTAATATGAAGTCTTTTTATAATTATATTAATTCCAACTTAATTAATCTTTTAATTAATTTATTGAATAAATTAATTCGAATAGAATTAATTTATCAAATAAATAAATCAAATGACTTAATTAATTAAGTGAAAATTAATATACCTCCTTGCTTGATAATTATATTAATTCTAACTTAATTAATCTTTTAAATAATTTATTGAATAAATTAATTCGGATAGAATTAATTTATCAAATAAATAATTCAAATGACTTAATTAATTAAGATAAAATTAATATACCTCCTTGATAGCATAACCCTTGTGGTCTTGACAGCTTGAACCACTGAAGTTAATGATAAACAACCACTGTTTAATGTTGACACTCGATGTACTGTCTGGTTCATGAGTGACTAACCGCAATGAATGTTCTTCATATATTGACTTTAAAGTTGTGGTTCATGTCTTCTTTTTCTTCACTCTTTTTCAAACCTTTATAATCTGTATTCTGCCACTGTAGGAACCTCTTGTCACTATAAATAGAATCCACTGTCTTGATTACTCCATTGATGCTTGATCAACTCAATGAACTTCTTCAAGTGTAGTATATCTCAAAACGGTAGATTGACTTTGTCTTCTTTCTCTTGACAGATAATACGATTGAGATCCCTGTGACAGTACATATACTATTTACTATTACATTCTTGTTTAAGTTGAGTTGAATCCTCGAAATACAAATAGGCTATGTCATATGCCTTTCAGCTACTTATTACTTAAATACCTTCTAGGCAACCACTTCAAAGCAAATTTACAACATACTTTCAAGTCATCAAATCAAATAAATTAAATAGATTTTAAATAGATTTGCAGGGGAATTTTAGAAAATTTCGGCATGAAGTATTCGTAAATAGGACTATCCCCATGTTTTTCAATTCAAGCAATCAACATTCCAATCTATAAAAAAAAACATATAATGTTGCCCTGACTTGTAGCTCTACTATCACTTTATAATTTACATTAGCATTAACTATTACTTACACTATATCAATGATCATATCACTCACGCATATTAATGATACACGTGACAATCAATCATTGATATTCGTAAGCCCTAGGAAACAACTCCTAGCATTAACTATTAATTACGCTATATCAATGATCACATCACTCAAGTATATTAATCATACTCGTGATAGTTAATCATTGATATTCGTAAGCCCGAGGAACTAGTTGAAGAGAATTAAACAAGTCCTTAAATATTGACACTTAAGACTTGTGATCCCATTGCAACTCCTCGCAGATAAACACATAATAAAATGAATCTAACAATTAATCTTTGATAAATAACATTTTAAAACCATACAATCAGGAATTAAATTCCTATTTTAAGAAAACTTTGTGAATTAGCCTTTTTGTAAGTTGGACTATCCCGGGGTCACAACCCCTCAATTTTAATCAAAACTAAATCAAGACATACCACACAGCCTCTAGGGCCAGTGGTACTTTTCAGAAATCACCACTAAACATTTATAACTAAATATACTGTTTAAGCAATTATGCAATTACTTAATTGACACCAATTTGACCACATATAACTCGACAACATTAATTAATCAATTAACAATCATTAAATCCTCGACTCTACCATTTTAATCCCAATCACTAGTTACTAATAATCGACAACTTTAAAGTCATTAAATTCCAATTGTAATCTATACGTCCAGACCTTATCAAAATTACAACCATCAATTAATCCGGATAATTAATAATACTCGTCTTACGACATTTAATCCATATACATTAAAACTATCCCGGGGTCACCACCCCTCAATTTTAATAAAAACTAAATCAAGACATACCACACAGCCTCTAGGGCCAGTGGTACTTTTCAGAAATCACCACTAAACATTTATAACTAAATATATTGTTTAAGCAATTATGCAATTACTTAATTGACACCAATTTGACCACATATAACTCGACAACATTAATTAATCAATTAACAATCATTAAATCCTCGACTCTACCATTTTAATCCCAATCACTAGTTACTAATAATCGACAACTTTAAAGTCATTAAATTCCAATTGTAATCTATACGTCCAGACCTTATCAAAATTACAACCATCAATTAATCCGGATAATTAATAATACTCGTCTTACGACATTAAATCCATATACATTACTGGTAACCATTTACAACTTAATCAAATCACATAAACTCTAACACATTATACGATAATAACAATTAACACTTAACAATTAACAATTACAATTAACAATTATCAATCTTAAATCCGAATATTTCATCGAACTCGCACTTCATACCAATAGCTATAATTAACAATTATTCTCTCCGAATTAAATACGGATATTCAAATAATACACATAATTCACCACATAAATCTAATTACGAAATTAACACATTAATCTTACAATTTAAATCTAATTAAATTACAATAATTAAATAATTTAAATACGAAAATATACCATTTTGGTTTTGGCATGACTTGTCGGAAAAATACATTTTGCCAGAGAACTGCTCCCCGGGATCTCTCTCAACAACCTCTCTCTATCTCTCTATCTCTCTCTCTTTTTCTCTCTCTTTCTCTCTCTCTGCTGCCTCCTGCGCGCCCAGCTAACCTCGCCTATTCCTCGCTGCTGTCACGCCACTGGCCGCCACCACCGCCGGCCGCCGCCGCCGCGCGGTGGGGCTGGCCTCCCCTGCCTTCTCTCTTTTGAAACCCGCGATCCGCCTTCTTCCCCCCCCCCCTTTGCACTTCATGATTGCACGCACACACTCTTACACATATACACACACCCACACATGTTTATACATATATAATCAATCCCAATTCCCCAATCTCTCTTCTTCTTCATCTCCAATCTCTTTTCTTTTTTTTTCTTCTCTCCCCGATTCTAGAATCCTCCCGACTGCGTTTCTTTTCTTTTCTGCTGTTGGGCTTGGGCCCAATTACTAATATACCACTACTACTATTATTCCGGCCCAAATAACATACCTCATATTCGTATTTAAAACTAATAACCATATTTCACAAATCGAAATTAAATAGAAAATTGTGAAAATTTAAACTCTTCATTTTTAAAATAAAGAGTACAAAATTACGATCACACACATATTTTTAAAATATTTCTCGGATCAAAAATGAATTAAATATGAATTTTAGAAATTTTGATCCTTTAAATACAATAAAATTCTTAAAATCATTTTGAAATACCACAACACCCAAATTAATCCACCCAACACTTTTGAATACTCAATAAATATATAAAGAAAATATTTCAAAAGTTTTCATGATTTTTAATAACTCCGATAATTTTATAAAATTGCCAGAGGATCAAAAATGCATGATTTAAATATTTTAAATCCTCAAAAATACAAATAAAAATACACTGACCTTCACCACTTACCCAAATCATCATTTAAACACATAAACACAAATTCACATACATTCCACCTTTACAACAATATTCACATAATATAATTCATAATTTATATTAAATAAATAATTCGAAATTCGAAATTTTCTAGGTCGTTATATCCTTCCCCCCTTAATAGGATTCTGTCATCAGAATCAATCCTAAGGACCCAAATAACAGTTCTGATCTTCTCAACATCTTATTTTCACTTTCCAGGTTGTATCTTTCAATCCCTCTAGGATTCCATCATACCATCTCATAAATCTATAAGCTCATTCTATGAGCCCTAAATTTCCGAAATAACCTTAAGCTTTGGTTTCCGAGTCTTTTTAACTCTAAACGTTTATCACACGAGCACGAATATCTATCCCCAAAAATCAGTATGACATATTACCACGCCAATCCTTTGCAATAATACCACCGTGCAATTTGCCTTTACAACGACCTACACTTGGTATAATTCCCACGCTTTGCTTATAACCACACGATTTCAAATAGAATTTCGAGAAAAGAATCTCAAGAAATCCTCCAATCGCTTCCACTCCACTTTTCAAATACTATGTTGATCAAGAAGGGAATAATTAAATGGTTTCTTTCTTTTTTTAGTCCTATATTTTTACCGAGTACCCAATCTGGAAACTTAACATCATTTCGTCCCTTCTCAGTCGCATCCTTGCAATCAAATACTATAATCAAACACATACGTCCTTAGATGCACATCAAGCGCAATTCAATTAACAACTCGATTCTCACTCTTATCAGATATTCTGGTTTGCTAAATCTTTGTGAAACATAGCCTCGATTAATCGTAGCTTTTGATAGCTAATATACTTGTCACCTTGACTGTGACTTCACTCAATACCAGAACAACAAGATTGAAATAGCCAATTTATTACCAATTCTCCCGAGGTCACAACTTCACTCGATACTAATCATGAAACAATTCTTTAACAATTTCCAACAAGCTCCCGCTTTTATAAACATGAATCTTCCACTTAACATGCATCACCACTTATTTACATCTCCTAGAACGAACCTACCTCAGCTAAAATTTTGAGAAAAAATAATATCAAGAAATCCTCAATCATTCTTACTCCTCTTTCACGTGCAATGTTACTTGAGAAGGGAATAATCGAAACTTCTATCCATCCTTCATCTCATTGTTTTACCGAGTAAACGGTTTAAAATTTTAACCTCATATCATCTATTCCCAATCGTATCTTTGATACTGAACAACACGATCAATTTTTTTGTTGCACGTCAACCACAATTCGGTTCACCATTCCATTTTTCCTCTCCTCCAAACATTGGTTGTTAAAACATTTGAAAGAAAATCTCGAACATTTTGTTGGTTTAAAAACAAATCAAGGATTATTTTTAGTTACTGAAATTCCTTTTGAAAAATATATTTTATAAGAATCATTTTAAAAGAAAAACATTTAAAATAATAAAGTTTTAATTAAAAAGCTTTGAAACAAAATTTCTTTAAAAACATTTAATCCTTGACCTTTTAAATTTTTTGAAAACTAGTAAACTCCACCTTTGACATAACTTCCCACAATCATCATGGCGGAAACAACTTGTTTATAACTTTACTATCCAACGCCCTCTGACATTGACTTCCGATTCACAACTTTGCATACTTGATGAGTCCTCAAATTTGACTCTATACGTTATAACTTCAATATTTAATACCACTCACTTAATCACAGAATCATGACTTTCAAAATTCGAATTAAGATCCTTGTGTCTCATTTTCTTCCTTCTATTGGAAACTTTTAAAATCGTTCTCGATTGATTTACATACACTTCATGAGTCTTCGATCATCTTGATATGTGATCTACGATCATATTAAATCCTTCGTCCGAATGTCGTTTGAAATCGTATTCCTTGGAATATGCTTTGATTTAATCATCTCCTTTCTGCTACCTCCTTCTTATACAAAACGATTTCATTCCCTTGATATAACAATTTCTTGATCTGCTTGATAGATAAGACTTCTATATCTGCTTTCGGCTTCAAAACATCACTTTCACATTTCTTAAAATCAACATCTACCCTTCATTGATATGAAATAAATCCAATCTTGAATCATATTTAACTCTTTTTATAGTCATCACAATCCACTTCTTGCTAACTTCCTTTATAATCGTATTGAATTTCTCGATTCTTGATAATTATAATAGTAGTCTTATTACTCTCTTCATAATTCCACTAAGATTGATATGATACTATTTTTGGCAAAAATTCCCATCTTTCCAATAAAACTATAACATATTATTATGATCAATAACATATTATTATGATCAATAAAAGTTCTGTTCTTTAAAAATCTTGTTTATATTTTGAGTTATTCTGGAGTCCGCATTGGAGCACAAGGAGTACCGCTAGGCAGGAGGCCGTTAGGGAAACGCTGCTCATTGGATTGAAGACAAAGAATAATAACCAGAAGATTTAGGCAAGAAGAGAAGTTTTCAGGATCAGATAATCACTGCACATACAAAGATCATTAAAGGAGTCTGGTAAAACTCACAACCCTGTTCAGAAAAAAAATTAAACTCTTTTATATTTAAACAATTCTGATTAAATGTTATTTTACATTTATCGATCCAACCCATGAGTGATAAACCATGGCTTGTTAATATTAAAGGTAATGTCATGATTGATATGTCTAATCTTGAATATCTAAATTATCTCTTAGAGACTTCTAGAAATACTGTTTCCCCAGAAAATCAAACAGCGACTAAATACCTAATTTGGGATTTAGAATCGATAAAAGACGAGCAACTCGCTTTTTATAATAATTTTTTTTGTATTATAGAAAATGAAAATCGTAATCTGAAAAGGATCATGAAATTAGAGCCCTATCCGCGTAATAGGACTAATAGATCAGAGAAAAGTTCCTCTAATACGTCCGAATAGTGTAAGTCCAAAAGACTGCTATAAGACAAAAAGAAATGCGTAGCCTTCTGGTTATTTTGGGCACCATTTCCACAAGTGGTCATTTTGGGCACACCACTTTGAATTTTAGTCATTTAGGACTTTCACCCCTGATCAAGTTGGGTTTTAAAAAAGGAGTAATATAATTTAAATAATTTTGTTAAATTTATAAGAAAGATGGAGTAGATACTTAGAGCATCTCCAATGTTGTTATTTAGAATGGTTGGCTAAAATGATATAAAATACTGATTATGTAAAATTTGTTAAACCTGTAAGTAAGGTGTTGTGCTTTAATGGAGTTGGCTATAATGATTGACTATATTTTAAAAATGGTATGTTATTATTATTTCAAGTTATTAAAAATAGAATACATTATTTTAATATGGCAACAAATGATGTGGAGCTCCACTACAGGTCTCTAGAGGTTCAACAAATATAGTCAATATAATGAGTTTGTCTATAATTTTAACTAAGTGTAATGTACCATTGGAGTGCAATTTTTTTTACATATTCTTTATAATTTTTGTTTATGGTAGTTGATTTCAAATTTTACCTAACAGGTCTCTCCTATTGGAGATGCTCTTAGAGCATCTCCAATGGAGAAGACCCCTTAGTTAAAATCAAATAAATAATACCATAAATAAAATTTATAGAGATAATGCAAAAAAAAAAAAAAAATCATTCCAATGAGGCATTACTCTTAGCAAAAAATTTAGATAATCTGTTTTCGTTGACTATAATTGGCCAACCTCTAGAGGCATGTATGAGCATCTCCAATGGTATTAGTTAAAAATGGTTGGCTAAATCAGATAAAATATCGATTATATAAAATTTATCGAATCTGTAAGAAGTTGTGCTCCAATGGTATATTGGCTATAATGTTGTATATATTATAAATATAGTATGTTATTATTATTTCAGGTTGTTATTAATAGAATCTATTTTTTTAAGGTAATAGATCATGTAAAATCTTCCTTACAGGTCTCCACAGGTTGGCCAAATATTGCCAACGAAAAGTGATTATCTAATTTTTTTGCTAACAGTAATGTTCCATTGGAGTGATTTTTTTTTACATAATTTCTATAAAATTTATTTATGGTAATATATTTGTGATTTTTGCTAAGGGATCTTCTCCATTGGAGATGCTTTAAGGAAGATTTTTTATGATCTATTACCTTATAAAAATATATTCTATCTATAACAAAAACTAAAATAATAATAAAATGCTATATTTACAATATAAGAGCATCTTCAATGGGGCAAACCCCTTAGGTAAAATTTAAAATAACTTACCAAAATTGAAGAGGCGATACAATCTGTTTTATATTTGTTCTACTCGATATGATTTGTAGATGCTGTACAGCTTTGTTTTATTGAATTAAAAATCATTTGTTATTCAAAAAAACTTACCAAAATTGAAAATTATACATAATTTGTTAAAAAATCATCACTCCAATGAGGCATTCCCCTTGTCTAAAATTTTAGGCAATCCTCTATATTTTTTCAATATTGGCCATATTTGTTGAACCTTACAGATCTGTAGTAAATGTCACGTCATTTCCCGCCCGTTTTCTTCCCATAATTTAACAAAAAAAAATTAATAATAATAATAATAATAATAATAATAATAATAATAATAATAATAATAATAATAATAATAATAATAATACCTTTTTTAAAATAAAACCAACCATTATAGCCAATCTCCATTGGAGCAAAACACCTTACAGGTTTAGTAAATTTTAGCCAACTACTGCCTCCTACGAGAAAAAATTAAATTAAAAATTTGAAATGAATTCGAAAATCTTAGACAAAGCATCAAAGCAAAAAATATTTTAGAGAGAAAGGTACTTACGATATTTTGGTTGGACTTGGGTGTATAGATTCTCAAGGGTGTGCAGGATAAGGACTTGCAGAACCCCACGTACGTATTCGTATAATGTACAAAAGTACAAAAGCATGCTCCTATTAGTAGTATCATGGAATATATAGACCCACATGACACACCAACTCATGTTCACCGTCTCTGTAAACTAGCTAGTAGTAAAAGATTGCTCCAACTTGAATGGAGAATCTGCCTTCTGGGTACCGTCCCAACGTGGGTGTCTGTCTCATCAACTCCGATAATCAGGTAACATCTCATTTTTTATCAGTTAGGGTATCTGTTTCTACTGATCAGTTTTCTTCTTCTTTCCCCTGGATTCATCTTGTACTTGTTAATCCACTCTGTTTTACTTACAGTCTAGGAACTTGTATGTGTTTTGCTATAGTTTTTGCATGCGCACAAGGAACAAGGGCTAGCCTAAATTTCAAAATCTAGTACTCCCTTCGTGCCATTTTCTCCCTCAGTCCCATTTTTTGTCTAAAATTTCCTATTTCACTTGATCCAAAATAATTGTCCATAATTAATTAATCTAGTAAATTATGTGTTAATTGTGTTAATTTTTATGAAAATTAATACAATTATTTGGTAAATTAATATCAATTTATTTAACATGATTGAATTTAATATGATTGAATAATATGTGGATTTTTTATGGTTGACAATAAAAATGGGACTGAGGGAGTATTTTATTTTCAAAATCTGATTTAGGTCTAGCACCATGGCCTGCTGTAGATATATGCGATGGCAAATTGAAAAGATGTAGCACCGAGGGTTTGATGTTAGCTATTTCAATTATATGCAAAGAGTTGATATATAATATATATATATATATATATATATATATATATATATATATATATATATATAGTTGCACTCCGTGGCAAACATCTTATATAACAAACAATAAAGAACACCTCATATCTCATAGATCCATTGCCCCTGGCGGGGCCACACAATACAAAAAAGTTCTTATTTTTTTAGGCTCCATCCATCTAGCAAAAAAAAAAAAAAAAAATTTGAAAATTTACTGTTCACGTGATGACGTCATGATGACGTCATCACGTGAACAGTAAATTTTTTTTTTTGCAGATTTGATAGAGGGTAAAAAAATAATAACTTTTTTGTATTGGGTGCCCCTGGCGGGGCCAAAGGATCTAATAGATCTAAGGTGTTCTTTGTTGTTTGTTATATAAGAGTGTTCTGTATGGAGCAAAGGCCAATATATATATAGGCTAGCGTTCAAATAGAAACCAACCTTAGAATAGAAACTAGAAACCTACACTAAATAAATTATATTTCATTTATTTTAATGGTCCCGCTAGGGGCACCTTCACAAAAAACGTTTAAAATTCTTGGCTCTATTCAACAAAAATATAAAAAAAAATAAAAAAAATTTTTAAAAAAAGTTACTGTTCACGTGCCACGTCATCACGTGAACAGTGACTTTTTTTAAATTTCTTTTTATTTTTTTATATTTTTGTTGAATAGAGATAATAATTTTAAACGTTTTTTGTATTGGAGTACCCCTAATTTGGTCATTAGATTAGCTTGAAATATTTAATTTAGGTTTAGTTTCTAGTTTCTATTCTAAGTTAGTTTCTATTAGAACAAGAATATATAGGGTCTTGTTCTAATATATATAGAAACTAACTTCGAATATATATATAGGATCTTGTTTTAATTATATTTCAATTATATATAGGGTCTTATTCTAATAGAAACTAACCTAAATTAAATATTTCAAGTAATGACCGAATTAGGGGTACTCCAATACAAAAAACGTTTAAAATTATTGTCTCTATTCAACTAAAATATAAAAAAATAAAAAAAATTTTAAAAAAAAGTTACTGTTCACGTGATGGCGTGGCACGTGAACAGTGACTTTTTTTAAAAATTTTTTATTTTTTTTTATATTTTTGTTGAATAGAGCCAAGAATTTTAAACATTTTTAATTCATTTAGTGTAGGTTTCTAGTTTCTATTCGGTTTCTATTTGAACGCTAGCCTATATATATATCCTCAATCTTGTAGGTCTTTGTTGCTTCTAGATTGAATGTTCCAGGAGCATGGCAAATGCCTCAGGTATGTTTGTATAAATATGATGCACAATATAACAACAATCTATGTAATTTTGCGGCTTTTGGCATATTATTGATTGTCTCTAGATCTAGAAAAATACTGTAGTAAGTAAGAATGGAATGTCCGCCTTCCAGTTTAGGTAAGTTACATAGCAGCTTTCGGGTCAGACATGTTTAGTAAAATACTTGGATCATATGTTGAATGATCTCTTCATAGTATACCAGCAACTTTCGGATACAGAGGATTTCCAATGCGGCTAATTGAGTTTTTAATGCTAGTGACGAAGAAAAACGTTGCCTAACGGAATTTTCTGTTGTAAAAACTGAAATTTCTTGTAGTGAACACAAGTAAATGGAAAATGTTTTTGCTTGAAACTTTTGTCATGCTAATGATAGACTATTTGTCTATTTTATGCAACCCAAAAAGTAATTGGTTTCTGGACACCCCAGACCTACCTTGCAAAAATTTCTTTGTAATTTTCATTTTTCTAAAGTAGATATCACCCCTCTTCTTTCTCTTTCAAGTTATTTCCTGCCACTATTAGCTTTATTATCTGATGGCTTTAGATTTGTTGGTTCAACTTTCCACACCCTGCCCATATTAAAAACTGAAAGTAACAAGTATACATCAGTTAGAATAGCCATATCATACACCTAAAACACAAATATCAGATAGCTCTATGCATGCGTAGGTGATGATTGGTTGATACCTTGTTTTTAATTCTCGATGTAGTGGTTTCACTTACATTTGACTTATTCCCGTGAATAATTAGATGCCTCCTTTACTAAAAACCGGAAAGAAGTTTCTCAAACAAGTCTGTCTCATAACTTATGTCAAAATTAAATTGTAGTTGCTCGCTCACCTTTCAACATTTCAATTTTAGGGTGGAATTGAAGATGGCGAGGAGCCGGTCTCTGCTGCAATTAATTGCGTGAAGAAACTGGTATAGTATCAGCTGAAGTTATTGCGGAGGTTAGTTTGTCATCAGTTCTCATTTTTTACCGTTTTACTTGCTGATGGCTGCTGTGCTACCTTGTGCATAAATGCAATTGCAATGCCTAAAGTATGGCTGACTCTCGTAATCACTTTTCACCACTTCTCCAATCACTCTTGAGGTCCATCACTACTAAAACAGAAATTAGTAGTTGTAGTTCTTTTACTCTGAAATTGTGACTATTTTAGAAGGAAATGCTTAAGACTGATCTCTCATGGATCTGGGTGAATCTTACGTTGATCTAACAATGTACGGGGCGTCCTTGAAGTTGTAAGAAGTTAATAAGTACAGTCTGTAGTCTAGCTGCTTGTGGATCATAGGTGAAAAAATATGGATATTATTGTTAGAATTCATAACTTATTCACTAGGATCCCAATTTTATCAACTATATGATTTATGAATCACAAGCTATTGGTGAATATAGTACGATACGATAGATGCCTAAGGAAATAGAATATCATTCTTTCACTTTTCTTTTACATGCTTTATGATCTTGCTGATTGGCAGGTGCCAAATTGGCTTACTTATGACTTTGCGCCTGCTGTTAAAGCCAAAGTAAATCGGCTATGGGGAGGAGGTGAATGGCATGGACAGGCACAGAAGTGGTAAGTTTCCAATACCTAAAAGGCGCTGTATGCTATTTATTTTACGTTATTTACGGTGTAGCCAAGTTCTAGTTCTAGTTTAAAGATTTTGAAAATTACAGGTTCCTTATGAGATTTACAAAAGATGAAGGGGAGATCAACTTGGTCAATGGTGAAGTAGATCCAGAATTTGCAGAGTGGAAATGGGCAAACCCCGAAGATGTTATCGAGCAGGTACTTTTAGCCCCAGTTGAATTACATACTACCAGCAATCTTTTATTTAACGTAGAAGGGCTTAACATGAATGATTATAACTGAACAGGCAGTGGATTACAAGAGGCCAACATATGAGGAAGTTATGAGAAGCTTCAGGTCTTACTTAAGTGTAAATGGAACACCTGCTAAATGTCAATCAACAAAGTGGTAAATAGTCGTTTCTGGATATGAATTTGTAATAGTGTTCTGATTCGATCGAGGTTGCTGTTTGTAAATGGATTTGTCTTTTTTAAACCTTTACAAATTTAGGCATAATTATTGAAATATTTTGTCCAATATTTATGCCGAGTGGACTGTATATTTCATATATGTTTGTTTGAGGCATGTGTATTGTAGATGGCTTCAAAAGTAATTGATGGGCCACAGTTTTCAGCTTGTACTTTGCGTGCAGATGATTCACAAAGCAATTACAGAGCTTGATGAAGCAGGAGGTTCTACGGAGGAAGCTATATCACTTTTTATTAGGAAAGAGCAGAATGATTTGCCATGGGCTCATGCTACATTACTGACACACCATCTTCAAAAACTTTGTGAAAATGGCGATGTTGTTGTGACGGGTGAGAAATGCTATATGCTTAAAACCTCTTGCGTAACAAACATTCATAATCAGATTGAAGCCTTTGAACCTCAGTCTATGGTAGCCTTTAATCCTAATAAGATCAGTGCATCCCCTATTCCCAGTCCTAATTCTAGTCCTAGCAGTAGTTCTTCTAGTAGCTATTCTGACTGACTACACCCCTAATGCAAAGAGAAGGACGCAAAAGAGGACAGGACGTAAGTACGGAAAGAAACGTCGCACTGATAAAAGGAAGCCAGAGTCTGAAGAAGAATTTGAAAATATTGAAGAAGAACATTTTGAAGAGACAGAAGAGGAAGAAGAATCTGAAGATCCATCTGAAGAATTTTATAACACAGAGAAGAGGAAGTGGAGGTGACTGAAGTAGAAAACCGATTAATAAGATATAAAGGGAAGCGTACACATAGGACTGAAGGTGCCAAAAAGAACAAGGCTGAAGAAAATTCTGAATTCAGAGATGAGCACATGAGAGTCTTTCCAGTCAAAAATCAAGTGAGTGAAACGTATTACAGGGGGACAATATTAGCAAGGGGACGCGGCCGACCACCTAAATGTCCTAAACCTAAGACATTTGTTGGCCCTAAAGAAGCACAAGTAAAACTGATTGAACCACACAATCAAGTAGCAGAAGTTGCTAAGAGGCTTAAACAAAAGAGGGGACGCGGCCGACCATCTAAGAGTACTGGATTTGAGACAGAAACTAGACTTGAAGAAACACAAGGGCAGTTATTGGAAACACAAAATCAAATGAGGGTAGTTCTGGATAGGCCAAAACAGAGCAGAGAAAGAAGCAGCCCACCTAAGAAAATTGGGACTGATGCAGATATTGCACCCAAAGAAGTACACAAGGAGGTGTTCAAAGCATTTAATCAAGCAACAGAAGATTTGAAGAGGCCAAAAGAGAAGAGGGGACGTGGCAGGCCGCCCAAAAATTCGGGGAATGAGACAAGTATTGGACAGAAAGAAGCACAAAGGGAAGTGATTGATGGACATGATCAAATGGATAGCATGGAGAAGCCGAGACAGAAGAGAGGGCGTGGTAGGCCACCTAAGAATTCTGGAGGACAGATGGTGGTGTTTGAGGTACGTGATCAAACAACCGAAGATGAGATGAAGGTGAAGCAGGGAAGAAGACGGTTTAGGCGCAAACATGAGATAAAAGAAGATAATAAATATTTAGACCTACTTGAGTTGACCGTGTTACAAGAGATGTTTGAGAGAATGAAAATCCGATCATTTGATGATGGCAAGAATGTTTATAGTGCAGTTTCTCCAAGTTCCCCTTGCAAGTCTTGTGAACCGGTGATGGAAGATAAAATAAAGAAAGAAAGGGAGCAACAAATTCAGAGTTCAGTAAGAGGTGTAGAGTTATTTGATAAACATGATTGGACAAAGCTACCCGAGAGGTCCCAAATTCTAGAAGACATGGAAAAAATACTACAGACACCAATTCAGCTGCCACAAGAAGGTACAGAGAATGAGGCATATCCTTGTCAGTTACATTTACAAGCTTGTGAATCTGAAGCAGATGAATATACAACAATGAAGGAAATTGCACCTTCACAGGTTGTGCATGAAGAGCAGCAACCAGAGTGCATTGGTCAGGGCGGGCCACCTGGATTTGAAAACGTGGCAACTATAGCACCACTCACTGCGTCAAATTATCAGCATGAAGATGCACGGCAACAACAAAAGCGTTTACTTGAAACTGAAGAAGAGACATCTACATTCATGGAATTGCTACAGTCTGAATATCAATATTTTAACGGTGAACAGTTGGATCAACCAAAGAAGCAAAGCTGTGGGGTGTCTGGTAAGCCAACAAATTGCACCAGAGAAGATGATAAAAATTCAAACTGCAATAATTGAACAGGTATGGTTTTTGTGCAGGCTTACTTATAACCTACAAAATATGATGTATCTGTATTTATTTTGAGATGTTTTGCCGAGTGGTGTGTAAAAATGATGCTATACATAATCTCTGTTGCAGTAGCCTATTCTCGATAATTAGAATCACCTCAAAAACTGAAGCAAAACATCGAATTATTTTTCTTATTGCTAATATCCAGGAAGAAGGTGTTTAAATGAAGCCGAACTCAGTGTTGCAGACTTCTTGTTGTTCAAAGATATTTGGCTAGGCCTGATTTTGCATGTTAGGCGTCTGCAACAGAATGCTCTACCGGATGGATGGTGTTTAGTGTTTTTCTTTTCAGGCTATGTTGTTTAGTTTTTATCTACTACCAACTTGGAACCTTGATGAATATATAATTGTTGGAATATCTATGTAACATCTAGTATTTTTAATTTGTGCTTTAATCAGTTGACATGTAATCAGTATTATTGGAGCAAATGAACAGAACTGGTAAGAAATATTCATAATTAAATAATGGTTACTCCAAGTTACTTTGGATTTTGCACATAGGATGAACATAAAAAATAAAAATTTAATCATTAATTATCTCATTATTATAACTAAAAAAATTAACTAACGATTTACTTTCTTATGTTGAACACCTGTTAGAAGGAGGTGAAACTGACCATTTCAACTTTTTACTTTTGACAAATGACCATTTCAACAATAAACCAAATGAAATTATACATTATATCTTGTATATAATAAGAGTAAGAGGGATAATAAGGGTATACTAGATCAAGGATTCGAACCCTCCTAACTACGTAATAATAAAATATAAGTAATAAACTTCTTAAAAAATTTCCACTAACGTTATATTAAAATGGAATGTTAACGTTGATCTTTGCACATAATAGTTATGTTCAAGGGGAGTTTATTTCTTCTTATTATGCAAGTAAATAACATCTTACATCGATGAATGACTTTGTCCATAAACTTGATTAATGTTGTATGCCCTGCACATTCAAAAACTTTGCAAGTACCAAGTACGGAAACAGTATCCGAATTTATCAACCAATCAGCAAAAGTGACATACTGTAAAACCCCATTAATTTTAATTTTATTTTATTATTAGATATTAGATTTTTAAGTTATTTTGAATAAAGATGATATTTGTTATTAGAGGAAAGAAGTGTGAAAATCTTTTACAATATTGATATCTTTTATTTAAGTAATTTGTGTGTCATAAAATATTATAATTTAGATATTACTTGGAGAGGTCGTAGAACTTCTATTGGTAAGTTTTAAGATTACCTTAATAGAATTTAGGGTTGTGAATGGCTATATAAGAATTGGTAAGAAGATTGAAAAGGGCTGTACAATTTTCATCAAAAGGTACGTTTGTTTCCCATGTAATTTTTAATTGTCCGTGCGCTTATGCCTCTCGCCTTGCTATTTTAATTGAATTATCTGCTATGTTAATTGAATGTCATTATTTCGTTTTCGTGACTCGTTAATAGATTAGACTTGCATGATAGTCTGATTAGTGAAGTTATGCACGTCAATTTAAGTGAATTATGATTATAGCACTTGTTGTGGTTCATGATATTGTGTGGAATTGTTGGCCAAAGTATATGTAGAAAAACCAAGGCATGTAATTTTGATTCCTACCTACTGTGTCACAAGTATGTCAACGTAAGATCCACTAATACAACTTTAGATTTAAAGTCATATGTACCTAGTATTTAATATTAATTTGACATAGTTATTTTGTGCATGGTAATTATTAAATTTTGTAAGTAAATTTGATTTGACACTAGCAATATGAAAATTTGATGTTTTTGGTCCTCTGGATATAAGTTTTAGTCTAATTCTTTTATATGTCATGTTTTTGCTTTTATTGTTACTTAGTAAATATTTAGCAATTTTTTTGAAATTAATAGTACAATAATCATGTTTTAGGAGCATCATAATTAAATAATAAGTGGGCAACTTCAACTTTTAATGTTATACAGCCGTGATGTGCTGTCTATTGTGTTACTTTGTAATTAATTATATTTTATTAATTAATTTGTACATTTAAGTGTTATGTTGGAAGATCATAGATTCATGCAATAGTTTTAAAGTTTTGTCGCCTTGTTATTATATTAACTCATGCATCTACAATTGTTTTCTTACTCTAATGTCATGTTCGCGGGCTTCCGTTTGTTTTTGTTAATACAGTAAACATGCTTCTAGTTTTCGACCCAGTCATATGATAATAATAAGTATTTACCTGTTATGCATGCATAGAATTATGTGTTGAATGAGTAATTAATTGTTTTCTATTTTATTAATTAAATTATAGGATCAGTTCGTATCACTAATTTTGGTTTTCGGTCGCTTTCGAGGAAGTACTTTTTGACTTACTTTTATTTTTCGAAAATATTTTGATATTGTGATTTCGATTTCGTATAAGATATAAGATATTGTTTCGAACTGTATAAGATATAAGATACGAGAATCTTTGAATCCCTCAGTCTCTACGTTTCGAATCCGTTCATAATTTACGCTATAGTTCCGGAACTAGCCTTAGATACCCTTAGTAGGCGCACAAGTGTGCAACTTTAGATACCTATTAAGGACGCGTAATTATTGAACTTTAGATGCCGGTCACTGGCAAAGTGTGCCGAAAGAATAAGAATAAGAATAAGATGTCGGTCACTGGCAAAGTGTGGCCGTAGAGCAAGACTATGGTATTTTCGATTTTCGTTTCGTGTTATTTCTGTTTTCTGCTTCTGTTTCTAGTTTAAATTCTGTATTTTGAAAATATAAAACTTTGGGTTGGAATTGTTTTCGTAAATGTTTTGCAAACTTATATTTGATTCTGAAAATTGTTTTATTAAAACGCCCATTGATTTTTAAGAATATCTGTTAGTCGATTGTACTTGCTGAGCTGTGTAGCTCATTCGTTTCTAATATTTCAGGTTTCAGTCTTGGAAGCTTAATGAGAATAAGGATATGAATTTTGTGGACTTTCGTGCTAGCTGTTAGATGCCTTTATTGGATTAGACTCTTTACGTTATTAGAATAAAGATTGTTACTGAATATTGGATTTATGGAGCTGCGTCTCCGTTTTTATGATTTTGAATTATTAAGTTTTACCGTTGCGTTGACTTTTGTGGGATTTTGGTTTATTTGAATAAAGTTTTTCGTTTATTTAAGTTTGGTATTTAGAAATAATAGTCTGAAAAGTCGGGCTGTTACAGTTGGTATCAGAGCCTAGGTTTTCCTTCGGAGTGTATTAGGTATGGGACTAGTACATTCCCTAGGATGCGATCCTACAGATTATTGTATAGGTTTTTGTTAGTATTGGTGCCCTAGAGTCAATACAATCAATTGTATTTGTGTTTGAGTGATTTTATATGTTTGATATATATATATATTTATTATTGGCTTTATTTACTGCAAAATAAATAAAGTTTAATAAATGTCCTTGGAATCTTGATACAAATTATGTAGTTGCAAGTATGTGACTTGAACATGAGATTATATAATGATTGTATCATATTCTTAAATGTCCCTAGCCGAGTATTATTATTACTTAGGACAATAATAATACATTAAGGCTAGTATGTTTATTGACAAGATGACCACATCTCATTGGTCATAAGTATGCAGATACTAAAAGCAATGCATAGGTAACTGTACGAGTACAGGGTACTGGACAGACCCACCGTGAGATACATCATGGTAAATAATAATAATAAATGTGTCATATGTATTCTCACAGTGATAATGGTGTAATGATCCTTAGACCTGAAGTCGTTATAATTCTACATGAGAATTAATATATTTTGAATTCGTCAAAAGTTATCTTTAACCGGATAATGATAAAGGTGAATATCGGATATATTATGAATCATGTGAGAAATATGAATGATCTAGATGGGATTTAAATCTCCTGATAAAGGAGTGATATTATCGGCCTCTTGTTTGAGTGAGACTATGAAATGCATGGCCATGCTCAAATGTTGATTTGATTAAATAGTCTACTCATCGATCAAGAAAATGAAGATTAAATTATGAAGAGGATGACACATTACATGCCTCGAGTTTAATCTATAATATCATGATTTAAAGGGATTATATTACATGGAACATTAGTCATAAAAGGTTGATTGAATCGTTGATTTAATTATTGTTTAATTGGGTAGCAATAATGTGTTACTAGACGCCGCTTATTGTTTACAATTTTATTAAAGAATAAAATTGTTGCCAATTAAATAATAACCTACAGGGTCACACACATAGAATGTTTAAAAGGGAAATTAATTTATTTTATGAATTTAAATTAATAATAATTTAAATTATGAATTTAAATTAATAATAAATAATAATTCGAATTTTATAAAATTAATTAAGTGAGACTTGATTAGTTAAAGATAAAATTTGAAGATGTATTTTCTTGACTTATTTGATTAATTAAGTATGACTTAATTAATTTATTTAAATAAATAAGATTTGTTTAAATAAAATGGCCTAATTGTTTAATGGTCCATTTTTCTTTATTTCTCTTTATAAGCCAAAGGTTGGCTAGTCTTCTTTGGACAACACAACTGAAAATTTCAGTTCATACACAACTTAGAGACAAGGGAGAAATCAAGCTCAAGCCAAGAACACATCGATTATTTATTTTTGGCTAGTACCTCGTCCCGTGGCGAAATCGTTCGACGATTCAAGCAAGCATTCAAGTGTGGATACCGGTGGGGGAGTTATAATTTTAACTCTCAAGATCAACAAGCTAGGATCTCCATTTGTCATCCATTGGAAAGCTTAAACAAGGTACAATCTTGTTCTTGAGAATTTTTATACCATGATCATCATCTTATACATGGATCCGGGCTTTGGAATTCGTTTTTAATTGTTATTTACGTTATTTCCGTTGCGTTATGTTAACGGAGGAATTTGGTGATAACAAATTTCGGAGGTTACTGGAAAAAGAATTATGAAAATATGGGGAATTTGGGATTTTGGATGTTTGGGGCTGGACTTGAGAGGTATCTCGATTTGTCTCGTGTATCGGATCCTTTTTCAAGATGCCTGCGTACCTTATATTTATAAGGATCAAGCCAACGCAGTTCTGTGAAATTGATTTGTGTCTATCCCTTAGAGACTTTAGGGATAAACTTCGTTAATCTGGGTAATTACTGATTTTATCTGATTTAATCTTATCGTTGTGATATCTTCCTGATTTGAAGAATATCGTTTGAAGATATTTTCCGTTATTAATTGATTGAGATTGATTATTTCCTCGTTTCAAGGAGAGGATAAAACTTAGCGATTAAGTTATAATTATTAATCTGAATTAATAATTAATAATATTGGAAATTTGGGAGATTATTAGAGGCAACCGAAAATATGGCGTAACAACTACCCCCCAGTTCTTCAGTGTAGCTTGCTGCAGTGGAGAACTAAGCATGCTTCGATCTTCCAAATTTCTTGAGTCACTGAAACAGCTAGGAGAGGAAGATTAATAAATAATATGGAGCACCAAGGTGCTCGTAATATACATGTAGATGTAAATAAGACAATATGCGATATGTAAATAATAAGTTTTGTATGTGTAAGAAAATGTATTTTGGAGAGCCATCAAAGCATTATTCGCAGAGTCGTGCAAAGCATTTTGAGCAACATCCAGTCGAAAATGTCATATCTACCATGTCTTCTAGAGGGTATCCCCCTCAAAGGGGGTCATTTTCCTCAGAATTTTATAATACTCTCCTCAAAGAAGATCATTAGTACTCTCCTCAAAGGAGACCATTTTTGTCCAGAAATACCCTCCTCACAGGAGGTGGATTTTCCGAAGCTCGAACCCTGATGAGGCGCCGGAAGTACGGACATCCCCCCCGGAAGTACGGTTTTTGCAAGGATTTGGTAATTTGGGATACCCTCCTCAAAGGAGGTCGTTCCCCATTCCAGAAATATCCCTCCTCACAGGAGGTGGATTTCCCGAAGTTCGTGCCTTGATGAGGAGCCGGAAGTACGGACGTCCCCCCCGGAAGTACGGTTTTTGCAAGGACTTTGGTAATTTGGGATACCCTCCTCAAAGGAGGTCGTTCCCCATTCCAGAAATATCCCTCCTCACAGGAGGTGGACTTTCCGAAGTTTGCTTCATTTTCACTAAGACTCTCCTTAGAGGAGATCGTCTTTTAAATAAATCACAAAGACCCTCCTTAGAGGAGGTCGTCTAACACAAAAAAAATAAGGGAGACCCTCCTTAGAGGATGTCATCTTCCCAAAGTCATATCAATATCCCAAGATTCTTCCAAAAAAGATTTCAGCAACACTTGAAGGGTCTTTCAAAAAAAATCAACTCTTTGAATAAAAGTCTTCCAAAATATTACCCATACAAAGGAGGGCCTTCCAAAATAATTAACTCTTCAAACAAGAGCCTTCCAAAATTTATCCCTAGAAAATAGGATCTTCCAAAATATTACCCCCACAAAGGAAGGCCTTCCAAAATAATAAAATCTTCGAATAAGAGTCTTCCAAAATCATGTACCACGAAGATTACACCAAAAATCTTGAAAATCTTCGCAATTCAAATTCTGCCCAGATCTATTTTTGACGTTTTTGACCATCTAAATGACTTTTTCTTGAAAAACACAAAACACGAAAGTTGTAGAGAACGAAAAAACCTTTCTGATGATATATGGCTCATCAAAAACGGACTTAAAACGAATCGGGAATTAAATAAAACGTCTGCTGATCTGTTTCCCGATGTTGAAAAACGAGATCTGATTGTTTTTTGTGATTTCGAGAATAGATCGAGATATAATCTGAGAAAACTCAAAGAACGAAAGTTATAGGCAATTTAACAAGCTTTCCGAATCATTAAAAATCATCAAAATCCGACATGTATTGAATATACTACGAATTTTATAAGATTACAAATTTGTATGGACAAAATCATAAGAAAACTTATCTTACTTCAGAATAGATCCACCGCCTCCACCGCTTAGCTCCTCCATTACAGCAGCTCCAGATCCATAATAACCCCCCATGCGTGTGAGTTGATTGTCCTCCACAATCAATAAATAATGCCCCTCCTTCTAGCGCCAATTGTTAACGGGGGAATTTGGTGATAACAAATTTCGGAGGTTACTGGAAAAAGAATTATGAAAATATGGGGAATTTGGGATTTTGGATGTTTGGGGCTGGACTTGAGAGGTATCTCGATTTGTCTCGTGTATCGGATCCTTTTTCAAGATGCCTGCGTACCTTATATTTATAAGGATCAAGCCAACGCAGTTCTGTGAAATTGATTTGTGTCTATCCCTTAGAGACTTTAGGGATAAACTTCGTTAATCTGGGTAATTACTGATTTTATCTGATTTAATCTTATCGTTGTGATATCTTCCTGATTTGAAGAATATCGTTTGAAGATATTTTCCGTTATTAATTGATTGAGATTGATTATTTCCTCGTTTCAAGGAGAGGATAAAACTTAGCGATTAAGTTATAATTATTAATCTGAATTAATAATTAATAATATTGGAAATTTGGGAGATTATTAGAGGCAACCGAAAATATGGCGTAACACGTTATTATGCCCGAATTCCAACAATGGTATCAGAGCTACATGTATAAAAGGATGATTTGGTGTTGTGTTCTTGAAAATGAATCATACATGAATTTTATGAATTTTTTCTATGCTTCATTTTATATACAAATGATTTTCTATAAATGTTATGATTGCTTGTATGATGTTATAAATTGTTATAACATGTTTTGGATGATGTAATATATGTTAGATATGTGAATCACATCATAAGAATATTTTTAGAATTGATCTAAACTGAAAATAAATTTTTCTGCAAGTTTCTGGACTGTCTGCAGGTTTCTGGATAATCTGTATGTACAGGTGTTGCGCATTCTGGTAATGCGCAACAGGTGTTTTCAGTCGGGTTGCGCATGTCGGACATGCGCATCACCCGTAGAAAGCAGGTGTTGCGCATGCACGACATGCGTGTCAGACTTTTGTCAGTAAGAATTGGCGTGCTGTTGCAATTATTTGTTTTGTTTAATTCTAATTTTTTTATTTTAGCTTTTGCTTTTTGCTTTTGCTTTAATAATTCTATTAGTTGCCATGTTAGACTTATTGCCATTAATCATTAGATTCCTCATGCTTTTAATGATTAAAGTTTTAATAATTGAATATTTAAATCATGGATTTAAAAATTATTATTAATTCAAAATTTTATTAATTAATTTAATTTCGAATTTTAATAATATATTTAAATTATGAATTTGAATATTATTATTAAATTCGAATTTTGATTAATTAATTTCGATTTAATTTTTTTTATTCGGATTAAAATTTTAATTAGTTAATTATATTAATTCGAATTTAATTTAATTAAATTTGATTTATTTATTTAATTCCCTTTTAAATAATTAGGTATTTAAATTGAGGAGTTAAATATTAATCGATGTGATCATGATTAATTTGATGTCTATAATTGTTATATGAGCATGGTGCATTGGTTATGGCCTTAAGACCCGTAGAATAAATGTTTTAATTTTATTTATGGTCTGTAATAATTAAATACGACTTGCATGTCGTTATTCTTGTAATTATTATTTCTCGAATGCAACTCGAGTTCTTTTGTAATGTAGTTCAAAACGAGCTTGGAGGCAATCAATGGAGGCTTTGGAAGCAATGAAGAATTTTGTAATAATTAGTTATTACAACCATAGATTGACCTTGATCTTTTCATTAGCTCGAAAAGATCGCATAGGATCGGGCCATAACCATTGCACGTTTAATTTTGCGTAACTGCACTTTACATATGATGCATGGATATATTAGATATATGAATGGATGCATGGATGTATGGATATTTTAGAATGTATGTATTAGATACGACACATATGCCATGTTTAAACAAGATAAAATCTGTAACGATTTAAGATTTAAACAAACGATCAAGATCGTTAAATTTTTCTAAAAATCCCTTAAGAAATATTAAGTTAAACAGATGCTTTCCAACAAATAACACTCATTAAATCCTAGATCATTGAGGAGTGGATTTGCCAAAGCAAGGGCTTCTCTTTTATCGTGGTGAGATGTGATTAAGTAAACAAGCTTACTTAAATTGTTATTGTTGGGTTCAACTTAAATAAGTCGTCATAATAGGATTATGAACTTATAAGCATAGAGTTTAGTGAAATCTATTAGATAGATCGGAGCAATATGTTGTTCACTAAGCTATCCAAGAGTTATATACGATATAATTGACATAACGGTCTACCTAAATAATCATATTTAAGAGGAAAGCCAAAACTGACTTAAAATATGATGAAATATGGATCTTGGCTCACTAAGAAAGGTTTTATGGGAACCATTTTCCGAATTGATAGTAAGGGCTATTAATTTGATAAAAATAGTGGGAGGTATATTACGAATATGCTATAAATCAACTTGAACATAATTGGTTTTACGAAACATGCAAACTAACTCATTTTATGCGCTTTTACAAAATTGTAGATAATAAATGGCAAACAACACAAACCACTTTTCGATACGATCAGTCCTAGAAAAGGAAAAGCTGACAGGGACAAACTTCCTAGATTGGTTTAGGAACTTGAGGATTGTCCTCAGGCAGGAGCGAAAGCTGTATGCCATTGAAGTTCCTCACCCAAGTCCTCTTCCTGCTGGAGCCACACGTGCCGAGCAAAATGCTTATCAGAAGCATTTGGATGACTCAACTGATGTGTCATGCCTTATGCTTGCATGCATGGCTCCTGAGATTCAAAAGCAACATGAGTTGATGAATGCTTTTGAAATAATTGAGCACCTCAAAAGCATGTTTGAGGGACAAGCTCGCCAGGAGAGATATGATACTAGCAAGGCTTTGTATGCTTGCAAACAGGGAGAGCGAGACCCGGTTGGACCACACGTTCTTAAGATGATTGGGTACATTGAACAACTAAGTACCTTGGGCTTCCCGATTGGTCCGGAGGCTCAAATAGATTTGATCTTACAATCACTTAACAAGAACTTTTCTCAATTCGTTATGAACTACAACATGAATGAGATAGATAAGACACCCACTGAATTGTTGGGCATGTTAAGAACTGCTGAAACCAACATTCAGAAGGAATCTCCTACTCCCATGCTGATGGTGAACAAAGGAGGTGCCAAGGGGAAAAGAAAGTGGAAGGGCAATAAGAAGAGGAATGTGTCCAAATCTGCTGCCAATCCTAATTCTGCTCCCAAGAAGGCTACCAAGCCTAAAGGAGGTGTTGAAAAGGGTGATTGTCACCACTGTGGTAAACCGGGACACTGGAGGAGAAACTGTCATGCATATTTGGAAGAACTTAAGAAGAAGAAGGCTGTTGGCCAGACTTCTGCTTCAGGTATTTATGTAATAGAAGTCAATTTGTCTACTTCTACATCTTGGGTATTGGATACCGGATGTGGTTCTCACATTTGTATAAATGTACAGGAACTGCAAAGGAGTAGGACACTGGCTAAGGGAGAGGTAGACCTACGAGTTGGAAATGGAGCAAAGGTTGCTGCTTTGGCTGTAGGGACTTACCATTTATCGTTGCCCACTGGGCTTATATTAGAACTTGAAAACTGTTTGTATGTGCCTTCTATTTGTAGAAACATTATTTCTGTTTCTTGTTTGGACAAGAAAGGTTTTTCATTTACCTTTAAAGACAATGGTTGCTCTTTTGGTTTGAATGACATTACCTATGGTGTTGCACAATTATTTAACGGTTTGTATGTTCTTAATTTAGATACTCCTATCTTGAATGTAAATAACAAACGACTTAAGACTAATGACTCAAATCAAACATACCTTTGGCACTGTCGTCTAGGCCATATAAACGAGAAACGCATTTCCAAGTTACATCAAGATGGTTTCTTGGATCAGTTTGATTTTGAATCATATGATGAATGCGAGGCTTGTTTACTAGGCAAGATGACTAAAGCTCCTTTTACCGGACAGGGTAAGAGGGCCACCGTACGACTAGAACTAATACATAGCGATGTATGTGGTCCTATGAGATCGATGGCAAGGGGTGGCTATTTCTACTTCATTACGTTTACTGATGATTTCAGTAGATACGGATATGTATATCTTTTGAAGAACAAATCCGAGGCATTTGAAAAGTTCAAAGAGTATAAGGCAGAAGTAGAAAAGCAAATTGGCGAAAGCATAAAAACTCTAAGATCTGATCGAGGAGGTGAATACTTAAGCCATGAGTTTAAGAACTATTTGAGGGAGTGTGGTATTGTATCACAACTAACTCCTCCTGGAACACCACAAT
Source organism: Saposhnikovia divaricata (assembly GCA_036435485.1). Classification (NCBI taxonomy): domain Eukaryota; kingdom Viridiplantae; phylum Streptophyta; class Magnoliopsida; order Apiales; family Apiaceae; genus Saposhnikovia; species Saposhnikovia divaricata. The sequence goes on from CM071600.1 coordinate 15,045,153, forward strand.
GGAATGGGGTTTCTGAAAGGAGGAATCGTACCTTGTTGGACATGGTGCGATCTATGATGAGTCAAGCAGATCTTCCAATTAGTTTCTGGGGTTATGCCCTGGAAACGGCTGCATATACACTAAACCGTGTTCCTACTAAAACGGTTCAACAAACTCCATATGAGATATGGACAGAGAAACGGCAAAGCATGTCCTTTATGAAAGTATGGGGATGTGAAGCATTTGTGAAACGCCTAACATCAGACAAGCTTGGACCGAAATCTGAAAAATGTAATTTTGTGGGATACCCAAAGGAAACAAAGGGTTATTCTTTCTATAGTCCCTCGGAGAACAAAGTAATTGTTGCTCGAACTGCTGTATTCTTGGAAAGAGAGCTAGTCTCTAGAAAAGATAGTGGGAGGAAAATAGATCTCGATGAAGATCGAGAACCACTTGATAACATTGAACCAGAAGGGGAGCATGAGCAAGAAATACAAGATAACATTGCTCAAGAAACACAGGTTGTTCGTAGATCTAGTAGGATTCGCCATGAGTCAAAGAGGAATTATGGATTTCTCTTAACTCAAAATGACGATGTGATGCTCATAGACCAAGATGAGCCTCTCACCTACCAAGATGCTATGAACTCACCAGACTCTGAGAGATGGCAAGAAGCCATGAATTCTGAGATGGATTCCATGTATGAAAACCAAGTATGGACTTTGGTTGATCCACCTGAAGGGGTAAAACCTATAAAGTGCAAATGGATTTTCAAGAAGAAAATCGACATGGATGGTAAAGTACAGACCTATAAAGCTCGACTGGTTGCAAAAGGTTTCAAACAAATTCATGGTATTGACTATGATGAAACCTTTTCACCAGTAGCAATGATAAAATCCATCAGAATTTTGATTGCAATAGCGGCTTACTATGATTACGAAATATGGCAGATGGATGTCAAAACAGCCTTCCTTAACGGAAGCCTTGAAGAGGATGTGTACATGACACAACCTGAAGGTTTTGGAAATCCAAAGGATGCCGGAAAGGTATGTAAGCTGCATAGATCCATTTATGGATTGAAGCAGGCCTCTCGGAGATGGAACATCCGGTTTGATGAAATAGTCAAAGGTTTTGGCTTTATTCAGAACGTGGATGAACCATGTGTTTACAAAAAGGTTAGTGGGAGCCATGTGGCATTCCTAGTATTATATGTTGATGCTATATTACTAATAGGGAATGACATTCCTTCTCTACAGGCTGTAAAGACTTGGTTAGGACAAAGTTTTTCTATGAAAGACTTGGGCGAGGCTACCTATATATTAGGGATCAGGATCTATAGAGATAGATCAAGAAGATTAATCGGCTTAAGCCAGAGTACATATATTGACAAGATTTTGCATCGTTTTGGAATGCAAGATGCAAAAAGGGGATATGTCCCCATATCTCATGGGATAACGATCTCAAAAGAGAATGGTCCTAAATCATTGGATGATAAGGACCGCATGAGTAAGATTCCATATGCTTCAGCAATTGGATCTATCATGTATGCAATGATATGTACTCGTCCGGATGTCTCGTATGCTTTGAGCATGACGAGCAGATACCAGTCTAATCCAGGTGAAGGTCACTGGACGGCGGTCAAGAATATTCTTAAGTACTTGAAAAGGACTAAAGATTCATTCTTGGTGTATGGAGGAGAGGAGAAGCTAACGGTAAAGGGTTACACGGATGCTAGTTTCCAGACTGACAGAGATGACTCTGTGTCTTAGTCTGGATTTGTGTTTTGCCTAAATGGAGGTGCTGTAAGCTGGAAAAGTTCGAAGCAAGACACAGTAGCTGATTCTACAATGGAATCCGAGTATATTGCGGCATGTGAAGCAGCCAAGGAGGCTGTATGGATACGGAAGTTCATTACAGTACTTGGTGTAGTTCCATCGATCGCAGATCCCATAGATCTTTACTGCGATAATAATGGAGCTATAGCACAAGCCAAGGAGCCCAGAGCTCACAGCAGAACAAAGCATATACTTCGGAGATATCACCTTATTCGAGAGATAAATGATAGAGGAGATATTCACATATGTAAAGTGCATACTGATGATAATATTGCAGACCCGCTGACTAAGGCTCTGTCGCAGCAGAAGCATGAATGTCACACTAGTAGCATGGGTATTCGATACATGAATGATTGGCTCTAGTGCAAGTGGGAGATTGTTAGTATTGGTGCCCTAGAGTCAATACAATCAATTGTATTTGTGTTTGAGTGATTTTATATATTTGATATATATATTTATTATTGGCTTTATTTACTGCGAAATAAATAAAGTATAATAAATGTCCTTGGAATCTTGATACAAATTATGTAGTTGCAAGTATGTGACTTGAACATGAGATTATATAATGATTGTATCATATTCTTAAATGTCCCTAGCCGAGTATTATTATTACTTAGGACAATAATAATACATTAAGGCTAGTATGTTTATTGACAAGATGACCACATCTCATTGGTCATAAGTATGCAGATACTAAAAGCAATGCATAGGTAACTGTACGAGTACAGGGTACTGGACAGACCCACCGTGAGATACATCATGGTAAATAATAATAATAAATGTGTCATATGTATTCTCACAGTGATAATGGTGTAATGATCCTTAGACCTGAAGTCGTTATAATTCTACATGAGAATTAATATATTTTGAATTCGTCAAAAGTTATCTTTAACCGGATAATGATAAAGGTGAATATCGGATATATTATGAATCATGTGAGAAATATGAACGATCTAGATGGGATTTAAATCTCCAGATAAAGGAGTGATATTATCGGCCTCTTGTTTGAGTGAGACTATGAAATGCATGGCCATGCTCAAATGTTGATTTGATTAAATAGTCTACTCATCGATCAAGAAAATGAAGATTAAATTATGAAGAGGATGACACATTACATGCCTCGAGTTTAATCTATAATATCATGATTTAAAGGGATTATATTACATGGAACATTAGTCATAAAAGGTTGATTGAATCGTTGATTTAATTATTGTTTAATTGGGTAGCAATAATGTGTTACTAGACGCCGCTTATTGTTTACAATTTTATTAAAGAATAAAATTGTTGCCAATTAAATAATAACCTATAGGGTCACACACATAGAATGTTTAAAAGGGAAATTAATTTATTTTATGAATTTAAATTAATAATAATTTAAATTATGAATTTAAATTAATAATAAATAATAATTCGAATTTTATAAAATTAATTAAGTGAGACTTGATTAGTTAAAGATAAAATTTGAAGATGTATTTTCTTGACTTATTTGATTAATTAAGTATGACTTAATTAATTTATTTAAATAAATAAGATTTGTTTAAATAAAATGGCCTAATTGTTTAATGGTCCATTTTTCTTTATTTCTCTTTATAAGCCAAAGGTTGGCTAGTCTTCTTTGGACAACACAACTGAAAATTTCAGTTCATACACAACTTAGAGACAAGGGAGAAATCAAGCTCAAGCCAAGAACACATCGATTATTTATTTTTGGCTAGTACCTCGTCCCGTGGCGAAATCGTTCGACGATTCAAGCAAGCATTCAAGTGTGGATACCGGTGGAGGAGTTATAATTTTAACTCTCAAGATCAACAAGGTAGGATCTCCATTTGTCATCCATTGGAAAGCTTAAACAAGGTACAATCTTGTTCTTGAGAATTTTTATACCATGATCATCATTTTATACATGGATCCGGGCTTTGGAATTCGTTTTTAATTGTTATTTACGTTATTTCCGTTGCGTTATTATGCCCGAATTCCAACAGTTTTGACCTTTAAGTTTGTAAATTATTTTGAATTTAGGGCACTTGTTTGTGTGATTATTTGACCTATTTGACTTTTGTGGTTTTTGATCATTGATTATAAGTTTGAAAGTTTGTTGTTTTTAGAAAAGATGGACGGAGAAGGCAACAACAATGGCAATCAGGGCAACAACAATCAGAATGGCAACAACAATAACAATCAAGGCAACGACAATCAGAATGGCAACAACAATGGTGATGGTGGAAATGTATTCGACCAGCTTGCCGAGACTCTAGCTACACTTGTGAATCAGCAACCCAGACAGCAGAATATCGTCTCTCAGTTCAAGCGTTTGAACCCACCAACTTTCGATGGGGCAACTGATCCGGCCATAGTTGAGATGTGGATACAAGAGATGGAGAAAGCTTTCGGACTGCTAGGAAGCAATGAAGAACAGAAGGTCACTTTAGCTGTGTATCAACTGCAAGGAAGTGCTTATGATTGGTGGCTCATGGAACAAAGAAATAACGAGACTGCAACCACTGAGGGAGGTCCTGAACCATATACATGGGAAAAGTTCAAGAAGGCTCTAGAAGACAAGTACTTTCCTAGAACCATTCGTCTGCAAAAGGAAAGGGACTTCATTCGGTTTGAGCAAGGTGGAAAGACTGTTACTGAATATGAAGCGGAATTTGCAAAACTCTCGAAGTATGCGCCGACCTTAGTGGTAGATGAAAGCAGCAGAGCAAGGAGATTGGAAGAGGGACTTCGAACCGACATTAGGAATTCGGTGGCATCTTTTGAACTCCAGACGTACGAGGCTGTTCTTAACAAGGCTTTGGTGATCGAGAGGGGTCTAGCAGAATCTGAAAAGGCAACAGGCAACTGGAACAAGAAGCGGTTCGCTCCAACTGGTGGATTTTCGTCTCAAAGGGGATCCTTTAAGAAGCCACATGTGTACGATCAGATGGGAAGCCAGGGTGATCGAGAGAAGTGTTCAAGGTGCGGCAAGAATCATCCAGATAAAGATTGTCGATGGAACACCGATGCCTGTTTTCACTGTGGGGAAGTAGGACACAAGATTTCGGAGTGCCCGCATAACCCACCACCAAGGAAAGAAGCAGATAACAAGACCACTGGACGTGTATTTATGCTCACGGAAAGTCGCGCGAACAATCGTAATTAAGGTATGATTTTTTTTTTTTACTTGTAACTTATTTGATGTTATTTTGTGAATTTGGGGACCAAATTCTTTTAAGGTGGGAAGAATGTAAAACCCAATTAATTTTAATTTTATTTTATTATTAGATATTAGATTTTTAAGTTATTTTGAATAAGGATGATATTTGTTATTAGAGGAAAGAAGTGTGAAAATCTTTTACAATATTGATATCTTTTATTTAAGTAATTTGTGTGTCATAAAATATTATAATTTAGATATTACTTGGAGAGGTCGTAGAACTTCTATTGGTAAGTTTTAAGATTACCTTAATAGAATTTAGGGTTGTGAATGGCTATATAAGAATTGGTAAGAAGATTGAAAAGGGCTGTACAATTTTCATCAAAAGGTACGTTTGTTTCCCATGTAATTTTTAATTGTCCGTGCGCTTATGCCTCTCGCCTTGCTATTTTAATTGAATTATCTGCTATGTTAATTGAATGTCATTATTTCGTTTTCGTGACTCGTTAATAGATTAGACTTGCATGATAGTCTGATTAGTGAAGTTATGCACGTCAATTTAAGTGAATTATGATTATAGCACTTGTTGTGGTTCATGATATTGTGTGGAATTGTTGGCCAAAGTATATGTAGAAAAACCAAGGCATGTAATTTTGATTCCTACCTACTGTGTCACAAGTATGTCAACGTAAGATCCACTAATACAACTTTAGATTTAAAGTCATATGTACCTAGTATTTAAAATTAATTTGACATAGTTATTTTGTGCATGGTAATTATTAAATTTTGTAAGTAAATTTGATTTGACACTAGCAAGATGAAAATTTGATGTTTTTGGTCCTCTGGATATAAGTTTTAGTCTAATTCTTTTATATGTCATGTTTTTGCTTTTATTGTTACTTAGTAAATATTTAGCAATTTTTTTGAAATTAATAGTACAATAATCATGTTTTAGGAGCATCATAATTAAATAATAAGTGGGCAACTTCAACTTTTAATGTTATATAACCGTGATGTGCTGTCTATTGTGTTACTTTGTAATTAATTATATTTTATTAATTAATTTGTACATTTAAGTGTTATGTTGGAAGATCATAGATTCATGCAGTAGTTTTAAAGTTTTGTCGCCTTGTTATTATATTAACTCATGCATCTACAATTGTTTTCTTACTCTAATGTCATGTTCGCGGGCTTCCGTTTGTTTTTGTTAATACAGTAAACATGCTTCTAGTTTTCGACCCAGTCATGTGATAATAATAAGTATTTACCTGTTATGCATGCATAGAATTATGTGTTGAATGAGTAATTAATTGTTTTCTATTTTATTAATTAAATATAGGATCAGTTCGTATCACTAATTTTGGTTTTCGGTCGCTTTCGAGGTAAGTACTTTTTGACTTACTTTTATTTTCCGAAAATATTTTGATATTGTGATTTCGATTTCGTATAAGATATAAGATATTGTTTCGAACTGTATAAGATATAAGATACGAGAATCTTTGAATCCCTCAGTCTCTACGTTTCGAATTCGTTCATAATTTACGCTATAGTTCCGGAACTAGCCTTAGATACCCTTAGTAGGCGCACAAGTGTGCAACTTTAGATACCTATTAAGGGCGCGTAATTATTGAACTTTAGATGCCGGTCACTGGCAAAGTGTGGCGAAAGAATAAGAATAAGAATAAGAATAAGATGCCGGTCACTGGCAAAGTGTGGCCGTAGAGCAAGACTGTGGTATTTTCGATTTTCGTTTCGTGTTATTTCTGTTTTCTAGCTTCTGTTTCTAGTTTAAATTCTGTATTTTGAAAATATAAAACTTTGAGTTGGAATTGTTTTCGTAAATGTTTTGCAAACTTATATTTGATTCTGAAAATTGTTTTATTAAAACGCCCATTGATTTTTAAGAATATCTGTTAGTCGATTGTACTTGCTGAGCTGTGTAGCTCATTCGTTTCTAATATTTTAGGTTTCAGTCTTGGAAGCTTAATGAGAATAAGGATATGAATTTTGTAGACTTTCGTGCTAGCTGTTAGATGCCTTTATTGGATTAGACTCTTTACGTTATTAGAATAAAGATTGTTACTGAATATTGGATTTATGGAGTTACGTCTCCGTTTTTATGATTTTGAATTATTAAGTTTTACCGCTGCGTTGACTTTTGTGGGATTTTGGTTTATTTGAATAAAGTTTTTCGTTTATTTAAGTTTGGTATTTAGAAATAATAGTCTGAAAAGTCGGGCTGTTACACATATCAATCTTAACACTAAAAATAAATAATATAACATATTTTATTTAATGAAAAAGAAAAATCACACGAGAAATTGAGGAAATTTGCTGATCGGCTGAATACAAGATTTATATAAGTAAATATGGCTTGATAGGTAGTGGCCAGCTATTAGTTGTAAGGGATTAAATTAAACTAGACAATTTATTCGTACTTCGTGCAGTTTATAAATTTTCATTTTAAAATATTGAAAAATAGATGACTTAATTTTTATTATTTTTAAAAATCGATTGAACAGGAATAATACAATAATCCAACCATATGTCAAAAATTTGATACTTATGAATAACATAACTAAATTTAAATTATTTACATTTATTAACAACCGATTTAAATTATTTACATTTTGTATCCTTTATTATATTCTTATATATAATAATATAAGGATGATCTTATCCAATTTTTTGGTAATACGGTAGTATATTGACGACCAATAATATGGACTGGGGATCTTAAAATATAAATATGATAATCGTTAAATCTAATATTAAAATTTTATTTAAATGATTGAAGGATTATATTTACTAAAAAATAAATTTTAATAATCGTTTACTAAATTGCATAGCATTCTCAATGTAAAAATCAGTTTAATTTTAAAATAAATAAATGAGAAAAGTTAGATCTAATCTTAAAAATTTACTCCCTTCGTCATAACCAATTTTTTACGTTTGGGTTAGTTTGGGTTGGACACTTAATTTAAGGATAAGTGTAAATTAATGGAGAAAAATAAGAAAATGAGTAAAGTGATGGGACCAATCAATATTTATTATGTAAAGTAATTAGGTGTAAAGTAGTGAATGTAGTCAATTTTATATTATAAAATTTTACTACTTTCGAAATTTTTTGAAATGTAAAAAATTGAGAGCATGTCAAAAATTGATAATAGTATGGTTATATTCAAATACTTAAAAATACATTTTAAAATTCTAAATCAGATATAAGTATGTTTTCTAAATTGAAAAGAATCCTTAAATTGTTAAAATCAAATTCAATAAAAATAAATATTAATAGATATCAATGTTAATAAAACTATATCGTATATATAATTCGCGTAAGGGGGTTTAGGTGGTCGTGGTGTCAGGTGTTAAAGGGTAAGTATCCTATATATAATTGGCGTTTAGGTGGTCGTTTGGTGTTAAAGGGTAAGTTCATTAAAAAAATTAGAAATGGGCTAGAGAATAAGTTGGGCCAGAGTATTGGTTTAAAAGTTAAAACTATTTGTTAACAACTGAACAACATCTGAATGAGTCTTTGCTCTCTGGACGAGTCCTACTATAATTTTTAGCTGAACCATTCGAGAAGCCCCCTTGAGCTCATCTTTTCGTTACTTTACTATAATATACATATATATGATTATAAATTTATTATTATTAAACTTGTCTACCTCCTTATATTACTATTAATCCTTGTAACACGTTTCAATAATTCAGTTTTAAATTTTTTTAACAATTGTAAATTTTTCTTGATACATGTACTTTGAACAAAATATTTTACAAATAAAAACATATTGATGAACACATAAAAATAATATATTGATGAACATATATTATCATAAATTTAATGATATAATAAATATAAATTAATAAATAATATATTATTTTGAAATAAATAATATATAATTTGGTACTTTTGGTACTTTTGCAAACAATTTTAAAAAATAGAGTATTTTTGCAAAAAAGTTTCTAAGTTTAGACATTTATAAAAAAAAATTCTTAATTTTATCATCCAGAAAAACTAATTAACTTAACAAACGACATCACTTGTTCAGCATTCAGATTAATCATTCGTTCAGAATTTTAATCATTCAGAAATTATTGTTCAGATTTAACAAATGGCCCGACTATACTACCAAGAAACTAATAGTATTTTTAATTTAAACTAAAATAAATAACATATGATAAAACAGAAAAAAATTATATCCTAGCGTAAGGGGGTTTAGGTGGTCGTCTTCATTAAAAATTAGAAATGGCCTAGAGAATAAGTTGGGCCAGGTTTAAAAGTTAAAACTATGATCAGCTAACAAAAAAGCTAAGACTATGCTACCAAGAAACTAATAGTATTTTTAATTTAAACTAAAATAAATAACATATGATAAAACAGAAAAAATTAAAGTTGAAAAAATTATTGCTAACTAAAATTAATACTAAAAAATAGAAATAGAAGAAAACACGGTAAAAAATATGAAACATTAAAAAATATGTTAGGCTAAACCTTAAAATATAATTTTCAAAAAAACCATTTACCAAATAAAAGTGTTATAAGAGAAAACTTTAACTTAATAAAAATCATTAAAGATTCTATTTGTAGGTTTGACAACAAATTTGTTTCTAATATTAACAAATAAGGATAAATAAGCAAAAAATCATAATTAAAAATAAGTCGCAAATTCATTCTTTATATATAATAAACAAGTAACAAAGCATATCATTAGAATTTCAATTTAAAAAATAATTTTTAAAAAACAAGAATATACATTTAATTACAAAACGAAAAAGAAGTTTTTAAGAAAATATATGGTAAAATAATAAAATAAAAAGGTAATCAAAAAACATGTGGCACCAAAATTCAACAAAATATAATCTACAAAAAAACAAATGCCAATTCAAAAAAAAGATCTAAATGCAGAAAACTAAAATCAACAATAAACTTTAATATAAGGCACTTAAAAAAATATATATCAACACAAAAACATAAAAATATAGTACGAGCTTTCTTTAAAAAAAAAAGTACAAATGCATGTGTGTTCACAATTACATAATCATATATACATATATAAACAAAAGTTAAACCAATAAATTCCCACATTTCTAAAGTATATTATATATATTCTAATAAAATAAAAAAAACTCTACAAAACAGATGAAATATTAAAATATATGTCAGCCTAAAACTTAAAATATAAGTTACAAAAAAAAAACGTTTACCAAATAAAGGTGCTTTAAAAAAAATTATTTTGATAAAAATCATTAAAGTTTCTATTTTAGGTTTGACAACAAACATGTTTCTAAAATTTAAATTAAAAAAATGTGAGGACAAATCAACAAATAAACAAATTCTTACTTTGTAAAGAAAAAAATTTAATTAAAAAAAGTGAACACAAATCAATAAATAAACATATTTGAAATTAGAAAAAAATCTAAACACTCAAAAAATAAATTTATATTAATATCTAAATATAATACAACATAAAACCCCAGATTAATCTAAACAACAACACATAATAAACACCACACATGTAAAAAATATAAAATTAATATTAAAAAATAATCAATATGCAAACACATAAAAAAATTTAATACCCAAACATATTCCAAAAAAGTTTAAAAACAAATGCCTTTAAAAACTATAAAAATACTATAACAAAATATCTAAAACCTTTAAGATAACCATTAAATTACATAATCAAAAAAATAAAAAAATAATAATAAATTATTACATGAATATAGTACCTATATGTTTCAAGTATATCATATGTAATCTTATAAAATAAAAAAATCAAAAATAATTATGAAATACTAAAAAATATGTTAGTCTAAATTTTGAAATATAAATTATAGAAAAACCATTTACAAGAAAAAAACAAATGTATACTTATAAACCATACATATGTGTTATTATTAATAAAGTAAAATAAATTATTCAAAATGCTATAAAAATAAATTTTTAAGAAATTATTTTTTAATCACAATTGAACTATAAAATATTAATAAAGTTACCCGTGCATCGCACGGGTATAAAGCTAGTTTTATTACTAATACTTATAACATGTGCGCTCCTTTTTTAAAATCTATAATTATATTAATTTTTTAATATTTATTTATTATTAATTTACATATCAAATTATTTTTAAAAAAAATTATATATATATAAACGATTTTACATGTTCATTTACTATGTGTTTTTTATTGAATTCTTAAAACTTGATTTGGACGATTTTAAAGCCTACGTGAAATTAATAAACCAGGAAGTGTCGGAGAACAAAAAAAAATAGAGATGTTTTAACAATTATTTTCTAATTAAAACTAACAAGAAATAAACGAAAGAATAAATTAACGATTTTTTACATTGAAAATTCTATTTAATTTAGAATTCATTTTAATTATCAAAATAACTTTCTTATTATTAAAAAGGGCCCTATTAAAAATATTAAAAATGGTCTTGTTAACCACAACCCTTAGTCATGGTTAATAATTAAGATAGAAGCTCAATATGATTATTTAGTATTGGTGAAATTTAATGTGAATGCAGATTCCACTATTATTACTCTATTATTACTAGTGAAATTAAATTATAGTTGCATAGTAAGATAAAAACAATTAAATAAATACCTATGAGAGCATTTAATAATTAACAACAATGCTTAGTGTTGAATAAATACTAATTATACTAATAACGAAATACAATTTTAATAACAACTAAAAAAGAAAGAAAATAAATTTCTGACACAAGAAGCAGAAACATTCCGAAACAGCCAAACATCCCAAAAGTTTCTCTCTCCGTTTCCAATTCCAAACAAACATTGGTGTTTCAATCCATAATGAACTCTAAACTCTCACTTACAAAACATCATTAGCCCCCTTAAACCCTAATCTCCAAACCCACAAACACAAAACCCTATGGAGAAATTCAAAGATGATGTAATGAAACTCTCTGAAAATGCATCCCCTGATTTAAAAATCTTGATTCAAGAACACCTCAACAACTTCACCTCTGCCTTTCACACTCCCGATCATCCTCCTTATGCTGCTGTAAGTAATGCATATATACATACAAATTCATATTTGGGTTTTGCTGTTTGTGATTTTATCTTAAATTTTGTTTTCTTGATTCCTTTATAAGGGCAATGTTGATTTCTTGAAATTAGCAAAGGTAATAGCTTTATGCATATTACAATGGAATGTTAATGAATTCATAATTTATAAAGATAGAGCAGGGTCTAGGACAAGATGTAGGGGTAGCTACTTATACGAAAGTGTTTCCGTAAAAACCCCGAATCCTTAATTTCGAAAGATTTTATCAGCCAATTTATTAGACTTGTTGGCCTCATTGAGAAATTAACAAAATTCAGTTTTTGCATGTCAGTTTTTAAAATTGTTTTAAACCTCTGGGAAAGATATTGTACTGTATCACATATTTACGATAGTGCACTGCGGCTTCTATGCAAGACACTCAGTTGTCTGAGAATACCCTCTAAACCACAATTAGAAAACATACGGCAGGGGTTATATAAGGGTGATGGTTACCGATGATAAATTTCATTTTTTTTTCTTTTTTACATATTAGAATCTTTTGCATGTTCCAATTTTGTTTATTTTGGATGATTTTAATTGGAAGGTTTGTTGCTTCATGATGTAGATGATACATAGAGCAATTGAAGAGTTGAATGCGAAGAGAGGTTCCAGTGAAGAGTCAATATCGGAGTTTATTAAAAAGCAGCATACTGACTTACCTTTGGCTCACAGTTCATTATTGAAACATCACTTGGGTAAGTTGTGCGACTCTGGTGAGGTTCTGGTGACTGGTAAACATTTATATTTACTTCCTGGCTGCAACCCTGCACTGGAGACCCGTGTTAGAACTGAGAAAGGTAGTATAACAAGAAAGAGAAGGGGAAGGAAGGGTCGCGGCAGGGTAAGTAAAAAATTTCGGATGGAGACCGCCGATAAGCATGGGGAAACACGTGGTGAGGTACATGGAGAAACTGATAGGTGTTATAAAGTGAATGATGAGACAATTGGAGCCAATAATGAGATGAAAGTAGATAACAAAGTCAACAGGGTTGGAGAACTTGGTCAGGTAGGAAAACAGAATGCTTGATGAACAAAGTCAGCTACACCAACAGCTATCACATGCAATATGTGCACCTGTCGTTGACTTGAAAGAAACAGAACTCTCAGGTCCTGACAGGCGGATTTGAGTTTACAAATTTTCAGTCGAAGCTAACAGATTTAATTGCAAGAGAAGAACCAGAAACAATTTTCAAATCTGGAAGGCTTTCCGAGTCTGAAACACTACTGCAGGTAGATCAGGAGCAATGGCGTCGGGGAAAACCAAACTGCAAATATCAACTTCTCTCCGAGTGTAAGGCCTCTTTGCTAAATTTTGGAGTCTTGTTTTATGATAAGTGATAATTTCATATTGATTCTTAATTTGCTTGATTAGCTCTCAAAATTTGGCTGCTACTGCTGCCAATTCTTTTTATCATTCAATGTATATAGTTAAGGTTGCGAATGGTGTACATATCTATAATGTATGGAAAATCCTAATACTCAGATGGAATTTTTGAATCTTTGATACACATAATTTGGGTGGGGAATTAGCCATCAAACTAATAGGGCGGAGAAATGATAAGAATATCCACCATATTAAAATCTACTAGTTTCAACATCTTGACAATCTTTCATACTGTTAAAAACAGAGCACATCACAAATTTTACTAACTTTTAAGTAGAACTGAAATCAAATCTGTTGGCTTCCCAAAACTTTGCTGAATAATTATGCTAGTTATTGCATGCGACTGGGAGAGGTCTACCACATTTTGCCAATTTTTGTAATGTTTTATATTCTTTTGAAAGTGAAACCAATGACGGTAATCATTTCCTAATGGTTACATGTTGTATAGTTGCATTATAGGATTTTGTTATTAAACTTTTAATTAAAACATACTTATTTCTATATTATCAGGGACTGGTTGTAAAACGATTGGAGGTAAGATATTACTAAAAAGCTTACAAATTAAGGGGCATTGTGATGCTCCAGTTAAGATTTATATTATGTCCACGGACTCTTAAAGTTTCGAAAGGAGACAAAAGAATCTTCTACGGTAAAGCATTTACTTTTACAAAAGTGAAATTTATCGCCGGTATCTTACAATCAATTCATTTTTGTTTAAAATTTAGTACGAAGCACATTACTTTTAGTATTTAGGTCTCTAAGACAGTACCTAATAACTAGATTGATCTGATCTTGAGACATCGCGGATGAAAGTTTGTAGTTTTAATATTGAGGCCTGTAACTTCTAATACTTTGATTGTTTTAATTTGTGTATGAATATTTAGAAGTTCACAGTTACCTGTTTGGTTAAATTCTTTGTGACAAATCAGGTTTGCCAGCAAAAAGTCAATTATAACTTGAAAGAAGCGTTAAAAGGGATATTTAGATATGCCAAAATTTAAACCTTTAGTTTGAGTAATTCAATCGCAAATTATGTAATATTTACGTATTTTTAAACAGGCTCCAAATCAGGATCATCAGATGTTTCAACGGAGTTGTTACCCTCTCAAAATCAGCAGCAACAAATGGATCCATCAAATTCAGATGGTTTACAAGGTGTAAAATGTAACGATGTAAAACTTTTGGAACCACATCCACCGAAATTTAAGCAGTATGGAAGGCGGAAGAAGCTGAAATCCATGACTAAGGAAAAGGAAATCCAAGATGTGACTGCTGAACTCGAACACAAGACAAAACAACGGGATCTTTCAGATCTAGATAAATCGTCCCAACCATTTTCTGCTGGAAGTCAGCAACAATTGGAATTTTGCAAAGAGAAACAAATACCTAAATCTAGACAGCAGGTAACATCCACTTCTAACAATGTAGGTATGGATACAAAGCAGCAGCATGTACTTGAACAGCACGATAAATCAGTTTCAAATAATCCTATTGAGCAACAAGGGGCAAAAAAGGTAGGCCAAGTGGTACGTCGTAGTCAAAGGCTTGCTAAACCTACACAAAGATGTACCTTGTCACTGGACTTGTTGCCAAGCTCACTGTCACACTATCATCATCAACCGGAGATGAAAAATGATCAGTCATCCTTACAAGTTGAAGAAGTTGTCCAAATAAGATGGAGGTATATTATGTTAACTTGACCCAGAAACTGCAACAACTGCAACTTCCTGCCGTTGACAGTGTTCAGCCAACAAAGCAAACGGAGACGAAGTCCTCAAAATCATCTCCTGCCCAGGTGCAGATGGTTAAGACAACTAAAGTTTCGCAACGTTCAAAACTTCGTAGTTGGCAAAAGTGTACATCCCGCGAAAACATACAGACTGCTTGCCCTGGCTCTTCATTGGCTCTAGTGCAGACAGAGCAAGTGCAACAAGAACCCTTGTGTTTAGAGTACTATCAACAACCGGTAGCTTCGAATGAACTGTCAATGCAGCAGCAAGCACTCACAAAGCTGCCTGGTAGAACTGAGTTGGAAGCAGATGCAAGTACAATGGACATGCCACCTTCACATCAAAGACGGCCACAAGTGCATCGTGGCTGAGGGAGAGGCCGTGGTAGGCCTCCTAAGGTGAAATTGGGACAGAGGTCAATGCAAAATCCTTGAATCAACATATTGAATTCCCAAATAAGTTTAGTTGGTTAAACTTGATATCACCATAGAGAAAGTCTGAACATATCATTGAAGATAGGTTAACATGGGCATCTAAATTTCAAAATTGAAATTTGCATTTTGAACAACTCTTGTTATATTTGTTTTCCGATGGTGAAGTAAGATATGCTCATGAGCTTATTATCCCATGTCGGAACAAGTTAATAGGATTTGATTCTTTTTAGGTAGCTGGAAACTTTTTTTCCTCTTTCAGGTGTTAAGGCATTGCTGCATTAGCAAACTTGAGATTTGAGAAAGGTCCTTTATCCGGAATTATTTCTTGATGGCTGGTAACGTAAAGCTAGGAATTTGTCCTCATTGTTTGTGCAAGTTCACTGTTCACTTCATTTCATTCATATTTTATGTTCTGAGAAAGTTCTAATTTTCTTTTATCTTTCATTATATAATACGCCAACAAGGGGTAGATAATCATGAGATATTTTAATCTCATGAAAAGACAATTATGCCCTTTTCTGATATGTCCTTTTCTGAAGTTTCTGAAAGGGCAATTGCAAACTTTAACCTTTTCCGATGGTTGTTGTTCTTCCGGCTCAGTTGGTCTCGACGGTGGAAAGGGACTACGGTTGTGCCTCCTCCTTGACGGTCATTCTTTATCCGTGCTCAATTAGGTTCCTGTGGGTGGGTGATTCAACTCAGCCCTCAGCTTCTTCCAGGTAATTGGTCGTCTACACGGGTATCTTGAGATTGAAAGGGTAGCACCCTGAGAATTAAACTGAGCCCGATTTGTGTGGGTGGATAGCCAGGCATAGTTCACATAACTAGGGATATGAATTTTATAATTGATGCTGGTTGTGTGTGCCTTTGTTAAACTGGGTGTCTTAATTTTTGTTAATACTGTTTGTTATTTTTTGCTGGTTAATTGTATTGGCTTTAGATGTTTATCTCAGATTATATGAGAATACTAAGAAAATATAACAGGGATCATAGTAGAGAGGAGAGAAAGAGAGGCAGAGAACTGAAATTGTATATATTATATGTTGTCTACTGCACATTACAAAGGAGGCAAAAGCCTCAATATATAGGAAATATGAAACTTGGTGGCTACTCTTGCTACAGTGCCAAGTACATTAATGATGTCATCTTGATGACATAAGATAGCTGATGTCATAATTGTTGTTATATTTAACACGCCCCCTCACTCGAAATCCCATCTTAGGATGAAAGACCTATCTTGGGATTGAAGAGTGGAACACTAGGAGCCCGTAAGCATAACTAAGCATCCAATCAGACCCATCTTAGGATTAAAGACCCATCTTAGGATTGATCCATCTTGGGATTGACTCATCTTGGAGTTAACTATCCATCTTGAGATTGACCCATCTTGGAATTGACCTATCTTGGGATTAAATATCTGAGAATTTTGGGAATACTGGGACTCGACTTCACGACCACACAATACATTTTAGGCTATGTCAAACAATCACAAAAGGTGCTGCTGTCAGCACTACGGTGGATGGCCACCAATCAGTCCTTAAAACTGATAATTTTCATATACCGGGACTCGTCATTGCGACCACTCGGTAAAATTTTAGCCTATGTCTGAACACAAGAGGTGCATCAATCATTCCTTAAACTTAGAGCAACTGGAATGGTAGGTTTAGTGGATTGTATCCCTTAAGATCGTCCACGAACTGGTCTGTTTACTTCTAGGGGAATGAATGCAGGATATAGCAGTGAACTGTGTGTATGTATCTGTATACATACTACTACTTCTGCTGCTTTGACTTTGTAGCAGTGAACTGTGTATATATCTGTATATATAATACTTCTGCTGCTTTGTAGTCGTTTTAATGAATGAACTCGCCTTAATAATGATCATCACCTGATAACTTCACCGGAACTGAGCTCCCTAAACTTTTTGGGAATGGAGCTCCTGCTGCTTTCCCGGAGAAGACTTAGATCTGCCAGAAACAACCTGAAAACAGCCTGCTAGAATAAGATAGATGCGAACAATCTTCCCTTAAGAAGTTTCGCCAAAATCTGACTAGCCAGAGTCCCACACATCGGCGCGTGTCGCGTGTTGACTGATTTTCTCTCTGTGGCAGGTCTACTTGTGATTTTCTCTGCTGGTATATATTTGTATTTGTGATTTGGTTTTGTTTAGTGGATATCTGTTGAAATAAGGGCTGGGCAGCTTGAGTTTCTCTTGAGAAACCTCAAAGCTTCAATTGACAGCACATGTGGTGGTGTTTACAAGCTGGATTTCAACCAGTGAGTAGCCCCTTAAAGCTCTACACTGGCATTTATTCAGATCTTGGTTTGGATCATGTCTTGTGGGGCTATAGTTTGAAACTATAAGTCTGGTTCTGGGCAGCTTGTGTTTTCCTTGAAAAACCACAAGCTTCAACTGAAAATCTCCTCCTCTCTACCCCCGCTCTAATACCATCTCAGATTATATGAGAATACTAAGAAAATATAACAGGGATCATAGTAGAGAGGAGAGAAAGAGAGGCAGAGAACTGAAATTGTATATATTATATGTTGTCTACTGCATATTACAAAGGAGGCAAAAGCCTCAATATATAGGAAATATGAAACTTGGTGGCTACTCTTGCTACAGTGCCAA
Organism: Saposhnikovia divaricata; assembly: GCA_036435485.1. Taxonomy (NCBI): domain Eukaryota; kingdom Viridiplantae; phylum Streptophyta; class Magnoliopsida; order Apiales; family Apiaceae; genus Saposhnikovia; species Saposhnikovia divaricata. Next base: position 15,063,360 of record CM071600.1, read on the forward strand.
GTACATTAATGATGTCATCTTGATGACATAAGATAGCTGATGTCATAATTGTTGTTATATTTAACAGTTTATCCCGCTCTTTGGCCGTTAGATTGTTGCGTGGTTGTTATTAGGTTCTTATCGTGTGTTTCTGTGAATGATAGGTATGGATGGTGAGGGGCCTGCACGGAAGCGTGGTCGCCCTCCGATTGTCGTGATTGAGGAAGTTCTAGAGCAGCGGAGGCTGTCGAAACAGTGGGTAAACGCCCAACGTTCGGAAAGTAAGTTCCTATCATAGCACTGTACTGTGCCCTGTCATTACCGATTGTGTTTTATTTTCTTTTTAAATGTGCCATGGTGCATAGCATATTGGTTAGGTGTTATAGTAGTGGGTCAGTTTCCGGGGATGCATCTCAGGTTGGAGTGCATGAACCCAAAGGCATTTTAGAAATTGGCTAATTCTTAGGCCATATAACAAGAATTCTCTCCATGTTGTTAATTGTTTCTGAATTTTTCTATTTAGCATCATTTGGAAATGAGTGTTTCTGGAATTTTCAATGTTAATTGGAAAAAAAGCTGATGGGTTATCATTTTTAGTTGATTGGTTTCTCATAAATATAATAAGATCCATCAAGAGCATTGATTATTAGGAATGTGATTGGGTAGATGGTGTGATGCTAATTTGAATGCATCTCTCACACATTGTGATTAAGTGCAAGTATAACAGTTATTTGATGAATTCTGTTATTTAAAGATTAAAATTCAGGGCATTATGACATTAACAATACGCACTAATAACACTAATACGCACTAATAAGCACAAGCACGGGATGGATTCATGGCAAGATTAAAATATTAATATTAATGCATAAACAAACACCATTTAATTAAGTATTTATAGAGCTTGAACCAAGGTAAAGTTAAAAAAAAAAAAGTAATAAATCTTGTGCAATGATTTATTTGAATGGAATTAAACCCGTGGTAAAGCTAAAAAACTTATGCAATTATGTAATTGTAAAAAACCGAATCCAAGTTAAGAAAATTAAAGTAAATACATCTTGTATGCGTTGTACTGGGTACAGAAAATTATTAAGTGTTGTAAAACATGTGAGATGAGGTGTTTGGATTTCCCATGTTCATATATCATATCTGGATCATGTTATATCTTCGGCAATATTTTCCACAGCTTCTATTGTAGTAAGTATGTCACTGATACTTAACCAGGATTGGAACTTGTGGCCTAAACTAGCCATGAGATATTTATAAGATAATCAGCTTCTGGTTATTTCCATTAAGTAGATAATAGAAATAGTCAAACATTTTCACTAGGAAATTAAAAGGTTGGAAGTAATTTTCCAAAATAAAGTTATCTTGCAACAGACATAAGCAGAGGCTAAGATCCTGAAGCTCTCTCGATATATAAGCTGAAAATTGAAGAGAAAATTAAGATGACAGGAGTTAAGAAAGAAGCAACTTCTTATTCATTTATTAAGAGGAAAAACTTACCCCTAAGATGGAGTGGCTATCAAACATGAGCAATTTGGCACCATAATAGTTAGCAAGTGCCTTTGTCAACATCTCCTGGTATATCTCAGATCCTAGAAAAAAAGCATAGAAAATGTAGGATATAAATAAAGATATAGCAACTTGGTATAAGTTTAGCAAAAGAATGGGCCAAATACCTGCAGGACCAGAAAGCAAAATTCTAGGTTTTATTGTAGGAAGCTTAGCAGTATATTTGACTTGTTCTCTGTGCTTTTGGTGTATATAAGAAGTTTCAATAAGTACATCTTTTGTATTTTCACTGCAATGCAACAAAGAAAGAAATTAATTCAGGGATCCGTTATGGCTGACTACATCCAAGCAACGCAAACATCATAAACTATATGGTAACAAGTAGATTATATTAACTGTCAGCTGCAATGGTAAGACCTAGAAACCGAAATCTGAACCATATTTACAAATTCTCAACTATGGTTAAAAAAGCAGTATGAACTCATCCATATAGCAGGACTTGACCCTACACAGTGTATATGTATCCACGTCTGTACACGGATTGTGATTCTCTGTCTTCCTCCCCTCCGCACAACTCCCCTCAATCGGTGATTACCATCAATTAGATACCTATTTTGTGATTTCTCTTATCCGTTAATGGCGTTGTCGGACCTTCTGACCTCAATCCGAACCGTATGCCATACCCGCATCCCCTCGACCCGACCCAAATCTCTCCTTCCAAAACTTCACAAACTAGGATGCTTATTCAATGGAGACCTTACTCGAATGATCACAACAATATAAAATTCACATGAGCACGAGCTGCTTCTTCAATCTCATCAAACTGAACTTATCAAATTCTCCGCCATTGCTGATTCCCGGTATATAAATGACAGTTTTATATTTATATGTTATGAGCCCCCACTAATTTTGATTGCGTTTGTTATGTTTTATGCTAAATATGTTCATTAATTTTGATTTTGGTTTTGATTTGATGTGTTCTTCCATATGTAGTTTGATATGACTTTAAATTTTGAGTTTGTAACTGCAATTGTGGTCATAAATGAGTATGTATCAGCTGTTTGATAGAATGTTTGTCAATAGATGTTTTTCAATCAAGTATAAAAATTAATGGGTATGTAGTGCTGATTATATGAGAATGTTATCGAATACATAGGCTTAATGTTACTTCACAAAGAAATCAACGGAGCAATGCAGATTATAAGTCCCACATTATGATGACCTGTAGAATCAAATTATATCATGTAATTGCTTGTAATCATTTGATTCTTTCGCTTTTTTGTGATATAAATTCTTGACCGAGGTCCATGAGATTGCGTCGAATGCCCTGATTCTCTTACAAGAACCATTTGGGAACTCTCTCCCTCTCTGTGTGATATTCGTGCACAATTAAATTAATATTTAGTTTAATTAGATTAATATTTAGATTGTTTTGTGTCTCTTTGATTGTTTTGTTTTAATTAGATTAATATTTAGATTATATATGGGATCCAGGTAGAAAAAATTATGTTAAACTTTGGTAATTAAATTTTGTGTGCAATGGTTATTGATTACATTTACAGGTGATTTTCATTATCCAACCAATAACATCGATAGTCTTCATTCCTTCACACTCATTCGGAGCTTTGGCAACCACATTTCCTTGTCATCAAGCGGTTAGAAAATCTGCAACAAGCTTCACATATTTTCGATGGCAGTTCTAGAATGTCTTCGAATGCGATATTTGCTTCTCTTTTTGTCGCAATCTGTGCATGCAGTGTTCTTTCAAACAGTTACATCTGTAAGTTCTGATCATATATTACTTGGCATGTTCCTGTATGCTCATTTTAACTAATTTCTTCTATTGCGTCGTCTCTTTAATTTTGTCAGTGGAAGAAGGTAAAGTGGCAGCTTTTCTTTTGGCTTCAACAGCAATTACTATGCTTACGCTATTCAATTCTGAATAAGGAGAAGCTAACAGAAGTAGGGGTTTAATGTCATATTTACTGATTTTTCTTTTTAACTTGTTTTCTCATACTAACCTCTGCCGTGATAATTTCATCAAAAATAGTACTGAAACAGCTATCTATGTTGGTGCCTACATTCATAATGTATTTGGATAACATATTGGTGCCTAAACTTTTTTTGATGGCTCTGCAGGCTATTGATTTTGTAGTGCTAATTTCCATCCTCAGATTTACTATTGAACTTGGGCTGTCAAAGCAGGCTACTAATTCTACATTGTTCACGGTACATCTTTCATGGATACTTAGTATTGATAAAGACTCTTCTAGATGGACGTATATTGCTGAAATCATGCCCATTCTGGCCATGATTATATTAGCCTACCTGCTGCACAAGAGCATGGCTCACAGAAATTGTCCAAGCAGTACGAGATATGTTGTTAAGGGAACCACCATATTCAGTTATATGCTTATAGGGGTGCACTGGATATTAGAAAGTGACCTAATAAGTCTTTCATATATAGGCATTAAAGCATATATTATTCCTCGGATGATCTATGCTATGGGTTTTGTGCAATTGGTGTCTCTTGCACTTGGTCAACTTATATAAGAGAAAAGAATATTTCAGATTGGAAAGATGGCATAGTGTTAGATACAGTGGCTATGTTATCACCTTGGAGCTCAACAGTCATCATCCTCTCTGGAAAGCAAGGTGCCTTTGTTGCTTTAGCCTCAATAGCTGGAGGTACTGATTTACTTCATCTTTTCATCCGTGCAAGTAACCTAATGATGTAAGAAACCTGAGACTCTGAGAAGGACGAAGTAGGGTAATTTGCACCAAGGAAGGTCGAAGGATAAGTAATTAAGAAAAATGTAAAATTTTGCACTAAGAAATCCAGATTTTAAATGCAGGATCTAACACCATTTTATTGGCTATGGGCTCTATCTTTGAACAGTATCAGTTTAAGCTTCCTCACATAAAGTTTGGATCATGACATCACCACCCATAAAGAGCACGGAACTTCACATTTCTGGGGTGGTACTGTCCTTGCGGTGCTATGTAATAGTAACAGACAAGACCCTCATCCTCAACACAAATTTGATAGAACTCTTAAACCTCTCAATATCCTGAAGATGGCTATTATGCTCTATCTATTCCCTATAAAGGTAGTACTCGATAAAAGGTCTAACTTTTTAAAAACAATTGACCTCTACATGCCAGTACTGTACCAATACTGCCATGTGTATTCCTTATAATTATTCACCTCTGTGAATAATGTATCTAGGAGTAAGGAGCTCACAAATCAGAATGGGTGGGGGACATGTATGTTGGATTGAATTCCAATACTGAGAGTCAAAATTAACTTTGAAAGAGGTGCATAGTGTTCACATGTATATGAACAATTCTAAATCTATGCTGCCATGTATTCTTAATGCAATATAAGGAGCTCTTTATTCGAGCTTTAGTTCTTCGTAAACTGTTTTGCATGCACTTTGTTAGTTTGTCTGGTTTGTCACCTTCTTCATGCTTTTCATGTGTGGTGTGAGAGTCCACGATTATTAGTACTAATATTGGCTGAATCTGAAAGATATATACGTTTTACATTGCAGACTCGGTGATATAATGTGTGTATTCTCTTTGTCTAGGTTGGCTCATATCTTGTCTTGTGTCTCTATAATAGGAAAACATAGGGGTAAAAAGAGCAAAACAAATCCCTGTAAAATTACTAATTTAACCCTATGAATACTAGAATAACAAAACTGCCATTCTCCATTCTATATATGTTGTCCTAAAATAAAAAAAACGAAACTTTACTCAGTTATAATACCACTCAAAGTGGTGTCTGGGGAGGGTAGATGTACGCAGACCATGCCCCTATACAATAGGGAGGCTGTTTCCGAAGGACCCCCGGCCAAATACAAATACAAAGAAAGGAAACTAATACAAACTAAACTCACACACATCCAGGGGTCGAACCCTTGACCTCCTACAAAGGAGACAATGGTTCAACCCACTGCACCAACATGTTGTTGGCATGTTGTCCTAAAATAACAAATGTTATATTTTCTATTGGTCAGCAGATTTAGGTGTACGTATGCCTACGGTTTCAGAAAAAATATCTCAAAATGGGTAATGTTTTTTATAATTTCAGTTTTCGATTTTTTTTTATCATGCATTAGCATTATCTCCAGTTCGAATAGTAAATTTGGGTCCTGCATTAGTTAGAAAATGCAACCTCTAATAGGAACACGATCTCCGTATTGTAGTTCGGGTTATAGAGAATAGGGAAACAATGCTAAGTTCAAATTTAGCTATAGTTCAATAGAGAAAAAGCTCTTTGTGTTGTATAGGCAACAACTTCTTACTAAATGTACTATACCTGCTTAGTCATGAAATGGACGAAATCGATTTGGAAGACTTCAATTATAGGTGTCAATGAATTTGTTATTTATGATATGAAATCATTGTAAAATGATGTAAAAGATATGTATCATGGAGCGAAATTCTTTAATTAAAAAAGTAGAAATAGTTAACGTCCATTCCATACTACTTGAGTGAAATCACTTTTGTAGCTTGAACCAAGGAACAAGTAGATGTACTATAAATCTTTGGAACATACATGATTTCTAATAACGTTAATAAATGGTCTTGCCAAAGTTTTGTGTTTTCAGTGGTAAACGATATGTTATGGATTCTCAGGAATCAAATTCAAGTCATACTTCCATTCATATATTCCATATAGGAACTGCTGTTACGTACATACATTTATAGATTTTAATTCCACTATGTGTACAAATTTTAAATTTCAGAATGCCGTTCTATAGATTTTTCGATAAGATTTTAGGTTTTTTTGAAACAGTTGACACATTTGTTTCACATCTTATTATAGTTTAAAATATGGTTTCTTTTGCAAATTCTCATATCAGGGATGATTAGGGACAACATGAGCACAAAATATAAAGATTGTGATATGATAGCCATCTAATGTAGAAACCTACTAATTTCAAAATAATGATTTTTTTTTCTTTTCGCTTTCTAAAACTTAGGGCAAGGAAAATAAAGAGGTTTTGGTAAAATGTGTCAAACTTTTATTTCCCTTTGTCATACTGTAATACTAATATAGTCATGTATTTCAACCCTTGTAGACAATGGCAGAGCTAGCTACCTTTGGGTATTTAAGAAGCTTGCTTTGGAGCACAGGTGTGAAAATGTGTACAGTTTAGGGTCTTGTACAACTTAATTTGATTAAACTTCTTGTATTGTAAACGTCCAAACTTGGTGTGGTTTTTACTTTTTATTTAGTGTGCAAGTTTCAGCAATCTTTTGACCTTACTTTTGTAGCATTATTATGAATATATCCGACATGATAAACATTTCTATATGATGCTAGAGAATGGCCCGTGCCTCGCACGGGCTATTATGCTAGTATATACTAATAGCAGGAGATTGGCCCTGGCAGCATATAAACTCTTGAAAATAATTTTTTTAATTTGCTATGCCTCCATTTCCTAGAAAAAGGGCGCTTGGCCAACTCTGCAAACTCAACATCAATCCCTGACATCGGCATTAATTTTACATCATTTTTCAAATGTGCGCTAATAATTGTTTGTATAATATTCTTTGTTTAGATGGCACCACTCCAAATTCTTTAAAAATTATTTTGTTATTTTCTCAGCAACTTGCTTCTTCAAATGGTGCGCATGGTCCCTCCTTTTACATTATTTATCAAACACTCATGACTCTCTAAATAGAGCATGTTTGTATAATTTGTTTATTTTGATGTTAATCACATTTCTATGATCTTGATGACAAAACTCGGATCATTTAGTTAATTTTCATTTTATTATGTCAAAAAATATATATTAAAATTACTTATTTATCAAATATTTATCTACCATTATCATTTTTTGTTAGAGAGTTCACATGTTTATATCATATGAATCCATCTTGAACATCAATTTTTATTTTGACAGAAAATGAAAATGTGTTAAAAATATATATGTAGATCATTATGTCAGGAGAACTCTCTCCGGTATAAAATTCAAAAGAAAATTTTTAATTCCACTATAAAACCTTATAAGTAGTTCTCAAATTGTGTTAAACAAAATATAAAATTTTATTTTAATACAGAATATTAATCATAGATATTTTGCCAAAAATTAACAAGTGAAACTTTACCAAAACAATTGATTTTAAATTTGATTCCAATGTCGAATCAAACCGATTAAATTTGGTTTCATTATAGAATCATTTTGGACTATTATGAGTGATTTTCAACGATTATTTTTAAAAAGTAAATTTTTTTATTTACAAACTGACATAAATAATTAAATTTGATAAATTATATATGATATGATTATGAGTGTTTTATATATTTATATAATGGTACTCTCTTGGAATCTATATAAGGATTCTTTTTGAAGTGTTACTCTATATATATATATGTATTTGGCGTTTTGGAATGAAGAGGTTTTAGAGTGTAATAATGGAAGTTTAGAAATATAATATATTTAAGCTCGAAGTAATTGAATATTATTATTAATTATAGTATTATTTGTTTTTTAATTAAATAGTATAATCGACCAAAATCCAAATCGACAAATTTTAATATTTTGCTTTCAATGATATAATATAGATATAATTTTATTTTTCTTTTAATTATATTTACTAATTGAATTAAATTTTTATTAAATGTATTTGAATTTTATTGTAAATAAAATAAGAATTTTTTTAATATGAAAGAATTAGAGAAAAATCATTAAATTGTAATTAAAATTGTGACGCCCCCGGTCCCGGAAAATCCCAACTGGGCCCGGTCCCGGGTCCGTCAGATCTAAATCTTTCATATTTACAAACGCTCACTATGATTGAGCTTAATTTAATAATATATTTATAATTTTCTTCCGTTTATATACCTCTAAAATTCTTGACACAAACTTCATTCCATATCATAATATCAACTTCACAGGAATCTATACATTGTCACCTGAAGTACTTATTCTCGAATCCATCATATTCTTAACACGTCTCAACCATTCTTCTCAGAAATTTCTTCCTGTAATATTTAGGAAATAAAAGGATGAGCTACACAGCTCAGTAAGCATATACCGTACAGTTCAATATTGAGATTTATTCAAAAGCACAGTTCTTCAATTCAGCAAACATACGAGATTTTCGTCCATAATTCATCAAAATCATCACATAAGGATTAAAAATGAGTATTCAAACATGGTAGGCTCACAAGTTCTACTAGTGGAGATCCCGGCCAGCTAAACAATTGGTTTAGCTCTACTTCCAATAAGGAAGCATCATCAATTCACAATATCAATGTAATAATACTCAATTTTCATCCGAGATTCATCAGTCAAAAATCAAATCATCGATCAAAATTCAAAATATCAATCACAGTTAGAAATACCAACAGTGAACCGGTACAGTATACACTTACCTTCACCTAGGAAATGTTATTTTCGTGACTATCTCATGCACAAAACTTTGACCTATTTTAATTAGGAGCCCAATCTCCATTTTATTAACAAAGCCCAAATTTTTTTTTCTCAACCCAATGAACCAAAATAGTCCATTCTCTTATCTAACTAGCTCACTGATTTCATCAAAAATTAAAGACAATTTAGTGTCACAATTATTATCTCTCTCTCCCTCTCTCTCTCTTTCTCAAAATTCACACATCTAATTTCTACTATCTCATCAATTTTCAAACCCGGTTTACAATTTAAATTAAAACTAGGCAACTTATCCGCGCGAAGCGCGGTTCATAAATTTTCATTCTAAATTATTGAAAATATGTATGAATTATTTTTTATTATTTTTAAAAATTGATTGGTTTCTTACAAAATTTTTAAAAATTTATTCAAAACAATTTGCCTAAATTATATGTTTGAAGATACTCTCTATACATATCTATGATTTTCATAATTTCAAAAATATCATAAATATAAAAAGTAGCAATTATAATATAAATGTAGTTTTTACAATCAAAAGTTATAAATATTATATATAATAACACTTTTTAAATCTGACGTCCTTCTCATAACATACATGTTCAATAATAGTGTAAGAATTTATTTAATTAGAATATTAATTTATTTCAACACAATATATTGAACAACGGGTGTACAAATTTTTTATCGATTTAATCTATCGATAAAATTGGGTTTTTACAATTTAATCGCTTTGATCATAATCCACGTGTAATGTATTAATGTATAAATATAAAATAGTACTTGTATAATTTTTATTACAGGTGTTAAGTGAAGATTTATATACTTCTCTAATTTATAACGATTTCCATAATCGATAATAATAAAAATTACTTGAGAAATTAAGGGCCGTCTCCACTACAATTGTTCGAAAAGAAATCGAAGTGTTATTCGATAGGGAATAAAAAAGGACACAATGTAAATAATTTTTAGTCGTCATTTTACCTAAAATTAAACTTAATTATAAATGTAATTAATATTTAATATTGAAATAATAATAATTATAATACTCAAATAAAGTTTTATTATTTTTTAAATAAATAAAATAACATAAATTTAATACATATTTATTAGGTATAATTAATGACTAATTAATATGTCATTAAAAGCTATTTAATGCAAAAATATAATTTTAATAAAAAAATCAAAAAAAAAAAGAAAATTCAAGAAAACTATCTTGAACGCTTCTGGTAACTTACCGATCTCCTGGCATTATAATATACTGGGTTTGTTAACTTTAATCGATTGATCATAACCCATATTTAATTTATTTATGTGCAAAATTAAAAATTTGTCTATATTGTTTGCATACAAATTATAGATATCAAGTAAAGATCTTGTAGTTCCATAATTTATTACGACTTTCACAGCAATTGATAATAAAAATTGTTTGAGAAGTTAAAGTTGTATGACCAACATTCTTCTGAAAATAAATTACAGCGATCTTGAATGGGGAATAAAAAAGAGCGCAATATAAATAATTTTTAGTCGCCATTTTAGCTAAAAATAAACTTAACGATATAGTTAATATTTATTATTGAAATAATAACTATAATATTCAAATAAAGTTTGCTATTTTTTTAAACAAATTAAAAAGAGTAAATTTAATATATATTTAGTAGGTGTAATTAATGACTAATTAAAATAGTATTAATAGGTATTTAATGCAAAAAAGGAATTTTAATAAAAATAATCAAAAAATGAAAATTCAAAAAAAATACATTGAACTCTTCTCGTGCCTCTTCTCGTGCGTTTCTGATTTTCGATCATTATAATATATATAGATAGATATAGATATATATATATTATAATGCGAAAATCTTAATACTTTTAGTCTTTAGATGCTACAAACGCTTAGAGTTCATTAGCTAGCTTAAAATGACGTAAAACTTTTTTCATTAATTAGAAAGTAAAATGTTGGATCATAAATTAAATAAAATGTTGATACATACAAAGATGCAATTATCTCGAATTTATATTTTATAAGTTTTTGAAATGGCATGATAAAATGCCATATATTTCTAAAATAAAATAACATAAAGTTGAAAAAAGAAGCTTAAAGAAACGTTTTTGATGCACAAAACAGAAATTTGGTCTAGGATGCAACTTATACTTCAATGATAACTAATTAACTATTACTATGATTTTGCAAAAAAAAAAAATAGAATCCGAGAATAGAAAGCTTTAGAAAAAAGTTTTCGATAAAAAAGGTAGAAGATTAATACGATCGTTCAAAACAAAACTTTTTTTTTTCTCTAATGACATACGGAGTACAATATAGAAGTTATCTAAGAGGGTCTCAAAACTTATAAAAGTAGTAGTGCACTCTGAATATTGTAAGCGACACAATAATAGGAGTAGCCATAAAAAAAGAAAATTGTGTAAAAATAAGGTTAAACCTCCTCATGGATCCGATTGTAATAATGTATCAAAAAAGTTTGGAAAAAAATGCGGGAGGAATGGTTTGATACCAGAATCACAGTAGGCGCCACAATAATAGGGATAGATGTGTTAAAAAATAAAGAAAATATTAAAAAAGATTTTGAGCCGCCACCTCACGGCTCATGTCTCCTGCTATTAGTATATACTAGCTAACTTATCCGCGCTTCGCGCGATTCATAAATTTTCATTTTAAAATTGAAAATAAATGAATTATTTTTTTATTATTTTTAAGAATTAATTGGTCTCTTAAGAAATTTTTTAAAAAATTGATTCAAAACAATTACATGAATTATAAATTTGAAAATACTCCCTTTATATATCTAAAATTTCATAATCTCAAAACTATCATAAACATAAAAATTAGCAATTACAATACAAACGTAGTCTTTACGATCAAAAGTTATAAATATTATATATAATAACATTTTTTAAAGCCGACGCCCCTCTCATAACATACATGTTCAATAGTAGTGTAAGAATTTATTTAATTAGAATATTAATTTATTTCGACACAATATAATGAACAACGGGTATATAACTTTTTTATCGATTTCATCTACCGATAAAATTGGGGTTTTTCAATTTAAACGGTTTGGTCATAACTCATGTGTAATTTATTCATGTGTAAAAATAAAAAACTATTTGTATTATTTTTATTACAGGTGTTAAGCAAAGATAATAAAGAATTATTACGAAATTTATTACGATTTCCATAATCACTAATAAAAAAGATTGTTTGAGAAATCCGTATTACAATTGTTCGAAAAGAAATTGGAGTGGTTATCAATAGGGAATAAAAAAAATGCAATGTAAACAATTTTTAGTCGTCATTTTACCTAAAAATAAATTTAATTAATTATGTAATTATTTATGTAATTAATATTTAATATTGAAATAATAATTATAGTGCTCAACTAAAGTTTAATAATATTTTAAATAAATTAAATAAAATAATTTAATACATATTTATTAGGTATAGTTAATGACTAATTAATATGCTAATAGGTGTAATTAATGATTAATTAAATTGTCATTAATAGTTATTTAATGCAAGAAAATAATTTTAATAAGAAAAATCAAAAAAAATGAAAATTCAAGAAAAGTATCTTGAACGCTTATGGTAACTTTCCGATCTCCTGGCATTATAATATATATAGATATAGATATTCTAAAAATCCATTTTTTTTCATATTTTTACTCGAAAACAAAATAATAAAATCACATTTAATCCTATAACTTTTTTTAAAAAAATAAATATATCCTAACCTATGAAAAATATTAATACATTTAATCTGGGACAGGATGTTACACTCTTCCCCCTAAAAAAATTTCGTCCTCGAGCTTACTAATCAAATACATTCTTGCATGACCAAATTCTTGTAATTAATCAACATCACAATCTGAAATTACATTTTGAACTTTCTAAAAAATCATTGAAGTATAATTATTTATATCTTGCACTTATAAATATCTAATTCCTCTTACTTTCAATGTAATGTCACTGATCAATCTTCCAAAATTTCAAATCAATCTTCAGCTTTCAAAATGTCCATTTAGAATCATACAAAATTCTCAAGCTACTCTACCCAGAACTTCTAACTTTCATCCTGAAAGCTCTACATCCTTTGTAGTAACTTTTTATTTTTATTTTTTTGTGTGCTAATTTTTTATTGTTTTTTCACCCTTGAACAATGATATTGATACTTAAAAATCCTACACAAACTTAATTTGCTAAAATAATCAGTAATTTTAACATTCGAACATTAAACCTGAAACAATATCTAACCTAAATCCCAAAAGTTTCATAGTGAAATTTTACCTTAAATTCCAAGAATTATAAAATCAATATATAACCTCAGAACTTGTAATCATTTCTCAGTCGGTTAACTTATCTTAATAAAGATATTAAGATTAGTGAATTATTTATAAAAAATGCTCTGATATTTCTGCTTCTTGCAAGTTTCATCTTATTCATCTCGCGCGCTATTTCTTACAAATCTATTACCAAACTACTCCCTCCGTCCCGTCCATTTGTTATCATTTTAAAATAAGGTGTCGACACGCATTTTAAGGTCGATTTTAAGGATAGTTCCATAACTTATTTTTGAAAGTTTCTTTTTTTGTATAAAAATAGAACAATCCTATTTTTATACACAAAAAGAAAATTTCAAAAATAAATTATGGAAATATCTTTAAAATCTACCTTAAAATGCGTGCCAGAAAGTTTCAAAAAAGTGTAAACAAATGTATGGGACAGAGGGAGTACTAACATCTTTTATCAAATATTCGCATTTCATCTTATACTATAAATTTCCAAATTCCCAAAAGCACTAAACTTACATGACATGCAGGCCCTGTTTGGTTAACCATATAAGTTAGCTTATATGGCCAAAGTCCGTTTCAACTTATTTTGTAGTGTTTGGCAAAATAAGTGAACGAGCTTATTAACCACTTATATGGGATAAGTTGAATGTTAAGAAATTCTAACATTCAACTTTCAACTTATTCTTATTTCTCGATACACGAAATATTCTTATCCTTTAAATCTTCAAAATCATATATATTTTGAGCCGTTCATTAAAAAATTGATATGTATATATCAAATTTCTCTACTCATCGAGATCTATCCATTGATATCCACTTATATATATTAAAAAACAAATATTTTGAAAATATTTAAAAAAGTTAACCTATAAGTTCTGATTTACCAAACACTCTACTGACTTATAATTTCTGATTTACCAAACACTCTGTTGACTTATAAGTTCTGATTTACTTATCACTTATATGACACTTATCACTTTAAGCTATAAGTTACTTATTTTAAGGTAAGCCAAACGGGCACGCAATATAACCCTCAAACCTTAAAAGTATAATTCTATACTTTTTGAACATTCCAATTTATCCTCGAAAATGAGTTAAACTCCACAAACGCAGAAAGCAATATTTCCAAAATGATCAACGTACCAAAAGATTGTATTTTATCTCGAACAAAGTTGATATCCTAAATTTTAATATTCCAAATCCTATTTCTTTTTCCGACTTATCGAGTATCAACTGTATTTAAACCCCCAATAATTAATATCTCATACTACTTAAATTATCGAATCGCAAATCTCGAATTCACCTTCGATCGATTAAACCAAATTTCACTAATTTCAAAGACTTCCATTTATAAAATCCTAACCTAAAATAATTTCATATCGCTTTGGACTCAAATTGATACTAGTTACGTATTTAATTAACAATCTCGATATCTAACCAGCTAAAATATTTTGAAAAATATTCTAAATCCTCATTTTATCACATATCCTCAAAGAATTTTAAACTCAAGTCTACCATGTCAACCTAAAATAAGACTTGTATTTTTACATAAATCCTTTGGATATATTCTTCACTACACAAGTTCTAGCACTATATATATATATATATATATATATATATATATATATATATATATATATATATATATATATATATAATTATTCTAGTCCACAAATTCTCACCACCAAAATATATATTTCCATAACTCTCAAACTTAATCATTCTCAAACCTCAAAAGTGTTTGTAACTTGGAATGTATATTTTTTTTTCTTCTAACTTCTTCCACTAATAATTTCCATTTCCATCCTCGGATACATTAATTTTTAAAACTCACTCGATATCATTTAGTAACGTGTGTATCCTCAAGCCATAATAATATCAGCAATTCTCAATATCCTCAAACAATAAGTCATTCCCTCAAATTTGCACAAAATTTCTAAACAGTGGTCACATTCCATAATGACCCTCACAGTGTTACCTTATTTTTTTTTCCCATTACATTGATCACCTTCAGTAACCTAAATTCCTATGTTCTTAAGGTACAACTAAATTTAATTGTTATCCTTTATCCCTAGTAAAATGTCAAATCCTCGAACAACAAAATATAGTACCTCAATCAATATTTTTTTTTAAGCATAAAATTTAGTTTGAATCCTCAAGTACCAACGATTTCTAAAACCTCAAGTATATCATGCGTCAATCAAAATCAACAAATTTATCATCCCAGATTCAAAATTTCATTTTCCTCTAGAGTTTGTTCAAAACTTACAAGGAAACAGCCTCTCTTTGGCATGGTCTGCGTACATCTCACCCTCCCCAGACCCTGCTATGTGCGGCATATACTGGGTATTTTTGGTTTGGTTTGGTTTAGTTTATTCAAAACTTCATTAGTCCCAAAAAGAATCCTAACATAGGACCAATCAATCAATATCACAAATTTCAACTTCACACAGTCTTCATGTAAATCAATATTGAGATTTATTTAAAAGCACAGTTCTTCAATTCAGCAAACATACGAGATTTTCGTCTATAATTCAACAAAATCATCACATAAGGATTAAAAATGAGTATTCAAACATGATAGGTTCACAAGTTCTACTAGTGGGGATCCCGACTAGCTCTACTTCCAATAAGGAAGCATCATCAATTCACAATATCAATGTAAGAATACTCAATTTTCATCTGAGATTCATCAGTCAAAAATCAAATCATCGATCAAAATTCAAAATATCAATCACAGTTCGAAATACCAACAGTGAACCAGTACAGTATACACTTACCTTTGCGTCGCTTCTAATCTTTAGTTGTGCCATTAACTCGTATCCTAAAATAATTGAACCTCCTAGATATACGCAAATATGATTAATAAGCGCATATCTATATTTTATTTTTGATTAATAAATTTAAATAATTGTAAACGCATAAATAATTAATTAAAAAAAATTAGAAATTAATAAAAATAAACTTACCGAATTGACGATCTCTCCGACCTCTATCACTCCTCTCAGTGAGAAGCAAATGAAGGTGAGGCAATTATGAAGTCCCTTCTTATTTATAGGCATAGGGAACCGACTTTTAAATAATATAATATATAAAACTTGCTTACTGCTTTCCTATGCTAATTTATAAGCATGACACGTAAGGCGGTGTCTTGAGCCACCAATTTTATCTCTTATTTTGGTTTGTCTATTGATGAACATGGTTGGTCCATTATACTTATTAGACATGGCAATATGGATCCAAAACCATATATCCAGTCCAAACCAAACTATTTTTTAAAATTTGGCCCAATACAAAATTACACATTTTAAATGGATTTGGATTGGTTTAAAATCACATATTTTAGCTTAAATATGGATCTAATTTGGATCAAATAAGTGATATCCATATTTTCATATCCATATTTATCCGGAAAAAATATTTCCGAATAAATATTTCGGAAAAAAATATTTCCGAACAAATATTTCGGGAAAAAATATTTTCGAATAACTAATTCGGAAAAAAATATTTCCGAATAAATATTTTGGAAAAAAATATTTCCGAATAAATATTTCGGAAAAAATATTTTGGGAAAAAATTTCTCGGAAAAAATTTCCCGAAAAAACATTCTCTAAAAAAATTTCCCCAAAAAAAATTCTAGGAAAAAATTTCCCGAACAAAAATTTCTCAAAAACAAATTTTTCGAAAAACTTTTCGGAAAAAATTTCTCTGAGAAAAAAATCTCGAAAAACTTTCTAGAAGAAAAATACTCAAAAAAAAAATTTAAAAAAATATACATTTATAAAAATGGTAATCCATAATTCAATCCAAATCCATAGGAATCAAACCGAATCCAAAACCAAATTTATAGAAATATGGTTTTAAAATGAACTTGGATCAAGAACCAATCCAAAACCATATTATTGGAACCAAAACCAAACCAATCACAAATTTTGCCAGGTCTAATACTTATGCCCTCACTTGTTGGTCCTTAGCCCATTTTATTAATTAATCCACTGTAATTCCTCTTTAACTTACTAGCCCAATTTGACCTTCTATTTTCTCTTCATTTTCACTTCACTATTCAAATTTAATATATTTATGTAACCCAACATTTTTAAAAACTACTTTCAATCTATGGGAGTTTGGTCGTGTTGTTTTGTTTCTTTTTTTCTTTCCAGTATTCATTTTTTGTATTGTACTTACCAATCGGGTGGTATCTTCTCAGACATTAAAGTTTTATTGTCTAAGCGTCCGGGGGCAACATGCGTGCCTTTCGGTTAGATGATAAACTTTCTTGAATGAAAGAACACCTTTCCAATATTGTAATCGTTGCAATTCATCTATGAAATAGATACCCCTGACAAAAAAAAAAAAAAAGTTTTCCTTTTCTTCTCTTTTTTTTAACTTTGCCGTTTCTCTACTCCAAATTAGCTCGTAAGGGCCAAGATTTCTTAGCCTATTAGTTCACTAGACCTTCCCATAAATATTTCTAAAGACAAAGTTCATTGGGCCCGTTACAAAGCCATGTTCCCTTCCTCAATTATCTTCTTATATATTTAGAAGCCCACACTAGAAGCTATTAAGCCCAATGCCAAAGTCCGTTACTTGATCATAAATTATCTAAACTTTCACTAGTACTACTTGTAATCTAATCAACTTCTATTATTTATTATCTAATTTATTCCTCAATTATATCTCACCTCACCTCTCTTAACATTCATTAATAATCTACACTCTTAATAATTTATGTACTAATTAATGGAATTCACTCTCCTCCACCTAGGAAATGTTATTTTCGTGACTATCTCATGCACAAAACTTTGACTTATTTTAATTAGGAGCCCAATCTCCATTTTATTAACAAAGCCCAGATCTTTTTTTTTCTCAACCCAATGAACCAAAATAGTCCATTCTCATATCTAACTAGCTCACTGATTTCATCAAAAATTAAAAACAATTTAGTGTCACAATTATTATCTCTTCATCAAAAATTAAAAACAATTTAGTGTCACAATTATTATATCTCTCTCTCTCTCTCTCAAAATTCACACATCTAATTTCTTCTATCTCATCAATTTTCAAACCCGGTTTACAATTTAAATTAAAATATTCTAAAAATCCATTTTTTTTCATATTTCTACTCGAAAACAAAATAATAAAATTACATTTAATCCTATAACTTTTTTTTAAAAATAAATATATTCTAACCTATGAAAAATATTAATATGTTTAATCTGGGACGGGATGTTACAAAAATAAATTAAATAAAAGTTCATATTTAGACTATCTTGAGATCTAGAATTCGGAATTGGACAATTTTATAGTCCACACAAAACTTACAAAATAATATTTTATTTGGTGATGTTTTAACAATTATTATTAAAATGTAAGTACCCAAAATCTGAAAAGAAAATACAATTAAATCATAAATATAATTACGCTTATTATATATAAGGCTATAATTACGCCTCCAAATCACCGGAGACCCTTATTAAATTATTTTTATAACATAAATTTGCAAGAGGCTATCGGCTAAATAATTTATATTTAGGATATATTTTAGTATTTTTCAATTTTCATATCCAAACATATACTCACTCAATCCCTCTCATTTGTTTACAAATGAGTTAGCATGAAGGTTAAGAAAAAGCTTAAAGTGGTAGACTAATTATAAAATGAGTGTAGTGGAGGAAAGTAGTAGGTGTGGTTATTTTTATATTATAAAACTTTTCTATTTTGGGTAAATTTTGGAATGTAAAAAATTGAGAGGGACATAGATTTTAAACCGTATTTTAGATATATTTGATATTTTTTTATTTTTATTTTTAAATTTTATACATATATTACTATGTAATATTTTATTTCGAATATTATTTCAAATCACTATTTCATTAAAAATTTGGATATTTTATTTTTATTACTATTTAATAATATATTAATTTTACCCAGAATAAATGAGCTTTACCCAGCTTCCCTTCTGGAACTAAATGCAACTAACAGTGGCTGGAGAAACCGTAGTTGCTAAAGTTCACCATATTAGTTTTCCTACTTACATCAGCTTCTGTTGATAGTTTTTTCTTTTTTTTGCTGAGACACTCTCTTGAATGTAAGTGCCAAGCTGCTTCTTGTAAGTCTGAACGGAACAAGTATGTTGTGCCTGCATGAAAACCTTGCCATTGTAGGTCTTCCAGTGTGCCAATGCAGATTGTGGTCATTTCTACCATCCAAACTGTGTCGCAGAACTCCTCCAGCCTTTTAATGCGTTGAAAACTAAAGAACTTCAGCTGAAAATCCATTCTGGAGAATCTTTTCTGTGTCCTGCCCATAAATGTACTATATGTATGAAAGGAGAAGACAAAGCAGTTCACGAGTTGCAATTTGCAATGTGTAGATGCTGTGCGAAGACATACCTGGGCAAGCATTTCCAATGGTATGCCTTCGGACAGCATCTACACTGATTCTGAAGAAGAGACTGATTCTGATGTAGACGAGTGGTAGTCAGACTAGTTCTGACTTCTACACAGGTGGGATAATATTTGTAAGGTTTTTAGATATTTGTAGGGAATAAATATTCCCTACAAATATATTCCTCATCATAGTAATCAGTCTCTTCTTCAGAATCTGTATATTCCCACCTGTCTAGTGGTGGGTTTTCCTCATCATAGTAATATTCCTCAGGCAGATCCTCAGGCGGCTCATCAGCCTCGAAGACAAAATCATGAATATATAGCATCCCCTCCGGCTCTGGGACATGCACTGGCTCCGGGACATGCACATCATCATCCGGATCAGCCTGTTCAAAAAAGATATTAATTTTGTTTTCGAGGATCAGCACATGCTAAAATTAAAACATGGAAATCACTCAACTTCTGATAGAAATAAGAAGATCTGTATGAGAGAGAGAAAGAGAGGGAGAGAGAGAGAGAGAGACCTCGAGAACTTCTGGGACATGCTTAACACCATCTGCAGGAGGTTCCACTTCCTGCAAGAAATTCAAACAGGTAACTAATAAGTAAGATCGTATAAAAATCCTTACGTATTCTGCTTGTAATAATTCAGCGAGAGAGAGAGAGAGAGAGAGAGAGAGAGAGAGAGAGAAACCTCGAGAACTTCTGGGACATGCTTAACACCATCTGCAGGAGGTTCCACTTCCTGCAAGAAATTCAAACAGGTAACTAATAAGTAAGATCGTATAAAAATCCTTACGTATTTTGCTTGTAATTATTCAGAGAGAGAGAGAGAGAGAGAGAGTACCAACCTGTGACAAAATGAATTCAATTAATGACTAGAAAAAATTACCGAAAAAATCAAAAAAAGAAATGGCATAAATAACAGGTTCTATTTACCCTCTCCATGAATAACAGGTATCGTTCCCGGCTCTCCTTTTCGAGCCGAAGACTAGTAATCTTCTCCTTAATCTTTCGCCCTCCATCAGGCAACTTACTAGCCATGGTTTCGAAAATCTTGCAGTATCGCTTAATCGCGTGTTCGAGTTTGTTCAATTCCTGTTCCATACATACATACATATATGATATATGGCTAGTTACTGTGAGTAAAATCAGAAGTGGAAATCTGTGAAACTAAGTGTAATTTGCCATATAAGATCAACAAAAATAGGTTTCAAGACACCACACAAAGAGGTCTAAAGTTCACAACGAGTAGCAAGTTGGGACTGGTATATTCTAGGATAAGCTTCAAATTACCGAAAAAATAAAAAAAAAGGCATAAATAACAGGTTCTATTTACCCTCTCCATATATCAAGAACGATCAACTAGAAAGTCTCATCTGTTCTATGTAATTCAAATGCTATTAAAGTTACACATTTCAACTGTAAATATCAAGACAGGACATCTTTTGACGAAACCACAGCAATCAACACAAGAAGAAAAAAAGAAGTTAAACCTAACCAATACAACACATATAACACACAAAAACATAATGCATAACATATAAAATTAGTATTCTGGCATAATGAAAAACATACAAGAATTACAAGAGAAAAGACTACTTGAGATTCCGGGACACTATTAGTTGCACAATCTGCAGGTACCGGAGGAGGTGGCAGCAAGGCCTCATAAGTTGCACCATTAGTACCATTAACTTCGTTAGTCCCGTTGACACCTTTAGCTCCATTAACAACTTCACCATCCTCTGCTTCCATTTTCACTTCCTGCAAAGTGCAAACCTTAAATTCACATCAATATTAACCATAATACAAAGTATAAAAGATTAGTAAGAACTATCTTGATGAGCCAAAACCAAAACAAGCAATACCGTCACCACCAACGACGGTGGCTCCTAGTCCTCGTCCTCGAGGTTATCAACCAGTTTGTTCAATTTGAGGTCAGACAGCTTTTTCATCTTCTTGTTTCTCTCCTGTTCCACGCATACATATATGGCTTGTTAGAGATGTGTTACTAACAGAAGTTTGACAATAGTGTGGTAACTAAGTATAATTGACATATAAAGGATCCACACACACATAAAAAGTGATAACAAACCTAATAAAATTCAAGTGAATTCAGAGCTTCAACATCAAAATTTAAAAGAAAAACAGAGCAAAAATTGACCTCACAAGTCGGTGGAGTAAAGACTGGTACCGAGAAAACCGAACCTAATGTCTCAACCTCATCAGTGGTCTTGTTTCTATCCTGTTCCACACATACATATATGGCTAGTTAGAGATGTGTTACTAACAGCAGTTTGACAATAGTGTCGTAACTAAGTATAATTGACATATAAAGGATCCACACACACACACAAATAATGTCAACAAACTAATAAGTAAGATCAGTGTCAACAAACTTCAAAGACTTCAAATAATGTCCATAGTGTTAAAACAGAGTGTCTATATAGATATTACTAACATAGTACCATGCATATCATAAATGAAACAGGTCTATTGTAGCTAAATAAAGATCAGATGTAAAAGATGTTTATGGCCATAAACAAAGATCATTATAAGTACTATATGAAATGTGCATATCGTGTGGCCATAAACAACAGATTATTATATTAACTGGAAATTAAATCTCTTACCACTATCTTCTCAGCAGCTTCATAGATTTTGTCAACTTTTGCCTCAGATAATCCTTCCTCACCCTCATCATCCTCCGGATCAGCCTGTTCAAACAAGATATTAATTTTGTTTTCGAGGATCAGCACATGCTAAAATTAAAACATGGAAATCACTCAACTTCTGATAGAAATAAGATCAGTATGAGAGAGAGAGGGAGAGAGAGAGAGGGGGGGAGAGAGAGAGAGAGATAAACCTCGAGAACTTCTGGGACATGCTTAACACCATCTGCAGGAGGTTCCACTTCCTGCAAGAAATTCAAACAGTAACTAATAAGTAAGATCGTATAAAAATCCTTACGTATTCTGCTTGTAATAATTCAGCGAGAGAGAGAGAGAGAGAGAGAGAGAGAGCGAGACCTCGAGAACTTCTGGGACATGCTTAACACCATCTGCAGGAGGTTCCACTTCCTGCAAGAAATTCAAACAGGTAACTAATAAGTAAGATCAGTGTCAACAAACTTCAAAGACTTCAAATAATGTCCATAGTGTTAAAACAGAGTGTCTATATAGATGTTACTAACATAGTAACATGCATAACATAAATGAAACAGGTCTATTGTAGCTAAATAAAGATCAGATGTAAAAGATGTTTATGGCCATAAACAAAGATCATTATAAATACTATATGAAATGTGCATATCGTGTGGCCATAAACAACAGATTATTATATTAACTGGAAATTAAATCTCTTACCACTATCTTCTCAGCAGCTTCACAGATTTTGTCAACTTTTGCCTTAGATAATCCTTCCTCACCCTCATCATCCTCCGGATCAGCCTGTTCAAACAAGATATTAATTTTGTTTTCGAGGATCAACACATGCTAAAATTAAAACATGGAAATCACTCAACTTCTGATAGAAATAAGAAACTTCTATTGATCTGATAGAAATAAGAAACTTCTATTGATCTGTATGTGTGAGAGAGAGAGAGGGAGGGAGGGAGGAAGATCTTGAGTAGAGAAGAGCCGACCTTAAGTCTCTTCGTTTTCTGAAGATATCCACATTGCAACTTTCGCTTAGAAAATACAGTTTTCTCATCCTTAAGCTTCTCCACATCCCCAACATCAATTTCATGATCAGTCACTACAAAAACCATATCACATGCTTAGATTAAACGGATAAAAGAAAGCACAATGTGCCAAACAACTTTCAGTTCAACAATACTAATTAATTAGCACTTATCACACACATCATGTACTTAATATCTGAAAAGTGAAATCAGAACGCTGAAGTGGCAGAGATAAACAAAAAGGAATGTTTCCATAACAAACTGACTACTGAACTTAATTCTTATAAACTCTGATCCAAAAGTTAAAATCAAACTGAATGCAGTTGTCATCAAAGTTTGCGAACAAGTAGCTGCTATTAGAAAAACGATAATATGAAAACGACAAACATTGGCAGAAACAATTAGAGTCAATAGCAAAACAATTAGAGTTGTACAAGTTGCGGTTCTCAAATCTAGGCATCTATAATTCTCAAACATCGATAAGTAGTAGCACTATCCTTAAAATTACACAATCAAAAAACAAAACTCTGAATAAGAATCTGTCAGAACATCAAACTTGTTGCACTTCTTATCAAAACGAAATTTGATCAATAAACGATTGACACAACATAAACTCGAGAAGAAAAACACAGAAATTCAACAGATCTCTCTCTCTCTCTCTCTCTCTCTCTCTCTCCACACAAACATCACTGTTGAACATAATCTTACACTTAAGTGCTAGAATCATCAGAAAATTTAAAACGTAATCCGGTCCATGATTAATCGACACAGTACTCAAATCCAGAAGAATTACAGAGAAATTTAACAAATCACTCTCCCTCCACACACACACACACACAATTTCAAACGTAATTCCGATAGAAGCCAAAATAATCATCAAAAAAGTTAAAACAAATTTGAACAGTTACATAAACTTCTGAATAATATTTCAGGAATTCAACTAATCTCTCTCTCTCTCTCTCCACACACACGCACAAATCAACTGCACATTAGCGCACACAAAATCATCTAGTAAAAGCATAATACACAAAATAAGAGATGTAAAATTACTTACACTTATCGATAGTTTTAAACTCCTTTTCATCGTCGACCTTGTCTTTGTGGACGAGCTGATTGTGTTCTTCAGAGCTGAGCTCCATTAAATACAAAACATCAACAAATTACACAATTAGTAATTAGTAAAATTACATATCAGAGATGATGTGTTCAAGCATGAACAAAATCAGTGAAATAACTAAATAGAATTGTTATAACTTACTTGAACGGCAACATTTTGAATATAACTGAGAGAGAGGAGGGAGGGAGAGAGAGGGGGGGAGAGAGAGAGGGAGAGGGAGAGAGAGGGAGTGATTTGAAATTTGAAGAGTGGTGGTTTGCGTGTGTAACTGTGTATATAAGTTGTAGAGCTGAGTGAAAATATATATTTTAAATTTATGTAATTACTTGGCGTAATACGAAAGAAAAGGGGCTTCAATCAGGGGTGTAAATGAGCCGAGCCGAGCCGAACTTTAGAATGTTCATGTATTGTTTGTTAAGAAAATATCGAATTCGAACTCGAGCTCGAACTTGAATCGAGCCAAAAAATGTGTTTGAGCTCGGTTCGTTAAGAAAAATTGTTGCTCGTGAACGGTTCACGAACAACTTATGAACATGTCTCATGAGCTTGCTCACAAACTTTTACTTCGAACAATTCATTAATCTTGTTCATGAGCTCGTTCACAAAATTGTACTAACGAATAAATCTTAAATATTTGAGAAACATGTTCTTATTAATATTTCACGAGAAACTTGTAATCTACTTAAAAGTTCACTCATTTTTTGTAAATCGTAAAAAAATATCGATTGTTATTGTTGTTGTTGTTGTTGTTGTTAAATTGTTAAAATTGTTGTTGTTGTTGTTGTTAAATTGTTAAAATTGTTGTTGTTGTTATTGTTGTTGTTAAATTGTTAAAATTGTTGTTGTTGTTGTTGTTAAATTGTTGAAATTGTTGTTGTTGTTGTTGTTAAATTGATAAAATTGTTGTAAAATTGTTAAAATTGTTGTTGTTGTTGTTGTTGTTGTTAAAATTAATCGAAATTATTAAATAAATAATTATATTATTTATATAAGATATTCTAATAATGGTGTACAATTTATAAGAGTTTCGAGAGTATATTCTAATAATCAAACATATATAATATATACGAGATTATTTATCGAATTTGTTTATTCACCGGTAATGAACTCGTATAGCGTTCCATTATCGAACTTATTCACGAACATGTTCATGAGCTATGTTCACTAGTCTATACACGAACTACGTTCACGAGCACTTTAATCAATCTTATTCGCGATCTATCGAGTCGAACTTTACCGTGATCAAGTTTAGCTCATTTATAACTCGAACCTTAAAATCATGTTCAAGATCGACTCGTTTGTGAATCGAACCGAACCTAAATCGAGCATTTTCTGAACCGAACGTCGACGTCGAGCCGTTCGTGAGTGTATCAGTTCATTTACAGCCCTAGCTTCAATCCTGTGTTCTTAAGACCGGACCGGCCGGTTCGACCTGTCGAACCACTAACCGGTGGCAGGTCCGGTTCGGTTCACCCCTAAAACCAGTTCCGGCCAAAACCGGTAAAAACCGGGACCGGACCGGACCGACAACCGGTTTCTGCACCCTCGCCGGACTCTCCTTCCTCTCCGGCGTTAGGGACGGGGAAGTGCAGAGATACAGTAACGCAGTAGGATTCGCTGAGGCACTTGACGAGTTCAGCGGCGAGTCCTTTACATGATTTGGCCATCCCCCTCTCCCTTCTGTCTTCCTGCTTCGCAAAGGGTTTTTAATAAATCAAAATAGATTAAGCGGGTCAAATACCGATTAAGCGGAAACTTTGTAAATCAAAATAGAGGGAGGCTGAGAAGTGAGAAGAGAAGCACGAAAGCTTTGTAAATCAATCAATTCACCGGAAAATGAAGGAGAAGAGGATGAGGACGGCGGGGTGGTGGCGAACGGAGGAGAAGGCGCTGCTGGGTGGGTGTCGCTGGTGATGATGGGCGGCTGGGTTTGTTTTGTGCGTGGAAGGACAGGAGAAATGAGGAAAAAGGAAGCAGGAGTTAGGACTTTTAGGGGTTTTAATCTTTTGTCTATAATTCTTTTAATATATATCTATTAATATTGTATTTATTTCTATAAATATATATTTATTTATAATCCGATTAATGATCCACTTAAGCGCTCGCTTAACCGCTTAAGCGCTAGAAGGTTATCTCACCGCTTAGGCCTGATTTGCGCTTTTTACAACACTGATTTTTATTTACACAAATGTTTTATAGTCCCAAAATCGTTTTCCAATGATAATTAAGTAGGGTACCTGTCACGGTAGTTTTGAGTGGCATAACTAATCATTTAGCCAACTCCATTGGAGTACGATATCTTACAGGTTCAACAAATATCTTACAGGTTCAGCAAATATTAATTTAGCCAATAATTTTTAGATAACCCCATTAGAGATGCTCTAATGCTCAGTTCCAATTTTATTTTATTTTAGATTTAGATTATTGTTAAGTCGTATTTTATATATATAAGGAGATGCTCAAATTATAATCTACCATATACGCACTTTTTCGTATTGGGTGCCCTTGGCGGGGCCCTTTAGAATAGTTTGAAATGTGGTGAATATGTAGGATCTCATTTAGGCTCTCATTTTAAGGGGTCTCACTTGAGCATTATACAGGGTCTTATTCTAATAGAAACCTCCTTAGAATAGAAACCTAGAAACTAATACATTTACCACATTTCAAGCTAATCTAAAGATCAAACTAGGGGTACCCAAATACAAAAAAATGTATAAAATTCTGCCCTCTATCTATCAATTTTTTTTTTCAAAAAACAAAAAAAAATTCATTGTTCATCGATGACGTGGCAGACGAACAGTGATTTTTTTAAAGTTTTTTTTTTGTTATTTCTATTTACTAAATAGAGGACATAATTTAAACGTTTTTTGTGAAGGTACCCCTAGCGGGGCCATTAAAATAAATGAAATATAATTTATTTAGTGTAAGTTTCTAGTTTCTATTCTAAAGTTGGTTTCTATTTGAACAAAAGCCAATATATATATATATATATATATATATATATATAATAATTTAGTAGTTTATAACCCGTGTACGACTACTTTTTTAATATTTATAATTATATTAATTTTTTTAAAATTTTTGTATGTTATTAGTTTACATATCAAATTGTTGTTAAATAATTGATATATATAATATTTTACACGTTCAATTTATTATTTGTATCCTATCTTGAATTCTTAAAATTTGATTTGGACGATTTTACTGTCCACGTGAAATTAACAAAATGATCTTTAATTTAATGATGGTTTAACAATTATTTTTCAATTAAAATTACATAGAAACAAAACAGAGAAAAAATTGATGATTTTTTACGTTGAAAATGCTATTCGATTTAGTAAATCTACTTATATTTCGTTTTGATTATCAACAACCAAATACATTATATCCTTATATATAATTATCTTATTATAATAGTGATAGAATAATGTAATTATATTCTGTTTATGATTGTAATAGAATTTAATTTAATTATATTATATCTATGATTGTATTAGATTGTGGGACATCTATACCAACAACTACTCAATAATATATTTAATTTATAATCCAAAAATATTTACAATCCAACGATTAATATTTAATTTTATAATTCAATATATCGTATACTTTTTTTGGTAATAGAGTGACGATAAATCTAGATAAGATCTTATTATATATAAGGATATGATGGTGCTAGAGGCCTGGAAATTAGAAAATGAAAATGTCTTGTACTGCTGTTCAAAAAGATAGCCAAGCGTGTTGCCTATATAGTTACTCCATTTGTCCCAACCAATTGTTTACACTTTCCTTTTTGGGACGTCACAACTAATTCTTTACGTTTCCTAAAATAGTAAGTTTTAACACTATTACACCCACTACTTCACTTATTTTAACAATACTTTACACTATTACACCTACTACTTCACTTATTTTAACGAGGGAAAATGATTTTTTTGTCACTGAACTATTGACCTTTTTAAAAACCTACTACTCAACTATAAATTTTTCTTTTTAACTCACTAACGTTAGGTCCGGTTTTCTTTTAGTCACTAAACTTAGGTTTAAATTTTGTTTTACTCACTAAACTTAGGTTCAGATTTGATTATTAGCATTATGTTAATTTTTTTACTCACTAACCTTAGGCTCAGAGTGAACAAGTCAATTGAAAATTTAATACTTAAAAATGATGCATTACAGATGACAATTTGTTAAACTTTAATACTTGAAAATGATGCATTAAACTTTATCTTGAAAATAAATTGATTAAATTTAATAAGATAAAGTTTGCATTAAACTCTAACTTGAAAATAAATTGATAAAGTTTAATAAGATAAAGTCTAACTTAATGATGTATTAAAGTCTATTCTATCTCCTTTTGGAGTGATTGTAGAGGATTGTAGAACTCTGTTGCGTAGTCTAAAGAATGTTTCCATTAATTTTGTTAAGCGATTTAGGAACAAAGCCGCTGATTGTTTAACGCGCTTATCGTTCTCTCAGCCAGGTTGCATAGCCAGAGGGGGGTCTGTCCCATCTGAGCTTCAAACTATTCTGGAAAATGATTTATGCTAAGTAATGAAACCTTTCCTTAAAAAAAAGATGATGTATTAAGTGGTAAATTTTCCTCTTTAATGCATCATTTACAAGTATTAAAGTGCAATCGACTTGTTCACTCTAACAACCTTCTCAAATTTAATTTTTGTCTTCCTATATCTTATTAAACTTTATCTTATTATGATTTTCAAGATATAGTAAAATATCGATAAATGAATATTCGTTAAATGAATAACCTTGTTAAATGAATATTTTTTTTCAATACCAACATAATAGAGACAATGTATTTTTGACCTCGATTAATGAATAAAAATTTTCGGTCCCAAGCGTATTCATTTATTGAGGTTTAACTGTAAAGATAAATCATTAGAGAGAATAACTTTACCGATTTATTTTCAAGATAAATTTTAATGCAGATTTTATTTTATTAAATTTAATCGATTTATTTTCAAGATAAAATTTAATGCATCATTTTCAAGTATTAAAGTTTAACAAATTGTCCTGTATAATGCATTATTTTTAAGTAATAAAGCTTCCATTGACTTTTTCACTCCTAATATAAGGTTAGTGAGTAAAAAAAATTAACATAATGCTAATAATCAAATCCGAACCTAAGTTTAGTGAGTAAAATAATATCCGAACCTAAGTTTAGTGACTAAAAGAAAACCGGACCTAACGTTAGTGAGTAAAAAAGAAAAATTCATAGTTGAGTGGTAGGTTTCTAAAAAGGTCAATAGTTCAGTGACAAAAAAATTCATTTTCCAATAAAATCACTATTACACCACCCACTACCTCACTTATTTTAATCTTAATTCTTGGTCTCCGTGTTAAAAGCAAACGATAACAAATCGACAGAGGGAGTATGTCTCTATATATGTCTGTAGTCCCATCCACGTCACCCAATTTGACTTCCTTACTCCGTTTTTCTCCTTTGTTCTATTAACAAAGCCTGTTTTTTGGTACTCGTGAATTTACTTATTTACCCTCTTCACTAAAAAAAAAAAAAATACACCTAAAATAAATAACAACATAATATAATTAATGGTAATTAATAATAATAACATAATATAATTAATGATAATTGAAGATATTACTTTTTATAAACTTTTGTAAACACCTAAAAACATCAGTATCATATCTTTCGATCAATAATATTTTCTTTCGAATTAAAACACGTTACCTTTTTAATTTAAAACAACTTTTTTCACATTAATATAATAAAATTTATGGTAATTAGTCGCTTACCTTTTTCACATTTACTTTTAGTTGAGGATATTGCCATTTATAAACACCTAAAAACATCAATCGTATCATATCTTTCGATCACTAATATTTTCTTTCGAATTAAAACACGCTACCTTTTTAATTTAAAACAAATCTTACAGTCATTGATATATACCCGAAAATATCACACCATAATTTTCAAGAAAAATATAATACCTAAAATAAATAATAACATAATAAACTTAATGGTAATTAGTCGATTGCCTTTTTCACATTTACTTTTAGTTGAAGATATTACCTCTTATAAACACTTAAAAAGATCAATCGTATCATATCTTTCAATCATTAATATTTTCTTTCTAATTAAAACACGATACCTTTTAATTTAATCATTAATATATACCTGAAAATATCACACCATATTTTTTAATTATTAATAAAATATAATAAAATTGTATACATTATTTATAATAAGAAAACATTAGTATAATCCGTAAACATAAGCATATTAAATTATATCAAATTACAATTAAATTTTTTTTAAAAATAATTATTATATAAAAACATAATTGTAATATTAAATAAAATTTATAACATAATACAAGAAACCTGTGTATTGCACTGGCTATAAGCTAGTATACTAAAAAGTGAATTATATTGAAATACGAAAATGTGTATATCAATAAATTAAATCATATATAATTAGGTTTTCTACATTGAATAACATTATCAATGTAGGACTTCTACATCGAATATGATTAATGTAAAAATTCTCTTGAGATTCTAAGTATTTCCATATAAATAATAATTATTGAATCATCATTAAATTAAAAATAATTTTGTGAGGTTCGCGTGGATTGTAAAATCATCCAAATATGATTTCTAGATCTCAAGATAAAACTCAAATAGTTAATATGAATTTTTTTAATACTAATAAAAAATAAATAAAATTCAATTTTAATACAACATATTTTAATTATTTCTTTTCAGATTATAATTTTCTTTTTAAAATTCAATTTTAATACAACCTTTTTTAATTATTTCCTTTTTAGATTATAATTTCTTTTTAAAATTCATTTTTAATGCAACCTTTTCTAATTATATCCTTTTTAGATTATAATTTTCTTTCTAATGTGATCTAATCTTGATCGTCTATTTTTAATCCGACGGATCATATTATTTTGGTAGAACAATGACCAGACCAAAAATTTGGATAAGATCCCTCTTATGCTTATTATATATAAAGATATAATAAGTAATTATTATTTTTTGTTGTACCAATAAGTGATAGTAAATTAATAATTATTATTTTAATAATTTTGATAAATTAAAATATGTATTCTAATGTAGATTAAACGTATAAGTATTTTACAATCTAAAATCTAAATATTGTTTTGCAAGTTGGGTTATTTTGAGATGTGATACATTAATTAGGGTGAGAATAAAAATTTGAAAATGGGATTATATAACTTTCCGATTCGGTATTTGATTTTGAAAATTTGGATATTCGATGAGAAAAAATTGGACCGAAAATTCGATTCATATTTTTTTTATAAATTCGAATTTACATCCGGATCACAATTTTTTACGAAATCGGATATCCGGATTCGATTGTGTTTTTAGTATTTGTTAATTTTATATTTTTAAAAAATAATGAATATATTAGAGATAAATATTTAACAATCGACATATTAAATTAAATAATGAATTATTAGTAATAAATTAATGAGTTTGTTGTGTATCACCTAAGTTCAGAAGTATTTTAGGTGTAAAAATGTAAGTAATGATGCACTTAACTGTGAATTATAAATACAATCGCATATATTTGTACGTGAAAATTTCGTAATCTCGGTTAAGTTTCTTTAAAACAACCTCGGTAACATTTTTCTCTAAATTAATCATTTTATTCAAAATGATTTATTAAGAAATTATAATATTAAAACAGATCAAAACAAATTGAATAAATGAATATCCTCTTTTAATAATATTTTTTCACTTAAAATCATAAATTCAAGAGTTATTGTGTTATTAATATCTCTTAAAACATATTTAGAAGAACTAATTAAAAAAATGAATGATATTTTATGATGGATCAAAATAAAATTAAAAAAATGAATATACAAATGTTAAAATATGGAATGTTGATGTTTAAAAATATTTTATTTTTTCTACAAATTATAAAGTTCACGATAACTTATCAAAATTAATAAAATTTATTTATTTTCATCAATTAAAATAAATTTTACATAACTAAATTTTATCCGAATTATCCAATTTTCGATCCGATTTAAACGAATATCCAAATTTGAATATCGGGTTAAACCAAAACCGAAATAAATTGTTCGTAATCCAAAAAAATCGAATATCCGCTTCGAATTTAATACCTATTTCGTATTTTGCTCACCATTAACTATAAGAAAAAAGCGTTTTCATAACACACACAACGATAGAATATTAAAAATAACAAATTTTTAATTAAAATTAACAAAAATAACAATTGTCAGGTGTGTTGGTTGTTTTTAACTATTGAAATACACATTTGTAAATTAGGTATTACATTTATATAAGATACCAATTTCATAAATACGTATCTCAATTTATTTTTTTTTGTGATACCCATTTGTGAGTTGTATATCCTATAAGTAATATCCAAATGATAAAGGGTGGTGATATTTTCACATCCTCAATTCATGGTTGCACACCTTTTTATTCTATTTGACCATTATGTCCTCTTATTTTATTAAGGTGTTGTATCTTGAATTATGTACTCTCATTTTTAATTTTACAAATAAATTTGAATTACATGGAATTTTTGTATAATTTTTAATTAAAATTAATAATAATATTAAAGAAAACTCATACCATTTCTTTAGTTTTATAAGTTAAACATAAATAAATTCATTTTTGTGATCATTTGTACAATTTAAACTTTTTTAACATTACAATAAATGTATTAAAGTCAAAATAGTGCACCATATATTATTTACAACAAAATTACATATTTCCTCTATGTCATATTTATTTGTTTCATATTAATTAAGTAATATTTTTTTAGTATTAATGTAATATCACTATCGTTTCTATTTATTCTCATTAGATTTTTGAGAAAATAAACTTTTTCATGTTTTACGGTTACAATGTTTATCATAATTTTAAATAATTATAATTAAAAAAAATTTATTTAATTCGTATATAACGTAAAGATGATAGATTTTAGAAATAAATTTTGCATTCAACTTCCGAAAAGATGTATGTGTTATATTTAGCAAAATAAAATAAAATAAAAAAGATGTATGTGTTATGTCATATATGACAATGCAAAATAAAATATTATAATTTTATAATGTAATAATATAAAAAAATTCAAAAAACAATCATGATACGCTTACGGGACAATAGAGTAAATATAAAAAGTATACAACTTTATTTAATTAATGCATGCTAATTGAATGGACATAATGGACAATATGAAATAAGATAGGGATAATTTAGGGGGTGTTTGAGGGAACTTTTTTTCAGAATAAGTCAACTTATTTTAAGACAAAGTTAGAGATTCCTAACTTTCCAACTTATTTTCCAACTTATTTTTGCAACTTATTAAATCTCAAACATACATTAAATACTTGT
Organism: Saposhnikovia divaricata; assembly: GCA_036435485.1. NCBI lineage: Eukaryota > Viridiplantae > Streptophyta > Magnoliopsida > Apiales > Apiaceae > Saposhnikovia > Saposhnikovia divaricata. The sequence goes on from CM071600.1 coordinate 15,097,137, forward strand.
ATAAAAAAATAAATTCAAAATATAAAATTTTTACCCGAAAATAAGTCCATAAGTCCGTAAAATAAGGTGAGGCAAACAGGCTCTTAGTCAACTAAACACATAAGGGTGTGCAACAATCAATTTAGGATGTGTAAACATCAGCATCCAGTAAATGCGTATTATATATAAATACCCAATTTCTAAATGCGTATTATATATAAAAACTATTAAAATATCTTAATACCTCCACCCTACCTAACTATGATTTGGGTATTGCAATTGATAAAACTCATTGAATATTTTGTTTAAGCCCGATTAAAAAAATGGTATTACTCACCTTCATCACAACTAGATCCGGAAATTTACCACACGATATGAAAATTTAGTGTTTGTATTTGCATTTTGGGTACACGACACGAAAGTACACGAACACAAAGGTAGATGATTGAGATTTAGTGTCGGTTTTGTGTTTATCCTTTGGGTACACGACACGACATGAAGTACACGAAATAAATAAATATTAATATTTAATTTATATAAGATATATTTATATTTATTTAAATTAGATTAATATTTATGGTATTATACATAATTGTATAATATTGTCTGTAAATATGATGTAAATATATATGTTAGTAAATGTTTGTAATAATTTTACCAAATATATTAGTATTTAAATATTTTATTTTTATTTAAAATTACGCGAAAATACGAAAGTACACACTACTACTAAACACATCCTCCTTGCCAGTTTTAGTCCTAGATACTCTCGTAAGTCTGCATGTTTATTTCGCCTGAATCACCAACAACTACGCACTCCTCTTTTCGACATATATTTTTGCCAAGGACGACTACTTGGTATGTACACTCGCAAGCTCTCATCTCTTATGCTCATAACTTAGTTTTGATTGTGATAGTTGTAAAACAGAAGTAATAATGCTAATGCAAGTTAGGATAGATATTTCAGTCCATCAAGTTATAGGGTGGTGGTAGAGAGAATTTAGTTGTTTGTACTTGGTACACAACCTAAAACTATTTTGAACCTGTCCTAAAGACCTAACAAGTGTCGTCTAACGAATTGGTACAACACTACAACCATATGATTTTAGACCTTTGTTGTGCTAGGCATGACCTTATAACAGATTCAGTGGAAAAGATATATATATATATATATATTCTTCAAATACTCAACAGTCCCAAAGTAGCTGTTTCTTGTGTTTACACCTTATCATTCAACAATATACAATGGATGTGTCACACATTGTGCTCACCATGGTAAGCATAATATACCAGGGGAATCTACTTATACACCATGTGTATTACTAGCTAGGCTTGGCTATCAAATTTGCAAAAATACCTCATCAGATTAGAATGCTCTATCTGCAAGTGCAAAATTAGGATGCTATCTGCAAGTGTCAGATTAGGATGTTAGCAAAGGCTTGCAATTTTTTTGATGCTTTCCTATTTAAATATTTCTGAAGCTATTAAGATATATGGTTTTTTCATGCGATGTGATATAAGCACTGCCCTTTCCTCAATATAATGGGCAGATTGAAATGAATCACGCATACGTATCAGGTAAGGTCGATCATTCTCCTCCATTGGCCACCTTTTGAATCAAGATTTGAACTTATTACTAATAAAATTGTATGGTTTAGTAGATGATTCAGAGTTTCACAATCTGTAATATTTATAAAATGATCAAAATAAGCATTACAAAAGAAAAACAATAGTAAATTATTCCATGTACAGTATGAACATTTAACAAAAAATTGTAAGTTCTACGTATAATTGTGCTTAATGTATAACCGCAGTTTAAAGTTTAACATGCAACTTTTTCATTGTTTTGTATTCTTTACCCTACTCCGGTGCATAGTTACATGCAATGAAATATTGTAGTGATTTTTGTGGTTCTTTCATTTGATACAATTAGATTTTGTAATGCCTTTTGTGATACTTGCATCTTTTATTTGTGTCTACACAATTATTTTTTCTTTTAAGTAGAAAATTAGCCAAGACAAGCACTCTCAATAGGACCATTACTTTCACAATAAACACTGCTGTTACTCCACAACAATTTCAAACAAATAATAAGAATACATCCATATAACTTGCCACCTATCTTTAGAACTAATAATATGTCAATACAAACAAATACTTGAAAGATGAAATTACCAATGCCACAGGCAAAATTAAACAAAAAATTCACTGATTGCCCAAAAGAAAATCAACCTTCCTCAAGCGTGCGACCCGGCTCAAGCTGCAAGACTAGGACTACAGACGTAATTAATAGCCTACAAATACAGTGCCTTATATGAGGACTAAGAACTATATAGCATTGTCACCACAAGGATGCCACTTCGAATATACTGTGGTAGTGACTCACAAAGTAATATTAAAAGCATCCCTTCTATCTCTTCCAATTAAGATGAAGAGAGCTCTAGGCAGCTGCACAAAGGGCATGCTATAGTGGAAGCCAGAAGACTTACATTACTGTGCAATTGCACTTGGACTCCAACTTCGAAGGTTCTTTCATATTACTCTCACCAATATTAGAAACGCCAACAATACGAGTTTCAGAGGCATCTGTAATTTCTTCATCATTGCTGCTATTAGGAGGTTTTAAATCTGTTTCCACCAGCTGCTCAGCGGTTTGGGGCTTTAAAGTGCGTTTTACTGTGAGTCTTCCACGGGAATCCTTTCTTTCAGGAGCTTTTTTTCCCAATATAGTAACCATTGGCCGAGAGCCTTCAAACAGAGCAGGGCTTCCGTTTTCTACTGCAATAGTGGCAGCATCATAAGAAATCTTTTGAATGATAGAACTGCAGAAGAGTATCGTATCAGTCACTTCTTCTAGTGTCATGCTAGCTTTAGATCCATCTTTGCTCTCTGTGATGATAAAGAGTTGTCTCAGTATTCAAGTAGAAAACACACAACACACACAGACACATTTATATTTAAATTAAAGGCAGTAAATTACTAGAAAGCTTGGATGTTTTTGTACTACATGCATCACTGGCGCCTGTCAAATGATATCTTTAAAGATAATAATAAATCTAAAGAATCATATTACATGTATCGATGAGACTAAGAGAGATGCCTAATATTTACAATTTAAGCTCCACATACCAGGGGTGCAATTTTCTTGATCTGAAATATTAGATTCGGCAAGCAAAGTTTTTGTATCCTTATCAGCTGTGGCCTCATCAAAGCTAATTTTTGAATCCAAGGAAAAAGCATCAGACTCTGCACCCCTATAATCCTCATCAACATTCTCTATTTTTGTCTCAGTTTCCATCTCCACTAAGCTTTGGAAAGGAACTTCAGCAGCCTCCACCTTTTCAACAGAAGAACTGGGCATAGTCTCCTCAACTATGAAGGAAGACTTTACAGGAATGGTTGGTGCTTCTACATCCCCAACATTCTTCCTATTGTTGGCTAGGTCTTTACCTTTTTCTGGTAAAATAGATTCTTCCAAATTTGTAAATGGAGTATCTGGACTGAGCTCTAGATGCATATTTAGTATATCGCATGAAGATTCTGTGGCAAAAACATCCACCGTTCTGCAGTCATCATTGTTTTCAACAAAGTTGAATGCATCATCCTCATCTATATTTAGTATATCGCTTGAAGATTCTGTGGCAAAAACATCCACCGTTCTGCAATTATCATTCTTTTCTACAAACTTGCATGCATCATCCTCTTCTATATTTTGTGAAGATAGTGCCGGCTCATCCTTAGCTATTAAATTTACGTCCGTGTCAGATTGCAGTTGGGAAAGAGATATATCAGAACATTCAAGTATGCTTATGGCAAGACCTGATGGTTGAAAACCATGACTTAAAATTCCAGAAAAAGATGACCTGGCTCGTCGGTGAGTTGCACCCTTGTCATACTTTCTGATTTCAAAGTCGGATTTTCTACCAGTTGACTGTCTCTGAAGACGAGTATTAGTTTGTCTGCATGAGCCCCAATCAACAGAAGATGATGCAGACAAACTACCATGCCCATGACCATGAGACACTCGAGAACTATATGCACTATCTCTCACATATGACGGGTCATCATAAGATATACTGCTAGCTGTGATGGACCTGCTTTGGAGATATGCCCCCTTGCAACTGCTTGACCTGTTTAGCAGTACAGAAATGCCTGCACCTCCTGAAGCATCAACTTCAGCAGTTAAAATTCCTAAACTCTGCTGACTGTAACTAGCAATAGGCTGACCTACTACTTGTTGGTTTGCATGTCTTGTAACACCTTCTTCTACTAGTGTCCTCGATAGGAAATCTGTGGACAAGAAGTTCCATATTGATTCATCATAGGAAGTCCGGTTTTCCCCAACAATATCTTCATGTTGGCTGGTCATTGGTTCAACCATGCCAGTCACTCCTGAAGATTTGGGTTCATCTGTAGCAGAATCCACTGCATCAACTGATTCTGAATGCTTCAAAGTCAATGTAGACACTATTGGAGAGTTCTCAGTAACAATTGTGGATGTTGCAAAACTGTTAATCGTTGGCACATCTGATCTGCAGTCAGGACAAAGTGTCAAGTCCTCTTCTAGTGATGCACAGCTACAATATAGTTGTCCACAGTTAGAGCAAAGGACCAAGCCTTCATGGCCATCAACCTCCAAAGCAGCAGCTTTTTCATTGAAAGCTTCAGAATTTGCAACAGCTGACATAGCAGTATCATGGTTTTGATTTTCTAAGCCAGCTTGTATATCACAGCCAGCCATACCTCCTCCATCAAATTCGCCAAAGCCATCTCGGGTTTCGTGCACGATGTTTTCATTTACAGGATCATCCTTATCAAAGGCAAAAACCTCATCCTGAGCATCAGGACATGGAGTATCTACACATGCAATACTTGTATCCTCCTGGTTTTGTTCCATTGCTTCAGTATAATGTGTGCCACTAGTAGCTGGAACAGAGCTTGTCGTACTACTAGCTGTGACCGAATTTAAAGATATAACTGCATGATGTGCAGCACTTGTTTTTCCAGAATAGAAGGTTGAACTGGGAACACTGGATAACAGAGGCCTGAACATATTTTGTGGACTCTTCCGTTGATCCTGCAGACAGATTTGCAGAGTGATCTCGTTAGGTTTTATCTCATACCAGTGCATAAAAGTTTCCAGCCACCAGAGAAATCACGGGTCAAACAAATTACAACAGTGATTAATTCTCTTAATATGCACGTAATTCTCAATACAAATGTTAAATGCAATGTGGTGGACTTAAGTAACACTTATAGCAGCCTCAATTTCCATATTTTCCTTTGTCAGTTTTTTCCTTTTTCCTCACTTTTTGAGCCTTAAAGCAGTTGCAACCGCTAGACAACATTCTTAATACCATATATGCACTATCAAACCAAAAGGTAAATACCTGACATTTCTTAATTATTATACCTAAAAGTAATAGCATATAGCTATGATAACTAGGTAGACAGGATCAGTTTTGTAATAAACAGGTTAAAAGTGCATTAACTTATCAAAATATTAGGATGTCTCCTGTTTTCACTGAGGGTTCTGTTGCACTTCTCATGAAAGGTTATCATTTGCCTCGGTAGACAAGATAACAGATACTTGAAGTAATTGCTATAAAGAACTCCTTATTTTGCTAATCAAAGGTGAACTTTTAAATAGCTAACACTAGAAACTTGTCAACGTCTGCAGATAGACTTATCCCACCTTCTGAAAATTGCAGCTACTAAGAAAAGAAGTAACAAGAAACTGACTGAATTTTATGGTTCATGGTCCGATAACCAGATAAAAAAACATTAAAGTCAACTCGAGTGTCAGATCAGTTAATCTACAATATCAAAGCGACTTTCTTCAGCTATTTAGAGAAGTAACAATAACAAATTCAGCATTTCTTCAATAAAAAAGATAGTAAGATACCATTTGTCGAAGTTCATAGTCCAAGGATCTTTTTGAAGTAGAATTACAGGCACCTGCTCGGGGTAGCTTCTTTGAAAAGGTCGGAGCCCTATTATTTGGAAGTGAACCTACCCTCCTGGCTGGCGAACTATCAGAAGTAACTACTGAAATGGATAATAGGGACTCTGCATCATAATTGTCAGAAGATGCAACTGAACGTTTTGTGTGGGAACTTAAAGGGTCCCGAATATGACTATGAGATGAAATGACACTTTTAGAAGCAGTGGGAGACAATGATTGTCTGCTAGATCTGGTGGAAGAATCTTGACCATTACAGGATGCAGGTGAGGATCCCCTCACAAAGGATGCAGGCCGATCAGCCAACGAAGTACGGAGATTAGGAGGTGCCTCCAGGGAAAACCCAGGAATGTTTGACTGCCAGGCTCTTATTTTGGGTGAGGCGGAATTCCCTCTACTTGTCTTTCCGGGGGATGGACCCCTTGCACCCTCGATACAACTTGTACTCAACCTTCGAGGAGTTGGCGTACTTGACCTTGGAGCAGATTGTGAGGGTTTACCTGGGGGAGAAGATCTTCTTGAAGAAGTGGCATGCTGTGAACTAGGGGTTGGACTTGATTGAGGTGTTAAAAATGTCCCGCCTCCCTTTTGAACTGCACTATTGCCAGACCGAGGAGATGAACTTAAACGATTTGGACTAGCGCTACCTTTACTGCTTCTGCGACTTTTCTCTATCTGTCATTAGACATACATATTATGCATTATCATACCAAGGGGAGGTGTGCAAAGAAAGAGAATAGATACGGATAGATTACCATTAGAAATTATCCGCATATCAAAAAGGTTTAGCTTAAACGCCTGAATTAAATAAGTCATACCATTGATGATCCCGAGATTGAAATAGGTAAACTTCGAGGTCTGCCTCTCTGTGCAAGATCATGAGGTGCTGTCTCATCATCAAGAAAAGTGAATAGAGGAGTGTCTGGAGGAGTCATTAGCCTTCAATTCAGAGATATAAAAGTTATACAAGAATACAAGCTATCGATTAGGACCGCAAATACAAAGGTACAAGTAACATTTGTAAACATTCTGAAAATATTATGAGACCAGACTCTATAAACTTTTGTGCGGTGATTTGTTAAGGTGGCGCCTTTTATACTATGATGCAAAAGTTTCATCCAACAAAAGGGGAACTGGGATAAAAGGAGCAGTAAACATAATTAAAGAAAAAAAAATCTGATGTCTGCAATAAGGGCGTCGAAATCTATGATAAAAGAAAAGTGACACTCCACATGAACTATAAAGTATAGAAATGAAATGAAGATCAACCAGTCGTAATCATTTTTTCCTTCCTCAACATTGAGAATATCACTGCTTTCTCCTTGAATGGGAACCGATATTCCAAGCTTACGATCTGAAAAGGAACTCAATTTTGTATCTGCAACAACAGATACAGACACAATTTATAATCATCCAGGATGATTAGAATTATTTAAAAAAAAACAGAGAGTTCTCTTACCAAACATGTCTTCAAAATCGTCGTCTGACTGAAGTAAAAAGTTGTCTGTTTCGCTGCTTTGTAACTCATCAAACAAAGCAAGATTCTCATCCTTCTCTCTGAAGAATATTCCACTCTTAAGACTATGCCCTCTCTTGTGACTGTCAGCTTTCAACTCTCTTCCAGGCGAGCGTCTCATTGCCGGGGAAGGAGGCATCACCACCACCAGCCAGATTGGCACACAGAAATTCTCAGCACTCTTGCATTCACGTAGAATCCAGTTGAGCGCAACAAATTTTAATTACTATGCCTACCTGGATATGAAAAGCTTTTCAGGCTAGTACAGCTTCCAACGGAAAGTAACTCATATCGAGGCATACAGAAATCACAGAGTCGGGATGGTATGGTAATATAGCTTCCGTTATGCAGGTCATGTCCCCAATACTCGAATAAACTTAATCAAACAAAAGTAAATCTACTTTACTAAAATAAAATTGTCAAAAAACATTTGATTAGGCCAATCTTATGACATAAAACATTTAAACACGATTCTAGACCAATCCTATGACAGAAATAAAATCAACCTGAACACATAAAAACATGAGAATCATTGGGACAGCTAAACAACAAAACCACCATGACAGCCATAATAAACAATAGCCAGTACATATGGACATTCTGCAAGCATAGTGTACTAAATTTCAATATAAACTACCATGAGTCCATGACAGCACCCTTAAAACAAGTAAAGCTTAACTTCTTAAAGCTGTAAAAACCCCTGTTCAAAGCTTGAATCAAAGACATAATTCTCATTTCCTCAGCAAAAAAAGATAAAAATTGGTGACTTACCAGCCAAAAATCTTGAAAACAGTGGGCTGCAAAACACATTCAGCACCAAGTTGCTCCAAGAATTGTTAAAAAAAAGAAGCCCAGGAGTGAATAATGCTTAATGCAAATCAAGAAGTGGGATCTGCAGGGCAATTGCAGGGCAAATTGAGAATGCTGGTAAATTGCAAAAACCCTAAGCAACCACTCTTTTCTTCATGTTAATTTTACACATAGTGTGTGTCTGTGTACACATGTAGCTAATTAGGAAGTACAAAATATTTGAAATTGTGAGAAAGCTAGCTTGTTTCTTGCCTTTACTAATTTAAGAAGCTCCCATTGATTCATAAAAAGGGTAAAGATTAGTGGATTTGCTGAAATTTCTTTATCATCATCATCATATTCACTTTATAATGTAGTAGTAAAGTGTTTCTAGTTGGCAACTTGTTTTCGACACTTTAATATGGTTATTCTGTCTTTTGTAATCTTGCAATTTGTCTACGTATTTAAGCCTAATTACTTTATTATTACACCACCGCCGACTTGTATTGTACCCCTGCTTGTACACTGTACTCTTATTTTGAAAACTTGGCATATTCATTTCCAGAAAATGTCGAATTAGGTAAATTATTACTGAAAAACTCGACTAATGTTCACCGTTTTGTTTTATTCACAAGAAAATGTTCGCCGTTTTTTGGTTACAAATTTTAAATTAAAATATTAAGAAGGCCATGATAAGTTAGGAATTAGGAATGCACGACAAAATTATACTCCGCATTAAAGGGTGAGAAGTGGGCCACAACGTAACCCAGTGAGTATATTAAAATTGATTAGATTTGCTAACTAGGAGTACATTAAAACATCCTAATTGTCATCTTAGAGCATATCCAACCGGGATTAACCTTGAGCTAAAAATGTCACCTGGCTGGAAATATAGTCAATCTCCCCTTTTTGTACCACTCCAACCGATCATTGCTGTTAGGTAAAAAGATAGCCAACATGTTTTGCTTGGCTATATTTGTACAAGAGCTGCAGATCTGCAAGCCTTGACACGTCATCTCTCCCGCTGTTTGGTTTTTTCTCAAGTCAGTGATATGTTAAACATAAAGTTAATCTATTTTTTATTATCTAGAAAATATAATTTTAAAGATTAATTAGTGTTAATATTAATTTATTAAAACTTAAGTTTTATTGAAAAGTTATTATTCAAACTAATAATCAAAATTAAATTTTTTGACAAACATAAATTTTATATATATCATTGGAAAGCAAAATATTAAAACTTTAAAAGTAAAATTATAATATTTAAAATATTTTTAAAAGCAATAACAATAATAAATATTATTAAAATTAAAATTAAAATTTATTTATATTATTTAAAATAATAATAAAATATCGTTTTCAATAATAAAATACGATTTTCAAAATATAACCAACCATTATAGCCAACCCCATTGGAGTACAACACCTTACAGATTCAGCAAATTTTAGCCAACCATTACTTTATATTATTATAGCCAACCATTATAGCCAACCCCGTTGAAGATGCTCTTAATGGGTTGGTGACATGATTAAATAATTAAGTTTTAGGTATTTTTTATAATAATAATACATATTTTTTAAAAAACATTCTCAAAAAATTTCATTTTATTTGTAAAAGTATGATTAATTAAATGATGAGAACTTAGTATTCAGAAATAATTTTGGAAACGATTTCAAAAATTTTAACAACTCTCTCATTTTCAAGAAGATTGAATATTAGGGATGTGACTGTTGCGGCATGCTTGCATAATAAAAAACGATAATCTAAAAGTAACTTACTAAAAATAAAAGGGAAATTCTATATGGTACCAATGTAGTTTTTGCTTTTTTACATGGTACTATCACTTTATTTGCTTCTCTACATGGTACCCCTAAACTCCTGTTTCCTTCTAAGCAGTAACCCTCCGTCAAAGCAAACGTTGTAGAAACGTTTAAAAGCCCAAACTACACCTGTTTCAAACTGAATTTTGGCGCCAAATATAACAAACAGTAGAAATGAAGGAAAAAACAGGGGAAAAAACAGGGGAAACCTAACAGCATCAAAAATAGACCAACATAATCCACATTACATAAAGGATAGCTAAATATCATCCCCAAAAAACTGATATCATCCAAAATAGACCAACATAATCGAAAAGTCTAGGTAAAATATAATTCTAGTTCTGATGTTGAGCCTGAGATGCAGTGAGAACAGAAGCTTGTGATGGTTGTGATGCAGTCCCTTGAGTTGTACTCTTTCTCTTCCTTGTAGAGGGTCCAGCTTGTGCATTTCTTTTTGCTGCTTCCTTTGCTGCCTTAGCTGGTGCTCTAGCTGCTTTTGCTGCATTTGATTGATCTCTAACCTTTGTATTTCTAATCAACTTTGGGACAGCTCCCTTCAGTTCTTTGGCAGTTGGTGCACCCTTACAAGTTCTTGCATTATGGCCGAAATGACCACAAGTCTTACATTTCACTGTCTTACTTCTTTTTCCCTTTGGATCCTCACCCTCTTCTCTTCTCCTGTTTCTGCTTGGCCTGCCCACTCCCCTTTTTAATGCAGGTGCAGTAATGGTGGGAAGGCCTTCATATTGAGGCCAAGTGTCTTTATCAGCAATTGGATTGATACTATAGTTATAGGACTGCTTATATGTCTTAACTGAATACCAGGAGCTCACAAATTTAATTGGATCAACCTTTGCATGCTGCATAGCCCTGATGGCATGTCTACATGGAATGCCACATAGCTGCCAAGCACCACATGAACAGAGTTTGCTATTCAAAGACAGTGGAAACTGAGATTTACCTTCATGGATCTCATATTCACCAGGATGTGACATGTATGCCTTACAACTGATTGTATTTTTGCTGATGTCCTTGACAGTTTTCTGAATTTTGGGACAAAGATCATCATCATTCCAATTCTGAGCAACTTGCAGCCTTGTTGCTATTCTAACCATGCACACCCTTCTAATACCTAAGAACATCAACATGTATCAACATATTAGTACCTCAGCTGGATCTCCTAAATTTGCAAACCAACCCATGACAGCATCACCCCCAGCCTTCTGAAGTCTCTCCATAGTTTTTCTGAACGTGAATTGACTTGTAGCATTACAAGCCCTCCAGAAAAGTGTGTACATTAGTGGGCCAGCAAATTGTTTCTTGTAGTTTCTTGACAAGTGCCTACAACAATATCTTCTTTGGGCACCTGGCCAAACATCTTCCAAAGCAAGATCTATCCCCTAAAAATCAAGTAGTAATACATGTAAAATATAAGGCTCCAGAAAGAAAATTAAAAATATGGAAAAGGGCATGTAAAATATACCTTTTGTCTATCTGATATGATAGTCCAGTCCTTCCTATTGGAGTCCTTCAAAAGATTATAAAGATTCCATAGAAAGAAAGACCAATTTGTCTTGTCTTCCACACTCACAACTGCATATGCTAGAGGAAAGATCTCATTGTTAGCATCCATAGCAACTGCAGACAATAGTATTCCCCCATAATTCCCTTTGAGATGTGTTCTATCAACACCAATCAAGGGCCTGCAACCTCCCAAGAACCCCTTCCACATTGCAGAGAAAGAGATGAAAATATTATCAAACATCAATTTTTTTGGAATGCTTTCAGTCTCAACATAAGAACAGAAAGCTCTTGATTCTGGGTTTGTATCAGCAATAACCCTTGTATAAGCTGGTAAATCTGCATAAGACAGATCATGCCCCCCAAAATAGCTCCTCAACTGTATACTTCTTCATCTTATATAGGGTAGATTGCTTCATGTAAATCCCATACCTCTGAAACAAAAGTTCATTCAAAGCCTTTCCAGGAATATCAGGGTTAGCCCTTATATCTTCACTCAATTTTCTGGCAGCCCATTTCACAGTATATAAGGGGTTATAGACTTCCACTCCTGTGCAGCTATGTTTATTTGGATCAATCTTCTTGATTGCCCATGTGACACCATCAGCCAATACACTTGCATGTATCCTCCATCCACAACCCTCAGCATAACATGTAGCAGTATATCTAATGTTATCTGCATGTAGAACATTAACTGCAAAGCCTTCCTGGACACAATAATCTCTTAGTGTATCTTTGAAGTGCATTTTGTCCATGAAAATCATCCATGGCCTCAATACTATCTTCCCAAACTCTTTATCCTCATACAACTCTCCATTTCTGTATAGGGTTTGGAAATAGTCCTCATCATCCTGATCTTCTATGAAAGCATTCCAACTTTCAGGTCTCCAATTTTCTTTAAACTTAGGTAGCTTCTTGATACCCTCCATCTCATCATCCAAAGTCTCCCCTTTAGCAATTACTTCTCCATCAGAGTCAACTTCATCACTAAGGTCAGCATCCCCTTCTTGATCATCCATTTCATTTGCATTTTGATCATCAGTTTCATTACCATTATCTCCATTACCATCATTTGCATTGTTGAAGACAACCATCCTTCTCACACTTCTTCCATAATGTTCAGATTCCCCCATATGTTCACTTGTGTCTGACTTTCCAACAACCAACCTGTGACACCCCAAGATCCGGGGTCAAGGATCCAGATCATCACGGTCCAATTTCCGATCAATATCCATATCTCTTGAGTCTTTTTTTTTTAAATTTAATACTTATGCAATTGACCCCACACTAATACACACACACACACACCAGTCATATGCTCATAGAACAACATCCATAATATTAAAAGTTTAAAGTTAACAGTTATTACAACCCAGAATTCTACTAAGTACATTGTTGAATAATACTTCTACAGGAAGCATTTCAACAACCAAAAGTTTATTACAAACTTACACACTTAATTTACATAAGTCTACTAAGCCCCTTTCGCTTGTCACTACCTCGGGGATGGTCACCAGCACTCGCTCAAAAGGTCGCCTTTCCCTTACCCTCTTGCAGGGTGTAGTGCGGAGTATTGGCATGGGACCTAGTTGTAGTATAAATAAATAGCAAGAATGAGCTAAAATAGCTCAACAAGATAACTTCTATCTACTACCATAAAAGGGAAAATAACCTTTACATATATATATAAAAATAATATAAAATCAGTTTCTCTTCATTCCATATAAATAATTCCATCACCTTATCTCATTTTCTTGGTTTCAGCATATAAATCTGAAAACCATTATCAACTCTTTCTTTTCAAAAACATTGGGGATATCTGCTGTCGCCTGATACATTAGGACGATGATCAGTCGCCTAATCGTACCTGCTCTCTTTTTACTACCGGTAGAAGGAATGAAGATCATCCCTGGAGGAAGGCCACCTGCTAACATCCTCCCTTGGCATCTTCGTGCCGTAATAAAAATAATAAATGCTGGACTGTGTCGCACACAGCCCTGACACAGCCACTTACGCAAGTCTGTTGCAATCCCCCTTTTTGTCAAATCATTTATCTACTCACATTTATCATTTCCATTTCCATTTCCATTTCCATTCACATTTCCATTCACATTTCCATTCACATTTCCATTCACATTTATTCATCACCTTTAAATCATATGTCATAATACTTTAATTATGACTCATACATTTTTTCTAAATTATTAAAGTCAAATATTCCTTTAGAACATAAAGTATATTCGCTCTATCCATATTCGTATCTATCTTTCTTTAATTCTCAAAATCAGGAAATAAATCCTTAGCAGTATAGCATCGTAGAAAAACATATATATTCCAAGAAATCATTTTACTTAAAAAAAAATAGTTTTCTAAAGTAAGAGTAGAAGAAATCTTGCTCTCTTATATACACATATATATATATATATATTGTTCCATCTACTTTTAAAAATAGTAGATAATAATCAAATAATACTTATTAAATCACAATATTTAAAAAGAATATCTTTAGCAAAATAATATAAATCATATAACCCTAGATAACAACTGATACCATTCTTTTATTTACTTTAGATAATAACTGATACCATTCTCTCATATTCTCTTAATCATAAGGCATGTTCACTTCATGCATAATCATCTCTATACATATCCATCTCATACTCATATCCATATTCATATCCATCTTATACTCATATCCATATTCATATTCATATACATCTTCGTATACCTTTCTTTTCAATATCAATACTCAAGGAAGACAATTTCTTCACAATATAGTAATAATAGCATCACATATATATTCCATGAAATCAAGTTTCTTTGAAGATAAATAGTTTTCCAAGTAGGGATAGAAAAGATCTTGCCTCGATCTCGATGTCCTGAAGGTATGGCTCGTGGCTCTCCCGGAGTTTCTATAAACACGAAAAGGACCGTCGTTAGAATACCACATCTCTTACTCACCTCACTCTTGCATAACAATACCCTTGACACTTTAATATATGTTTCACATGTTATTCATAACCCAAGTGTTCCAAAAACCTAACCATTTTAGGTTAAATCAAGGTTTCGGTGCTTATTCACCATTTCCCTTAACAACCATACCCGACTGTAAAAATTCTCAGAAAATCTCAATTTCGAATTTTAATGTAAGGTCAACTGGAAATGACTCTTTGACCACTCCACTACAATATCCCAAAATTTTATAATTTTTAAAAATGCTTAAGTATGGTAATTATAGCCTCAAAGTTGGCAAAATTGCAATTTCCCGGTTTCCGAACGACTTTCACTAAAACCCACTTTTCTCCTAAACCGTTCATCAGATTTTGACGCACTTTATATCAAAACGATCTATGACTCAAGCTCTATCATCTCATGGTTAGTTGGTGTTCTAGACAGGAACCTACCGTACGCGTATGAGGTTTCAAAAACAGGGCATTCTTTGGTTAAACGAAAATCGGGCATTATAACGGCTATATTTTCATACTTTCCAAAATATTACTCCTCCAAATCCATCATCCGCCTTATACACCATCACCTATACCATGTGGTCATCTTACCAACCATGGTTACAAGCACCAAACACTTCTATATATCATCTCATCACTTATAAACAAACATCTACTCATGATTTATACTTAAAACAAACTTAACCATTAAACTCATCATAATCCATCATAAACTCAAAGTAATACTAAGGGTTCTTGAATTTTATACCTTCCTTGGAGCTTGAACAACAGTCAATAAGCCTTGGATAGTCCTTAAATAACCTTAAGGTAGCTTGGATCAACTAAATAAATCATAAAAACAAAGTTAGAAATTCGGATTCACTAGACACCAGTTGAAAGAATCGCAAAAACGAAGGCCTTACCTACGTTTTCTGGATGAGGCTTCTAAAGGAAAGTTGTAGAGCATCTAACCAGCTTTCCAAACATATAAAGAACACAAAATTCTATTGAGTAATGAAGGAGATATGGCCGTTTGAAAATCATCACAGAAACTGTCAAAGATTCTGGCAGCTCGGTTCTTCAACTTGGGGAGGCGATTTGACTAGGCTATACTCATTAGATTGCCATGAAATTTGGAGCGAATAATGCCCATGGAGTGGAGAGGTTGTGGTTCAAATTTGGTGATTTTATCATGGATAGAAACGGAGATATGATTTTTCTTCTTGAGCTTGGTTCTGCAGGGCAGTTTGTGGAGAATGAGAGAAATGGAGTAATGAGGAAGATGGGGAGAGATTTTTTTGTGTTAACTTTGATCTTATCTTCCTATAATCTTGATTATTCTAGAGTGTAGTGGAAGCTTGATGAAGAGTATGGAAAAATCCTCATGCAAAATGACTAATCTACCCTTAAAACAAGTTAGTGGAATGTGATGTCACTTATGGTGATCTCATAATCTCTTTTTCTTGTTTTTTTCTAAGTATTATGCTAATAATCTTGGATAATAATAATGTGGTATGTATCCTTGTTATATTACTAATCTTGGTTGTTTGGTTTCCATACTTGTCTAATTGTGATTTGTTTCGAATGTACCTCATTATCTCAGTGGTTTTGAAATCATTTAACAATCCAAATTCCTTTGGTATTTCCTTAACTTAATAATCCCTTAGTTTACTAATCCACTAATTCCTCAATATATAATTCTTTTAATATCTCCATGCTCCTTAATATTCAATAGAAGCTCATTCGAAATCAAAATTCTCAAAAATCCATATTCAGGAATTTCTGAAATCTATCGTCATTTCGAGTCACTTATTTTCTTTGTACAACACTAATATGGTTTCTGTTTACTCATTTTCTATTTCTATTATAGAGTACTTACATACCATTTCCTAAATCCTCAAAATTTTATTATTCATGTGATCACTGTAGCTTTGCTAAAGTTAGGATTATTACAGTCTTCCCCCCTTAAAAGGATTCCGTCCCGGAATCATGTCGAAAATATGCATGAATACCTTTCTCATCTGACACTTTCTAACTTCTACACTACTTCCTTTATCCTTTTGCTCTTTCATAACATCTCTATCTTGCTTGCGCAGAAATACACCAACATAAACTTGCTTGCCATTCATCCACATGCCATCTAGCTTATCAATAGCAGCACTTTCACTATCTTTTCCTGTATTCAGTCATTCTATATTATCTCATTTCTCCTTCCTCTTTCGACTAAGGGTATCGGCCACCACATTGGTCTCCCCTGAATGGTAGTGTATCTCACTATGGTTTGTCTATATTTTGATCTCTATTATGACATAGATATTAACACCTCAATATTCCTATATCTCATCTCTGTAAAATTTTCTAGAAAATAAGCTATAATAATATTCCTTGAAACAATTGTAAGAAAATATTTGTTATAATATATATTTCCTGTTCGTAACTATACGAGCATGTACTTTTCCTTCATCCTTAAAAATATTCTCGCACCTCCTCTCATACTCTTAATCTCTTTTCTATAGAGTCCTCTAACCCTTAATAGATATTGATTTTCCTTATCTAGATTGTCAACCTACCTACACCATTCATTGACTTGGTCGATCCCTAACCAAACATTTACACTTAAAAGGTTAAATTAGAGCGTACCTACAATTTCCTCCGGATACCTTATCCCATATGTCTATTGTTCACTATACGCTCTTTACATCTTGCTGATCCACCTTAGTTCCTTCATGAAATACTATCTATTCCACCTCTGAAATTTCCCTTTATTATTCTCATCAAAATCTTTACCTCAAGTTTTGCTCATTCACACCTTTTAGATTAATCCTTTGAATACTTAACATCTTTAATCTCTCTATGCTACTTAGGGTATTAGTCACAATATTGGTCTTCCCCTACTAATAGTTATTGCACCTCGAAATCCTTCATTAATTATCCCCACTTCCTTTGTTTATCCTTATTCTAATTCTATCCTCAAAATATACCTTGCTCTCAATAGTAAATCTCAATTATACCTTAAAATTCCTCATATTCTTTTCTCTTACTAATCATCAAATATACCTATTTCTTCTAACGAATTTCCTTCCTCTCTTATATTGAAACGCTTCTAGCTCTAATTATCTCTTATTGAAATTTCCCTTGGAATCTCAAGTTTCCTCGTATAATCACGTATACCTTAAACCTTGCTTCCATTATTCCATCCAGTAAGGAAATCTTTTATATTCGAAATAATTAATAGAATTTAAGAGACTTTGAATTGAAACGGACCCAGAAACAAGCAAGGGTCCCACAATAATTTATAAAATTGAGAGATTTAAATAATCTTTATTCGAAACAAAAGAATATTTGAGAAATCAATATGATGGAAGAACCCGTACGTCACACAAGTGAGGGCGTCCCCTCCGACTTTCTATCACACAGACAGATTGTCCTTGTATATACATATAGGGCCATTCCTCTTAGTTGGAGTAAGAAATGTAGAGGGAAATTTAAATCACGATGATAAACCATTTTCCGAAAATAATCTTAGAGGAATATTTTGACTAAGATAGATAAATAAAATTTTGAAACACATTCCCAAGGGTACCAGAAAGTTTTGAAAGGATACCGACTCTTAATGAACAATTACCCAATAGTGGAGAAAATTTGAAACTCAATAATATAATTTAGCAGGGCTTTAGGAGATTGAAAATAGGTACCGTTAATAGCCTCTGCCCAATTGAAAATCTAAATAATGGAAGGTTTTCCTCAAATACTATTTATATCTTAGACTGCGTACCCTCCAAAATTTCTTAAATTTTGCACTCACCATGTAGCCTTAACCTATCGTCTGCTATTCCCAATTATCTTCATTTACTTAGTCGTGACTTGGCTCGATACTCTCTGCCTTGATCCATAATAGAATACAACCTTCTAATAGATATACTTTCGTAATATTGATCGTCTTGACCTGACACTGCTCCGGTATCAAAGACCCTTTTAAAACTATTCTTTATAATTGTATATTCTAACATACCACTTATACTCACGAGATTGTCTAACGTACACTTCCCAATACATCAAATATTCCCTTTTTCAAATCAATCCTGTGTGCTACATAAGTTTAACACTTTTGGCATAATAACCTTTTCATTTAAGTCAATCCTGAGACCTCTCAGTCTGTCTTGGTCCTTAAGGTATATCTTGGCTTTACCGACCAACCTCGGTTTCACCCTTTCATCTCCACAAACAATCAGTGTCTATTCACCGATCCACTTACAATATTTCTTCAAACTCCCTTAAACATAAGAAGACTTTAAATACCCTTAACTTTGGCTCACCAATCTCCTCTCCCTATACTAAAACATAAACTTTTATTAGTAAAAATCTATAAAATTATAATCACTACTTAGAATAAACGCTTCGTTCGATAAACCACCCTTGAACTCGATGTGAGTTCACAATTTATATTATTACTGATATACTTATTATTATCACTCTTGTTCCTGAGCATTATGACTTTAAGCTCTGATACCATCTGTGACACCCCAAGATCCGGGGTCAAGGATCCAGATCATCACGGTCCAATTTCCGATCAATATCCATATCTCTTGAGTCTTTTTTTTTTAAATTTAATACTTATGCAATTGACCCCACACTAATACACACACACACACACCAGTCATATGCTCATAGAACAACATCCATAATATTAAAAGTTTAAAGTTAACAGTTATTACAACCCAGAATTCTACTAAGTACATTGTTGAATAATACTTCTACAGGAAGCATTTCAACAACCAAAAGTTTATTACAAACTTACACACTTAATTTACATAAGTCTACTAAGCCCCTTTCGCTTGTCACTACCTCGGGGATGGTCACCAGCACTCGCTCAAAAGGTCGCCTTTCCCTTACCCTCTTGCAGGGTGTAGTGCGGAGTATTGGCATGGGACCTAGTTGTAGTATAAATAAATAGCAAGAATGAGCTAAAATAGCTCAACAAGATAACTTCTATCTACTACCATAAAAGGGAAAATAACCTTTACATATATATATAAAAATAATATAAAATCAGTTTCTCTTCATTCCATATAAATAATTCCATCACCTTATCTCATTTTCTTGGTTTCAGCATATAAATCTGAAAACCATTATCAACTCTTTCTTTTCAAAAACATTGGGGATATCTGCTGTCGCCTGATACATTAGGACGATGATCAGTCGCCTAATCGTACCTGCTCTCTTTTTACTACCGGTAGAAGGAATGAAGATCATCCCTGGAGGAAGGCCACCTGCTAACATCCTCCCTTGGCATCTTCGTGCCGTAATAAAAATAATAAATGCTGGACTGTGTCGCACACAGCCCTGACACAGCCACTTACGCAAGTCTGTTGCAATCCCCCTTTTTGTCAAATCATTTATCTACTCACATTTATCATTTCCATTTCCATTTCCATTTCCATTCACATTTCCATTCACATTTCCATTCACATTTCCATTCACATTTATTCATCACCTTTAAATCATATGTCATAATACTTTAATTATGACTCATACATTTTTTCTAAATTATTAAAGTCAAATATTCCTTTAGAACATAAAGTATATTCGCTCTATCCATATTCGTATCTATCTTTCTTTAATTCTCAAAATCAGGAAATAAATCCTTAGCAGTATAGCATCGTAGAAAAACATATATATTCCAAGAAATCATTTTACTTAAAAAAAAATAGTTTTCTAAAGTAAGAGTAGAAGAAATCTTGCTCTCTTATATACACATATATATATATATATATTGTTCCATCTACTTTTAAAAATAGTAGATAATAATCAAATAATACTTATTAAATCACAATATTTAAAAAGAATATCTTTAGCAAAATAATATAAATCATATAACCCTAGATAACAACTGATACCATTCTTTTATTTACTTTAGATAATAACTGATACCATTCTCTCATATTCTCTTAATCATAAGGCATGTTCACTTCATGCATAATCATCTCTATACATATCCATCTCATACTCATATCCATATTCATATCCATCTTATACTCATATCCATATTCATATTCATATACATCTTCGTATACCTTTCTTTTCAATATCAATACTCAAGGAAGACAATTTCTTCACAATATAGTAATAATAGCATCACATATATATTCCATGAAATCAAGTTTCTTTGAAGATAAATAGTTTTCCAAGTAGGGATAGAAAAGATCTTGCCTCGATCTCGATGTCCTGAAGGTATGGCTCGTGGCTCTCCCGGAGTTTCTATAAACACGAAAAGGACCGTCGTTAGAATACCACATCTCTTACTCACCTCACTCTTGCATAACAATACCCTTGACACTTTAATATATGTTTCACATGTTATTCATAACCCAAGTGTTCCAAAAACCTAACCATTTTAGGTTAAATCAAGGTTTCGGTGCTTATTCACCATTTCCCTTAACAACCATACCCGACTGTAAAAATTCTCAGAAAATCTCAATTTCGAATTTTAATGTAAGGTCAACTGGAAATGACTCTTTGACCACTCCACTACAATATCCCAAAATTTTATAATTTTTAAAAATGTTTAAGTATGGTAATTATAGCCTCAAAGTTGGCAAAATTGCAATTTCCCGGTTTCCGAACGACTTTCACTAAAACCCACTTTTCTCCTAAACCGTTCATCAGATTTTGACGCACTTTATATCAAAACGATCTATGACTCAAGCTCTATCATCTCATGGTTAGTTGGTGTTCTAGACAGGAACCTACCGTACGCGTATGAGGTTTCAAAAACAGGGCATTCTTTGGTTAAACGAAAATCGGGCATTATAACGGCTATATTTTCATACTTTCCAAAAATATTACTCCTCCAAATCCATCATCCGCCTTATACACCATCACCTATACCATGTGGTCATCTTACCAACCATGGTTACAAGCACCAAACACTTCTATATATCATCTCATCACTTATAAACAAACATCTACTCATGATTTATACTTAAAACAAACTTAACCATTAAACTCATCATAATCCATCATAAACTCAAAGTAATACTAAGGGTTCTTGAATTTTATACCTTCCTTGGAGCTTGAACAACAGTCAATAAGCCTTGGATAGTCCTTAAATAACCTTAAGGTAGCTTGGATCAACTAAATAAATCATAAAAACAAAGTTAGAAATTCGGATTCACTAGACACCAGTTGAAAGAATCGCAAAAACGAAGGCCTTACCTACGTTTTCTGGATGAGGCTTCTAAAGGAAAGTTGTAGAGAATCTAACCAGCTTTCCAAACATATAAAGAACACAAAATTCTATTGAGTAATGAAGGAGATATGGCCGTTTGAAAATCATCACAGAAACTGTCAAAGATTCTGGCAGCTCGGTTCTTCAACTTGGGGAGGCGATTTGACTAGGCTATACTCATTAGATTGCCATGAAATTTGGAGCGAATAATGCCCATGGAGTGGAGAGGTTGTGGTTCAAATTTGGTGATTTTATCATGGATAGAAACGGAGATATGATTTTTCTTCTTGAGCTTGGTTCTGCAGGGCAGTTTGTGGAGAATGAGAGAAATGGAGTAATGAGGAAGATGGGGAGAGATTTTTTTGTGTTAACTTTGATCTTATCTTCCTATAATCTTGATTATTCTAGAGTGTAGTGGAAGCTTGATGAAGAGTATGGAAAAATCCTCATGCAAAATGACTAATCTACCCTTAAAACAAGTTAGTGGAATGTGATGTCACTTATGGTGATCTCATAATCTCTTTTTCTTGTTTTTTTCTAAGTATTATGCTAATAATCTTGGATAATAATAATGTGGTATGTATCCTTGTTATATTACTAATCTTGGTTGTTTGGTTTCCATACTTGTCTAATTGTGATTTGTTTCGAATGTACCTCATTATCTCAGTGGTTTTGAAATCATTTAACAATCCAAATTCCTTTGGTATTTCCTTAACTTAATAATCCCTTAGTTTACTAATCCACTAATTCCTCAATATATAATTCTTTTAATATCTCCATGCTCCTTAATATTCAATAGAAGCTCATTCGAAATCAAAATTCTCAAAAATCCATATTCAGGAATTTCTGAAATCTATCGTCATTTCGAGTCACTTATTTTCTTTGTACAACACTAATATGGTTTCTGTTTACTCATTTTCTATTTCTATTATAGAGTACTTACATACCATTTCCTAAATCCTCAAAATTTTATTATTCATGTGATCACTGTAGCTTTGCTAAAGTTAGGATTATTACACAACCCCTTCCTTCTAACTGTTGTTCTTGGAATCTTTCTGTTCAAGCTGGGGTCTTTTTGAGCTTGACTGCTATTGCAAGTTAGAGCAGCCACTGTTGTGTTTTGGATTGGGGAAAACCTAGGAATCCTTCTAATGGGTAGATTTTGAAATGCTGTTTTAGGAGAAATAGGTGGTGGTGGTAAGTTAACAGTGCCCTTCCCTTTTTTCACAGGTTTTGGTTTTGGTTTTGGTTTGTTTTTCACAGTTTTCTTTGGTTGGGTTGTAGCTATAACACTAGTGTCCTGAAGCTCATCCAATGACACATTCCCATCCCCAGCCATCACATTGTCATCACCCATTGACACATTCACATCCCCAGTTGACATATCATCCCCAGTTGACATATCATCCCCTGCTTGAACAATTTTACCAGCCTCTTGTTTCTTCGCATTCTCATTCTGTCTCTTCAAGTTTAGGACTAACTTATACAATGCATTTGGTTTCATCACAGTCCCAACCCATATATCTATCACACTCTTTTGAGGCAACCTTTTGAACATCAACATCAAGTCCATATCAGTTAGTAAAATGTGATGTTTCATCTCATACGAATAGCCAAAGGTAGGGTAAGCATAATCACGAAAACCCTTCTTCTTTGCTTCATCTTCGTACTCTAAAACTATATCCAACAGAGTACACTTGTCTAATTCAACCTTAATATCAACCTTATTACCCCTCCAATTCATTCTCAAGATTTTTTCATCCATTTTCTGCAAATTAATACAAAATATTGACAATAATACAAAAACATCACAATATCACAATAATCGGATAAAATATCTTAACAACAAAAACTTAATCAAAGACCCAGCTCAGACAGTACAAGAAACCCCTAAAGTCATATGAGAATTAGATATATATATATATATATATATATATATATATATATATATATATATATATATATATATATATATATACATGTATACATACAACGAAAGTAATACAGGGCTTGAGAATAGATACCTGTTTGAAGCTTTTAAAAACAGAGTGTTGTCCACGTTTATCTTCGATCCCTCGATCGTCAAGTATAGCTTCCGATTAAACCCTATCCTTCCGCTTCTCTTGAACCCTCGAGCCTTCCAGAATTGTCGTTTTGATCATATGAGCCCTCGTTGTTTTCCTTTTATGGTTTAATTAATGTTTAATTATGTTTAACTATTTTTGGGTGTTTTTTAGCTGTTTAAATCATTTTATATTACAAGTTTTAGCTTTTTAACGATTCCACAACGTTTCAGATGACGGAGGGCTACAATTGTAACAAAAACATTATGTTAGGGGTACCATGTAGAGAAGCAAATAAAGTGATGGTACCATGTAGAAAAGCAAAAACTACATTGATACCATATAGAATTTCCCAAAATAAAATTATGATATCAACAAATAATTAGTATTTATGTTTTCAAATGAAATAATTATTTATCCTTTTTTTTTACTACTAAAATAGTACCACAGTAAAAAAAGAAAATAAAAATCCCACATACAATCCAAATGACCCATTCGGGTCGTCAAATAAACCAAAAAAACCCAATTCATCTCCCTACATTTCAGAGAAAATGCCCAAAATAGCACAAATTATAGATTGATTGTCCAAAATAGCACCCTACATAAATCCGGTCCTCACCTGGCACAAACTTCACGTCACTATTATATGCGTTATCTGAATTATAAATTTAACATGTTCAGTAGCAGCGAAGTTGTTTGAGAGGTGGCAACATGGGTACATTGCGCCCATGGATGAGGGTTCGAATTCCCTGGACATCATTTTTTATTCAAACAAAACCTGTTGTATATGATTGCAACCAACGTTAATATAGAATGCTTTAGTTCAGATAACGCAAGTAGCAATTGCGTCTGTGCTTAACGCGATAACAGAATGCGTTATTCTTAAAGAAAAAAAGCTAAACACAAATATATGATGCGTTTGTGCTTAACGCGATAACAGAATGCGTTATTCTTAAAGAAAAAAAGCTAAACACAAATATATGATGCGTTGAAGTGTTAATATATGATGTGTTGAAACTGTAACGCATTGTATAGTTGCGTGTATGGCCTAACGCAAGCTTATGTTACCTTATGCATGTGCTATTGAAGGGCAAGAAATTTTATAAGTGCTATTTTGGACATTTTATTATTAAATTGTGCTAAATACGGCAATTACCCGTGAAATCCCTTCCCCAAATCCCCAAATTCAATTCATCCAATCTGTGTAATAGCAGCACTGTTACAATCCAAACCCAACAATAAAAACAACAATAATGTTGGGTGCCGTCAAGAATCGATGCGTGTCATCTCTACTCCACCCCCAATTAAAACTAGGGTTTCATCGGGCCCTATCTTCCCTAAACAAAACCGATTTAATTAGCAGTCTCATCACCGATAATAACACAACCACCGCCTGCGCAACCGACCGTAAAGATATTCTGAGCTTACCGGAAGTGGAGAAGATACTTAAAGACGTGAGAGCCGATAATGTTAAAGTAATTCCGGTTCAAAATCAGGATTTTACTGATCATGTTGTTCTTGCCACCGGCCGGTCTGCTTGGCATGTTCGGAATATTGCTCAAGCCCTGTTTTATAAGGTAGTACTGTTTTGTTTTTGGTTTTTCGTGTCGTGTGGAAAATTGACGGGTTTTGTTGGATAGTGTTTGTTTTCGAAAAGTGGTGAAGTTTAGGGCTTTATTGAAATTGATTGATTTTGTGGGATCTAATTGCTGGTTTTGGTTTAGGTCTCTTTATTTTTTCATTTTTCGTGTTGCGTATGAAATTGAAGGATTTAGTTATACACTGTTTGTTTGTTTTCGAGAAGTTGTGAAGTTTAGGTCTTTATTGAAAATGCTTGATTTTGTGTGATTTAATTGTTTGGCTTTGGTTTAGGTGTATTTATTTTTTCATTTTTGGTGTTGTGTATGAAATTGACGGGGTTAGTTATACACTGTTTGTTTGGTTTCGAAAGGTCTTGGAGTTCAGGTCTTTATTGGAAATGTTTGATTTTGTGTGACCTGATTGTTTGGTTTTGGTTATGTATGATATGCTTGTGTTTGGTGGGATTGAGGAAGTGTTGGGTGATGTTATTTTTTTGTTGTTTTTCGTAATGAGGAACAGGCTAAGTTAAAGCAGCGAGGCAGTGAGAAAAAGATTCTTCCGACTGTTGAAGGTCAGAAGGGAGGGAAGTGGATTGTTGTTGATTCAGGTATTCTTTTTCCCTGAATCGCTTCTTATCTCGATTGTAATTATATGTGTTGGGCCTGCGTGGTTTCAGAATTTTAATGTTAAAATCTGTATTCTATCATTGTTTGTTTCAAATTAAGTTTCTCTGGTATACAATTTTAATTAAATGTGCTATTTTTTTTTTTAAATCTGGATAAGCAAATGAACTATAAGTAGTGAATGAATTGAGTGGGTTTGTTTTTCCGGCTTGACTTTTAAGATAGTAGCCTTCGTTTGGAGAGATGAGGAGATTAGGTGAAGTGTTTGCGTTTTTGAGGGGTGATTTCTAATCTCCAGTCTTGTGGACTAAAGATTGACTTCAAGTCATGTAGGAACTGACATATAAAACAGGTAATTAAATGAGTTTTCATAAAATATCATTGAAATATGAAGACTTGTAGTTGTTGATGAGAATGCATTAGCTGATGATATTTAGAGAAATGAATTTTTCCATCGAAGATATATCAAGTGAACTAGAAACAATGATCAGTGGAGAAGAACCAAAGGCACCCAAATTATTTTACATTCATACTGTCATACCGCATTACTTGGCACTGCAGATGTTTGACGACGAGTTATCTCTTATACTAATTTGATGATTAGACATCTAACCTCCCATTTTCAACTTTTAAAAGGCTGACCTGCCTATAGAAGTTGTATTTGGTGATTACGTATGCTTGCCACTAAATGGAATCATTGCCCTGTTGGAGAAGAATCACTTGTGACCTACTTGTATATTCTTTTCTTCACTTCATAAGGCTCCATTTGCTGAGTTCTGAACCTTTTACAATCTGATTGTACCCCTATTTTACGATTCCTTGTATAGAGTTTTAGTTTTCTGAAACACTGAATGTCAAGATCTGTTATCTATTTTATGATTTACCCATCTGCGCTTCAGGTTCATTGGTTATTCATGCACTTGATGAGAAGATGAGAGCTTATTACAATCTGGATGCACTCTGGACGGAGGAGAGATCAATGAAATTAACTTCAGAAGAAAGTCAGGTAACTTGCCTGTGTTACTGGTTAATCAATCTATCTTCAGATTTGACTTTACTGTAGTTAAATTCTGCTTGATATTGCAGGCCAAAATTTCTTGTTGGATAATCTGTGTATAGTAAAAAATGCCTTGCTGTTGAAGTTTAATAGAATGACTATCTTGTCTCAGCATTAGAGATTGTGTATTACTATGATTTTAAATGTGTAACTAATAATTAGGATAGTAGAAAATTCCGGATGTAGGCAAACAATTCCAAATCCGTTCTCATCCATTTATTGTCACATTGGTCTAAAAGCAATATTGTCTCAGGCATGTAGAGACCTTCGCATATTCCTTTTTTGATAACTATCTGCATTCTTGGTCAACTTTTAAAGTCCATATCTATTTTGTTTGTATATTAATCAGGACGAGAACGTGGAAAGCGGTCTGGTGAAGGTGCGTCGAAAGAATAACTCCAAAAGGAGACCCGTGAAAAGTGCTTAGATACAGTTGTGGTATCCTCTGCTAAGCTATTATATCAACAGCACAATACATTCTTGTAGATTTTTATGGACTATGATGCTTTGCATTTTTTTTGTAATTGCAAAAATTTTTTAGACACTTTCTGAACTTCAGTTACCTGAATAGGAAGGTTGTGCTTCTGTGCTATTTCCCTAAATATGAAAGAAGTGAACACCGATTTGCATTGTGTTTAATTACAAGTCCACAATGCATCTTGGGCTGATGATTTTCTTCATGTTTGTCCTATAGAGGAAGACATCATCTTGAAATTACAAATTTACTGCAAACTCATTATTTCATAGTGTAATGTATTTATAGGAAGCATGACTAAAGCATCAATTTTGTAACTTGAAGGCAACATCTTGAAGGTGGTATTTAGCAAAAAAAAAAAACATCTTGAAGGTGGCAATTTGGTAATGTAACTAGTCAGTCCCATGTTTATCAGTTAAATAAGTATCAATACTAAAGATTTCTTAGTTGCTTTGAATATTACTAATGTAATGATGCTGAGCCTGGAAGGCTGAAATGACTAGAAAGCCCCTACTTAGATCACAGCGAACCCAAAATCCTGCTAATCTATGTAAGAATATATATATGTAATTCAATCTGCATCTTTAGAAAGAATCTAGTAAATTAATGAATTTAAACAACAAAGTCAAGAATATGAAAACCTAGTGTATATTCTGGGCAAAAAATATCTCCAAAGTCAATACTAAAGATTGAAAGTGGTTTCTCTGTCGCAGATTAAGATTAAGGAGATACATCATCACCTCCCTCGGTGTTTCTTCAAGTTGTAACACAGATAACATCAGTCCTGCAAAGTTACAAACTTATGAACTCGGTGATATTGATTTTTCAGGTTTTCCATTATTATAAGACGAAATAATTTCGTTCACTGATAACCTATGTTTTTAAAACCGGACCGGACCGGCCGGTTCGACCGGTCGGATCGCTAACCGGTGGTAGGTCCGGTTCGGTTCACCCAAAAAACCAGTACTCCGGTTTTCCTGTTCAGAACCGGACAAAACCGGTACCGAACCGGGCCGGTGGTCGGTTTATTGAAAAAAATTGGTTTATGAGGTCTGAAAAAAACCGGTACAATTTGAAAAAAACCGGTTTATGATAAAAAAACCGGTTTATGAGAAAAAAAACCAATTTTTTACAAAAGTTATTCATAATTTTTAGATTGTATTATATATTTATATAATTATATATATATATAATATTAAATATATATAATTATATATATATAATATTAAATATATATAATTATATATTACATAATTATGACGTCACACCGGTTGAACCACTGGTCGAGCCGGTTGAACCAATCGAACCAGTAACCAGTAGGGCTTCCGGTTCGATGTCCGATCCGGTTCTGAGAACACAGCTGATAACTAATTTACGTCATTTCAAATAGATAAAGCAATTTATGGACAAAATACTATAGCAGATAAAGTAATATGTGATTCGTTCACCGTTCAAGACTACAATTAAAAGATGAATGTCGTTCTCACATATATTATCTTGCTTTTGTTCCATAATTTTGGTCTCATATGACTTTTTGAAGTAAAATTGAACTAAGTTGGCCAAACAATTATAATTAATTTATATAAAAAATTATAAATTAACCTAAGTATTGTTTAATGATTTTTTTAAAAAAAATTATAGAGATTCTACAAAATATTTAATTTGTTGGTCAAAACTGATCAATTTAACTTTTCAATAGTCAAATGAGACCAAAAATATGAGATCGAGAGAATACGTCATTCCTTTGTAAAAATTTATTACGTAATTCTTCTATTTTTATTTAAAATAGCTCAGGAATTCTGTAACGGATAAAGTAATCGGGTGCATCATTTCTTACAAAACATAAAAACTTGATGTCAGTCTCAATTGTCAAATTACAAAGATACATCTTTTCCTTTTTCATGCACATTCAGATTACAAAACTTTATCCAAATTTATAAAATTAGTACTCTGTCATTAGTAATTGTATCAGTTCTTCCCTTTGCTTGTTGTAGGGTGTTAATATGTGTTTGCAACTTGGAGGAGTATCTCTTGCTCACATAAGAGAATTTCATCTATCTTGGATCTCGTTCTTTGCTTGTTTTGTATCCACCTTTGCTGTCCACCTCTTATTCGAGACAACCTCAACAGACATCGGAAATGCTGGGATTGCAACAGTGTTTGCAAGGATTGTGTTAGGGACAATATGGGACTTGTTTGGACCCTGTGCTTGTAAACAATTTACTAATTCCAATGACATCCATATATTTCTGTATACACAATATACAATATCTCCAAGTTTGTTTTTTTTTTTTTTGAAACATTTATCTCCAAGTTTGTTAAAATTTAATTAGGGCCTAGGGGGAATATTCTAAGTCAATAGGAAACTTAGTGTTGATTCCTTATCTCTTTCTATTCTATATATAATAGCAGAACGGGTATAATTTTGAGACAATAAATTTCCTGTGAAATTACAATTATATCCTTACAAGTTATAAAATTACATGAAATGCCACTCTCTTATTTAAATGAAAAAAAAGAATTTATTTTTGTGGTGAACCGAACCTAGAACCTTATCTATACAAGTTATCATACCAACCATTGTGCTACATGAACTTTATTGTTTTGAGTTAAAAATCTTTTACATAAACCCGACCTCTCTATTATCATGTTTTTACTATTAATTTAACTTATGAGTAAAAATAGTATTAACAAATATTAGTTTCAAAATTTGAAATTTTACTTTTCAGAATTTAGTACGTAATTATATACACTAATTTCAAAATTTTATTCTACTCTCTTATTTTAAACTAGCTTCAATACCCGTGCAAGGCACGGGATTGCTCTAATGTACGATAAGAGTTTTTATTTTCCTCGTTGTGCGTTGATGTCAATGTTTGATGATCCTATTCTGACAATAAAAATCTTTTTAGGTATGCATAAATTTTTTGAAATATGTACCTAAAGAGACCGATATTTTGTGTCTCTATCTTTTTATTGTTGTTTTTAGAGTGTTAATGCATTTCTTGCGATTAGAGTTAGACAAATAATTGACGAATGTGCTTTCAACATTTTTCATAAGTTTATTAGGATGATTATCTCTTAATCTATTGAACTGTTATATTTGCATATAATTATATATTATGGGATTATATGAATGTGAGTTTTGATTCAATACTACTACTAAGTATTATTGAAGCTTCAAAAATTCGTTTATGAATTTATAAAATATGAATTCATAAAAATAAGGTTATTGTTATAGATTTTAAAGGTTCACTTCTCACTTATGTGACGTAATTTTAATATATCGTAGATTTTAATTTCAGAGGACCCTATGGTAAATCATAACAAATTGA
Source organism: Saposhnikovia divaricata (assembly GCA_036435485.1). Taxonomy (NCBI): domain Eukaryota; kingdom Viridiplantae; phylum Streptophyta; class Magnoliopsida; order Apiales; family Apiaceae; genus Saposhnikovia; species Saposhnikovia divaricata. The sequence continues at coordinate 15,128,032 of CM071600.1, forward strand.
GAAACATAATGGTAAATTTTGATAGATTAAAATGTGGCATGTTGCCCTATCATAATTTATCATTTCATATCCACTAGTTACCTCGAGTCTCATATCCGATTAATTGTCTAGGATACATGCCAAGAATTTGATATAAAAAGTTCGACCTTACACGAGTTATAAACGTGTTAGGTCATAATCAATATGCATCGATTTAGTAATCGACTTTCCCAAATTACAATGCACATCACTTGTATCGATTAAGTATTCGAATCTCTCAAAAAGATTCGGGAGAAAGCGATGCGTCTGTCAGTTAGGACGGTAGTTTGAAAATATTGTAAAAAATATATTTTCTAAGAAGACAAGCAATAACAAAAAATAAGATCATTCAGAATTTAAACGAGTAATAAGATTTTATTATCACATTTCTAATCTGGATATTACAAATTGTATAATTATACAATATCTTTAATATTTTTTACATTTCTATTGGTGCTTTCATATACAATTAGAATAATGATGATTTTTCTTCGCAAAATATCCTTCAAATATTTTATGTAAGATCCAATCACATTTTTCAACTTTCGCATGAAATAAAATAATACAAATTTTATTAAAATGAAGTAGACATAGAGATTTTTGTATATATACAAATAATAATATGTAAAATTATAAAACAAATATTGATCAAAAAACACATGATTAATAGGTAAATAAGGTAAATAATATAGGATATAATATTGGAAAGTCTCACACTGGTGAATGTATCTAATGAATCATAAAATTTAATCAAATATAAATTTGGCTGAATGGTCATAATGGTGAATTTGAATTTATGATTAGTAGATTCCTTATGTCAAAGGTTCGATCGTCATCTATATCATAATTTTTTTTTTACTTGTCTTGACATTTAAGGGCATTTTTGTAAAATTAAATGGATTAAAATGTGACATGTTATGGTATGCATTTAAGTGTTTAGATTATTACGTGTTCATTAACCTTTTTTTTTTAAAAAAAACAAGCATTTAAATTTAATAAATTTATTATAATTATCTATGTATTGCAAATACTAATTATTAATAGAGTAATTACCAGGATTACTGGATTTTGAAGTTCACTTTGCAAAAAAACGGTTCTAGCCAATTCATTGCATTTATACGTGATTTTCAATTTTGTTTTATAAAAATACGTTAACACCACCTTCTTCTTCTTCCAACTCCCCGACCTCATCTCTACTTCATCTCTGTTATTCTCTGTACCGACATCATCTTCTCCGACGACTCCACCTCTGACCACCTCTTTCTTCTCCGGCCCCGTAGGGGCACCTTCTCCGAGGGCGAGCTCCGATCTGTTCCTGATTTCCGATGGGCGAGCCCCTCCCCATCTTCTTCCTCCACCCTCCTCTGCCCTTCTCCATCTCCGCCATCCTCCATCCTCCGATCTCCGCCCCCTCCTCCCTCCTCCGATCTCCGCCCATTGGGGCCGCAGCCCACCACCGATTTTTTGGATTCCGACGAGCTTCGATCTATTCTCCGATCTGTTTTCTCAGTCATTTTTTTATTTTGGATGAAGTTGCGTTTGGTTGATTTCAGTTGATTTGGATTGAAATAATTGAGTTGCAATTAGTTGATTTGGGTTGTTTTCAGATTTAGTAAATTGTCAAAAAAGTTGCATCTGGTTGATTTTAGTTGATCCGTTTTTTTGCAATTTTTTTCAAACAGTCCGTATTTTTGCAAAAAAAACTAAAGCAACTGTATTTTTGCAAAAAGTTTAAAATCCTTAGCCCTTAGGTATTTTTCAAAAAAGATATTATTTTATTTAATCCAATGATTTCGAAATATCTAAGTTCACTACATATCATATATCACTAATTTATACTAAACTATAACATAATAAAATATAAATATGTAAATGTAAAATGAAGAAAAATGATTAAAATATCTTAGAAATCAAAATATCAATTATTCTTCATTCATCACCCGACATACATATCATATTTATGACTTACAACACATGTGATTGGTTAGCCTATTGGTAAGGTGGTGTGTAAATGAATGGAAAGACCTAGGTTCGATTCTCACCAGCAACAACTTTAGGTTCGATTCTCACCGGTCATACTTTAGTATCACATCGTAGACCCCCACCCCGACTTTATCTTTATTATCAGTAATTTTTGTCGTTGATTGAATCATTAATCTCATCCAAACAATTCATCATTTCGATCATTGTACTACATATATTTTTGGTTTTTAGTTAATTTCTTTTAGATAAATTCGACCTCTTATTTATTCTATTTACTACTATTTTAATTTTTGAGCAAAAGATAATGGTGATTCACATTATTTTCAAAATTTTATATTTTAATTTACAAAACATGGTACGTGATTATATATACAACTAATTTAAAAATTTGATAATAATATCACGTGATGTAAATTGGTTTATTTTCAATTAATTAAACATTTCTTACATATAATATTAACTATGATATATTTTATATTTTTACATAACAATATATAATTAAAGATGAGATCTTTAAAAATGTCAAACAATACAAAGTTTAAAAAAATGTAGATAAGTCGAGAAAGATAAACTTTCTTGAAAAAAAATCATATAATATATAATAATATAAAATATATTAATTAGTTCATATGTACATCGATTAAAAGTCGAATGATACATGTAGAGAAATTTTGGTTGGAAAGAATATTAAAAAATTCAAAATACATTGTAAAAAGAATTAAAATATACAGTCAAGTTAACATATATTTAGAAAATACGATATTGCATAGCATGCAAACATACAAAATATTATGATCGATCAATCACATTATATACTCGAGTTAGTTAAAATTATTTGCCTAAAAAAATAAAATTGTAAATATTCAATTAGTTTTTTACATACTGATTGGACAACATCTTTATTGTGAAACATTATGTGGATAAATAATAGGTTTCTTGAGTTGTCAAAATTATAACTGGTATACGAATAAATATGTCATTCGCGTATGACTCATTTATTTTATGACTGTATTTTTAAATATACCTCGGAAGAGAACGACATCAAAAGAACTTTATTCATCCCTCTTATGTATTGACTAGATTTTTTATGAAAGAATGGCAAAAAAAATGAGGATAAAATATTAAAAAGTATCACTCCAAAAATTGATTTGTAGTGATGAAAAACACCAAGGAGAATTAAACCGAAAACCCCTTATTATTTAAATTTTATGCTCTCTTACCCAAATCTATTATAATAACAAATTACTGGATGTTTTCTATTTGTGACATAAATTTGTATAAATTGGTGTAAATGTGTTATGCTATATCCAACACATCCTATATCTAACACATTTATGAGTATGTATGGGTCCTCTTAATTATAACTTATAAGTTACTTATTTCGAAAAAAAATCGTATTTGTATAGTTCTTTTTTTAAAAGAATGTGTATGGGGAGTTTAACATTCATTTTTTTTTGTAAAAATAAGTTACTTATTTCAGAAAAAAGTACACATTTTCTAACATTTTTCCAAAATAAGTTATTTATTTTCGAAAAATAAGTTAAGCCAAACGGGGCCTATATCAGATTTTCTGTAAAACAAAATTGGAACATTAACAAACACGATGTTTTAACGAAAACTATACAATCATGTCCACCAATATTGTTTAAATCATAAAAATAAACAAGTTTACTTCAATTTCTAGAATTTCTAGAAGATGACCCGTGTCTCGCACGAATTATTATGCTAGTTAATTGATACTCCCTCCGTCTCATAATATGTTTCCTGTTTGAAAAAACACGTTTGCCAACGCACACTTTTGATCGTTAATATCTTGAATTTTGTATTAGTACTAAATATAAAAACTTCACTGTATTAAAGTACTCATAAATACGAATCCAACAAGATCACTCATGACTATATTTTATCTTATAAATTATGCGTAAATTAGTAGTCAATCGCTTAAAATGAACAATGTAAAAAGTCAAAACAGGAAACACATTAAGGCATGGAGGGAGTAACAGTGGGAAGAATGGCACTTATATTCCCAGACCATTTCCATGTTACCTACTTATATTGATTTTCTCTTAAACTTTTAAGATTAGATAATTTTTAGTCGATTCTAACTATTTTAGATAGTTAAAGAAACATATCATTATCTAATTTTGGAACAAACAAAGTGATTTATAAATCATTTTTCACTAATTAAAATGTTAAGGTCGTTCGATTCTATCGCAACGTAAAAATACATTACTATTACCTACGTGCCTCCCAATAAAATTGATGCATCATTCCTCCAAACTCACAAAGTTATCATGCATTCATCTCGTTTCTATTAAGATAAAATAACTTTGCCCTCCAAAATTCATGTAACAAGATACATTAATATATGATAATTTTTTTTATTGAAATTAACGATTGCACGTTATTTTCTATTCTCTATTACGCATAACTCCTCCAAACGTGCAAATTTCACACGAATCATCTTATTCCTTTTAAGATAAGATAACTTAGCTCTCCAAAATTGCTGTAACAAAGAAAGTAATACATGCGATCATTTTTTTACTAAATTTAAAGATTGCACATGGTTTTCTATTATCATTTTTGTGCAAATACACTGTTCCCTCCGTCCCAAATACATGTCCTTTTTGAAAAATGAATTTGTCTCATTGTACATGTCTTTTTTCTTTTTTAAATACAAATTTAAGATGATTTTCCAAAACTATTCCTACATTTATTGTATTTAAAATTTAACTTTTTTCAAAATTAACACTATTCTCATTTTCCAATATATTAATTAAGGATATTAATTGAAAAATATTATCCAACTAATATTTACCTTAATATGTGTATTTTTTTATAAAAGAAACATGTAAAATGGGACGGAAGAAGTATTATCTTTCCCTGTCCCGAGGTTTGGCCTTTGTTTCCCAAAGTGTAAGAACTACAGCGGCATGAATGTCTCTAAAGACTTTATTAACGTACACATGCATAAAATGTATGAATGTCAAAAAGATATTACATTTTTTTCCCGATCCAAAAGAGATTATTGTATAGAAATTTTACTGTACTATCGATTTGCATAAATTAGTTCTCTTATCATGTCTTACAAAATATCATCAAACTAATTACTCATTTTTCTCAACACCTGAATTTTTATATTACTTGATAATCACTGACTGATCCTATCATCTGTCCCCTTCTTCAAGTCCCCTTGTGTGTCCCTTATACAAAATGGGTGCCCCTGGCGGGATCCATTGTAAGGAAAATGGAAATAAAAGGCACCCATTTTGTATAGGGGACACAATAGGAGATATATATATTTTATTTCCATTTTATTTACAATAGGCCCCGCCAGGGACACCCATTTTGTATAGGGAACACAATAGGAGATATGGAGAAGGGACAGAAGATCCGGGCTCGATCCCATCCAGACAACACGGAAGTATGTCCATATTAATACCCAGGTGGTAGTGTTTAACATAAAGGTTAAAGGTCATGGCAATAAAACCAAGTGGAACTTCTCTCCCCTCACAGAACATTGTAACTACACTGCAAGATTATCATCATAAATGTACGACATAACGTAAAATAATTGTTGAACATCTACTACCCTTTTTCTTATTCTGATTATACAACATTACAAACAGATGAATCGAACATTACGGACTTCTACGTTTTTTTTTTTTTTGCTAAATAACTTCTACGTTCTAGTTAGTAAGAACCACATTAAGAAGGAAAAGAAAATTCAATCTTCCCCTTTTCTCTCCCCTGAAGTTCCTAATAATCAATCACTAGAAATCCCTAACCCCCCCCCCTCCTCTCCCAATCCTCCAGCAACCATCAATTCTTGGCACAATACTCCATCAATAATGGCATCAAACCCCCCACTATTCCTACAGTGTACGACCTCAATTTCAAACTTTCTCGACATAGCAATGACAAGAGAAGACAAAAAATTTAGAGTAAAGTGCACTTTGTGTACTTCCACTTTGGCCGTGACACCACTTGCAATACCCAATTTCAAAAGTGAGCATATGAAATACTGAAGTTGTTATTTCATTACATTTTGTGTACTTCCGTTAGTCTAGCGTTAACTCCGTTAAAAAGCCAGGGGTATCTTTGTCTTTTCACTGTCATATCTCTGTCTTCTTCCCAGCACTACCTCCCATCTCTTTCAACCTTCAACATTCAACGTTTACTTATACCTCCCGCCATACAACACCCATTCCTCCTGGAAACCATTTTTTTTACCTTGGAAAGCGTTTTGGATGTACATGCACCCGTAAGTACGTCCCGGTTTCAACAAACTCGTCAATAGAAGTGATTCTAAAAGTTTTTTGAGCTTCCCTCACAGTTTTTCCTTTAATTGATACTCTCTTGCTTAAAACTGATGGATCTGTATATTCTTTGTACAACTCAATTTCCTCAGGAGTTGCAGTCGGAGGAGGTTTTGGAGAAACAAGGGCATAGTATACCGCACCAAAATGAATGAGATCTGCAACAAACCTTTAATGTCTGGTTCATTCAGAATTGCAATAGAGACACTCAAGAAAATAGTCCATACAAACAGGCGAAATTCCCCCAATTATATATATACATATTTATTACATAAACACAAGGCACGTCAACATATTTCACGTATAACAATCAAACTTAGCCTCAGGATCAGGATCTGAGAAAATTATTCATCATTAATCCAAAATTCATTTATCAAGGATATAATTTACATATATCATGTCTATCATGTAACTGTGACAAACTAAAAATTAGTATCAATGCAAAACAAGTAAACACAAAATTGGGGGAGAAGATGAAATACTTGGAGCCCAGAAATGTGATTCCAATGAAAATTAGGTTGTATTTCAATTGGATCCCAGAAATGTGATTCCAAGAGAAATTAAGTTGGATTTCAGAATCATAAGGTTCAATCGAAAAGATAGCTTTTTGAGATTTGCAAGATCACTGATTTGAGGATCCAATGTTTAGAACAATTGCATGTTAAATCTAACTCCTTTAGAGTTCTAAGAAGCTCAATTGAGCTCAAGTCACAGAGCTGACGGTCAAGAGTTGTTGCCGATGGTTCGTCATCACCTTCCCCCATTGTCGTGCGAATGAGAATTTACATGTGTGTAAATGAGAATTGCAATAGGAAGTTCAATATTTTTAAAGGCTTTTACTTCCAGAAGATGGAGAGAACTCTTGTGAGTAGAAGAGAGATGGAGAGAACTCTTGTGAGTTCTTGGAGAAGACCCGCTGAAATGAACTAGTTTGGGGAAAGATCGACTAATTTAGGGATTGAAAAGAAATGGATGTGAAAAGACATAGATACCCTTGTGTTTTTAACGCCGTTAAGGCCAGACAAACGGAAGTACACAACTTTTAACAAATTAACAATTGCAGTATTGCATATGCTCGGTTTTAAAGTTGGGTATTGCAAGTGGTGTCAAGGCCTAAGTACAGGTACACAAAGTGCACTTTACTCAAAAATTTATACAGATATTGTATAGCCTGCACAAGTTTTTCATAAATGTACGTAATGACTAATGATACAAGGCCAAATGGAACAATACAGTGAAGAAAGAGGTGAATTAAATCGTAGTATGCGATTGTTCGATGCATGTAGACAGCACACGAAGTGGTTGAAATAATCGAGCAAAAGACGTCCGGCGACGGGGAAGAGGACGATGAACAGTAACTTTGAATACGCATTCTGAAGATGCGTATCACAACCCACGCATCTGCAGAATGCGTATTCAAAGTAACTGTTCACGTTCTGTGATTTGAATTTAACAAAAGGCACGCATTGTGCTCTTGCGTAGTTTGTGGCCACGCATTCCAAAAATGCGTATACCCCTCTACGCATGAAGGAAATGCGTGGCCCGTGTGTAAAAAGGGCGAACGGAAATGGAAACAGGTATTTTGGGCAAATGGAATGGAAATGTGGGTAGTTTGGTTTTTCACCCACGTTATTTTCTATTCTCTATTACGCATAACTCCTCCAAACGTGCAAATTTCACACGAATCATCTTATTCCTTTTAAGATAAGATAACTTAGCTCTCCAAAATTGCTGTAACAAAGAAAGTAATACATGCGATCATTTTTTTACTAAATTTAAAGATTGCACATGGTTTTCTATTATCATTTTTGTGCAAATACACTGTTCCCTCCGTCCCAAATACATGTCCTTTTTAAAAAATGAATTTGTCTCATCGTACATGTCTTTTTTCTTTTTTAAATACAAATTTAAGATGATTTTCCAAAACTATCCCTACATTTATTGTATTTAAAATTTAACTTTTTTCAAAATTAACACTATTCTCATTTTTCAATATATTAATTAAGAATATTAATTGAAAAATATTATCCAACTAATATTTACCTTAATATGTGTATTTTTTAGAAAAAAGACATGTAAAATGGGAAGGAGGAAGTATTATCTTTCCCTGTCCCGAGGTTTGGCATTTGTTTCCCAAAGTGTAAGAACTACAGCGGCAAGAATGTCTCTAAAGACTTTATTAACGTACACATGCATAAAATGTATGAATGTCAAAAAGATGTTACATTTTTTTTTTCCAATCCAAAAGAGATTATTGTATAGAGATTTTACTGTACTATCGATTTGCATAAATTAGTTCTCTTATCATGTCTTACAAAATATCATCAAACTAATTACTCATTTTTCTCAACACCTGAATTTATACAAAACAGTGTACCTACAGTGTACGACCTCAATTTCAAACTTTCTCGACATAGCAATGACAAGAGAAGACAAAAAATTTATACAGATATTGTATAGCATGCACAAGTTTTTCATAAATGTACGTAATGACTAATGATACAAGGCCAAATGGAACAATAGAGTGAAGAAAGAGGCGTGTTAGAAATCGTTTCACCCAAAACCTTAAGGTGTTGGGGAAGGCCCTTTCAAGGATTTTATACTCATATATATTTAACACTCCCCCCTCACTCGCAATCCCACTACGGGGTAAGAGTGGTCACTAGGAGCCCATTTTTGGAGCAATTCCTTAGTGCCAAATTAAATTGAGAATATTGGGGGTGGTGGGGTTCGAACTCGAGACCTCCACAAACACCAAAGCTCTGATACCATGTTAGAAACCGTTTCACCCAAAACCTTAAGGTGTTGGGGAAGGCCCTTTCAAGGATTTTATACTCATATATATTTAACAAGGCGGACTACAAATATTTCAACGACCGGAAAGGTTAAGTAAAATATTACAACTTTGGGGTTCACTGCTTCGAATCCTGGAATATTTCCAGGTCAAATATTTTCTCAAAATATGATGTAGATCTGAGCTGTGATAATGATGAATTTGAGCTGTGATAATGATGAAAATTGAAAGAATTAGCAAGTTTCGGTGATCTGTCTGCTGGAATGCTGCAGTGAGTTGGCGTAAGCTGAAAAATAAGGAAACTCTGGGAAAGAACACAAGGACGGCAGTTTAAAGGTTCTAATCAGTCACATACCATAATTAAGATAACATCACATAATAAAATTTAAGATAGGGTAGATTTGCTGACAAGTTTATTCCGATTTTGTAAGCTCAAAGGTATTATGGACTACAGTTGAAAAGACACGCAAGACAACAAAGCCAAATATCTGCTGGTTAACAGTAAATTCAGTACATCATTGTTTTGTCTTGAAAAGTAAAGTTAATCAGAATCATAAAGACTCACCAGCAACGCTGTATAACATCTGAAGCAGACAATGATGCGAAATGATGACACATAACCTACTTCCCAGCCTTTTATAGTATCAATTTGCATAAGATGCTGCACTTGTGCTCTCGGCCTGCCATTCCAAGGTTTCATTGGGGAAATATTGAAACCTCCACCTGCAAACAGGATAAAAGAGGATTGTCATACTAGCTTATGTTGAATGACTAGAAAACCAATTACCTTCAAACAATTTAATTCTGGATCACAGATAAACAGAAGACAAATTACTCTATATATGTGCACGAACAAATCCTGGTTGTGGACCACAATTCTCATGCTCCCTTGAACAGAATAACACAACTACTACACATTTAACAAAAATAAACAAGCTTCAGAACCAGATTTTGTGCCACTTGCTTTCAAATCTTAACACTTTCCTCGACAAAGGAAAGGAATCCATATTCTTAGTGAACAGACTGAAAAATATAATGTAAAAGATATCGTAACCAACGACACTCGCCATAACTTCCATCATCATTTCCGCGCCAATAACGCACATAAAAAAGGTCACACCTGCAGTAACTAGCATTCATTACGAAACAGAGATGACAAAGTGCAGTTTATCAACTTTTCTTAAGAGAGTTAATATAATACTGTACTTTCAATAATTACTAATTAACTAAGATTTTGTATATTTTAATAATATAATAAGGTCTTCTGCAGAACAAAATCTTCAGGTCAGTTGCACTTAGGAAGCCCTACCAGAAGATAAAACAATAGCTTTAATAATGGCAATTATCCGAATGAAAAAGGCTACAGTGCAGGTACACAATTTGCCTAAAGCTCACTATTCTAAAACAAAGTGTATCAAATAATTTGTGCTTAACTAAAGAAGTACAGGCATATCATAGATGTAATCATGATCAGCGAATAGATGAACATATATCCCTGTACAGTAGACGCATAAGAGGAGACCCATTACATAGATTTTCTCTTTAACAGGTGTTCTCTCGTGTCCAGCTATTATTTCATTGCAATTTATTCGCATTGAACAACTAAAAACTACTATATTGTTTCCTCTGTTACATCTTTCATTTTACTCACTCTTTTTTATTTTCCTTATGATTTTTTTTGTTTTGGCTAAATCCTCAATATATTCTTAGTCTTGTTCAATTGTTCTCAGGTCTTCCCTCAGAAGCAAAGAATCGCCGATAAGTCAACAAGCTACCTAGGGTACAATAGTAACTTATTTTAAGCCAGGTAAAGTCACTGGCAGATAGTCATACATATTAAAGATATGTTCTTAATTATAACTTATAAGTTACTTATTTCGAAAAAAAATCGTATTTGTATAGTTCTTTTTTTAAAAGAATGTGTATGGGGAGTTTAACATTCATTTTTTTGTAAAAATAAGTTACTTATTTCAGAAAAAAGTACACATTTTCTAACATTTTTCCAAAATAAGTTATTTATTTTCGAAAAATAAGTTAAGCCAAACGGGGCCTATATCAGATTTTCTGTAAAACAAAATTGGAACATTAACAAACACGATGTTTTAACGAAAACTATACAATCATGTCCATCAATATTGTTTAAATCATAAAAATAAATAAGTTTACTTCGATTTCTAGAATTTCTAGAAGATGACCCGTGTCTCGCACGAATTATTATGCTAGTTAATTGATAATAGTGGGAATGCCACTTATATTCCCAGGCCATTTCCATGTTACCTACTTATATTGATTTTCACTTAAAGTTTTAAGATTAGATAATTTTTAGTCGATTCTAACTATTTTAGATAGTTAAAGAAACATATCATTATCTAATTTTGGAACAAACAAAGTGATTTATAAATCATTTTTCACTAATTAAAATGTTAAGGTCGTTCGATTCTATCGCAACGTAAAAATACATTACTATTACCTACGTGCCTCCCAATAAAATTGATGCATCATTCCTCCAAACTCACAAAGTTATCATGCATTCATCTCGTTTCTATTAAGATAAAATAACTTTGCCCTCCAAAATTCATGTAACAAGATACATTAATATATGATAATTTTTTTTATTGAAATTAACGATTGCACGTTATTTGAGAAATTGCCCAAACTACACAACATTTCTGTGAAAGCTGCCCGAAATACCCATTTCCGGAAGAAGCCGCCCAAAATATCCACGGAGTACGCATGTTGCTCATGCGTCGCTTGGAATACGCATTTCCAGAATGCGTTTCTCGAGTCACGCATGACCAACATGCGTATTGACGTCAGATGACGTCATTTCTTCAAAAACATGAACGGAGCTCAGACGGACGAAAAATCGCCTGAAAATCGCCTCTTCTTGTCCAGCAAATTCCGATCACCTCTACAACAACTGAGCACATCAAAATGATGCCCAAGCCTTCCTCTACATCTTGCCATATTCATTTGTTGAGTTTTGGCCCCGTAGGGGCGTGTACAATACGATCGGAAATTCAAATCGTAAAAAATCTCCGTTTTGTTCCTTTTTAATTCGGCTAAAGAAACTGAAATTGAGAATTATATGGTTGTAGAGGATGCAAATACGAGTCGTTTGGTGTGTAGTATGCGATTGTTCGATGCATGTAGACAGCACACGAAGTGGTTGAAATAATCGAGCAAAAGACGTCCGGCGACGGGGAAGAGGACGATGAACAGTAACTTTGAATACGCATTCTGAAGATGCGTATCACAACCCACGCATCTGCAGAATGCGTATTCAAAGTAACTGTTCACGTTCTGTGATTTGAATTTAACAAAAGACACGCATTGTGCTCTTGCGTAGTCTGTGGCCACGCATTCCAAAAATGCGTATACCCCTCTACGCATGAAGGAAATGCGTGGCCCGTGGGTAAAAAGGGCGAACGGAAATAGAAACAGGTATTTTGGGCAAATGGAATGGAAATGTGGGTAGTTTGGTTTTTCACCCACGTTATTTTCTATTCTCTATTACGCATAACTCCTCCAAACGTGCAAATTTCACACGAATCATCTTATTCCTTTTAAGATAAGATAACTTAGCTCTCCAAATACAGTGAAGAAAGAGGTGGACTACAAATACTTCAACGACCAGAAAGGTTAAGTAAAATATTACAACTTTGGGGTTCACTGCTTCGAATCCTGGAATATTTCCAGGTCAAATATTTTCTCAAAATATGATGTAGATCTGAGCTGTGATAATGATGAATTTGAGCTGTGATAATGATGAAAATTGAAAGAATTAGCAAGTTTCGGTGATCTGTCTGCTGGAATGCTGCAGTGAGTTGGCGTAAGCTGAAAAATAAGGAAACTCTGGGAAAGAACACAAGGACGGCAGTTTAAAGGTTCTAATCAGTCACATACCATAATTAAGATAACATCACATAATAAAATTTAAGATAGGGTAGATTTGCTGACAAGTTTATTCCGATTTTGTAAGCTCAAAGGTATTATGGACTACAGTTGAAAAGACACGCAAGACAACAAAGCCAAATATCTGCTGGTTAACAGTAAATTCAGTACATCATTGTTTTGTCTTGAAAAGTAAAGTTAATCAGAATCATAAAGACTCACCAGCAACGCTGTATAACATCTGAAGCAGACAATGATGCGAAATGATGACACATAACCTACTTCCCAGCCTTTTATAGTATCAATTTGCATAAGATGCTGCACTTGTGCTCTCGGCCTGCCATTCCAAGGTTTCATTGGGGAAATATTGAAACCTCCACCTGCAAACAGGATAAAAGAGGATTGTCATACTAGCTTATGTTGAATGACTAGAAAACCAATTACCTTCAAACAATTTAATTCTGGATCACAGATAAACAGAAGACAAATTACTCTATATATGTGCACGAACAAATCCTGGTTGTGGACCACAATTCTCATGCTCCCTTGAACAGAATAACACAACTACTACACATTTAACAAAAATAAACAAGCTTCAGAACCAGATTTTGTGCCACTTGCTTTCAAATCTTAACACTTTCCTCGACAAAGGAAAGGAATCCATATTCTTAGTGAACAGACTGAAAAATATAATGTAAAAGATATCGTAACCAACGACACTCGCCATAACTTCCATCATCATTTCCGCGCCAATAACGCACATAAAAAAGGTCACACCTGCAGTAACTAGCATTCATTACGAAACAGAGATGACAAAGTGCAGTTTATCAACTTTTCTTAAGAGAGTTAATATAATACTGTACTTTCAATAATTACTAATTAACTAAGATTTTGTATATTTTAATAATATAATAAGGTCTTCTGCAGAACAAAATCTTCAGGTCAGTTGCACTTAGGAAGCCCTACCAGAAGATAAAACAATAGCTTTAATAATGGCAATTATCCGAATGAAAAAGGCTACAGTGCAGGTACACAATTTGCCTAAAGCTCACTATTCTAAAACAAAGTGTATCAAATAATTTGTGCTTAACTAAAGAAGTACAGGCATATCATAGATGTAATCATGATCAGCGAATAGATAAACATATATCCCTGTACAGTAGACGCATAAGAGGAGACCCATTACATAGATTTTCTCTTTAACAGGTGTTCTCTCGTGTCCAGCTATTATTTCATTGCAATTTATTCGCATTGAACAACTAAAAACTACTACTATATTGTTTCCTCTGTTACATCTTTCATTTTACTCACTCTTTTTTATTTTCCTTATGATTTTTTTTTGTTTTGGCTAAATCCTCAATATATTCTTAGTCTTGTTCAATTGTTCTCAGGTCTTCCCTCAGAAGCAAAGAATCGCCGATAAGTCAACAAGCTACCTAGGGTACAATAGTAACTTATTTTAAGCCAGGTAAAGTCACTGGCAGATAGTCATACATATTAAAGATATGTTCTAATACTGAGAAAGATTGATTTTTTTCGGATATAACCTATGGAAAGGTAAGCTCATCCAACCACTTTGGTCTTCCAGACGATTTTAGAACCAACACATAAATGGTTTGGAGTTCATATTCTTGTCGTCTTGTGTAAAATCAAGTTTCTTTTCGCTCTGCTTAGCCTTATCCCCCTCTAGGGGTACTATAGCGATAGATCCTATAGGAACCGGGCCTCAAAAATGCAGTCAGCGATTCTCCCCAGAGTCCACAATTTCCGTGAGCAAACATGTTCTTGACGAGAAATGCTTTTTTGTCAGGCTACTAATACTTGTACTTACTCTACTTTTCTGCCCCAACTAGGTTAGTATTTCCTATTATCTTTTTTTAAGCAAAGTTTACAACGTTGCAAAGAACTTCAGGACTTTATAGCTATCCTTGGGTTGGACAAATTATTTAAAGAGGATCGCTTTACCGTAGCAAGAGCACAAGAACTACAGCCATAATATTCACAGAAATCTGATAGCTATAGATTAAAGCAGAGAGCTAGTAGGAGGAGAGAAACATACTCTGAACAGATTAAGGAAGCCAAAAAACAGTCCTCATGGCATTTGTTTCCCAAAGTCTAAGAACTACAGCGGCATGAATTTCTCTATTTAAGACTTTATTAACGTACAAATGCATAAAATGTATGAATTTCTCTAATTAAGACTTTATAACATACAAAAGCTTAAAATAATTATCCACGAGCATGCATTATTGCTAAAACACGTAAAAGATACTAATTTCAACTCCCTGAAGAAAAATAAAAGAAGTGCCATGTTGAGAATGGGACATGGTGCACCGCAGACTAAAGCAACACTATGCTAAATTTTTAGGCTGCTGAACCTAATTACCTTCTTTTTCTTATTTTATAGTGTTGGGAGGAAAAAGAAGTGAAAGTTGTTTGCATGTACGCTATGCTTAAAGCCTTAAACACATTAATAACCAAATTTGAACAGGACTTTGACACTGAATCACTAGGTAAAGATATCCTTGTAGAACATTTAAGCAACAACAAGGCCTACAGATTGAAAGCATATATTACGTGGGAAACCAGTCCAATAAAAGTCTGTGAAAAACAATTGATGTATGTCCATCAACCTCTTCAACCAGGCTGAAAGTACGTAATACTTCAAATTGGATATTGAACACAGCTAGGTTTCAGATTTCAGATGCTCCATATCATCCCGCCAATAACTAACCAGTAACCACTTTGCAGATATAACAAGGATATCACGCACAAATTATCCCAAAGTCAAGATAAGATGTTTTGTTTAAGATCAGCTCTGTTACCCTGACACTGCAATTTCATCCTGTACCCTTGTCCACCACTCGCCTCTGGAGGACTCATTTTATGCCAATAGTATTATGCAAGACATTCAAAAGATTGTCAAGTCCGACACTGGGACACATCTAGCCGAGTATTGGTAACATAGACAAGATCTAATACACATTTCCATTTTTGTTCAGATACTTGCATTATCCTCTCCTAGTACCAATTTCACATATAAACTTAACTTGTGTTGTTACGCACCATCAGGAACATTGGTCTTAGTGGTATCAATCAGAAAACAATTAATGAAGAGGAAGGCATCAATAAACTAAGTCTTTTAAATTACATACCATTGTCCTGCATATATACAATTATTCTGAAAGTCCATTAACAGTATCTACTGTGCACTTTTTCTTAGGCAACATAAAAAGTAAAAAAAAAAAAAATATACCTGTTCAATACCAAGATACAGAACTATATTTCATGCTCGAGTTTGCTCAGAAGATCAATTTCCTGTAGAAGTAAACGAGAGATGATGGAAATGATATATCAACAGGAGACGCTACCACATAAGGTATAGTTATTGGAAAGAAAAGGCTTATAAAAGAAACTAAAAATATGTAAGTATAAAGATCACAAATTTTAACAAAACTTAAGAAGTCAAATATATTCATAACAAATATTTAAAGATAATTTATTCCATTTTACTATATACTATAAAATATGAATACAGTGACAGATGAACTAGGCAATTCAATCAAAACTTAGCAACTGGATGACCTTGCTAAGTGAAGGAATTAAAATGACCCAGAAAGAAACTACAAACTTGACAATCTCAATATTACGTTATAGGTGGATTTATTTTTGGATAAAAATTTATATTTTGATAATTTTTTTATATAAGTATTTAATGTATATTTAAAATTTCATAAATTGAAAAAAAAAAGTTTTTTTTCAAAAAAATTCTAAAAATCCTAACTTAATTCTTAAAATAAGTTCTAATTTCTGAAAAATAAACTTAGCCAAACATTGCACCATTTTGATTCCTAATCTCACACCTCAACATTTGTTTCCATTTTCATTCCTAGAAGTTATTTAGCCACCAAATACTGTTACCTATTTTCCGATTAAACATATTTCATTAGTTCCAATTTATAAGTTTCTTTTAAAAAAATTATGTATATTAAGAAAAAGGTTTTGGTTGAATGAATTTTTTTAACAAATACCCGTAATAAATGTATTGAAAAATGAGAATAGAAATAAGTTTTGAAAAAATCAAATATTGAAAATGATAAATATGGGGTAATTTTGAAAATTTAGACTTAAATTTGTATGAAAAGAAAAGAGGGACATAAAATTAGGGACAAATTTTTTCCAAAAAAATATATATAATGGAACGGAAGAAATATTATAATGTGACATAATTGTTAAAAGAGTAACTGTATTTGGTCCCAAATGTTTATAACGAAAAAAACTATTTTTTTAATTTAACCTTTGAAATACAAACTTTATAAATACTTATATATATGATTGTTTCAGAAATGCAAAACAAATTATCTATACAATAGAGTTGTGTTACCAAAAAAGGCCTTCCTACCAAATAAGATTACTCCCAAGTCCTAACTAATATTATTTTGAAAAATTCTTATGCTGTATTAGATCATCTCCAACCCTACACACCTATTAGCTAAATTTGATGATATGGCATAATTTTTAGATAATATGCATAATTTTTCTTCTCCAACCATGCTTCCTGTTAGTTAAATTTTTAGATAATCATCTTGACATCCTCTATATTTGGAGGACATCTATAATATATAGATAATATCTATAATTCATTATCTCCACTTATATCGTGACACATCATCGATCTTATTTACTTATATATATATTATTATTAAAATAATAATAAAATACTATTTTTAAAATATAGCTATTCATTATAGCTAATACCATTGGAGTAAAACATCTTACAGTTCATCAAATTTTTAGATAATCATTATATAGCTAATGATTTTAGCTATTACCGTTGGAGATGCTCTTAGGCAGCTATTTTTATTGGACTGGTAGCATTATTACTGGGGCCTTAAAAATTTGCGAGGTTAATAAGCTGCACATGATACTACGCATTGTGCAAAATAGTTTCTCGGATCAAGGCCACCCTAACTTATAGAGTAGGTCCGTCCCTACAAACAGCCCCCTCCACAACTATCAACATTTGACTATGACATCGTTTTATGACTAAAGAACGATGATGACTTACTGAGGGATTAATTAATACTCCGTATGTTTTTGAACACGGTCATCAAATTAGGATGAGCATTAAAATCAAAATGAAATTGATAAAAATTTAGGAAAATTGATTTGGTTAACATCGAATCAAATTAAAATAAAAAAACTAAATCATTGCAAGTGGTTCAATTTAAATTGATTAATTAAATCGATTATTATAATATATTATAATTTAGAAATACTCCCTCAGTCCCGTCCGGTTCCACCCCCGACCATCTTAGATGTCAGTGTCAGGAAGATTTTCGACACAAGTCGTCCAAGATCTCCAATCGTAGTTTTGTAGAGCCTCCCACACCACACAACTTGCAATCCGAGGTATCAACTTCTTAACCATCGGCTCTGATACCATTTAATGGGCCGCGCAACACCCATTAACTCCATGATATTTTGGGTTCCTCCCAAAAGGCTTCGTATTAATGGAGTTGTTTGGCTACTTATATTTAAAATAATTATTCTTTATCTTATCAATGTGGGACTTGGATTGATACCCATCCTATAATAATGTATCTACAAATGTTATGATTTTAAATTTTTTTGGATTGTATTTATATTTTCTACTATGAATTAACCTGTATAAGATATATCTTCTAGCTATTTAAATGACCATGTCTATGTGATTGTAACTAATACTCCCTTCAAACTAATGTAGTAGAATTATGTGTCCTGACTAATTCATATTATATATTCACTTGAACACTTCTAAGTTCTATCTAATGATCGCTTCAATATATTATTCATGTTTTTAGACGTTTCTGCGATCACTAGCATCACTTTGATAACATAGGCCACCACTAACTCATCCAATTGAAGTTAGTACGATTTTGATTTTGTTCCCTCTGCCAAGCTAATTATGATTCACTTTCCGTTCAAATTTTCATCGACAGAGTCACAACTCACAAATGTTTTGTCATATTTTTCATTTTGCAACCAAAATTGACAGATTTGGATTTTTTAAAATTGAAACCATCGATTACGATTGCGATTTTCGATTTTTAAAGTCGAAAACGTATGGTTTCAATTTCATGTGAAAATCAAAGTAAACCGAAACACACTCTCCCCTACATCAAACTGAAAAAAAAATTAATTACATTATTTATATGTCACTAAACAGAGTATTTGTGCTAGGTAAGTTTATTGTTATTGTAGTGTTTATATTGTAGTGTTTGCAATTTTATTGTCAATGTAGTGTTCGCTTTTTTATTAATTGTACTTGTAATTGTTAGGCCTTTAAAAAACATAATTTTACATTATATTTTTTTGAAATTTTTGGTTTTGCATCAAAGTAAAACGCTCAAAATACATACATACACACACACACATATATATATAAATTAATTTTGTAAATATATAATATTTAAGCCTGTGAAAATGCTTATAGAAACAAGTTTTTTTAGGAAATTGTGTTTTTTCTCATTTTCGGACCTTACAATAACATATTATAGCATTTTTTTTCGCGATATTTTGCTCGTACCAAAATAGGACGTTCAAAATTTAATACGAAACAAAAAAATGAGAAAAAAAATTGAGCTATCTGCCAACAAACCCATTGAACTTCTCTCAATTTTGCACAATAACCATTATGGGTTTTTTGTCACCAGTTTAACCATCTACCTTTATAAAATTATGCAAAATTTTACAAAATCGATAAAATTCAATGGGTTAATTTGGTTATTTTTTTGTCACCATTATGGTTATTTTGGCAAATTATGCATAATTTTAGAAAGGTAGATGGTTAAAATGGTAACAAAAAAACATAATGGTTATTATGCAAAATCAAGAAAAGTTGAATGAGTTTGTTGGCAGATAGCTCAAAAAAATATTATGTAAAAACATATTTTTTAGACAACTCAAAATGTTGATCATGATAAATTTTTATGAAAATTGTATTGTTTTTTTTGTAATTTTCGGACCTTTAAATAACATAGTTTTGTATTTTACTTTTTTCAAGTATTTGCCTTGTACCACAATAGGATGTTTGAATTTTAATACAAAACAAAAAAAAAGGATATTTGAATTTTTTTATATCTTTTTTCATAACTTAGCAAACTATTAACATATTGACATTTAAAATATGCACATTTGTACACAGTAAATTCCGATACTACCCCTCTTCCAACCAGTGATATATAGATTTTAATTGATATATCAGAAATGTAATCATCAATATGTATAAAAGACATACATAAAATGATAAAACAGTAGAATTTTACCCGTGCTACGCACCGAAAACACAATTTTAAAATTTTAAAATAGTTATAATAATATATAATGTATCAAACAATAAATTATTTTGTTATATTTTGTTTTGAGAATAACGAACCCGCTAGCATCTCAAGTAACTTTTCTCAAATTATGTGTAATTGTATGGACGCGTGTTAAAAGATTTTGAAAAATTTTGTATATGTTAAAAAAGATTAATATCAAAACAAATTCATTTAATATATGATAAAAGTTACCTCAAATACATATCAATTTTCTTATTTCCTTTTGTTTTTTCCCCAAGTAATTTAATGACATTTTATGCTATTTTTACAAAAAGTTCGGTTCAGTATAATCATGTTTTGAAGATCAGATGTAAAAAAACAATAAAAACATAATTATTAATAGAAAAATAAATCAAATACATATTTATCATTCTATAAATGCAAATAAAATAGGAAATGAGCATTTTTTGGAGTAATTCTAGAGGTCCCAAAAAAAATTCTAAAAAAATCCCAAAAAATGAGTTGTCATATTTTGATTCGTTAGCGTTCTACTCGTGTTACGCACCGAATGACAAAATTTAATAACTAATTAATATAGACATATTATTTTAATCATTATATATATAAAAAAGATAATTTCATTAAAATATAAGTATAAAATTATTGTCAATTTATACCAATTGCATTAATATCAATATTATCAAATAATTTTCATAATATTCAAATCCCCGCTCAAACATTTAAAGCCCCTCTTTATTATTTTTTCTTAATTTTATTTTTCATTTGATTTCTCTAATTTTTGAGAATCTTTCAACTAAGTTCATAAGTTTTTTATCCATATTTTAAATTTTGTTATTTTGAAAATTTGGTATATTTAAATGTGCAGTACAATGGGTTTCTATAATTTTTATTATATTAATATTCAAAATAATTGCATGGATTGCGATCAATTTTTCGAATATATATTAAAAATTCATAAAACACTTATTTCTAACATCATTAGATTGTCTCTCTGAAAACAGTTGCATGTTTGAGCGATATGAGAAAGGATCACTACTGTGCAAGATCCATTACACGAACGTAATTATGATAAAGGAAAATGTTCATCTAATCTAGTTTCCTATGTGTTTGTTTTGTTCCATATCATTTTTACAAATTTTATGTTCTTTTATTAGCGAATTGATTTACTATAGTAAAATTAACATTATCAATTAATCAAAAAAATCCAATATTATCCTGTTCTTTGAGTAAGATATGACTGTTAGAGTTTATGGTGATTGCCATAAGCTTGTTTTGAAAGACAACTTAAAATGTGTATATTCAGTTTGAGAGTTTGTATGTTGATTTTTTTACTCTTTTCTATCAGAATATGGTATATTAAATATTAGTTTTCTTTTACCCATAAATAAGTAAGGAAAATTAATTCGATCTGATGGTACCCGATCTAAACCCCAAAATATTTTAATTTGAAATTATTTTATGTAATATTTAAGATATAAGACATATTATTTTATTTATTTTTATTCAAATATTTCATTAGAAATAGTAAATACTAATTTATTAATTAGAACTTCTATTTCTCCTCAAATTTTATTGATATATTTAAGATGTAATTTTCTTTATTTTACATAATTTTTTCATTTCTCTGTATAAAAAGAATTATTCTTTATAAATATTTAAATTTTACATAGTATGTTAATTCGAATAATACATTATATTTGACTACTTAAGTTAATCATTTTTATTTTTAATTTTTGTATAAATATAATTAATATTGTTTGTGTGTCGATATTATTTTAATTTTGACTACATTATTACTAATTTTGGATACCCAAAAAAATCAAATCTAATCCGAAATTTGACGAATTTGGTTTTGGATATTGAGTTTTGGATTTAGATTTATTTTCAAAATCCAAAAATATTTGAATGTGTGTTTGGATTTTACAAAATTCGGATCAAACCCAACCCGTTGTCATCCAGATGCGCAATATAAGACATTTGAAAATGAGTATCACTTATCTTTTTTCTATTTTACTAACATGTTAAAATAGAAAACTATACATGAAACTAAAATCAAATGTCTAATATATAAACATGTAATCACATTATTATCGGGTTAAAAAATATGAAATTCATTTTCATTTATTAGTGAGTATATTTTTCCGACATATATTAAAAGAAAGCGCTTACGTAGATCTGGAAAATTGTTTGTATTGTGTATATTCATGCCATATGTCGCTGGGGTCTTGCATGAAAATGATATGAAATTATTTTGTGTAGCCAAAATTCGAACACAAAATAATACTAAACTACGCAATTATTTTTGTACACGAAACCAAAATATTATGTGGAAAAAAAATGACAATTAAATGTAATGTTACTCCATGCCCAAGTTATCTAAGTATGTTACTATATAATTGAAAACAACATTAAGATGTTACAAAATAAAACTAAGAGTAGAGTACATAAAAATGAAGCCCTTTTTTTAAATTTGTTTATTGTTAATTGAATATCTCTGTTTGATTAGAATCTATCTACCAAGTTATTAATTTTTTTACCTATATTTAAGATTTTGTTGATAATAAAAATAAATATTATTAATCAACCAAACAAATTCGATATGTCTACTCTTAGATTAAGATATGAGTATTGAATACCATTACTTGAATTCAAGATTACAAAATTAAAATGGGCACCTTTTATTAGAAACAATATATGATTTTATATTATTATTAATAAATGTATCCATAATTTTGGTACTTGTATAGCCAAAACGATAAGGATCGTTAGATCTTGACCATCACATCTAATATTAAAAAGTATTTTTGATTTTTATTAGAATTATATTTAAATATTGAAAAGTGTAATTTCATACTCCCTCCGTCCCATAAAAAATGTCTTAGTTTTTTTCAAGTCTTTGGCACGCATTTCCACGCATATAAAAAACACTTTTGTAGATATTATTTTCTCATTTTTTTTGGTCTATCTAAAAATAGGATGTTCAAACTTTTATACAAAACAAAAAATATGAAAAAATAATACTTACAACTATGTTTTTTATATGCATAGAAATGCGTGCCAAATATAAGTAAATTTCCCAAATTGAGTAGAATTATTTTATCAAAAAAATATAAAAAATAGAGTATAATCCTTAATGTTAAAATTTGTACCATTTTTTTTCTTAAATTTTGAAATAATTTCAGTTGGATAATAACAGTTAAACCATCACTAAATTAATGATTATTTTTAAATTTCGTGTAAACTATAAAATCGTTCAAATATGATTTTAAAATTCATGATAGAGAGCAAAGAGTAAAGAGAGCTTCAAAAACCTAATTAATATCAATTTTTTTATTTAGTTTAGCTCAGCTTTCATTGTTATTTTAATATAAAGAAATATAATAATTTTTAATAGATAAATTAATTTTTCAAAAGTTTTTTTTTTGCTAATTAATTTTTCAAAAGTTTAAAACCCTATTCACAAGATATCAAAATAAAATTTCTACTTTAAAATAAAAAATATTAATAATATTTAAAAATGAATAAAACTTTGATCTAGGCTAGACTTGTCGGACTTGTCCTAGGGAATAGGGCTCATGGGCTGGTGATTCGATGCAATGAGTTTCGTTTTTTCACACATAGTTTAAATAGTTTGAAGATATTCTTATTTTAATTATAATTTGAAGTGAATTTAATTTTAGTAGGAATCTCTTATTATGAATGTTATTAATTAATTGCAAGTTGAATTTTTTTTTAATTTTAATTTTGAATAACCGTAGACTGGTTGATGTGTTTAATCATTAACAAATAAGAAGTTAATTTATGTAAGGAAATATGACAATTTTGATGTGAGTGGTCTAAAATTTAGGAATAGTATGTGGTTTTAAAATAATTGATAATTTTTTGATTGGTTAATTGGAGTTGGGTTTGACCTTGGTTAAAGATAGCAACTTAAATTATATAAGGAAATAGATTTGTTTTAATTTGATTGGTCCATAATTTGGAAGTGGCTTATGATTGGTTCTAAAATAATTCATAGTTTTCTAATTGGTTAACTGGATATATGGTTAATTAACTGGATGGTGTAGTAGACTCAGGTATTATAATAAAGGATATGAGGTACATTTTTTTTAAGGATTCATATATATATTTTTGCTCAAACTTGGAGGACCAATATGATAATAACCCAATTTTTGGGACCACTCTAATTACTAGTCTATACTCTATTACTCTTTATGGAAGGGGATGAATTATTTCAAGAGTTTCAGCGTTGAAAACCCATTTCTATCTCTAAAGCTCACGGCGTAAGAGCTCTCCCCAGACCAAAAAATCACGTCGATTCTCATGGCTCTTTACATCCCAGCTTTCCCCCCAATTACAATTATATCAGCCACGTCCACCTATACATTCAAAACTCCTCTCATCATTACCTATACATACAATTCCGATCACCCTATACATTCAAACTCCCTGTATGTATATTTACACGACACACATCTCAACATCACATCACTCCTCCTATACATACAGGTCACGTTTCACTCCCCGCCTCTGTTCTCCTCTCTCTCTCTCTCTCTCTCTCTCTCTCTCTCTCTCTCTCTCTCTCTCTCTCTCTCTCTCTTTCTCTCATTCAAACTCTAAGTATTCAAACCCTAAGTATTAGGTATGTTCGAAATCTCGGTTAATTGTCTCTTTTTGTGAATTTCTTTTTTTCGTGTTTTTGTTTGTGTGTATATGCTTTTTTTTGTGTTTATATGTTTTTATTGTATTTGTGCATGAAGTGAAAATGGAAGCAGAGGATGAAGTTAGTGGAGCTAAAGGTGTTAACGGGACTAACAAGGTTAATGGTACTAATGGTGCAACTGATGAGGCTTTGCGGACACCTCCTCCAGTGGAATCTCAGGTAGTCTTTTCTCTCGTAGTTCTTGTATGACTACCTGGATGAGTAGAATGCATAATGGCTTGTAAAATATGAATTTCTAAGCCGCGTGCCATAGTTAATGCAACTTTTATATGTGTTCACATTTTTGCAGGGACAATAAATATTTTGATAGTTTTGATTGTTCATGTAAAACTCAGGGAAGAAAACTATGAAAAGATAGTAGTATATGGATATGATATTCAGATTCTTAAAGCAACCGAGTCGATGCATCTTTCCTCTTTAGACTGTTGGAGATTAGGGTTTTACGGCTGTTTTCTCTATAGACATGTTTTCTTTATAGAAGTATGGGATGGACTGGGCTAAAAACGGGTTGGGCCAGTTACAACCAGAATCAGGCGGATTTAGGCATTGCCTAGTCAGTCGTCTAATAGCAGGATGCCTAGGCGTTGCCTACCCCGTAAAGTTCTATTTGTGTCGAATGCCTACCCGTTTTCCATCTCCTTCCCGCACTACAAGAAAAAATCGACCACACAACGGTTTTTATCCGTCGTCTGAAGCCCTCATTTTCCGTTGTCTATTGGAATGCCGTCTGTTACGCGTATCAGACAACACCAGCATAACCGTTGTCTGTGTTGCAGAAAGACAACGATAGCGTTTCTTAAAAACGTTGTGTCATACTTGGATCACACAATGGTATTTAAATTTGATCTATTGTCTGATTATGTTTTTTACAAGGGTTCCTTCAGACGTGTCTATTGTCTAATACTTGGATCATACAACGGTTTTTTAAATTTGGTTTATTGTCTGATTATGTTTTTAACAAGGGTTCCTTCAGACATGTCTATTGTCTAATACCTGGATCATACAATGGTTTTTTAAATTTGGTCTATTGTCTGATTATGTTTTTAACAATGGTTTCTTCAGACATGTTTATTGTCTAATACCTAGATCATACAATGATTTTTTTAATTTGGTCTATTGTCTGATTATATTTTTAACAAGGGTTACTTCAAACATGTGTGTTGTGTGATACCTGGATCATACAATGGTTTTTTAAATTTTGTCTATTGTATGTTATTTTTGCCATCTACAGACAATGGTTTATTTAATTTGAACTGTTATTTTTGCCATGTGCAGACAATGGTTCTTGAAAAATAAAGCGTTGTCCCTTCGTTATGTCCATAACGATTTCTTGAAAGACAACCATTGTTAGAGATCTTAGCACACAATGGTATTAATCATCCAAAGCATCATTTTTATTTGATTCACACTATGGTTTAATTTAAATTATTTTCCCTATTTATTCATAAACAATGATTTACCAAAACAAAAATACAAAATCAGAACATTTACAAAAAAATCCAAATATTACCAAAATTACAAATACACAACTTGTCCACAAAACTAAAATAAAAGGACAAAATTACAAATACACAATTTGTCAAACAAACATTAACTCCATGTGGGCACTAACAGCTAAGCAGGGTTGTCCAGAGCAGCAAACTCTAGGGCATCGACCAAACTCAACATTTTTTGTACTTCTCTAACTGAAAAGCCACACAATGCCAATTGTTATATCTACGTAAGTACAAATTAACTAATTTAGGATTTGGACATGATGCTAACCATAGCAGCCAGTACTTTAGTTGGCAATACATGTAATAACCCTAACTTCAGTAATGCTACAGTGGTCACATGAATAGTAAATTCCGAGGATTTAGAGAAATGGTATATAGGTACCCTATAATGGAAACATAAAATGAATAAACAGAAACCATATTAGTGTCGTACAATGGAAATAAGTGACTCGAAATGACATTAGATTTCAGAAATTCCTGAAGCATGGATTTTGAGGATTTTGATTTCGAATAAGCTTCTATTGGATATTAAGGAGCATGGAAACATTATAAGAATTATATATTGAGGAATTAGTGAATTTAGATTTAACCTAGGGATTATTAAGTTAAGAAAATACCAAAGGAAATTGGATTGTTAAATGGTTTCAAAACCACTGAGATAATGAGGTACATTCGAAACGAACCACAATTAGACGAGTATGGAGATTAAACAACCAAGATTATAACATAACAAGGATATATACCACATTATTATTACCAAGAATACTAGTAAATTACTTAGGAAAATCAAGAAAATAGATTAAGAAATCATCAATGACATCATTAGGTGATGTCACTTTCCACTAACACATAATTAAGGGCTAAATTAGTCATTAACCAAGGTAAATATCCACATGACACCTCAAGACTCTAGAATACACAAGATTAATCAAGATTAGATCAAAGAGCAAGAAAGAAAAAAAAAGAAAATCTCTCCCCATTCTCTTCTTCTTCCATTCGGCCAAAGTGAAAAAAAAGGAGAAAAAGGAAATTTGAAACCCTAGTTACAATCAATCAAAACTCAAGGGAAAAATCATGGAGGCCACTTGAGGGTAGATAAAGAAGAGCACCAAGTTTCATAGCAAACAAACATCATCTAACAAGGTAATAAAATCTCCAAAGTTGATGATGAATAGTGGTAAATAGTGTTTTCAAGTTTTAATCTTTGTTTTAATGGTTCCTTTAGTTAATTCAAGGTTGTTCAAGGTGTGTCCAAGGATTACTAAGGATTATTAAGTGTTCTTCAAGCTTCAAAGAGGTATAACAACCCTTGCCCTTTTATATTTATGGTAGATATTGAAGTGGTTGGTAGTTAAGTGGTGTTAATGTGATGTTTATGATGATTATGTGTTATAAGTGGTTGGTTTCGATGTGAAAATTGTGTTGTGGACTTGTAACCATGGCTGGTGAAGAATACCACATGGTGTAGGTGATGATTTTGTTGTTTGATAATTGATTTGGAGGAGTTGGATTTATGGAAAGTGCGAAATTATAGCCGTTATAATGCCCGATTTTTTTTAGGATGTAAGTTGCCCTGTTTTGGACCCCCTGCATCCGTATGGTACCCTACTGTCCAGGTCCCTAATTAACTATGAAATGATAGAGCTTAGTTCATAGATCGTTTTGATATAAGGTGCGTTAAAATCTGATGAACGGTTTAGGAGAAAAGTCAGTTTTAGTGAAAGCGGTTCAGAAACCGAGAAACTGTAAATGTATCAAACTTGAGGTTACAATTACCATACTTTAACATTGTTAAAAGTCACGAAATTTTGGGATATGGTAGTAGTGTGGTCAAAGAACTATTTCCAGTTGACCTTACGTTAAAATTCGAAATCCATATTTTCTGAGAATTTTTACAGTTAAGTGGGGTCGTTAAGGAAAATGGTGAAAACCCCTGAAACTTCGACTTAGGTTATAAATGGTTAAGTTCTTGAACCTTTGGGGTAATAAGAATACTTTAAACATATATTAAAGTTTCAAAAGGTAATGTTATACAAAAGTGTAGTGAGTAAGAGATGTGGTTCTAACGACGGTCCTTTTGTGTTTATAGAAACTCCGGAAGAGGGACGAGCCATACCGTCAGGATATCGAAACCGAGGCAAGATTACTTCTATCCCTATTTGTAAAACTACTTATCTTCATAAAGAAACTTGATTCTGTGAAATATATATGTGATGCTAATATTACTATATTGTGAAGAAATTGTCTTCCTTGAGTATTAATATTGAAGAGAAAGATATCTG
Source organism: Saposhnikovia divaricata (assembly GCA_036435485.1). Taxonomy (NCBI): domain Eukaryota; kingdom Viridiplantae; phylum Streptophyta; class Magnoliopsida; order Apiales; family Apiaceae; genus Saposhnikovia; species Saposhnikovia divaricata. The sequence continues at coordinate 15,156,863 of CM071600.1, forward strand.
AAGATGTATATGAATATGGATATGAGTATAAGATGTATATGAATATGAATGAGAGTATGAGAGGGATATGTATAAGGATGATTATGCATGAATTGAACATGCCTTATGATTAAGAGAATAAGAGAGAATGGTATCAGTTGTTATCGAGGGTTATATGGTGATAATATTACATTAAAAATGTTCTTATTGAGTATCAGTGGTTTAATAAACATTATTTGATTTCTGAATTTGAAAGAGAGGTCTGAATCATAAGCAAAGCCTTATGATATATATATATCTATATTTTATAGAAGTAATGTGTGAGAATGGAAATGATATGAGAGAATGATATGTGAAAACGAAAGTGAGAAAATGGAAATGTGGAATGATATTTTAAAAAAAGAGAATAACGATGTGATAAAAAGGGGGATTGCAACAGACTTGCGTAAGTGGCTGTGTCAGGGCTGTGTGCGACACAGTCCAGCATTTATTATTTTTATTACGGCACGAAGATGCCAAGGGAGGATGTTAGCAGGTGGCCTTCCTCCAGGGATGATCTTCATTCCTTCTACCGGTAGTAAAAAGAGAGCAGGTACGATTAGGCGACTGATCATCGTCCTAACGTATCAGGCGACAGCAGATATCCCCAATGTTTTTGAAAAGAAAGTGTAGACAATGGTTTTCAGATTTCTATACTGAAAACAGAATAATGATATGAGATGATGGAATGATGATTACAGATGAAGAAAAACTGATATTATATTATATTAGATTTCTATACTGAAAACAGAATAATGATATGAGATGATGGAATGATGATTACAGATGAAGAAAAACTGATATTATATTATATTAGATTTCTATACTGAAAACAGAATAATGATATGAGATGATGGAATGATAGTTACAGATGAAGAAAAACTGATATTATATTATTGTGGATTTCAATACCAAAATCAGAATAACGATATGAGATGATGGTATTATGGATACAGATGAAGAAAAACTGATATTATATTAATATAGATTACTTTCTTATAATAGTGAGTGGATGATGTATTATTAAATAAGAGCTTTACTCTTCCTTAAGGATTTTAATTGTTTCCTGCTATTACATATGCCTATACATATATGTATACTTGTTCACATTCTAAATTTTAGTTACAGAATGATCTTGCTGAGCTATTATAGCTCACTCTTGCTATTTATGTATATAGCAGCTAGGTCCCATGCCGATACTACGTACCACACCCCGCAAGAGGGTAAGGGAAAGGCGACCTTTTGAGCGAGTGCTGGCGACCATCCCCGAGGTAGTGACAAGCGAAGGGGCTTAGTATACTTATGTAAATTAAGTGTGTAAGTTGTAATAAACTTTAGTTGTTGAAGTGCTTCCTGTAGAAGCTTCGTTCAACAATGTACTTAGTAAATTCTGGGCTTGTAATAACTGTTAACTTTAAAACTTTTAAATATTGTGGTTGTTGTTCTATGAGCATATGACTGGTGTATGTGTGTATTAGTGTGGGGTCAACTGCTGATTTATTTATTTATAAAAAAAAAAAAAACTACAGAGATATTGATATTGATATTAATCGGAAATTGGACCTTGACGGCCCGGATCCTTGACCCCGGATCCCGGGGCGTCACAGATGGTATCAGAGCTAAGAGTCATATGCTCATAAACAAAAGTGATAATAATAAATGTATCAGTTATAATATAAATTGTGAACTTCCATCAAGTTCAGGGGTGGTATATCGCAGGTAGTATTTACTTTAAGCATATATTATAATTTATTAGACTGTTACTAATAGAATTTTATGTTTTATTATAGGGAGCGGAGATGGTTGAGCCGAGTCAGGACCCCCAGTGGCTAGGGAGGTCAGAGCAGGAGCTATTAGATCTTCAGCTGGCCGGGGTAGAGGTCCCCGAGTATGCAGTTGAGGACCTCAGGGAGAGACGCCGGGCGGCGGCTAGAGAGCGATTAGAGAGAGATGAGGCAGAGGAGCAGAGACGGAGAGATGCTGTGGCCCTAGTGCCATATATGGGTAGACCTTCTACAGGATCTGACGAGGCAGGTCCTTCCAGAGTGAGATCGGAGATCCCAGAGGAGGAGAGGCCACTGCGTAAGAGGCCTAGGTTGTCAGTTATACCTGAGGAGCCGATTGAGTGGAGGGATATTCAGATGATTCCCACTCCTGTCCGACCCATCCCGGTGCCGTCACCAGTTCCATCCCCTCTACCTAGTCCTGACCCTATAGATGATCCTTTTGAGCAGTTTACCCCTCCAGGGCATTTTGGTTTCTTTGAGGAGGAGGAGGATCCTTCAGAGGATGCTGAGACAGAGTCGGTTCCTCCATCCCCACCCTTTGCACCACCACCACCTCCACCTGTGGATGCACCTCCCCTAGCTGTACCCCCTCAGGAGGCACCCTTACCGGCGGGTGACTCACTTTCAACTACCTTATTGACCGAGTACTTTGCTCTTCAGGGACAGTTGGAGGAGTCCCGCAGGACTATAGACACCCTTCTACAGAGGTTGGAGAGAGGGAGAGGAGGGGTTATTCCGGATGGGATATCTCTGGGGATGATCAGTATTGAGCTACGAGCATTAGGAGATATTAGGAGGTTGTTGGGTGATAGGGGAGACCCGGCATGGAGGGCCCAGATAGTTGATACGGTTACTACCATGGTGGTCCAGATACGGGATGTTGTCAGGGCAGGGGTGTGAGCCGGGATAGTAGTTGTCACTAATCAGACTAGTCATCTTGCTGATGTCATTTTGGGGATTAGTTTAGTTGTCCACTGTTTTAATCCCAGTCTGATTAGAGGACAGTTAGTAGTACTTTTGGTGATATCGGATTAGTATGTACGGCTATGTTTTGGGTTTCGAACCTTGTATTAGATGATGTATATTATTAGCAGTAAAAGATGTTGTAACCAAATTGTAAAATATTTATGTACATTAATGAAGTTTGTGCATTTCTATCTAAATTTTTGCTGTATATTTTTGTATAATAAATGTTGAGACTCAGAAATATTGATATATAAAAGGTGATTGACTTAATGAAAAGGCTATCGTGTTAAGGGCGATACACTTACCTACTAAAGTTATGGTATAACTAGATGTAAATCGCATGATAAAGATATTGTGATATGCAAATGAGTTAATTAATGATATAATGATGTATATGGTAACCCAAATTCGGGTAATTAATAAGGACTATTGTTATGTACAGAACTATGCCGCCTAGACGTGACAGTAGAGCGAATGCAAGGGAAAATGAGAGAGACGAAAGAAGTCGAAATATCGAAGGTACTAGACTGAACGAAAATGCTCATAATGAAGAAAATCATGAAGAAGGAGAAGAGGAATCAACTGGCCAACAAAGGAATCCGGGAGGTGATCCCTTTGCCCAATTCATGGACTTATTAAGGCAGAATTTAGCAAATCCACAGAATCCTCAACCACCACCTGTTCTCCCCAATCAGGCAGCTAGTTCCTTTCGTGCCTTTAAGTCATTAAAGCCCCCAGAATTCGAGGGAACCACTAACCCAGTAGTAGCCAGGGCATGGCTAAAAGAAATGGAGAAAGCTTTCGAAATACTGAGGATAGAGGAAGATCAGAAAACAGTTTTTGCAGCCTATCTCCTAAAGGGAGAGGCAAATTACTGGTGGGAAGCTAGGAAGAACCTAGAGGAAGCGGGAGTGATAACCTGGGAGCGTTTCACTAGGGTGTTCCTAGAAAAGTATTCTCCTAGGTATCTAGAAAACCAAATGGAATTAAAGTTTCTGGAGTTAAAACAGGATAACCTAACAGTGGCAGAGTATGAAAATAAATTCTCAGAACTGTCGAGGTTTGTTCCCGAGTTTGTGCGTACTGAAGAACAACGTGCAAAAAGGTTTCAACAAGGGTTAAAACCCTGGTTACGAACGAGAGTGGCCCCATTTGAGTTAACTGATTATGCTGCAGTGGTTCAAAAGGCATCAATTATAGAGGCTGAGAGTGAGCAGGCTCAAATAGGTCGAGAGAATAAGAAAAGAAGATTTGAGGGCCCAAAAGGAGGTTCAAGTGAGGGAAGCTACTTTAACAAAGGAGGTAAAGGACAAAAATCTCAATTTGTGGGAAAGTCGGGGGGTAACAAGACTACTAGTGAGACGGTGAGTCAGGGTGGAAAGTCTTCGGGAACATTTCAGTCCAATCAATCACGACCACCATTACCAGATTGTGAGACGTGTGGTAAAAAGCATATAGGAGTCTGTAGAGTGCTGGGAATAACTTGTTTTAAGTGTGGACAAAAAGGACACTACTTTAACCAGTGCCCATCAACTGATGCAAACCCTAAAAGAGATGTTAAGTGTTACCAGTGTGGGAAACTAGGACACTTTGCTAGAGATTGCCGTTCAGGTGGGTCATACGCGTCAGGACAGAGTGGGGCTGCTTCAAATAGGCCTACTGCTAGAGTGTACAACATGACCTTAGGGGAAGCGTTGACAAAACCAGATGCGGATACAGGTACTTGCTTTTTCGATTTAAATTTTGTGTGTAAGTCTTTGGTTAAGGATCGACTTAATCAATTAATGGAATAAATAAGTTAATAAAATAGATAAGGAAAATCAGTATCTGTTAAGGGCTAGGAAACGTTATGAAAAGAAAAGTAGGAGTGTTTTGGGAAAACACAAGCTTGTCGAGACGAACAGGAAATATATATTATAGGTAGTATTTTCTTACAATTGTTTTAAAGAATATTATTAGAGTTTATTTTCTGGAAAATTTTACAGAGAGGAGCTATAGGAATATTGAGGAATTAATATTTATGTCATGATAGAGATCAGAAGATGGTCAAACCATAAGTGAGATACACTACCATTCAGAAAAGGTCAATGTAGTGGCAAATATCTTCGTCAAAAGAGGAAGGAGAGACGAGATAATCTGGAATGACTTGAAACAGGAGAAGATTGGTGAGGAAAAGACAGTAAAAGGACTGCTATTGATAAACTAAATGGCATGTTGATGAATGACAAGAAGTTATGTTAGTATATTTCTGCGCAAACAAGATAGATATATTATAGAAGGAAAAAGGATAAAGGAAATAGTGTGGAAGTTAGAAGGTGTGAAGGAGAAAGATACTTATGGACATTTCCAACATGATTCCGGGACGGAATCCTTTTAAGGGGGGAAGGATGTAATAACCCTAACTTCAGTAATGCTACAGTGGTCACATGAATAGTAAATTCCGAGGATTTAGAGAAATGGTATATAGGTACCCTATAATGGAAACATAAAATGAATAAACAGAAACCATATTAGTGTCGTACAATGGAAATAAGTGACTCGAAATGACATTAGATTTCAGAAATTCCTGAAGCATGGATTTTGAGGATTTTGATTTCGAATAAGCTTCTATTGGATATTAAGGAGCATGGAAACATTATAAGAATTATATATTGAGGAATTAGTGAATTTAGATTTAACCTAGGGATTATTAAGTTAAGAAAATACCAAAGGAAATTGGATTGTTAAATGGTTTCAAAACCACTGAGATAATGAGGTACATTCGAAACGAACCACAATTAGACGAGTATGGAGATTAAACAACCAAGATTATAACATAACAAGGATATATACCACATTATTATTACCAAGAATACTAGTAAATTACTTAGGAAAATCAAGAAAATAGATTAAGAAATCATCAATGACATCATTAGGTGATGTCACTTTCCACTAACACATAATTAAGGGCTAAATTAGTCATTAACCAAGGTAAATATCCACATGACACCTCAAGACTCTAGAATACACAAGATTAATCAAGATTAGATCAAAGAGCAAGAAAGAAAAAAAAAAGAAAATCTCTCCCCATTCTCTTCTTCTTCCATTCGGCCAAAGTGAAAAAAAAGGAGAAAAAGGAAATTTGAAACCCTAGTTACAATCAATCAAAACTCAAGGGAAAAATCATGGAGGCCACTTGAGGGTAGATAAAGAAGAGCACCAAGTTTCATAGCAAACAAACATCATCTAACAAGGTAATAAAATCTCCAAAGTTGATGATGAATAGTGGTAAATAGTGTTTTCAAGTTTTAATCTTTGTTTTAATGGTTCCTTTAGTTAATTCAAGGTTGTTCAAGGTGTGTCCAAGGATTACTAAGGATTATTAAGTGTTCTTCAAGCTTCAAAGAGGTATAACAACCCTTGCCCTTTTATATTTATGGTAGATATTGAAGTGGTTGGTAGTTAAGTGGTGTTAATGTGATGTTTATGATGATTATGTGTTATAAGTGGTTGGTTTCGATGTGAAAATTGTGTTGTGGACTTGTAACCATGGCTGGTGAAGAATACCACATGGTGTAGGTGATGATTTTGTTGTTTGATAATTGATTTGGAGGAGTTGGATTTATGGAAAGTGCGAAATTATAGCCGTTATAATGCCCGATTTTTTTTAGGATGTAAGTTGCCCTGTTTTGGACCCCCTGCATCCGTATGGTACCCTACTGTCCAGGTCCCTAATTAACTATGAAATGATAGAGCTTAGTTCATAGATCGTTTTGATATAAGGTGCGTTAAAATCTGATGAACGGTTTAGGAGAAAAGTCAGTTTTAGTGAAAGCGGTTCAGAAACCGAGAAACTGTAAATGTATCAAACTTGAGGTTACAATTACCATACTTTAACATTGTTAAAAGTCACGAAATTTTGGGATATGGTAGTAGTGTGGTCAAAGAACTATTTCCAGTTGACCTTACGTTAAAATTCGAAATCCATATTTTCTGAGAATTTTTACAGTTAAGTGGGGTCGTTAAGGAAAATGGTGAAAACCCCTGAAACTTCGACTTAGGTTATAAATGGTTAAGTTCTTGAACCTTTGGGGTAATAAGAATACTTTAAACATATATTAAAGTTTCAAAAGGTAATGTTATACAAAAGTGTAGTGAGTAAGAGATGTGGTTCTAACGACGGTCCTTTTGTGTTTATAGAAACTCCGGAAGAGGGACGAGCCATACCGTCAGGATATCGAAACCGAGGCAAGATTACTTCTATCCCTATTTGTAAAACTACTTATCTTCATAAAGAAACTTGATTCTGTGAAATATATATGTGATGCTAATATTACTATATTGTGAAGAAATTGTCTTCCTTGAGTATTAATATTGAAGAGAAAGATATCTGAAGATGTATATGAATATGGATATGAGTATAAGATGTATATGAATATGAATGAGAGTATGAGAGGGATATGTATAAGGATGATTATGCATGAATTGAACATGCCTTATGATTAAGAGAATAAGAGAGAATGGTATCAGTTGTTATCGAGGGTTATATGGTGATAATATTACATTAAAAATGTTCTTATTGAGTATCAGTGGTTTAATAAACATTATTTGATTTCTGAATTTGAAAGAGAGGTCTGAATCATAAGCAAAGCCTTATGATATATATATATCTATATTTTATAGAAGTAATGTGTGAGAATGGAAATGATATGAGAGAATGATATGTGAAAACGAAAGTGAGAAAATGGAAATGTGGAATGATATTTTAAAAAAAGAGAATAACGATGTGATAAAAAGGGGGATTGCAACAGACTTGCGTAAGTGGCTGTGTCAGGGCTGTGTGCGACACAGTCCAGCATTTATTATTTTTATTACGGCACGAAGATGCCAAGGGAGGATGTTAGCAGGTGGCCTTCCTCCAGGGATGATCTTCATTCCTTCTACCGGTAGTAAAAAGAGAGCAGGTACGATTAGGCGACTGATCATCGTCCTAACGTATCAGGCGACAGCAGATATCCCCAATGTTTTTGAAAAGAAAGTGTAGACAATGGTTTTCAGATTTCTATACTGAAAACAGAATAATGATATGAGATGATGGAATGATGATTACAGATGAAGAAAAACTGATATTATATTATATTAGATTTCTATACTGAAAACAGAATAATGATATGAGATGATGGAATGATGATTACAGATGAAGAAAAACTGATATTATATTATATTAGATTTCTATACTGAAAACAGAATAATGATATGAGATGATGGAATGATAGTTACAGATGAAGAAAAACTGATATTATATTATTGTGGATTTCAATACCGAAATCAGAATAACGATATGAGATGATGGTATTATGGATACAGATGAAGAAAAACTGATATTATATTAATATAGATTACTTTCTTATAATAGTGAGTGGATGATGTATTATTAAATAAGAGCTTTACTCTTCCTTAAGGATTTTAATTGTTTCCTGCTATTACATATGCCTATACATATATGTATACTTGTTCACATTCTAAATTTTAGTTACAGAATGATCTTGCTGAGCTATTATAGCTCACTCTTGCTATTTATGTATATAGCAGCTAGGTCCCATGCCGATACTACGTACCACACCCCGCAAGAGGGTAAGGGAAAGGCGACCTTTTGAGCGAGTGCTGGCGACCATCCCCGAGGTAGTGACAAGCGAAGGGGCTTAGTATACTTATGTAAATTAAGTGTGTAAGTTGTAATAAACTTTAGTTGTTGAAGTGCTTCCTGTAGAAGCTTCGTTCAACAATGTACTTAGTAAATTCTGGGCTTGTAATAACTGTTAACTTTAAAACTTTTAAATATTGTGGTTGTTGTTCTATGAGCATATGACTGGTGTGTGTGTGTATTAGTGTGGGGTCAACTGCTGATTTATTTATTTATAAAAAAAAAAAAACTACAGAGATATTGATATTGATATTAATCGGAAATTGGACCTTGACGGCCCGGATCCTTGACCCCGGATCCCGGGGCGTCACAATACATATCGAACATGTATCAGGCCATATAGCATCTCTGCTGCTATTTCAACTAAATCATGTTGCTCCTCAGTAATAAATCACTTACATATTACACAAGCAAAATTTACATAAAAAATCTATTATAAATTACACTGGCATATATTTGCAACACCATACTACCTAAATAAGCTTAAAAAAACAAATTTCCAAAACAATTTTCTAAAACTAGAATGCATAATTTTAAGTTAAGCTATTGGAAAGAAAAAATAAACCAACTTCTATCATAAATACGCATAATGATAGACCAAATCTGTCCAGGATGGAGTTACCAGGAGAGGACTCAAGATCTAAAATCAGACCAAGAGCATGATCACAGGTCGGAACTTGGCCGCTTAATCCGCGCAAATTAAAATCATCTTGAATGTTATCCTCATCAACTTCACAAAAGAACTCATTTTCCTGTAAATTGCAAAACCAAGAAATCCATAATGAGTCTACCCCATCGGAACCGCTAACATCTGATTCCTCACCGTCGGTTTCAGATTCCTCTAATCGATATACATATACAAGTTAAAAAATTCTTTAAATTTTTGCATCATCTAAGATATGAAAGGTTGCAAAACATTATGTGTCATACATATCAATATAACATTAACAAGGATGCCTAACCATATATAATATTCACCAACTTAAGCTTGGAAAAAATAGAATCAATAATAGCATAAAACAGAGAACATCATACCAGCAGGGTGTACCCACAAAAGTATTCCTTGTACGTTGCATGTCACCTGTTGAGGAGAACAAAACATAGTCACTATGTTGATGGTTCATGTCTCCAACTAATTAAGATGACTAATAAAGAGAAATAGACTGGAAAGAACAAAACATGCATTAAACAGAAGGATACATTATCCTTAGAGGATTATACAAAAAATAAAAAGTATTAATGGAATGAAGAGAACAATATGTATTATTAAATTAAGAGTAAAAAATTGTACCTATTATTCCTCTGCCTAATTAGGAATCTGGCATGGTGAATAGAACTGGCCATACCAATCTTAAACACAAGTGTCTGAAGACGACACTCACCTGGAAACTTACCTGGAAATAATTAACAAAGAATTAACAAACTAGAACTTACCTGTAAAGAATTAACAAAGAAGATGGTATAATCTGAAATACACTGCTCTGTCAAAACAGAACAAAGTGTACTATAATCTGAAAGAACATAGTTGCAGTACTTAAATTATGGATTCTGTTCAGAAGAGTAAGATAGCAATTACAACTAGGAAGAATAAAAGAAGATGTTGTTACTACAGCAGGAAAGAAATAATCTTGATTAGTTGTTCCTTGCGCTCCCATGTGCAGTGCGGGCACTAACTAAATACTATACTAGAGCTGCCTACTGCAGCGCACGGCTTATTTATGCTAAAACTTGAAGTCAATACTCGGGCATACAAACATACAATTCAGTAACAATTAACTCATGTATAGTCGACAATCAACATATAGTATGTAACCAGTTGTTTAACATAGATTCCAACAGACATGTGATAATTAAGTTATTAACTCATAGTCGACACACATTATGAATTTATGTCATCTGTTATTTAACATAGTTTCCACAAATTCTAGTTAACAATATTTTGAGTACATATGTAGGATACCATTGAAAAATCTCATGTGTTTAAAAAAGTTTCTCATCACTTGTGTACATGTTTGCTCGATACTTTAATATCCATGAAGACTTTCAGATAAATAAACAATCCAGCATCCTCAACTACAAGAACCATTAACTGAAAAAATGAATCCCCTCCTTAAACAATTTAGTATGTAATAAGTAAATAAGTAAATAAAAACCTTGTTATAGCAACGGTTGAAATCCTGCAACAGCATAACGGATACATCTTTACAACCGCTTCAAGACTCTTGGGTCCTGGGACATTTACCTTTTATCCAATTAAGTCTCGTCTGGTTCCAGAGAAGAAGTCCTGCATTCAAAATTTCTGAATTAATCACACAAAGAAATAGAAAATATAGATAAGGTAATGCTCAATATAGAAAAGTAAACATACGCAACTTATATTTAGTCACAGAAAATCCATATGTTGACTAATAGAAATACTAACAGGTGATTCAAGTCCATAGGAAGGAAATGTTGTGTTGTCCATATGATTGATGCGACAAGAAGTTTCTTGTTTTTAACTTGGGTCCTGAGACATTTTGCCTTCAATCCAATTACGCCTCGTCTGGTTCCAGAAAATAAATCATGCATTCAAAATTTCTGAATTAAATACACAAATAAGTAGAAAATCTGGATATGGTAATGCTCAATATATACAAGTAAACATACTCAACATATAGTCGCAGATAATTAGTTCAAGCAGTCACACAAAAACACACCTTGGGCTGCTTAATTTATACCTATTCCGCCATGATTGAAGACGAGTTTCAACATTGAGTGAGCTCTTACGGCGGCAACAACGAGTACTGGGGTTAGAGAGGAGTAATTGGGTTAGAGAGATAGAAACATACATACACATCAATCAATTATATACCCCGACTACAAATCCTAGTTTTCTCAATTTCTAAGTGTATATTAGTTTTGAATATGTGAAGAAGATAAGGGGTGAAGGGGAAGATAAGGGGGGAAGGATACAATGAAAATTTTGGGTAAGGGGGGAATTTTGAGAAGGGGGGAATTTTGGGTTTGGGTTGGGGGGAACGAAAAAATTTTCATTTTTCAATGTGCGGAACTATTTTATATTTAAAATTTTTTAGTAAAAATTCTAATTTCATTTTAATTCGATCAAGAATTTATTTGATTTTAGTTTTATACTTTTAATTTTACATACATGAGCGTACTTATATATAATATTTATGATGTAAATAAGATAAAGGAAATGAAAATAAAATTTTTTATAAAATAATTTTCATTTGTGAGATATTAAATTAACTATCTTTCTATTAAAATAATATCTATACAATAAATTTAAAATTTTAGAATTTTCTAATATTTCTAAAATTAATTTGATTTTCTTCTAAATTGACTCATACCATTAACTAGTGCTTTGTCACAGATTATATCTAATATAATGATATTCACAAATTTTCAAAAATAAAAATTTATTTTGGTTTGTAAAATTTAATACTGAATAAACGGTGTTGGACAAATTTATCGTTGCCTGTAACTACTGCTTTGTTACAGATTGTTGTTTTTCTTTTTTAAAAAATATTTTTCGATATTCCAACCTTTAAGATGTCAAGATATATCTAATATATTGATATTCCAAAATTTTCAAAAAATAAAAAATTAATTTTGTTGGAAATCTTAGTAGATCACTAGTATATTGACCAGTACCCGTAACTCGTGCTTTGTCACTTATTATTGTTTCTATTTTTTAAAAACTATTTCTCGACGATCAACTATACAGATATTAAGATATTTCTAATATATCGATATTCCCAAATTTTCAAAAACTACAAAATTAATTTGGTTGGAGATCTTAGTAGATCACTAGTATATTGACCAGTACACGTAACTCGTGCTTCGTCACTAATTATTGTTTCTTTTTTTTAAAAACTATTTCTGGACGATCCAACCATATGGATGTTAAGATATATCTACTATATTGATATTCCTAAATTTTCAACAAATAAAAAATTAATCTGGTTGGAGATCTTAGTAGATCACTAGTATATTGACCAGTACCCGAAACTCGTGCTTTGTCACCGATTATTATTTCTATTTTATAGAAACTATTTTTTGACGATCCAACCGTACGGATGTTAAGATATATCTAATATATTGATATTCCTAAATTTTCAAAAAATAAAAAATTAATTTGGTTGGAGATCTTAGTAGATCACTAGTATATTGACCAGTACCCAAAACTCGTGCTTTGTCACCGATTATTGTTTCTATTTTTTAAAAACTATTTCTTGATGATCCAACCGTACGGATGTTAAGATATATCTAATAATATAATATTCCCAAATTTTTAAAAAATAAAAAATTAATTTGGTTGGAGATCTTGGTAGATCAGTAGTATAATGACTAGTACCCGTAACTCGTGCTTTGTCACTGATTATTGTTTCTATTTTTTAAAACAAAATTCTCGATGATCCAACCGTACGGATGTAAAGATATATCTAATATATTGATATTCCCAAATTTTCAAAAAATACAAAATTAATTTGGTTGGAGATCTTAGTAGATCACTAGTATATTGACAAGTACCCGTAACTCGTGCTTTGTCACTGATTATAATTTCTATTTTTTAGAAACTATTTCTCGACGATCCAACCGTACGGATATTAAGATATATCTAATATATTGATATTCCTAAATTTTCAAAAAATAAAAAATTAATTTGATTTATAAAATTTAATATTTAATAAACGAAGTTGTCTTGCTAAATGAAGTAGTTATTTGTCAAATACCGTTGTCTCGAGTGATACCAGACAACGATTTTGGACAAATAAACCATTGTCTGATAACAGACAATGGTATTTTGACAAATACAGTTGTAATGTGAAGTTTCAGACAATGATATGTTATAAAGATACCGTCGTCTAACACTAGTCATGTTTTTTTTGAACAAATATAAATTAACATAAAACCGTTGTCTGAAAACAACTAATATTTTCTTAATCTAACGGCTAATATCTAATCTCATTTCAATCAAAGGCTCTTATTTCGCCACCTCAGCAATCCAGGTGAAAGATTTTCCACCAATCACGTGATGTTACATGAGACAATGGTTTATTTATAAAATGCTTGTATAAATAAGTTTATGACAATAGTTTAAATTTTTAAATGCTTGTCCGAAAGTGTTGAAGACAACGATTTAATATACAAAACCATTGTGTGTTGCATGCAATTCAGACAATAGTATTCACAAACCATTATCTGATTACATTTTATACAACGTTTATTAAAACACTTGTCTGATTTTAACAACGTTTTTTAAAGCATTGTTCAAAGCATTGTCTGAAGTTTCTTCAGATAATACTTTTAAAAACCGTTGTTAAAATCAGACAATGGTATTTAGTCACCGTTGTGTGATTGCATCTGAATCAATATAAGATAAAAACAATTGTCTAAGTTTTACAACGGTTTTGAGAACCTTTGTAAGACAATCTGTTAGACAACATCACATTAGAAAACCGTTGTAAAATATATGTCTATTTTGAGCTTCTAGACGACAGTTTCTAAAACCGTTGTTAAGTTCATGATCAGACAATACAACGAAAAGCTTGAAAAAAAAACCGTTGTGTGAAATTTTCAGTCAACGCTTTTTCGTCGAAGTGTCGCCTGATTCAAAAATTCTTGTAGTGCCGCCTCGGCTTGATAATATGCAATTGTGAATAGATCAAGCACAATTATAATGATAAAAAAGGCGATTTGAATTGAAGTAAAATGGATCAGATTCAAAAGGCACAAAGAATTGAATAAAGTGGACATAACTGGAGTGAATAACTGAGAACAATTCTTTTCTTTTGCCAAGTAATTGAGAACAATTCTAAATCCCTTGTGCATATCAAAACTGTGGCAGCTACCTAATAGTGGGAATAATATTTAGAACTACGTCATTTTATCTAAGATAATTATATTCGGGACCGTAGTGGACAAGATTTTGATTACACATTATGATAAATAAATGCTCGTAAAAAATTCTTCCAATATTATCCAAGAACATGGTAGAATGGAAACTGTATCCTCAATCATTATGACATGTATCTGCATCCGAGATCCCCTGCAATCCTTTTTGTTTAACAAAAAACTCTGATCTGATTAAAAAGGGCTAACAACTCCGATTTAGATATCTTGAGTGTTTCTTGGTCGTATCTGAGTTGGTGATATTTGTTATTTTATGTTTGCATATGATGTTCTTACCAAATTATAGTTGTTTATAAGCTTTTAGACCACAATTTACTCTAACAATGCTAACAGCTCCCTTCTTTTAAGAATGCTATGTTTTTCATTATGCCAGAATGCTAATTTTATTGAATGTAAATTGTCACAGGTTGGTACTCCCCTAAAGGAGGGAAGATCGCACAGTGGATTAGTTAAGTTTGGGCTTGCTCTCTCTCAAGGACTCAAGGTCTCTCTCTCTCTCTCTCTCTGTACAATTTTTCTATCATCAACATCAGTTGAGTGATTTCCATGTCGAGCATGCACATTTATAGATCAACTGCCATCTGCATTTAGCTTGTAGGCTGTAGCGAGACTGTTTAGCACATGTCTCAAATTGACTGAAGTTAAGAGCCACATTAATAGTTTGTGAAGATGAACAGTGTTCTAAGAAAATGAATATCAATGTGAGTAGTCTTTTTTTGAAACAAATTATGCTTCCATTACTTCAAATCATCCTCCAAAATACATTTAAGATCAGGGGGAACATGCTCCCCGCGAACGATACAACCTGGTGTAGAACTTGACACGCGGGCTAACAAATCCGCAGCCCTGTTCCCAGATCGTTTGACAAGGACAATATCAATATTGTTATAACATCTCAGAATGCTCCTACAATCATCTATTACACTACCAAAGGGTGAATAAATCTTCTCCTTTTTAAGCACGGCATTCACTGCTACTAGACAATCAGATTCAACCTTAAACCTCTGTGGCATAATGTACATAATAACCATGTATATAAATGTACATAATAAGTTATCTTGTTTTTTGAACAGGCTGATGATGAGTTTGCTGATCCGATGGATGAGGATGAGGCGGATGATGAGTGTGCTGATCCGATGGATGAGGATGAGGCGGATGAGAAAGTATAAACCTACCATTTTCGATGCCTTGGTCACAGGCGTCACTTTTCCTAACCGCTTAGTAGTTCAGGAAGCTAGTATTTCCAGTAATTAGAGATGGGCAAAAACATATAACTGCAATGAAAACAATGTACTTGAAACACGAGAACAATGTCACTACAACTACCAAGCATAACATGTATGTGCAACTCATAGGACACCCAAGTAAATCAACCATGCATCTTCTACGTTTAGTACAATGTCTCGCCTCCCATGAATTTCCTTTATCATTTGCCTACCTATATCTAATATTAAAATAGATACGTTAAACTGCTAGAAGCAATAGAGGGTTACAATTGACATTGTCAGTTATGTGCAATATCTCGGGCCTGAATAAATTAATTAACTCAACATATTGACATAAGAATACATGACTTTCAATAGTTACAACTTAACAGATAAAGGTTTTTGAAAGGGAGCGCGGCATACTTTTATATACTATTTCATTTTTCTACCTAAATGTGTACCATGAAAATTAGATATAAGAAAAAAAAAAGGTCAAGATGAAGAGGTAGCATGACCAAGCAAAGTGCTATAATGGAGGACACATTTTTGCAAATTAGAGAAATATTGAAGGGACACATAGGGATCTAACTGAAAAAAGAAAATGTAAATGAAGAACTTGAACAACCTTTGGTTTGTCCAAAATATTCATAGTACACCATAGTCTAGGATCAGTACACCATAGCTACATATTTTTTACTTTTGTCAATAGTACCATACAAGTAATCATAAATCGTACAAGCAATCGCAAGATCGTCTTCAAGATTTTCTTCTTCCTTCTCCTCTGTGCTTCCCTTTTTAATGATTTCCTCAACTTTATCCAGTACCTCTTTTCTTCTGTGCGTCAGATCAATGTCGAAGTGTACACCTCTTAATTCTTCTTGTTCTTCAAATCCATCGAGGGAAACAAGACTCTCAGTGTACTTGACAAGCTGTCTCATTCCAGCAGCAGGAGGTAGAAGAAGAATCGTCTTATACTCTCTCTTTTTATAGTCATAAATACAGAAAGAGCGTGGATTCGCAACAACAAACTGTCCATTACCCAAATAATTAGTAACCCTTTTTATCTCGAACCCAAGATTGAACATTTTAGTCCAAGATACCTCGGCACAAACATCGTCTAACTTATATAGACTAACCGATCCATCAGTGGATTCAAAGATCATAGCAACATAACCTTCATAATCCAGAACTTCTGACATTGGTCTCAAGCTGGGAAACGGAAAGAGTCGAAACACCTCACTGTGCAAATCGAACGCCAGCAATTCCCTAAAACCTTCAATATATAATACCCCAGTTTTAGCATGAAAAAACTTCGACAACCTACTCCAGTATCTTCTTAGTGATTCAGGAATCTGAATCTCTTTCCAAGAATCAGTATTTGCTGAATACATCTCAGCAGCAGAACCGGAACGATTTTTAAACACAATCCTAAGAAGTTTGTAGTCATTGGAAATAGGATCAAAACCGAACCCTAGAAAAACCCGCACTTTTTTGCGTTTACCTGCCAAATTAACATAATTAAATGTGGTTACATTTGTTTCTTATAGAAGGTTCAACAAAATTCTAAGGGCATTTACCAAAAATACTACATTTGAAGTTTCTATTTGCAAAAATACCATCTTCTTTAATTAATTATAATTTTATTACATTAAATTTTAAAATTGCAAAAATACCACCAATTAGGTCAACCCCTCCCCCCTTTGACCCAGCCGACTTCAACAACTTCAACACTTTTTTTTTAAGGTGCGGTGATATTTTGGTTGCAACCGAATGCAACCACATTCAACTTTTTTTTTTAAAGGTGGGGTG
This sequence comes from Saposhnikovia divaricata, assembly GCA_036435485.1. Taxonomy (NCBI): domain Eukaryota; kingdom Viridiplantae; phylum Streptophyta; class Magnoliopsida; order Apiales; family Apiaceae; genus Saposhnikovia; species Saposhnikovia divaricata. Next base: position 15,174,247 of record CM071600.1, read on the forward strand.
ATATTTTGGTTGCAACTGAATGCAACCACATGCAACCACATTCAACTCTTTTTTTTAAAAATGGGGAGATTTTGGTGGATTTGGGTTGCAAGGCCCCGCCAGGGGCAATTTTTTTTTAAGGTGGGGAGATTTTGGTTGAATGTGGTTGCATTCAGTTGAATATGCCCCTGCAGGGCCTTGGAACCCAAAATCAACCTACCTTAAAAAAAAGGTTTCATGTGGTTGCATTTAATTTAATGTATATATATATATATATATATATATATATATATATATATACATATATATAGGCTAGCATTCAAATAGAAACCAACCTTAGAATAGAAACTAGAAACCTACACTAATAAATTATATTTCATTTATTTTAATGGCCCCGCTAGGGGCACCTTCACAAAAAACGTTTAAAATTCTTGGTTCTATTCAACAAAAATATAAAAAAAATAAAAAAAAATTTTAAAAAAAGTTACTGTTCACGTGCCACGTCATCACGTGAACAGTAACTTTTTTTTTACTTTTTTTAATTTTTTTTATATTTTTGTTGAATAGAGACAATAATTTTAAACGTTTTTTGTATTGGAGTACCCCTAATTTGGTCATTAGATTAGCTTGAAATATTTAATTTAGGTTTAGTTTCTAGTTTCTATTCTAAGTTAGTTTCTATTAGAACAAGACCCTATATATATATAGTCCAAAAACGAGGTCGAAAATGACAACTGAAAAATGGAACTTAAAATCAGAAATTTAGTTGCATGTGGTTGAATTCAGTTGAATGTGGTTGCATTTAGTTGAATATGCCCCTTCGGGAGCTTGGAACCCAAATAGCACCCATCTTAAAAAAAAAAAAAAAATTGAATGTGATTGCACGGCTGGGCAGGATTACCCTAAAAGGTAGTATTTTTGCAATTTTGAAATTGCAAATAGCTTTTCTTAACAAAAGTAAAATTGCAAAAATTTATTTTTTTATATATATTTATGAAAAAAGCCCAAATTCTAAACCGAGCAGCAACAAGCAAAAAAAATAATTGTCGTTCATAACTAAAATCCTCAAAAGCTTAATTGACAAAACTAAAGTCCTCAAAGCTTAATTGACAAAACTAAAATCCCTGTATGTATGTTTTCAATGTGCTGAAATACTGAAATTAAAGTTAATCATAAAGTTAATCATATAAGAGGGTTCTCTTGGTTTCAAAAAAAAAATAAAAAAATAAGAGGGTTCTCTCGAAGAATGATCATCATATGTAAGTCTGAATATAATAATATAATTTATTTTCAGAATTTACATATAAAAACATATTTAAATATAAGCATATATGAAATGAACCATATTTAATTGAATTTGACGACAAATTAGAAATGAAGGTCATTACTAATCTATTTGTATCTATACAATAGTGAAACATTAAAAAATTAGGTTGGTCGATACAGTATTTCGTGTATTTACTTAATTACTCTTACTTAATTATTTTTTACTCATTTTCTTTTATTTTTGTATATATTATCGGGCAATCCTATTTATAAAATAATGACATTATAGTTCTTAATTACTAACCAATGTTCATCTATTACATTTTCTAACTTGTCTAAATAAAATCTATTTTTTTTCCAAAAATATCACGGATAGTTCTACTTAATGAAATAAACTAATAATATTAACTGATTACCTTTTTCAGCTAAAAAGTAATATCTTTTCTATATTTTCTAACTGAAATGTCTCTTTTTCAAAATGTTAGGTCCAATATGTTTGTAGAAGGGGGGTTGAATACAAACAGTACTGTTTTATCGAAATTTGTTCGGATAATTTAATTTATATTTTGACAAATTTGAGCGGAATTAAATGAAACAAAATTCAAGTTGAATATAAAATTATATTAACTTGAGGGGTTTGTTACAAATACAGTACAGAATTTATATCTAGTTAATAAAAACAAATTAGAAAATTCGACATGAATTTTTCTAGATTTGTTAATAAAAATCAAGATATAGATTAGGAGTAAAAACTCGCTAATAGTACAAGAGTATCAAGGAAATCAGTTCTATCGGATCAGATATTAAAAATAAGATGAACTTGATTTTCTAAATAATTTTCTGCTTCTTGTGCTGTGTTCTTGATGAGAGAGAAGAGAGAATTCAGTTCTTGAATGTAATATTTTCTGTGTTCTTGTCTTACTGATTGCTTCTGTCGATATATCTTGTTATATATCAATCACTGACTCTTTGTCTTCAAATATAACTGCCAAGACAATCGACAATACAATTTATTCTTCCAAGACAACCAATTTTGTACTGCCAAGATAATAGGCAATACAATCGTCAAGACAATCAGGTTCTTCCAAGACAATCGGCAAGACAATCAAATTCAGATATCTTTGTCTTGCTTTATCAAATTTATCATTCTGTCTGAAGCTTTTTCTTTTTGATCATTATCAAGACAATCAAATTGAACTGCCAAGACAATCGTCAAGACAATCAAATTAGATTTTTATTCTACTTTTTAAAAGCTATTCAGACATTATCATTATCAAGACAATCGGCAAGACAATCAGGAATTGTCTTGCTTTATTGATTTCTTCTCCAATACAATCGGCAAGTCAATCTCCTATTGTCTTGCTGTTCTGAATTTAACCTTCAAGACAATCGGCAAGACAATCAGGAATTGTCTTGCTTTATTGATTTCTTCTCCAATACAATCGGCAAGACAATCTCCTATTGTCTTGCTGTTCTGAATTTAACCTTCACGACAATCGGCAAGACAATCAGGGATTGTCTTGCTAGTTCATTTTTCAGAATTAAATTAAAATTGATTAATAAATAATCATTTTAATTTATTCTTACTTAAATAATTAATCTGATTTAATTAATCTAATAATTAATTTAATTAAAGAATTAATTCAAGATGAATTAATTAATTAATTAAATTGACTACTTGATTTAAATTAATTAAACAAGAATAATTATATATCCTTGGATTGTCTTAATTCTTTTCTGAATCACTGAAAGTAATAAAGGAATACCACTGAATAATTTGTTGACGTTCCATGTACTGTCTGGTTCATGAACGACTAACCTCAATGACTATCCTTTAATTGTCATATTAAAAATGTGATTCATTTTTTCCTTCTCATCTCTTTCTCCTTCTTGTACTTCACTGTATACTGTCTGAACCTGTCACTCTAGAAATCTCTGTCTTAGAAATAAATCCACTTCTTTGATGCTATACTGAGGCTTGATCAGCAATCTGAACTTCTTCCAGTGTAAAACATCAAAACTATAGATTGACTTTAGGGTTTTTCTTCTGACAGATAGTACCTCCTGAGATTCCAGTGACAGTTAAAGTTATTTACTTATTACAAACAAAGTTTAAGTTGAGTTGAGTCCTCGAACTACAAATAGGCTATGTCATATGCCTTTCAATCTCCCCCTATTTGTTTGTTAGACAATAACAAGCAAATTCCTAGAGGATTACTCAACTAACTCAACTTAACTTAGTAAAAGATAAAACTTTAAACACAAAGTAAATAAACGAAAAGTTCTGGTTTATATTTAACATTTTCCAGATTCAAACATAAAAGATAAATATAAGATAGATGATCCTCTAGACTGATCATATAATACATTTTTCTATCTTGACCTATCTAAGCTCTAAAGATATTACATGTAGAGCTGATCTTCACTTTGAAGTTTCTTCATCCCTTATCTCTCCAGGTTCAACTTCATCTTCTTGCTCTAGGAATCTTCTGATATTCTCTGTGTCAAATCGTTCTTGATCATCCAAGGTTTTGATCAAATCCTTGTCAAGTACACGTTCATAATCTGACACAAGACCTTTAGGTTTCTTAGGCAAGATTCCAAGGTTACCCCAAAGCCGATTCCGAAGAATGTAATATTTCTTTTCAAAACCAGTTAAAGCATATGATCGAATAATGTCAGCAACAAAGATACTTTCTTTATCTTCGAATCCTGTAGTCCTCAGCATATGTTCTAACCATACCAGATGAGATGCAGTGTATAACTTCATCGACTTAGAATCAAGGAAACAAGAGTGTAGTGTATTACCCTTGAGAAACTTAACATGATGTGGAGTTTGAATAACTTGTGGACTATTCCTTTGTGCAAACTCCAAAAGTCTTTCATGAAGTAAGATATTCAGTTCAGAAAACCTTTTTACCTTTATGGACATAATCCACAGTTCCATCAAGCTTCTCTGTTGAAAGATTTGAAGTGACACATAGAGAGAACCCATTGTACGAGAGTCAATCTGAATTATCAGTTGATCTGCACATCTATCAAATCCAGCTACTATCCTTGAAATTTCCAGCATCAGTGCATCCATATATTGCAAGTAATCTGGATTGGTCTCTTGAAACTGTTGAAGTAGTTGGAGTAAACGTTCATCATCATTAGCAGTGTTCTGAATAGAATCAAAAATCTCTCTTGCTCTATCCCACTTTGGACCAATCTTCAACTGAATATCTCTTTTCCTTTCCTGTACACTGATTGCATGTAGCTTTTGTTTCTCTGCATCTTCAGCTTGCTTCAGCTTCAATCTTTCATTCACTACCTGTCTGGTCTTCTCAAGCTTAGCTTGTCTCATCAGACGATCAGCTTTCTCCTCTTGCAGTTCCTTCTCAAACACAGGATCATCTTGCCAGTTTGAAAGATCTTCTTCGATATCATTTAATTGTTGTACTTCAAACTTACTATTCCTGAAATCAAAATCAAACTCGAATGCATCCTGATCATGAGCAGCTTTTTCTTTTCCCTTGGTAGACTTCTCAGACTTCTCCTTATGCCTCCCTTGATCTCCTCCTGACTTACTACCTCCTGCTTCTCCCGACTTAGTAGACTTCTCAGACTTCTCCTTATGCCTCCCTTGATATCCTCCTGACTTACTACCTCCTGCTTCTCCAGACTTACCTGCTCCATCTCCAGACTTCTCCCCCTTAGTTGAGGAATCCTCTACAGACTTCCGTTGACTATCAAGCTCCCTATTTGCATCATTATCCCCCTCATTATCATCATCATAGTCTTCAAAGTATGCTCTTTGTTCCGGTGTGATATTATGAGTCGGTTTAACAATGTTATATAGATGATCAAGTCCTTCAAACATGTAATCATACTTTTCTTCAAGCTTCGCAAAAGTTGTAGAATATGATTGAGCAGATTCATGCATTTCCACTTGAAGTTCATCCACCCTATTAGAGAGTCTGTCAATAGCATTTAGAATATCTGTTCTTTCTGTAGATGCCTGAGAGTTGGATTGTATCAATGTATTGATTGCTGGAGTGAGTGTAGTCTTTATGTTGTGGACATCGTCACGAATGATCATGAGCTGATTGTTGACAGAGGTGGAAGAAGAAGACCGTTCATCCACTTGTGCTTTTAAAACTTGTTTTTCAGCCTCAGTTTCCATCAATTTCTTTTACAGTTCTTTGATTTGAGCCATTAGAGACAAAGTGTTTGTGTCAGTGTGTGCGCTCACCTGATGTTCACTCAAGGATATGTCACTCTCCTTTCGTGCATGTGTTTCACTCATATTTAAGGTGGTCCTCACATCACTCAACACTAGCTCCTTTCCTTGAGCTGTACCTGCATAAGAAATCACCCTAGCCTCTTCTGGAGAGGTCAGTGGTGGTGCAATGGGAGTTCGCAATTCCCAATCCTCAGTCATCTCTATCAATTCATTTGGATTTGATAACTGAATTTCTTCAGTGATAGGATGACCAAGTTGCCTTTCACTTTCACCAGATAAATCTGCGAGTGAAGAATCCCTTGAGGGAGCCAGAAATGTTCCTCCTGGGAGGGGAGATGATGACTCTATTATACTTGGCAGAGAGTCAAGATTTCCCTCAGAAGCCTGTGAAGGCTCTTCTACCGTAACAATGGTAGGCACAGTAACAATCCTATCGTGCACTCCTCGCTCAGTGTTCTTAGCAACATCAGATTCTACAGTAATGTTTTCCCCCATTGTGAGTAATAGAGGTGTGCTTGACTCTGTACAAGGTGCCACGGCCCTTTGGCGAATTTCAATAATTGCATCCTGTTGAGAGGATGAAATTAGTAACAGTTCATCGGCCATTTCAATGTCCAAGTCCTGTTGGGAGGAAATGGATGGGCTAACAGATGCCTCAAGTAATAGGTTTCTTCTCTTCTTTGGTGGAGGCAGAGCTGTGGGATCACTCACATTATCACTTCTTCTATCAGCTCTTTTTGTCAACAACTTGCTTCTGGCTTTAGGTTTAGAGATTTGGTTAGACACAGTGTTTGGCTCTAAGACCTGGGATAGAGGTTGTGGTTCTACAACCTCTTGGTCTGACCTATCAGCCACTTGGGCTCCAGAAACAGTTTGAGAGATAGAAGGCAATACCTGCTCCATTGATGCAGTAGCTGTACCTAAAGAAATAGATTGTTCCATTTGATGTTGATGTTCAGGGACAGGTACATCTTGAGGTTCAGGTTCAGGTGCATTCAAAAGTCGAGGAATGACAGGTAGATTTATGAAGTTAGACAAATATGGTGTAATATACACTGGCACATTTATCAACTTTCTATGTGTATCAAGGCTAGTGAATATTTTCTAGGTTTGCCTGCCTGATACCATAGGGTTGTCATTCCTAAAAACTGTTTGTTGACCAACAGGAACAAGATGATTAAATAACAAAGTTAAAAATCTAGGATAATAACATAGAACTTTCTTACCCTCATCAAAATCCTTTCTGGCCTTAACAATCCTGTTAATAATAGTATTCCAAAGTAGGTTACCAATATTGATTCTACGGTTGTTAGCAACAGCATAACCAATAGTTTGTAACATAGAGGTGAGTAAGTGAAAATTACCTCTGGCTACCTTGGAGATCGTGTCGAAGAATGCATCCCATGGTTGAACCAGATTCCTTTTGCTCAGGTTGCTCATATCAATTACTCCATGATAATTAATATCAATGAAGAATTGATAGAGTTGCTCACTGGTTGGAAATGGATCATAATTATCCGCCGGAAGACCTAAAACAGTAGTTAGGGTTGATTCTGTCACGACGTGGTGTGTACCATCAAAATCAAAAGAAAATGAGGTCAAGTCTTCAGACACCACAACTTCTGTGCAAATCAATCTCAGTGGTCCTATCTTAATTGGGGCTTCAATCGAAATGGCAGTTCGGATAATTTAATCGTCATTCAAAAATCGTATCCAAGGCCTAAATCGATCGTAGGGACAATCGTTCGGATTAAAATAGCCAACCAAATTATGTTTCATTATCTCAAAATTATCAGCCATTTTTAAATACAAAAACACACTTTAATTTTAAGAAAATTAAAACAATTCGAAAATTTTCAGAATTAATAATTAATTAAAAATTCGAATTAATTCAAAGTTGTCAGAAAAATCCCAAAAAATTTATATGATGTTCTCTTGATCACTAGGAGTCTCAATCTATTTTTAGATTTCTCAGAAAAATTCTAGAACTCTTAAAACATCTAAAACCCGATTCAACTTTTTGAAAATTGATTTTCAGAAACTTTAACCAAATTCGAAACTGATCGGTTCAAAAGAAAGACAATCAAACGATCTACTTAAATCTGGTCTTGTTTTTCAGTTTGGTTGAGAAAATTTTAGCAGCGATTCAGTATAAGATTGCGTGTATTGTATGTATATATGCTGAGTTCTCTGTGTAAAGACACGAGAGAGAGAGAGAGAGATAATTGTATTGTTGTTGTGATCTGATTTTCTGTTTTTTTTAAGTACAAAACTATACTACAAGACAATCGGTTTGATTGTCTTGCCGATTGTCTTGGTAGTATAAATACTATCAAGACAATCGTTTACAATTCTGAATAAAATAAAAGAAAATGAAAACAATTTTATTTTTTTTATTTTTATTAAAATACATACTAACACTACAAGACAATCGGTTTGATTGTCTTGCCGATTGTCTTGTTAGTATAAATACTATCAAGACAATCAAGCATATAACTGATTAAGATAAATTAACACACATATATTATTATTATATTTTTTTTAAAAAAAAAAAATTAAAACAGAGAAAAGACACTCCAAGACAATCAGTTGATTGTCTTGCCGATTATCTTGGTAGTATAAAACTATCAAGACAATCGTTTGTTTTGAGTAAAATAAAATAAAAACAGAATAAAAATCTGAAAAATGTTTTATTATCAACAAAATAACCTTCCAAGACAATCTGTGGATTGTCTTGGCGATTGTCTTGATATGATAATCACAATCATAACAATTAATTAAACTGCTACTAAAATGCTAATAAAATACAAATAAATGTGCATAATTAATCCAATTAAAATACACTCTAATATATTATTAAAAATACTAAAAATAAATATTTTACAGAAACATGGATTAATCTTTTTACGAAAACAAATATAAATAACAAAAGGACAAACATTACAAAACATTTAATAAAATAATTATTAAAATAGAAATAAATATCTACAAATATTCTAAAAATACAGAAATATGGAGTATTAAATAATATGAATAAACAGAGTGAAAAATAACTAAACAAGCAAGAAAATTAGTTGGTAAAATAATTATACAAGTGATTTCAAACAACAAATATTCACAGAATAATCACTTGCAAAATTATTAAAGATCAAATTTCAGATATTAACAGTATTAATTACTAGGACTGTTTAACATACTCAATTCACTAACAATTCTAGTGAATGAGGATTCATTAAGCGACTTAGTAAAAATATCTGCAGTTTGATCTCCAGAGCCTACAAATAATAGTTCCACTGTACCATTCATTACATGCTCTCTTATAAAATGATACCTTATGTCAATGTGCTTTGTCCTTGAGTGCTGCACAGGATTGCTGGCGATTGCTATGGCACTTGTATTATCACATAAAATAGGGATATTTTCCAATACAATGCCATAGTCCATTAATTGATTCCTAATCCATAAGATCTGAGCACAACAGCTTCCAGCAGCTATATATTCAGCTTCGGCTGTAGAGTTGGAAACTGTTTGCTGTTTCTTACTGAACCAAGATACCAATCTTCCACCTAGGTATTGACAAATCCCAGATTTACTTTTCCTGTCTACAACACTTCCTGCATAGTCAGAATCTGTATATCCAATTAAAGTAAAACCAGATTCATTAGGGTACCAGATGCCTAAATTAGGCGTACCCTTTAGATATCTTAAGATTCTTTTGACAGCAGTGAGATGGATTTCTTTAGGGTTCGCTTGGAACCTTGCACACAAGCATGTGGCAAACATTATATCTGGTCTACTAGCAGTTAGGTAAAGCAATGAGCCAATCATACCTCTATAGCCTGTGATATCTACCTTGGCAGAACTTTCACATAAACCAATTTTGACAGCTATAGTTGATGGTGTCTTTGCTGATGAGCACTCCTCCATGTGATATTTCTTGAGGAGCTCCTTGATGTACTTGGATTGACAAATAAATATTCCATCTTGTCTCTGACTTATTTGTAATCCAAGAAAGAATTTCAGTTCTCCCATCATGCTCATTTCAAACCTACCCTGCATTAACTTAGAAAACTTCTTGCATAGAAGCTCATTAGTAGACCCAAATATAATATCGTCCACATAGACTTGGACTAGTATTATATCATTCTTATGTCTTTTAGTGAAGAGAGTTTTGTCTATGACACCTCTTATAAAACCATTTTCTAATAGAAATTCAGAAAGAGTGTCATACCATTTTCTTGGGGCTTGCTTAAGACCATAGATAGCTTTGTAAAGAAAGTAAACATAGTCCAGATGATCTTGATCTTCAAAACCAGGAGGCTGTTCTACATACACTTCTTCATCTAGCTTACCATTCAGAAAGGCACTCTTGACATCCATTTGATAAACTTTGAATCTTGAATAGGATGCATATGCCAAGAATATTCTGATGGCCTCAAGTCTTGCCACTGGAGCATAGGTCTCGTCATAATCAATGCCTTCAGCTTGAGAATAACCTTTAGCTACCAGTCTTGCTTTGTTTCTTATCACAGTGCCATCTTCATCTAGTTTGTTTCTGAATACCCATCTTGTGTCCACCACTTTTCTATCTTTAGGTCTGGGTACCAGCTTCCATACTTCTAGTTGCTTAAATTGATTGAGTTCATCTTGCATAGCAATCACCCAATCAGGATCAGATAGAGCTTCTTCTACTTTCTTAGGTTCCATGACAGACAGGAACCCAGAATAGTTACATTGATTCTGATAAGCTCTTCGTGTTTTCACACCAACATCTGGATCACCAAGAATTAGCTCAAAAGGATGAGCTCTATTCCAAACAGTTTGTCTGGGAAGAATTGATCTTGACGATTCGCCTTGTTCTTCAGTATGATGTTGAGTATGACTTGTTGACCCTTCATTATCTCCCCCTGAGTTGTTGCCAGTTTGACTTGTTGATGGTTCAAGAGTATCAGTGGTGTCTTGAAAGTTATCATTGTTTTCACCAGCATCACCTTGATCATTACCACCAACATTTGGATTATTATTATCAGCACCAACGTCAGGTTGATTGTCATCATCTGAATCTGAGTCTGACATGTCATCAAACTTGAGCTTTTCAGATGGATCTTCATTTTGGATACATGGGAGTTTTGTGTCATCAAATGTAACATTGACACTTTCCATAGTTTTCTGTTGATCAATAAGATACACCTTGTAGGCTCTTCTAGTATAACCAACAAATATTGCTTCATGTGCTTTTTCTTCAAATTTACCACCTTGATCTTCTCCTTCTTTCAACACAAAGCATTTTGTCCCAAATACATGGAAGTACTTGAGAGTTGGTTTCTTGTCATATAGAGCTTCATATGGTGTCTTCATTAAGTCTTTATTGATAGGTGTCCGATTCTGGGTATAGCATGCAGTGTTGACAGCTTCAGCCCAAAAGCTCAATGGAAGCCTTGATTCACTTAGCATAGTACGTGCAACTTCAATCAAGGTTCTATTCTTTCTTTCAACTACCCCATTTTGCTGAGGAGTTCTGGGAGCCGAGTACTGTCTAGTTATACCCATTTCAGTGCAAAAGTCATTCAGAACTGCATTCTTGAATTCAGTTCCGTTGTCTGACCTTATAGCTCTTACTGGACGATTAGAGTCCAGCTCAATTAACTTAATGTGATCAACTACCAGTTGTGGAGTTTCATCTTTTGAGTTCAGAAATAGTACCCATGTGAATTTTGAGAAATCATCAACAATCACAAGAGCATATCTTTTCCTTGACATAGACATCACACTAACTGGACCAAACAAATCCATATGGAGAAGTTGTAATGGTTCAGTTATTGATGATATGTTAGTGCTCCTGTGAGTTGCCCTTTTTAACTTCCCTTTTTGACAAGCATCACATAGACCTTCCAGAGTAAATTCAATCGAAGGTAAACCTCTCACCAACTTTCTTTTCACTAGAGAATTCATTGTTTTGAAGTTTAGATGAGAAAGTTTCTTGTGCCATAACCAACTTTCATCAGTAGATGCCTTTGAATAAAAACATCTAATTTCTTCTGTGCTTCCAGAGTTCATATTGGCTATGTACAAGTTTCCTTTTCTTACTCCAGTCAACTGCGGCCTTTCATTTCTCTTGTGTGATAATAGACAATTCTTCTTGTGGAAATGAACTTCATAACCTCTGTCACAGAATTGACTAATACTGAGCAAATTGTGCTCAAGGCCGTTCACAAAAGAGACATCTTCAACGATAACATTTCCAGCTTCTAATCTGCCATATCCATCAGTTTTACCTTTGTTGTTATCTCCAAAGGTAACGACTGGGCCAGCCTTCTCCACCACATTTGTCAGCAGGGCTTTATCTCCGGTCATATGCCTTGAACATCCACTGTCCAGAATCCACATGACTCGTTCAACCTGTTTCAAACCCTGCAATGACAAATTGGTTAGACTTTCTTCGGAACCCAAATTTGATTGGGTCCGGAGTACTTAAAGAATTGACCTTTATCAGGTAAAGCAACACTTTTTATTTTAACAACATTTTCTTCAGGTACTGGACATTTAACCCTGTAAACAGCTTTAACTTGTTTTGGTTTCAGCTTGGGTAACCATGTCTTTACCAAATCCTGAGAAGGACTTTTTGGAGTCCTAATCTTAGAATTAGGTGATGTTACAGTCCTGGATCTAACATGTTTATTTCTGCTCATATGCTGTCTAGGAGCATTCTTATCAACACATGCATGATTACCGTTAAAGTAAGCAGACATTATATTAAAAGCACAAGACATACAATTAACAGCATCGCATTTCTTATGAGCAGTATCAATAACAGGAATAGCATGCATGGTAGATTTGTTGTTGCATTTATTCATGTTGTTACTTCTGCTACTAGTTTTCAATGAACTAGTAGACTCACCAACTCTTTCTACTTTTACAAACACAGTCTTTCTATCTTTATCATTTTTAACAACTTGATTACTTTCTAAGACTACTCCATTAGCTACATCCTCAATGCGCATCTCTTCCTTAATGATTAAAGATGTTGTATCCAAAGGTTCTGCTATGAATGTCTTAAAGAGAGGGTTACTAACACTCTTAAGCACTAATGGTATACCCCTTTCTATAGCACTGACACGATTAGGGGTATTAATGCTTTTCCGTCCAATAGCTTCATTATAATCAAACCCAATTCCTACAGTTTGATTAATAGCTTGTTGGTTAAACAACTCTTTAGCTACTTTACATGAATTAGAAGTAGCACTGACTCTTATTTCTAACTCAGCTATTGTTTCTCGTTGTTGAACCACCATCTCTGCTAGAGACCTCTCAAGTTCTTTTAGAATTCTTATTTCTGATTTTTGTATAACATGGCAATTTTGTACATCGTGTAATTCTGATAATTGATTTCTAAGATCTGTATTTAACAAATTGATCCTTTCAATCTCTCTATTAGCATTACCCAGTGTATCAGTAAGTTGATAAATATATTGACTTTCAGTAAAAGATACCTCAGATGAAGTACCACTGGAGTTATCAGATTTTGCCATCAGGGCAAGATTGCCATACTCTTCATCTTCAGAGTCTGTATCATCCCAACTCTTTCCAGCAGCCACATAGGCTCTACCTGTCTTCTTCTTCTCAGATCCAAAGTCTTTTCTTTGGTTTTGTTTTGGCTTCTGACATTCAGTAGCGAAATGTCCAAGTTCATTATAGTTGTAGCATCTAATTTTACTTCTTTCAACTGTTCCAGTTTTGTAACCTCCTCTGTTACTTGAGGATGAAGAACCTCCTCTTTGGAACCTGTTATAGTTAGATTTGTACCTGAACTTGGGATTCTTCCTGAATCTGAAGTTGCTGAATTTCCTTACCAACAAAGCCATGGACTCATCTTCCAACTGATCTAGCTCTTCTAATGAATAGAAGTCTCCTTCATCTGGACTAGCATTCGTTTGACCAACTTCAACTTCAAGCTTGCCACTGTCAACACTACAAGGTTGAATAACCTTATCTTCCACTTCCTGTTTGTTCTCAACAATAAGAGCTGTAGAAGTATTAGCAACTCTTCCTTTTCCATAAATCTCCTTTTGTTGAGATTGTTCCAGTTCATAGGTTTTTAAAACACCAAAGAGTCTTTCTACAGTTATTTCACTTAGATTCCTCGACTCTCTGATAGCTGTAATTCTATGTTCTAGATGGACAGGCATTGATAGTAGAAATTTTCTGTTGATCTCTTTCTGAGTGTAGTACTTGCCATGCATCTGTAAATTGTTGACAAGTTTGTTATATCTTTCAAACACATCTTGAATACTTTCATTGTATGCTGATCGAAAGTGTTCATACTCAGATGTCAAAATTTCTAGTTGATTCTCCCTAACTTCCTCTGTTCCTTCATTAACAGTTTCAATGGTTTCCCACATTTGCTTTGCAGTTTTGCAGTTAATCACATAACTGTACATTACAGAGTCTAGAGAGTCTATTAAGATCAGTCTTAAATTAATGTCAAGTCCAGCTTCCTCTCTTTCAGCAAGAGTGAATTCAGAAGAATCTTTTTGTACAAACTTTGCAGGAGCAACAACTTTTCCGTCAGTAACAACTTCAGGAGTTAATCCAAAAGGAATTATTGGTCCTTCTGATAAGCCTTTCATGTATTTAGGATTTGCAACCTCGAGGAACATCAACATTTTGTTCTTCCACATATCATAACTGTTTTTGTCATATATGGGAATTTTCACAGTTCCGACTTTAGAAGACATGATGAATTTTTTAAGAGAGTTTAAAAATTCGGGGATGATTTTTAATCGAGTAAAATGGGATCGTTGATTTGTGTATCAATCAATCGGCTCTGATACCAATTGTTAGGTCCAATATGTTTGTAGAAAGGGGGGTTGAATACAAACAGTACTGTTTTATCGAAATTTGTTCGGATAATTTAATTTATATTTTGACAAATTTGAGCGGAATTAAATGAAACAAAATTCAAGTTGAATATAAAATTATATTAACTTGAGGGGTTTGTTACAAATACAGTACAGAATTTATATCTAGTTAATAAAAACATATTAGAAAATTCGACATGAATTTTTCTAGATTTGTTAATAAAAATCAAGATATAGATTAGGAGTAAAAACTCGCTAATAGTACAAGAGTATCAAGGAAATCAGTTCTATCGGATCAGATATTAAAAATAAGATGAACTTGATTTTCTAAATAATTTTCTGCTTCTTGTGCTGTGTTCTTGATGAGAGAGAAGAGAGAATTCAGTTCTTGAATGTAATATTTTCTGTGTTCTTGTCTTACTGATTGCTTCTGTCGATATATCTTGTTATATATCAATCACTGACTCTTTGTCTTCAAATATAACTGCCAAGACAATCGTCAATACAATTTATTCTTCCAAGACAACCAATTTTGTACTGCCAAGATAATAGGCAATACAATCGTCAAGACAATCAGGTTCTTCCAAGACAATCGGCAAGACAATCAAATTCAGATATCTTTGTCTTGCTTTATCAAATTTATCATTCTGTCTGAAGCTTTTTCTTTTTGATCATTATCAAGACAATCAAATTGAACTGCCAAGACAATCGTCAAGACAATCAAATTAGATTTTTATTCTACTTTTTAAAAGCTATTCAGACATTATCATTATCAAGACAATCGGCAAGACAATCAGGAATTGTCTTACTTTATTGATTTCTTCTCTAATACAATCGGCAAGACAATCTCCTATTGTCTTGCTGTTCTGAATTTAACCTTCAAGACAATCGGCAAGACAATCAGGAATTGTCTTGCTTTATTGATTTCTTCTCCAATACAATCGGCAAGACAATCTCTTATTGTCTTGCTGTTCTGAATTTAACCTTCAAGACAATCGGCAAGACAATCAGGGATTGTCTTGCTAGTTCATTTTTCAGAATTAAATTAAAATTGATTAATAAATAATCATTTTAATTTATTCTTACTTAAATAATTAATCTGATTTAATTAATCTAATAATTAATTTAATTAAAGAATTAATTCAAGATGAATTAATTAATTAATTAAATTGAGTACTTGATTTAAATTAATTAAACAAGAATAATTATATATCCTTGGATTGTCTTAATTCTTTTCTGAATCACTGAAAGTAATAAAGGAATACCACTGAATAATTTGTTGACGTTCCATGTACTGTCTGGTTCATGAACGACTAACCTCAATGACTATCCTTTAATTGTCATATTAAAAATGTGATTCATTTTTTCCTTCTCATCTCTTTCTCCTTCTTGTACTTCACTGTATACTGTCTGAACCTGTCACTCTAGAAATCTCTGTCTTAGAAATAAATCCACTTCTTTGATGCTATACTGAGGCTTGATCAGCAATCTGAACTTCTTCCAGTGTAAAACATCAAAACTATAGATTGACTTTAGGGTTTTTCTTCTGACAGATAGTACCTCATGAGATTCCTGTGACAGTTAAAGTTATTTACTTATTACAAACAAAGTTTAAGTTGAGTTGAGTCCTCGAACTACAAATAGGCTATGTCATATGCCTTTCACAAAATTGGTTTTTTACTAAATTATCTTTAATTAAATATTTATTATTAGTAAAAACATGTAATTCTATTTTATAAAATAAAATAACAATATTATAGTTCTTAATAATTAACCAATTATCTTTTTTGGTTAAAACACATTATTTTGTTTAACTTTTCTAACTACAACCTCTTGTTTCCAAAAATATCACGGACCGTTCTATCTAATAAAATAAATTAATAATATTATAATTACTAATAACTAATTGATTATCTTTTCAGTTAAAACGTAATATCTAATCTATATTTTTAACTAAAATATTTTATTTTGAGACTTGCCTTTCCTACTTAATTATCCTTACTTAAATATTTATTATTTATAAAAAAAATACCTTTCTAATTTTTTTAATAACTAATTGTTTTCCTTTTTAGGTAAAAACAAGTTATCTTTTCATATTCTAAAATAATCACGGGCAATTATATTTAATAAAATAAAATAATGATGTTATAATTATTAATAATTAACCAATTACATTTTCAGCTAAAACACATTACCTTTTATATTTTCTTTTATTAAAATATCTTCTTTTCCAATAGTATAATGGGCAATTGTATTGAATATAATAAGAATTAATAATTGACTTATTATCTTTTTCAGCGAAAATCTATCATATTATATATATATATATATATATATATATATATATATATCTTATAACTAAATTTTTTTCTTTTTTAGAAATATTACGATCAATATACATATAATTATTATCAAATCATAAAATTTTAAAATTTAATTTACAAAATTTATATCTCAAAATTTTATTCAAATTATTAAAAAAATCACATAATATTAAAGAAAATTTATGCATCGCACATGTGTTAAGCTAGTACAAAAAATCATAAAATAATTTAAGATAAAGATTTTTTATAATACTCTAATTGATGTTACCTAATTTCATTTCTTTTCTGTTTCAGACAGAAAAATGGGAGTCCAAGTACGTACACAAAACTTATTTTTAATTTAAATTTCACTTTTAAATTTAATATTTTCTCATCCCAATTTACATGTTCTTTTTAATTTTTTAATAGTTAAATTGTTCAATTTTTAATTAAATATTAAAAATTAATTAAGTATCAATATCTATCTATCTATTATATAAAGGAAATTCCCCGGGAGTTTGGTGGAGCTCTAAAATCGCTATTTTTCTAGAGCTCCTATGTTTTAAATAACTAAAATTAAAATTTCCTTTTTTAAACCCTATTTTTTAGAAAAGAAATATACACTTCCTTTTTTAATCTATCTATTATATAAAGGAAATTCCCCGGGAGTTTGGTGGAGCTCTAAAATCGCTCGATTCACATTTATCTATTTTTCTAGAGCTCCTATGTTTTAAATAACTAAAATCAAAATTTCCTTCTTTAAACCCTATTTTTTTAGAAAAGAAATCTACACTTCCTTTTTTAACACCTATCTATTATATAAAGGAAATTCCCCGGAAGTTTAAAAGAGCATACTTACTTCTGAGCCGAAGATGCATGCTCAAGTTTAATCGCAAAATTAAAAGATGATATTGTACATGGAGATTGATGGGTTATCAAGACAAAAGCATTATATACGTGGATGCATACAAAACTAGAAGCAACATGCAGGAGCAAAGTTTTGGGATTTAAAATACAAAAATAAATGGAATGTTCGAGCCTGGGAGTTGTAAATACATGATGATGCTATATAGTTTGGCAAGTAAGGAATTATAATATATGGGGATAAAATATATCGAATATGATGAATTTTTGATGACAAGGGACGGTAAGGAGAAATCATGGGTAGAAGACAAATTGATGTCCAAGCAGAAGAATAGTAATAAAAAGGAGTGCAGTAAGGTTTGGTTTGTGAACAAAGATGGAGAGGAGGGTGATACTTCTACTGAGGCGAGAAAGAAGGAGAACCATGTCCAAGGAAAAATTTTAAACTGCCAAGAGTACTTTATCACATATTAAGGAACAATTTGGTGGTAGCCTCTGCTCGCTACAAGTTCAGCATGACCAAACTAATCCAGATGTACTAATGATACATACTGGAGAGTTAAGAACCTGGAACTCTACATGAAAAGACTCCTTGTATAAGAAAAAAGGAAAGGGTGTTGCCATGGAATTTATCTTTTAAATTTTATTTATGCATACATGAGTTTTAAGGATCAATTGAATATGGTACACACTACACACTATCAATGAGGTCGACCAAGAATAAGAATAATGTTGCATCTTCATTTTCTAAAAATAAAATAAAATATTTGTATTCTAATTTTTTTACAATTTTAATTTTATTAGTTAGTCGTTGGTGTTTTTTACTCTTTAAATAATATAATTCAAATAATCAAATTTCATAGTTTTTTTTTAAACTTTTCACCTTCTGATTTAATCATAATAATGTAATAAAAATAGAAAGAGGCAAATCAATATCTTTATCTATCTATCTTTCTATTATATAATGAAAAATTTCCCGGCATTTGGTGGAGTTTAATTTGTAATCACTCGAAAGCTATTTATCTAATTTTCTAAATTATCTCAATTTTTAAATATAAATTATGCAATCAAAGAAATAATTGTTGTTATTAAAGAAAAGTCTCACCACTAAACTATATTATACTTGAGATATAAAAAAACAAGTTCTAACCTTTTTTACAACAAAATCTCCCAATTCTAATTGAATCATGAGAAAATCTCACCGGTATGCAAACCGAAATCAAAATCAAAAAGAATTTTAGTATTTAAATTTTTATTATTATGTATGTTTAATATTTCATTAATATATATAACGGTCGTCGGCCTAAAAAATAGTTATACAAAATCTGTATAGACAAATATATGAATAATTTATCTTATTATCATGTATATTCAATTTAAACAATATTGTGTTCACCCATCTATATTGATATTATAGATATATTTTTTTTAGATTTTTTAAAAACTCGAAAGCTATTTATCTAATTTTCTAAATTATCTCAATTTTCAAACTAAAATATAATCAAGGAAATAATTGATGTTATCAATGATAAATCTCATCTCTAAATTATACTATTATAGTTAGGATATAAAAAGGAAATTCTAACTTTTTTTTTACAACAAAATCTCCCAATTCTAATTGAATAATTCTAATTGAATCATAAGAAAATCTCTCTCTCAATTCTAATTGAATCATAAGAAAATCTCACCGACGTGCAAATCAAAATCAAAGTCAAACAGAATTGAGAAAATGCCCAAAATGCCGACCTCCCAGCTTCTAATGCCCGAAATGCTGATTTCCAAAAACATGGCCTATATACCCACGGTTCACGCATTTTGCAGAAGCGTGTTCTAGGATACGCATTCTCTCGCATTCCGAGAATGCGTATCCGGGGTAACGCATTCTGTGAATGCGTGATGACGTCATCTGCGTCATTCTCACACAAACGCAGCCGGAATGCTCTAGAGCTCAAAGTCGCCGTTCTGTCGCCTCCCCTCCGTTCTCCATACTCCGTCAGTATCCACTTCATCTGAGTTTATCAAAATAAAGCCCACACCTTGATCTCCATTTTAACCCGTTCGGTTGTAGCGTTTCAACCCCGCAGGGGCGTACACAACCCAATCGAGAATCTTATCGGAAAATTAGCTTCGAAATGGGGCTTTTAAATCCGGCAAACAAAATGGAAATCTATAATTATAGGGTTGTAGAGGGAGATAATACGAGCAATTTGGTATATAGTAAGGTACCGGAAGATGCCGAAAGAAGATAGACTGATTTGTCAAATGTTTGATCGGAAATTTCAAGTCGGCCAGAGGTCGAGGACGATGAACAGTGTTCGAATACACGCATGTTGTACATGCGTGTCTGGTGATACGCAGTCTCACAATGCGTGTCCCAGACATTGTTAATGCGTACAGATTTGAGTTTTGTGAAGAATGCTCCTTACTCAATAGCGTGTTTACAAGACACTCCACCACCAGTAGCGTGTCTCCTTGACACTCCACTACCAGTAGCGTGTCCCGTGGGTATTTAGGGCCGCCCGAGTTGGCGATAGGTATTTTGGTCATGGATGTTTAATTTGTGGTTATTTTGGGCCATCACCCAACAGAATTTTAGTATTTAAATTTTTATTACTGTGAACGCTTTTTATAATATATACAATGGCTGTTGGTCTAAAAAAATCGTGAGACAAAATCGGTATAGAAAAATATAAAAATAATACATCTTATTATTTATGTATATTTAATTTATACAATATTTTATTCACCAATCTATATTGATATTTTAAATATATTTTTATCAATTTTTTCTTAAACAATTTTTATTTAAAATTTAAAAAAAATGTTATAAGACCGCCGCGAAGCGCGACTTAGTGGACTAGTATATATATAAAGGAGGATAGCGGGAGTTTAGGTGGCGCTCTAATATCGTGTCAATCGATTTTTCTAATTTTCTAGAATTTTAAACACTAAAAACTATAAAAATATAAATTAGCATATTAGAAGTAGAATAGGTGTTCGAATTTATAAAGGAGAAGAGTTCAAATTTATAGGAAAGACATATGATTAGAAGTTCTATTGGAAGTATAATAAGTATTTATAAGACATACAATTAAAAGTTCTATTGGAAGTAGAATAGGAGTTCGAATTTATAGAGAATAAGAGTTCGAATTTGTAGAAAAAATATATAAATAAAAGTTCTACTAGAACTAGAATAGGTGTTTGAATATATAGAGCAGACATATAATTAAATATTTTATAGAAAGTACGATCTTCTTAAATTATATATTTTTTATATAATTTAATTATACTTATATTAGGAAAATTTATTCATAAATCCAATACTATTGTCATGAAAAAAGTCACCGTATTTAAAAAGAAAAGAATTGATGTGTTAACATAATAAAAGAACAATGTCATGCAGGAATCCTAAATAAATACAGGAGTATCTATAATATAAAGAGAAAATAAGATGTGTTTTCATTTTCAAAAACTCCAAAAATTTTAGAAAATTTAGAGAAAGTATAAATTGGAATTCACTCTATTTTTTAAGTTTTGATTTTAAGGAAAAAAAATTGTTGTGAAAGATAAGTAACATCAATAATATGTAATGAAGTTATCTAATATCGTGTCAATCGATTTTTCTAATTTTCTAGAATTTTAAACACTAAAAAATATAAAAATATAAATTAGCATATTAGAAGTAGAATAGGTGTTCGAATTTATAAAGGAGAAGAGTTCAAATTTATAGGAAAGACATATGATTAGAAGTTCTATTGGAAGTATAATAAGTATTTATAAGATATACAATTAAAAGTTCTATTGGAAGTAGAATAGGAGTTCGAATTTATAGAGAATAAGAGTTCGAATTTGTAGAAAAAATATATAAATAAAAGTTCTACTAGAACTAGAATAGGTGTTTGAATATATAGAGCAGACATATAATTAAATATTTTATAGAAAGTACGATCTTCTTAAATTATATATTTTTTATATAATTTAATTATACTTATATTAAGAAAATTTATTCATAAATCCAATACTATTGTTATGAAAAAAGTCACCGTATTTAAAAAGAAAAGAATTGATGTGTTAACATAATAAAAGAACAATGTCATGCATGAATCCTAAATAAATACAGGAGTATCTATAATATAAAGAGAAAGTAAGATGTGTTTTCATTTTCAAAAACTCCAAAATTTTTAGAAAATTTAGAGAAAGTATAAATTGGAATTCACTCTATTTTTTAGGTTTTGATTTTAAGGAAAAAAATTGTTGTGAAAGATAAGTAACATCAATAATATGTAATGAAGTTAGAATTTCGATCCCAAATGAGAGCGGCTCGAAACGTGTTTAACGGGAAGACGGCTCACTATAAAAGATCGTGCTAGCTATTAAAATATCATATGATGTTATAAATTTTATTTTATTTTTAGGATTTGATTTTTATGGATAAACATTATCATACAAAGTAATATATGTAAAAGTTAGGTTTTTGGTCTTAACGAGAGAGCGAATCAATAGTAATAAATGTGTTTAACAAGAAAGTGATTTATTAGATAAGATCGTACAAAAGATGTTTAAATATATAATTAATACATAAAATAAAATGTTTTATTGGAAGTAGAATACGAGGACGGTGGAGACATCTTATACGATTTTTTTAAAACTATACATCTTTTTTCCTAGAAATCTTTTATTTTAACTTTTTTATGCAAGTTAATTATACTTGCATTACAAAAATATATCCATAAATGTAATATTATTCCCGTAACGAAAAGTCTTCGTATTTTAATTTTTTTTTGATATGTTAACATAACAGAAAGACATTCACATGCGGAAATTATAAATAAATACAAGAATATTTATAATATACAGAAAATATAAGATGTATTTTCATCTTTTAAAACTCCATAAATATTAGAAAGTTTAATGAATATAAAAATTGGAATTTACTCTATTTATATAATGAAGTTGGAATTTCGGTTTCAAATAAGAGCGGCTCGAAACGTATTTAACGGGAAGACGACTCGCTAGAAAAGATTGTATTAGCTATTAGAATTTGATACCGAAGTCATAAATTTCATTTTATTTTTACAGTTCGATTTTGTAGATAAAAAATATTATATAAGTTGTTAAAAAGTTGGGATTTCGGTTTTAACGAGAGAGCGGCTCAGTCGAAAGAATTGTATTTAACAAGAAATTGATTCATTAGAGAAAATTATTTAATTATTAAAATTTAATATTAATATTATAATATAACGTAAATGTAATGAATTTTTTTAAAATATTGTAACGCCGCCGCGAAGCGCGACTTTATCTTATTTTTATAAACCGAAACTTACATTTTAAAATAAATTGGGACGACAGGGCATATATCATCAAAGAAAATTTATTAATTTATGAAAAACATGACATTTATGTGACGCCAAAATATAAACACAGTGAGCACTGAGCACCTTGTTTTCATCGCCATAGTAGAGTCTTCGGAGTTTCCGAAGCTGCACAAATTTTTTAAATTACATACACTTTATATATAATCTCTACTACATTAATCTCTGGCTAATTTCATAGCTTCTCGTTTCTTCTCTATTTCCTCCTCTTCAATTTCTATTTTTCGGAGATTTAACATGGCCACTTCCGTCGCCGGATCTGCTATCGCCGCCTTCAAACCCGCCGGAATTTCAAGAACTGACCGGAAAATCTCTAATTTGGGTAGTTTTGCACCCTTTCCGAAATCTTTTCAGACCCATAATCTCAATTTGCAATGCCGATCAGTTTCTTCTTTTGGTTCCTCTGGTAATTTTTTTGATTAAATGCTTATTTTCTTTAGTTTAGTTTATTTTTGTGTTTTTGATTGAGTTGTTTAGTGGGGTTTTAGAGTTAATTGTTTAATTAGTAAAGATTAAGTCTTTTTGGGGAATGCAGTTTCTTGATTTTATTTATTTGTGTGTTTCTGAATGAGTTGTTTAGTGGGGTTTTAGAATGAGTTGTTTGATTAGTAAAGATAAACTCTTTTTGGGTAATGCATTGTTGTAGGTGTGAAAGCTCAAGTGTCGACAATTGAGAAAGCAGCTGTGGAAGCTTCGAAAGACGTGGAAGCTCCGGTTGTGGTGGTGACAGGAGCTTCTAGAGGTATTGGCAAGGCTATTGCATTGGCTTTGGGGAAAGCTGGCTGTAAGGTTAGTATTTAGAGGTTTTTGACTTTTTGTTTTAGCTTCAAATAACTGATGGTCATGTGTGTTTTAGTATTTTCTTCGCCTTCAGTTCATTTTTTTCCCAATTTTAAATATGGTATGATCAGTATTATTTACTGTAATTAATCAAACAAGCCGCAACCTGAAATTCGTAGCTTTTGTCTTGTAATTATATCTTTTTAGATGGCTAGTTAGATGCTTCGTATATATCATGTGATAACTTCAAGGCTTATATTTACTCATGTAACTTTGTGCAAATAGTTATATTGAGCCTTCTCTTGTGCAGGTTCTGGTCAATTACGCCAGGTCATCAAAGGAGGCGGAAGAAGTCTGTAAAGAGGTAACTTTCTGACTATACATCTCTTTTATTGTTTGTTAGATTTTGCATTAGATATGTCTACTAGTGGTCTTTTGGAAATGATACAGTAACGATGTTGAGAGGGTCACACAGGTGTCTACTGCAGTTTGATAATACAAATGTGCCCTGGTAATTACTATTAATAATCCTTCATGTCAAAAAAATAGAGTATACGTATTCTTGGTGCCTGATCGAATCTGATGTACTGCGGCAGCTTATAATTTTTTTGATAAATTGAAATTACTTTTTGACATTTAAGTAATCATAGTCCATGATCCTATAATGTTGCAGATAGAGGCATCTGGTGGTCAAGCTCTTACTTTTGGAGGAGATGTTTCTAAAGAAGCAGATGTGGAATCAATGATAAAAACTGTGAGTGGATGTTTACTCTGCTTATTGTTTGGTTTGAAGGAGAAGCAACTAATTTTGTAATGCTGTTACACATGTAGGCGGTTGATGCATGGGGAACAGTTGATGTTCTTATAAACAATGCAGGTAACAGAAAAGTCTATCCTCTGAAATTTAATCTACTGTTTTAGTCTGTAACACAACCTGCTAATCAGTTCCAACAATAATTTCAGGAATTACCAGAGATGGCCTGTTAATGAGAATGAAGACACCTCAGTGGCAGGAGGTGATTGATCTTAATCTCACCGGTGTATTCATATGCACACAGGTCTGTTTCCATGGTTTGAACGTTGAAACATGGATGATGTATATCCCTTATATATATGATTAATATGCAAGTGAAACTTCGAGATACAACATCACTAAGCTATATATGTTTTTGCAGGCAGCAGCCAAAATTATGATGAAGAAGAAAAAGGTATTGCAATTTTAGCATCTGACTGTCAATTAGATTTCTGTATAACTGTACTTTACATGTAGAGTGTAGACATAGACAAGAACTCCACTATAAAGATCACCTTGTGCATTCACAGGGTTGAAACCTGGAAACAACAAAAATAGAAATTAGAGTAATTTTGCGTACATCAGACCTTCCCCACACTCACTTGATGCGGGAGCCTTGTGTACTGTTCCCCTTTTGCATGTTTACATAGACCATAGTATTAATCATAGTAATTAATATTCACAAAAAAATAGCTTGGTATCGTTTTCTGTTTGTCGTGGTTTTAAGTTGTCATTCCCTGTAAACTTATGTTCTCAGGGGCGTATAATCAATATAGCATCAGTTGTTGGTCTTGTTGGCAATGTGGGGCAAGCAAATTATAGTGCTGCAAAAGCTGGGGTGATTGGCTTCACTAAAGCTGTGGCAAAGGAATACTCGAGCAGGAACATCAATGTAAGTTCACCATTGTTTTTTAATTCCATGTAATAGGATGCTCTGGTATCTGGACTTTCCAATTTTGTCGGGGGTGTTTGGGGGAACTTTTTTCCAGAATAAGTCAACTTATTTTAAGACAAAGTTAGAGATTCCTAACTTTCCAACTTATTTTCCAACTTATTTTTGCAACTTATTGAATCTCAAACATACATTAAATATTTGTATAAAATTTTTTTATCAAAATATAAAATTTTTACCCGAAAATAAGTCCATAAGTCCTAAAAAAAAAGGTACGCCAAACAGGATATAGGTTCGGGTGTGAGATCTGAGTTGGATAATGCATACCAAAACCACCGGATCCTTTACCTTTTATACCAATCCAGTTCGGAATGAAATCTATGGGCATCCTGACAAATTGCTTATATAGAGCAAGATCTTGTTGATAGAGAGCAAGGTCCTTGGAAGGCTTGTCTTATATTTTACTTTCAATTTTTTTTTTTTTCTATGAATTCCACTTTCTAGTTAAGTGTTATTTATTGGTAGGAAACACTATTTAAAAATGTAAAATTAATATGATTATATAAAATTTTGACCTTGTTAAAATTACATGCCAAGTGTCCACACCTGCACCTGAGTCCAATTTCAAATCCATATCTAAGAATCCCAGTTTTTTTAAGACCAAGAGTTTGATATTAGGATCTTCACCCATGTTTGGCAAATATACCCAAGTCCAGGTAACATAGATAGGATGCAGTTATGCATGTCAATATCAGCTTGCTAGTAGATAAAAATTTACTTACGGCTCTTCTGATACACAGGTGAATGCTGTGGCTCCAGGATTCATTGCTTCTGATATGACTGCCAAACTCGGAGATGATATTGAGAAAAAGATTTTGACTACGATTCCTTTGGGTAAGACAACGACATATATAAACAAACAAGAACCACTTTTTAGTTTGTTATCCCTTACAAAAAGCATATTTTGTCACTGGGTGCATATTTATGTATCATATAGTTAGAAATATATTGGTTATCCAGATGCATACTATCTTTGCGTTGTTAAAGTCTGTGCATGAAGTCCTAGTTACTGATTGAATTCTTCATTTCGAGTTTGCACCTTTTGCATCATGAATACATGCACAAAACGATTTCTCCTGGTGGATTAAGTATTCATAGTTGTCCTGTCAAAGTTGTTAATGTCAGTTTGACGCAACAGATTTTTATTTATTTTTATTTTTTTATTTGAAGTATAACCACTTTTGTAAACTGACAGTTTTTGATATTATAATATGGTTCGATGTGAAGTTAGGTAGGGGTCATAATTGTAGATTGACATGTATCAACTTGTAAGTTGTAATACAACAGCTTGTTTTTGTAATTTTATGTAGAAATTAATGGCACCGAACCAATATTTATGAAAGTACCTGTAGAGATGCTGATACAATTTTTTTTATCTCTAATTTCAGGAAGATATGGCAAACCAGAAGAAGTTGCAGGACTGGTGGAATTCTTGGCTCTTAATCCCGCAGCAAGTTACATGACCGGACAGGTTTGTAATTCACTGCAATTTGTTGTTCATCCCATTGCTGATTAACATTAGTTTTATTTTAAGCCGTGTACCAAGATGTGGCCTGTTTTCTTTTCTTTTTTTTTTTATTTGCTAAATAATGTGGCCTGTTTTCTTGATTCTGAACTTATCAATACTTTGATGGTCACGAGAATCGCGTTTATACTGGTGACTATAAATTTGCAAATATGCAAGTTTTTTTTGACTGATAATGTTGTGTTGCAGGTACTTACAATCGATGGAGGAATGGTAATGTAAGCGACGAGCCACACATTTTCTGACGAATGTCAAGCTAACTTGTTCAATCCAGTTATAGTAGATTATCATATTAATTAGGTGGAAGGTTCTAGACATTTTGATGTGAAGAGCTTATCAAATAAGATGCTTGTACAAGATTTTGGTTTAGATTTTCATTTGAAGACATGTTGTGTTCATGCAAGGTTGCACTCTAAAAAGAAAATTGAATTTGGTCATATGTAAATTGATAATTGATAATTATATTTCAACCTGAAAACGCATGTTAGAAACTACGATATAAACAATATGGAACTGATGAAAATAAGGAGGATGATTAAAACAAGAGGGATCTAGATGAATGAACCTTGGAAGAACTGAAAACATTTTAAGCTTTGAACTTCTTCTGTTTAAACTTTGAGTTAAGTGTTCCATCCTTGCTTGTATATTGTTTTGTTTTTGCTTTTTGTACCTGGTTTTCCTTGGTCTTCAGTGAGTGCTCTAAATTATTTCTGGGGAAGGTCAAAAGGTGGTGAGGTGCCCTCCTTAATGTTTCGGGTTTATCATTATGTTCCTTTGAAATGCAATAATTACGATCAATATATGGCATTTAGAGATTAGGCCCGGCAATCGTGTCATTTCGTGTACTTTCAGGAGAAATGTCATGCGAATATGCAATACATTGATGGGAAAATGACCGATATCTGAAGCCAATTCCATGTTGCTGTTACGTGGTAAAATATTTGGCAGAGCAATTCATGTCCATGGAATTGCTTACACTTGATAACAATAACATTAGACATCCAAGAAAAGAGAAACTGAGAACCAAAAGGTCATCATGAATACCAAAAGGACATATATAGACATGTTTAAAGAGAGATGGATGTGAAATGACTTGTTTTTACAATTGAAACAACTATTCCATACTGTATAGTAGTTCACCTAAAATAAAACTACTACTACAGATACTTGATCATTATTTGTATCTTAATTGAGCAAGACTAACTTAAATGAAGTAATAATCATCATCATCATCTTATTACAAATTAGTAGCTAAGCTAACAACACAATTTGATGAGCTAACTTAGCTGAAGAATCTGTACTAACTTAGCTGAAGAATTTGTACTGCTGGGCGGAGACGATGATTGTTCTAAGCCCACCGATGGGTGCTACAACCATAATAGTAACACCGATCACTATGAATATCTGAAAATTCCAAAACCGGAAAATACATAAAGATCAGTAAGACACAAACGAAACAAAAAAATTACACGAGAAGGAGAATGAACAAATTTAATTACCCAATTTAAGCACCAGGAAAAGCTGAATCTTTGAGGTTTTTTAAGGATCAACCATATGATGCAGGGAAGCTATGTAAAAAATAGTCACAAGGCAGATCAAGAACTATTCGATAATGCTGAAAATTGTAAAAAAAAAAAAAAAAAACTATAAAAATCAGATACAGCATTAAGGTTTCTCACTTACATAATATGATGTAGGAGCTAAAGCAAAGCCTCCAAAGAAACCAAGTAGACCACCGAAAAAAGGAATTGCCATGGCAATGAACATTGTGATTGCTGTAACAACATCATTCATCGTAGGAAATATCAGTGGAAACCCAAATCTATGCAATTGAATTTATTCAAAGGGCTATATTGTCAGCCGCTTTACTTACCAACATATGAATATCTCACTACTAGGCGAAGCATGGTACGAGGTTTAAATCTCAAATGCTTCACCAATAATGTCTCGGTCATATCAAACACAGGCATCGCAAAAACCTGTGGCAGTTTTAAGCAAAGCCAAACACCGATTGATCAAAACTAAGTGACAAAATTGTTGGAGAAAGAAGAGAGCTTCTAAATATAATCTGAAATGGATCATCACCTGGTAGGCTCCAAGAACATGCACAACCACAAACATATTTGCAGTTGCAATTAGCCAAGTTGGTTTCTCTAGAGTCAGCAGAATGTTGTCATCAAGTGCGTTCCCAAAAATGTAGTATCCAATAAATGCAACAGGAAAGTAGCAGAAGCCTACAAGTAGATATGCGACAAAAACACCTTTATGCATTGGTTTAGTAGAAGGTTTCTCTGGAGTAGAAGGAATTGTAGCTTGGATTTCAAGAACTACATTGTGACCAGCATAAGCAAAGGCCACTGATCCCAAGGCATTGAAGAAGTCAAATATTTTTGAACTTGTGTCTTCTGATTTCAGGCTATAGCTCACGTCGTGAATCACTCCCTTGTTGATTGCAGCTCCCCAAGAAATAGTCGAGTAACTACAAATTGAAAATGCCAGAAATATTGTTTCACAACAAAAATGTAGGATATATCTGGTAAGTTCAGAGAGATGGTTAACATGTCATTTTGTTTAAAATTCTTCTTTCTTTTTCCAATACACAACTACTAGATGATATAATTTAACAAAAAAAAAAAAAAAAACTACTTGATGATATTGTTTTCTTAAATTACCTTAAAGACATGACAGCAGCAGCAAGGGAAACACCAGATATGGAGTTAAAGTTGGGGAGAAGAGAAAGCACAAAGTGAGCAGATCCAAAAATCATGATGAAAAATGTAGTTCTGATGGGAGTGCAGTTTGGACAAACTGACTGGTGAAACTTTTGCAAAGATTTGCCTCCAGTGACCATGTAAACAATGCATGTACCGACATCCACAGTAAGCTGTTGAGGAACAACAATCCAGAGGCCAAGCTTTTCCCCAAATGCTGCTTGGCCTAATTCATGGTACCTATCAAATCGTCTTCCCGGAACACATTCATGCATCTCCACCATCTGCCATATTGTATATAAGGTTATCAACCATGATCCAACAACCATTGTAACCCCTGCCCCCCTGAAATTTGTACACATATAGCCGTCAGAGTCTTGATAGACATTTATGAATGAATTTAAATCAAATAAAATGTATGTTTACCATCCGAGTTCCGACATAGCATAAGGAAGACTAAGAACACCAGCACCAACCATGGCAGTGACATTGTGAAAAGCAGAGTACCACCATTTTGCA
This sequence comes from Saposhnikovia divaricata, assembly GCA_036435485.1. Classification (NCBI taxonomy): domain Eukaryota; kingdom Viridiplantae; phylum Streptophyta; class Magnoliopsida; order Apiales; family Apiaceae; genus Saposhnikovia; species Saposhnikovia divaricata. The sequence goes on from CM071600.1 coordinate 15,204,394, forward strand.
TGCCTTGAAGAAGTAACTGGTAGCCAATCATCTATGGCCTTCTCCTCTGCTGTTTTTCTATCATCATTTACCACCATTTTCCCTTTTCTTCAATTTCTTCAACCAAGATACAAAAATCAAATGTACTAACAAAGATATGTGATTTATTTAACTATTTAAAACTTCTTCCAACGTACGAAAAAGGGAAACTTGTGTAGTTTCACAGGACTGAAGTTCTAGTGCTAATGAATAACTGAAATTTCAGTTCTTGATATACCAAGATAAACTCCAAAATAAATGTATTTTTATATTTTAAAAACTTAAAAAGTATTTTCTTATGATAAGAAAGTAGTTATTTACAAAAAAAAAAAAAGAATTATAATTAATGGGATAATTATTAATGGTGCTGAAGATATGTTCGGAGCTATATGGGGATCTATGGATTAGTTGCTTAAAAGTAGGTTAGGAAATTATCTTATCTTTGCTAATCTAAGCAATTATCCAAAGTTTTGTTTAGCTACAAAAATGGAGAACCGTTTATGGAATTTAGCATATTCAGTTAAGGTCCATTTTACATGATCCCGTATTATCTCTAACTACCTGTTTACGTAGTCTGAATAAACATTTTAAGTTGACTGAATCTCAGATAATTACCCCACAATTCATTCCTCACATTCTACTTTGCTACAAAAGATTCTTGTGTTAGTTATACTTAAAAAACAAAGAAACCTTTAAAAAATAAATTAACAATAGTAAATATAAAGCTTCTGACTTGCGAGTTTAAGTAATAAAATTCTTAACTTTTAAAATAGTATATCAATATGAAAAAATAAGTAATAAAATATCGCAAGTGCGTATGAGAGTATGGGGCAAGTACCATATATTTATTAACTCCAATAAATATAATTAACTAGCACTTAAAAATATCAGAACTCCCAACTCTACTTGTGGCTGTATGAAAATACTCATATAAACATGATAATGGAAATATGAACATTTAAACATGATAATACTCATATGTCATTTAAACATGATAATGGAAATGAATGACAAAACAAATATGTCATTTAAAGCATATACATCATAAAAATCATGTTATTTCGACCGACTACATCCGTCCTTAGAAAGGACTCTTAGCTAAGCATTATCAAAGTAATAACGATATAAATTGAAGAACTCATACCAGAAATTGAAGAAAAGTTTGATTTTTTCTTGAACGGGAAATTTTTGCTAGAGAAAGAGATGAAGTAGAAATTAGAGGTGTCAACACAATGAGCTAGGATCTCTATTTATACTATTACAAAGATTTGTTTATTTATTTACAATAATTTTCGTGACCTAGCGCTTCCTCAACATTACCATATATGCTTGATTCACCGCGATTTCGTTGACTCGCTTCCTCAACATTTCCATATATGCTTGATTCACCACGATTCTGTTGACTCGTGACATATATGCTTGATTCACCACGATTCTGCTGACTCGTGACGATGTATCACACTATCTTGAGTTTAATGCAATTATTTTCCAATTAATAATTAAATCAAAAAAATCTTCATAAAATCCGCACAATCAAAATAAATGCAAATCAAATGTAAAAAGAAAAAAAAAATATATTAACTAATAAAAATAATATACTAATATTATACAAATAAAATGAGTTATCAATAAGAAAAACTTAGAAAATAAATTTAAAGATAGAAATGCATCTTTAGTGTAACAATTGACCGGATTTGCATGCACAGCTTTGACATTAACAAAAGCTTCTAAGCAAACATGAATGCAATTTTATAGTTCTGAAAATTTTTAATCTAAGATATTCAGAAACAAAAAAAAAAAAAACCCAGCAGGGCATCCTCGTTATGTTTTAGGTATGTACAGTCTCTACATGGGAACTTGCAACTTCATTAAGATATTAATTTATTTACGCTCAGGGATTATATCATAAATGATAAACCAATACAGTAAAACCTCTATAAATTAATATAGTTGGGACCGGAGAATTCTATTAATTTAGAGAGGTATTAATTAATCGATAAATTAATAATTATTAATTTATAGAGAATTTTTGACATCAAAGAAAATTAATTTCCAATTATATATATATTTAAATAGAATGAATTGTACAATTTATGTTTTATACTTAATTCAATATACATTGTTTATAAATTCAATGAGTATTTGCGAGATTCAAAGTAAATATTCATGTATATTTAGATGATATCAAGGATAAAACAATATTTTTTGAACCTTTTTCACATAAAGAAGCACCCAAGACATAAAAAATATTGATTAATAATTTTTTAATGATTTACGAAAATACCATATTCGAACTTTTGGATGCAACAAAGATGATTAAAGATGAATTTCATATAGATTCAAATTTTAAGAATCCTAGAATCATATTTTACAAAAGGGTAATACATATATTTTTATAATTATAAAGGAATTATTGATTTATAATATTGTTGGGACCATATATTTATACAGGGTTTTCAAAAAAATTATTATTTTATTATCTTATCGAAATTGATCATTTTTTGAACCGGCCCAAGTTGGGACCGGAAGAAATTATTAATTTAGAGAGATTATTAATTTATCGAGTATTAATTTAACGAGGTTTTACTGTATATGTCTCGGATGAACACCGTCATAAATTAAAGTAACTTGAAAATATTAGTCTAAATTATACAAGCACATAAGCCTTTTATCAAATATAAATCAAAGATTAACACACTCATCAGTTTGCTTCTTGTACAATTCATAACAAGTACAGACATGCCACAAATAACTTTCCGCAAACCAGGCATGTGCAAGGGAACAACTTAACTGAGAACTACTTAAGTTAAAACAATCCCTTTAACTTAATGACCAGACTCGGCAGCTTGGGGCTGGGCATTCACATTGGAACCATCAAAGCCTCCACTTGGTGCTACTGGATTCGGCTTAGCTTGATACATTACTGGTGTAAACGCCGGAGGTGCACCGCTTGAAGCAGGTGCGCTACCAGGAACTAGTGGTGGGGGATTCATTATCATAGGCCTAGGGGCACCGTCAACTTGGCCTGGCAAGGGAGGAGCACCAGGTGGTGTGGTCGTCATCGGAGGCATGCCTGGGGCAGGCATGTAACCTGGAAAACAAACAGAAATTAAACCAAACACCAAAAGAGGCACAGGAGATATAGGTACAATCTCACGAATGGTCAAATTTTGGATGACAAAAATTTAGTAAATAAAGGATGCATAGAATTGTAAATGTTCAATCATTTGATTGAGCTAAAACAACCGATTAATTGGTTTTTTTAATCACAGATCAGGGTCTGCCGTCCTTTTCCTGCTAAATCATCTCAAGTGCATTTTATGCAAAAATCAGATTATATAATTTAAAAAGATAGGTTTTAGTTATTAAGGGAGTGCCCAAGCGGTGGCAAGGTTCTCCTAATGCTAGACGAAATCTAGAGTTCGAGTATCACCCTCCCTCCTCTACCAAAAAACCAATTTAGTAACTATCGTTAAAACTATGACTTATTCTTTTGAATTTTTTGATTTAGTCCTACTTTGAACAGTCTAAGAATGAATAAGGAAAAATGGTTAGTACTTAAGGTTCAACATTCCTGGTGGCAATATAACTTGGCCAGGCTAATCTCCGGCATCCAGAATTCCAGATTAATATCTCAGGGACATGGACTGCAATTGTGATGAGTAATGGAGTTTTAAGTTTCTATTTTGCTTAAATCAATTTAATACAAACATGTTAAATCTGTTAAACAAAATAGTTTTTTTGGCCGAGGGGAATCACAAAACCTTATGTTATTATTCTCTTACCTTTTTTTTTTCCCTTTCTAATTTGGTTCATTTAAGTTCATATTGTAAGTTTAGTCTTACAAACTAATTTACACAAGTGAATTACACATACACATCATTCTATGTAATGTCTGTGCTGTATATGTCAATTTTTATTGTATTAGTAGATTATGAATTGCCAAATAGATCTTGCGGATTGATTTTTGTTACAGAAATGGGAACTTCAGCAGTTTCATCAAACTCAGAAACAGTACGTTCATTTCAATCTTTGAACTAAAGAAACTAGACACCATGGACGAAACCATACAGACTGCAGAGTAAACAAAACCTGATTTGGTAAGACAAAGTTAATTGCAGACTGTGTAAGAGAAATCAATATATAGCTCATACGATTGTAATGTTAGAGCTAGTCGAAGTGCTACTCCGTTGGACAAAAATAAGTGTAAGCAAGCATTAAAGTGATTTTACATGGGGAAAAGGACAGAACGGAACAAACTCTTTAAGTAAAGTTGATATGTCTCTAAATGAGGACGTTGTCATTGATATTGATGATTGTAAGAGTAAACCAAATTTGCTTGGTCATGTGGATCAATTTGCTAGATCTTAAGATCCAAATGATTCAATGACTGGGTTACCTACAAAGATAAGGAAACACCTTTTACAATTCAGTTGAAAGGGGTTCAGAATCAATAAATGTAATGATGCAGAAGGCCTCCTTAAGTACAATTTTAGATTTCAGATTATGTTACTACTGATTCAAATTACAATTCTCCGCCTCATATAATTTTTATTAAAGTTCACGTGTCAGTAGTTTTTCTATTTCCATCCCCCACAAGTAGTCCAACATCACATGAGAATTGAGAACTCCTACTATTAATTCCAAACATAGTTAGTAGACCACTACTATATGGAATGTCAAGTCAAAAAAAAAAGTTAATTTCTCTATTTAACATAGTCCATTAAAATGCAACATATGCTTTGGATGCTAAATTAAGTTAGTATCAGGTTATTGTTCTAGACTTTCATCATCCAAAATGACGGAAAAAAGGTCAACCAAAATAGTATACTGCATTGTCATACTTACCTGGTCTCATCAAAACTGGAGGCCTCATTCCAGGTAACAACGGTGGCATTTGCGGATTCCCAGGCATGGGCATCATAGGAGTAGGTAATACAGCCATACGAGGTCTCATCTGATTGTAAGCTGCACCCACTTGCTGATAAGAGGCAGCTTGCCCAAGATGCGCCTTTATCCTTTCGTCAATCAAAATCTGGTTTTGCTGCGCCTCATACTGCTGATAATACTCTCGCACATTCGCCTGCACAAGCCATAAAATAAATCACACATCATCAAAAACCACAAATTACCGCATTGATCACCCTAAAGCACCTACAATACCTTGTGCTTGTATCCTGCATTGTGCTGCTTCCGTACAGACGGCTGAAAAACCACATTATATTCACAATCAAAAAATCATACTCGCAAGAGTCTATTAACACCGACACTTACTTCAAATTAAAACCGCAATCACATATACGAAAACTAGTCCATAGTCCTAACAAACTAACATACGAAAACTAGTCTATAGTCCTAAATATCAATTACAACGCGTAAAACAATACAACTAAATATTAATCACGAGGCGTTTTCGTAAAACGGTACAAGTAACATAAAAAGATAACTAACAGTTTACGAAAGAGTTACTTACAGAATCATGAGTGAGATAAGTATCACAATAATCACAGTAGTACCTGCAAAATCAATAAAAAAAAAAACAAGTTACAACTAATATCAACAGGAACAATTAAATAAATACATACATACAAACATAACATATACATACATACATACCTAGGCATGGTTCCCAATTGAACAAGAGCTGTAAACAATCAAAAACACACAAATTAAAACACAATTAAAAAAGAACGAATTTTTAAATCGTTTTAATAAATAAAAACAACAAGAAAGACTAATTGAATATACGTATACGCTTGAATCATACCGTAGATTCACAAAAGCTTACAGAGCTAGCCCAATTTGCAAATCTAAAACCCTAATTGACGACCCAGTCGAAGCGTGGATCTTTAAAAATAATTTTATTTTAAAAAAAAGATGTTATAATAATTTAATTGGATTTGGTTTTGTTATTGGGCCAGTGGGCTAAATGTTAGTTTAGTAAAGGTAAGGCCCAGTCATAATTATTATTTTAAAAAAAACGATCCGACCGTTTATACCGCAACAAAACCAAGAACTAGCCGTTATTATACTTGAACTCGACAAATAAATATCAATAGACCATTTTTATTTTTTCCACAAATCATCAACAATTTAGACATATACTTACATATATACATACAAAGATTACTAGGTTTTGTGTGAAACTATCAATGGCTTCTTCAAAAACAGTCACCAAAGACATCATCACTCTCCGAGGCTCCGCCGCAATTGTCAGCGAATTTTTCGGTATGTGTTGAATTTTTAAAAGTATGTGTTAATTTTTTGTGGGGGTTTGGGTTTTTGATTTGTTTTGGTGTGTTTTGAAACCCCTTTTCAGGTTATGCTGCCAACAGGTTTGATTGCATTTGAAAAATGGATTTTACGGATTTTTTTTCGATGTTTTGGGGGTTTAATTGTTTTGATTTTTGTAGTATTTTGTATAATCGTGGAGTTTATCCGGAAGAAAGTTTTGCAAAGGTGAAGAAATATGGGCTTCCACTGCTGCTTACTCAGGATGAGGGTGTTAAGAGTTTCATTTCGAATCTTAATTCTCAGCTTTCGGGTAATTATTTATTTGTTTGTTTGAAAATTGTGACTGATTTTTGTGATATGAGGCTGTTTATTGAGTTGGGGAGTTTTGAAATCTTATTAGAATGGCTAGAAGCTGGGAAGTTGCAAAGGATAGTTCTTGTAATAATGAGCAAGGCTACTAATGAGGTTTTGGAGAGGTGGAACTTTAGTATTCAGACTGATAGTGAGGTTGTCGAAAAAGGGTAATAATACATTTTACGTATAATCTTAACAGTTTTGATCTTTCGGTTTTGTTTTTATTGTTGTCAGTCGTAGTGTTTAATTGTGTTGTATATTTGATTGAATCCAGTGTGTCAAGGGAGAAAAGTGATAAAGAAATCATGAGAGAAATTCAAGCAATCATGAGGCAGATTATATCTAGTATCACCTATCTGCCATGTCTTGATGAACCATGTAATGTTATAAGCATTTGGATGTTCTGATTTATGTTTTTAGTAGTTTCAAAATGTTACTGAACTATGGTGTTTTTGCGTAATAATATGACAAACGCAGGTATATTTGATGTGTTGGCGTATACTGATAAAGAAGCTGAAGTCCCCCTTACTTGGATTGAGAGTGATCCTAAACTGATTGACAATCCACAAATGGTGAAACTGCACTCTTTTGATACTAAGGTAGTCATCATTATCACTCTGCCTACTTGTTAATATATAGTCATTGTTCAGCTGAATGATATTGGAATCAAGTAGTGACATACTTTGATGGTGCTTGTTCTTGCAGATACACAAGGTGGACACACTGGTTTCATATAAGAATGACGAATGGGATGACGAGTGAAGCTGCGAGCTTTTCTTTCTTGCCTTCTGATTTTCTGGAGCTTTTCTTTCTTGCCTTCTGATTTTCTGCTTTCTTGTTTGTGCTTTCGATATTCATCATCAACATGATGATTTGATGTTTGTGAATCTGTAATTCACCACTTTTGTTTTGATGTGTATTGATAAAAAAGTTTTGATGCGTACGTGTGAAATGAGTATGATATCCGAAACTAGGATCTACGTAATTGGTAATTGATCCTGTCATTTTATTTCATATTTGTATGTTTACAATCTTTTTGGAGCTATCTTTCGCTTAAGGAACACAAATATACCTTTGTTCTTTTTCTTTTTTTTTTTGAACTCGTCCACCATAAACGTTGCAGTTGTCAGTCATCCTGTTGTGGTATAAAAATCTAAAGGGGAAGACAACTCACAATCAATCAAAATACAGACAATCCTGTTCTGGCTATATCCCATTGAATATATTTAACCCAAACTAAGTTTCTTATTTATAGACAAAAGTCACAAAACAGGTATATTCAAATATTTTGCACGATGGACCAATGCCCATTATATGCCAAATATACACATGCTAGCTGAACTTTCAAAGTTTGTTGTCGAATTGTCTAAATGCAATTCATTCTTACAAGATAGGAGAGTCCTAAATAGGTTGCATCAACCCTAGTTAACACCGCGGTACATTGCACCAGGGCAAAGTTCATCCAAATTATCAGCAATCCTGAAACCCTCATACTCTCTCAGGCATGTCCAGCCCCTCCGTGACAGGTACTCACGGAAATCATCTTCGGTGTAGAAGGTCTTGTCCTCTGTGTGAACTGGCAGATGATCCGGCTCTTCGTACAAGCATACTTTTATTGTCAATCCTGAAAACAAACACCTGCATTAATACAAATCTATAGATTTTCTTGGCAGCATTACATACTGGTAGCTTCCAGGTTCTTCAAAAACAAGTTATAGAACCTGGGAGGTTTCATTGTGCAGGTCTAAACAGCATACACCATCAGAATCACTCAAGTATAAAATTCATTAATCTTGTTTATTATAATTAAGAAACACGATTAATCTTACCTTCATCAAGACGAAGAACATAGTTTCCCAAAGGCATATCCCTATCAAGACTCCGCACAACATTATTTTCATCTTCCAGCCAAAAGGCGCGTTTTGTTCTCAACCTAAAAGCAGACTTAATTGCTTCTTTAATAGCATCTGCAGTAGCATCAATACCAATTCTATTTGTATAGTCCCCCAACTTGACAACAATAACTCTCCCTTCATATAGGTTTCTCTGCCCACCTAAAAGAAAGAAATTATGAAGGCAAACAACTTAACTCAAACTCAGGGGGTAACTAAAACAAACATCATTCCTTATGGCCAACTAAACTTTACAGGCTGCAATATCTACTTAAATCAAAACTGACCATTTTCGGGAGTTCCTCTCCAGTCCCACGGAGAAACTCCGTTAGCAGCAATAGCATCAGCTGTGATAGCAAGGGGATGTCCATCATGATCCAATTGCCTTTCCAAGTTAAGTGATGCACTCCCTTTAGCTGTATGAAAATGAACTCAAAAGTTTTAACAATTTTTCAACTCAATACTGACAGATACATGTACAATGTGAATATGCAGAAAAAATGACCATTTAAAAAGGAGTCTGTGAACAGGTCAATGCACAACACAAAAGTTATAACTTAAAGTACAGATTTTTAACAAATGTAAATACATGATGGGGCCTGGTCAGGGGCAAATGTTTGTTACCGTTTGCTGGGAAAACACGTACCGCGATATGTGTACAGTAGGGTTTTTTTATGGAAATACAGGGGGGGCATCATTTATACGTACCGCAGAAACTCTGTGGTACGTGTTTTCCCAGCAAACGGTAACGAACGTTTGCCCCTGACCATTTACCATACATGATACAGTAAACAAATATTGTTTCTATATGCAGGGACTGACATGGTAAGTCCAACACTGCCTATACGATTACTAGACATCATAAGTCAGAAATATCTTTCCTCCATTTACATGTCAATGACTTAAAACTACAGCACTTTAAAAACAAGAGGTGTTCAGAAGTTACTAGACCAGACAAAAAGTAGACAGCAACCTGGTAATGAATTACAATACGTAACATATTACTAATAAATAGTAAGAATACGTCATACCTTCCACAGGGCCATATGCTATAGCAGCGGTATCATCAGTACCTGAGTAAAACAAAGTCAAGTCATTTAAGCGAACAGATTGCCTAATACAACTATATAAAAGAAAGGTATGAATGTGAAGAAGCTGATGCCAATAACCTTAAAACCAAGCACACAAATCATCAAAGAAAGAACACACTTAACCTCAATAAAATGTAATTTACAGATCAAAGAAGACAGGAATGTTACATTTCAACACATTCATACAAAAAAGTAAAAAGCACATACTTGACCCACAAAACATATCCAACCATTTCAAGCTTAAGGAAGAAACATAAACTAAATAAAAATTTTAGCATTACACAGGCAATAACTGATATCAAGAACACTGTATAAAATCATCAGTAAAATCATCAGTAAAAATTATCACATTATCAAAAACAACCTATATGAAGCAAGTCTAGTACATTACAATAAACACATAACCACACAACTCGAAAATAAAAACCCATATAAACAAAGATAACATACGAATACCCTTATCAAAGTATTGCATAAAAGTATCAACTCTGGGAGAATCAGCCTTTAAATATACACATTAACACAAAACATTTCACGAAAATAAAAACCCATATATAAACCAAAATAACATACGAATACCCTTATTATGACTTCTATTCCTAATAATCTCCTCGATTTCCTTATAACAACACACCTTAGCATTACAATCATAACAAAATTAAAAGTCTAGTACATTACAACAAATATATAAACACAAAACATTTCACGAAAATGAAAACCCATATATAAACCAAAATAACAAACGAATACCTTTATTCTGACTTCTATTCCTAATAATCTCCTGGATTTCCTTATAACAACACATCTTAGCATTACAATCATAACAAAATTAGAAGTCAAGTACATTACAATAAACACATAAACAGGCAACAATTTACGAAAATAAAAACCCATGTAAACAAAGAAAACATACGAATACCCTTATCGGAGAATTGCATAAAGGTATCAACTTTAGGAGAATCAGCCTTAAAAAAATCAGTAGAAGACTTATTATGACTTCTATTCCTAATAATCTCCTCAATTTCCTTATAACAACACATCTTAGCATTACTCTGATGCTTTGATTTCTTGAACTCTTTCAACAAATTCCTCCACTTATCAGTACACATAGTAGGTGATCTATCAAACCCTTTTTCCCTCATCTTAGCTGAAATCTGATCCCACAAATGCTTATTAGACTTAGAAGTATTAAACAAAGAATCAGTCTCTTTTCGAAAACTAATCAGGGCTCTAGTCTCTTCTTGGACCCATGTTTCAGCCCTTCTTTTTGGGGCTTTTGGGTTGTCTTCATCACCACCACTACTGTCACCAAGAATCATGGGCTGGTGGGTTAAGATTGTTGAAGATGGGTGTTCAATTAGCATGTGGGCTTGGTGGGGTTGTGATTCGTCTTTGTAGAAATCGATTGGTTGGGGTTGAGGGGCTTTTTCGTAGAGCATTTTTGTGGGGTTTGAGTGAGTGATTTAGCTCAATTGAGGGTTTTGATTTTCTGGGGTTGTGAAGATGATGAACAGTGAGAAGAAGTGTTTGTACATTGGTTTGGGTGATTTATTTATGCTCTTTGTTTTGTAATAATCTTGGTAGAGGAATTAATTAGTAGTAAAATGTTTTATTAAGCAAAAGCAAAAAAATTGCAATTCTTTTGTTAAGGGGATAAAAAGCACACTTCTTTTCATTAGAAAAATTTGTCTAAAAAACAGAAAGTACTGGAGAATAAACAACTTTTGTCTAAAATATTTTATTTGGATGAATTGTTATTTTTATAAATGTAATATCTTCAAGTATATTTAACACAATATATCTGTATTATTATACGAAAAAATTTTGCTGTAATTTTTTTAAAAAAAATATGCTTCTACCATAAAAAAATTATATATATGTACCTATATATCATTTAAAAGTATTAAATAATTTTTTCTAATTATTTACTCATGATACTTATGTTAGCATACTAAATAAATAGGTTACTCCTATCTCTGAGGCATCTCTAATTTCAAAAAAATAAACAAATATATGAAATTAAAAACATACATTTTTCGTGATATTATTTTGAACATACTATTCCTGTCTCTGCCTTGAAGAGCTTTAAAGTTTGGTGCTTGCAGGAAGCTGAAAGCTCAGCAAGCTATCAATGTATCTATAGTATTCAGGAGAACTATTCAGTTTACGGACGTACAGTATAATAATAATTCTATAATGGTGGTTATTAATTCCAGGGAGGGGAGTTGATATTCAGTTGGCTTTCATGATGCATAGTAAGCTCTTTTGTTGGCCCTGAGTTTAAAGAAATGTTTCAGTTTTTGCTTCCGCCGCTTCGATTCATTGACATTGACACTGTGTCATTCTATAACCTATAGACTGTTTGTAACAATGGCCAAAGCCTGTCTCACTGGATTCCACAGCATTCAGCCATTCATTAAGGAAGACCAGTTATGCGGCCCTGGGAAGAAAGTTTGAACAACAATTTTTAGAATATTTTCAACCCTTGCAGAACAATTGATTTTTCTAGTTGTCCCCTTCTTTTATTATCATTCATCTTGAGTGTTTAATGTTGTTTAGTCCAATAAGATGCTCTACAGTGATCTGACTAATGGTTTGCACTTCAGAAAAACAAGTTGAAGAAGATTAAGACCTTCAGAGCTGCTCTGGAATCTGGAAAGGCAAGTGCAGATATAAATACATCAAATGTTTGAATTTATAAGAAAGTTATTGCATCAAATGTTTGAATTTGCTATCATGGTGCATGGTGGTGTCCTTATCACTAAATGGTAAAAAAGTATCACTAGCTGTCATGTGAGCTTCTTGGGATTTGCAATACAGTCAGAGCAAAAATTTGATTAGATTGGTGCCGGTGGTAGGCCTCTAGAAGTAAAGTGCCCAGTTAACAAACGAAAACTGAGACCGTTAATTCTAGGTTAACTAGGCCATTCTTTGGCATAGCTGAGTTACAAGGTCAAATGGAGAATGGAGATTATGGACAAAGATTGGACAGACTTGCATTGTTGGCCTCCAAATTGGAGCAAAATATATCAAATTGAGAGGGAGCAGCCTAAACCGTGAAAACAGGGTTGTGGGAGAGCAATACAAGGGTCGTGTTGCTAGGCGAAGCGATGGAGTACTGCACCCTAGATGGCAAGAGTCCAGTAGCCGAAAGCATCAGTAGCTGATGCTCTGACCTGAGTAGCATGGGACACGTGGAATCCCGTGTGAATCAGCAAGGACCACCTTGAGATCTTGAATATTGGCATGCGATACACCAAATTTTGCAAGAGTTTTGGTGGGAAGATGGTATTACAGCTAGAATAGCTCTTTTCTGAATAAGCCACCTCATATGGACCAGCATCAATACACAAACATACAGTACTGGTGAGTTTCAAGAGCATAAAAGTTAGTTGGTGAGGCAAAATTCTTCTGTAGGGAGAGCAGGTCATTTGGAATTCTGTAGGTGACATACTAATGTTAATGGTTCTTTTATTACATAGAATGTGTATGTACAAGCCAAGGGATCCGAGGATATTTCTGAACCTATTTAGGAAAAATTGGGATCTGATTAATTGCTAGTAAATTATTTGGAGACCAGATAAAACCAAGCAAAAACTACGTTCTAAAATTGGTATAATCTAATAATAAATAACTTAAACTGCTAACCTGGGGCATGAATCCATTTAGGCCTTTAGTTGAATACACCACCAGTAAATTTAAATTAAAATCTTACCATTCAATACGATATTGAATCTGTTTAGGCCTTTAGTTGATTACACCACCAATAAATTAAAATAATGAGCTAACCATTCAATTAGATATTGAATCTTCTAATATATAATCTATAGCACACCAAATTATACAAAAACTGAAAAAGAGATGGATGTTTTCAACTCAGAAGGGTCTTCCTGGGCTGATCAATGGGACCCTGAACCTCTTCCAGATGAGAAGAAAGGCAAGAAAGACTCTAGCAAGGACAAGTCTCTAAAGAAAAAACTGAGCTTCCAGTGGGTTAAAAAAATTGTCAAAAAATCCGATAAAAATTGACGAGAATCATGTCGGGATCCTTCTCTTTTCCCATCATGGTCATTCAATCATTTGGATAGTTTTATTATGTGGGATGAGGCTTTCAAAGACTCAAGATTGTATTCCATTATAGTCTAAGATTTGTTTCTACTACAAGAACCAAACATGAATTCTATATAAATTTATTCAATTTTACTCGACTTTCTGGTTGTCTAGCATTTACTTCATGGATTTGGTGATTTGTGATTCTTTTTCGGTCTTTCATGTATGGTTGGCGAAGTGTTTCATGCAGTACAATGTTGCATCTTCGATCAAATGGCTTGATCAATCCTTTATTACTTGTTCTATTCTTTTGTACATTGATGATATCCATTACAGCACTTCTTAGCTTTAGAACCTCTCTATCTTCCTCAGCTCCTTTTGAGTTAGCAAGACTACTAAATGTTAACATTCAGATTCTGATTTTTGCAGTACATTTTAGTAATCTATCCCAGACTCTCTATGTATATATATACTTTAGTCTATATTTAACATTTTCAACTATTCGACATTCTAGTGGTGACTTTGATACAGGTACTAAAGATTTTGGAATAACAAGAATCCATTCCATAATTTCGTAAGCCACTATGCTGACAATAAGTAGCTCATTAGTGTCTTTAGAATGCGCATTTTCAGTCATGAAATTTGATTTAGAAGAAGTAAATCTTTCTTCCACTAGAAATTTGATGACTGCTTACTTTGAAATGATATCGGAGCATAGAACTAATGAAGAAATCACGTATATATATAACATGTTTTTTTCACAATCAAAGAGAGATCCTGAAGCACAGCATTAACAACAAAAGAAACTGCAACAACAAAGATTGGTTGGCCTGTGGCTTATCTGTTTTTAGTGGTAGAAACTGTTATCGTTTTCTCAACTCACCCCAACTATAAAACTAATTATCGAAAGGAAACAAGGGAAGAAACTGCAACTTTGGAGTTAAAGAATTTGTTTTCAGCCCTGACAGGGATCCCTGTGATATAGCTAAAGATACACAAGATGTCCTGACAGGGATCCCTGTGATATAGCTAAAGATACACAAGATGTCGTTACACATCTAGAAGGTAATTGCAGAACATTAAAATTGTAAATGACCTGGAAAAAGCATAAAAGATCAGGAAGAGAAGTTTAACATGATATATACCAGTACTTTCCGAAACAACACCTTTAGATGAACTTATTACATGAAGTTCTAAATGCTATGCAACGCACACACATAATTGGATATAAAAAACATACAACAATAGATAAAAACATACAACAATAGTGTAATTTGAACAAGAACATAGCCACCATATAGTTTAGACAGTTTTGTGGCCACAATCAAAATACGTGTCTAGGAAAAAGAAAGTACAGGCCTTCTGGATAGGTGCAACTGTTAAAAAGTTACTTTTAAACAAGGCAGGTAACCATCAGCTTTAGGTTTGCGTAGCACAACAGTTTTGGTGACAGAACTCCAACTTCTGAACACTCCCCCTACTGCTAGTGCTTTCCTTTGCCTCTTCCTCGAAACTGACTTGAAGCAGGACACTCCAACAAAAAAGTGACACCATGAAACCAAGCACAGAGCAAAGACACATCACAGGAGCACCGATGAACAGACAGCCAGAGCATCACAATTCAATTTGCAAGTTGTTCCCTGGATAACTTGATTTTTTGCTGCCATTATTTTGGGGAAACAATGAAAATCGTGCATGCACATCCGAGCTGATGTCCATATATAGCAGAGAAGCAACCGTTTCACTTCTCATCCTACAACATTTAGCCTCATGCAGGAACACATTTATTTTACAAGGAAAAACTTTTCCTAGGTCTGCTGATCCATCTGGCTAATTGCTTGAATCATCCGAGTATGACATATATTAACCGCCAACACAAGCCATCAGCAAAATCAACTGCAACAGCAACACATTAAATTCACATTTACTATCAATGCACCACCTCAAATAACATAAAATCCTGCACTATCCACCAGGCATGTCAAAATAGCTGTTATAACCTCCAAATCTCCCAACCAAACAAACAACAGTTTAGATACCATAGGATCCATCTGGCCAATCACTAGCAGCAGCCACAAAATAGCTGCATAATAAACCTCCAAAACTCCCAAACAAACAAACAAAAATTTATCCATCTGACCAATCACTAGCTTCAACAGCATCCGACATATCTTAACCACCAACATAAGCCAACACAAAAGCCACCTTTACAGCAACACATTAAATTCACATTCACTACAAACATAAGATACTGCTCGACCAACTAAGTGCGCCTGCGTAATAAACCTCCAAATCTCCGACCAAACAAATACCTAATTAAATACAATGCGATCCATCTAAGCAAGCACTTGCATCGATAGTGTACGACATATCTTAACCGCCAACACAAGACATCATCAAAACTAACTGCCACAACAACACATTAAATTCACACTCACATAACTTCACATTCACTACAACTGCCACGATAAACATAAGATACTGCACTACCCACTAAAAGCATCAAAATAGCTGCATAACAGATCTCCAAATCTCCCGATCAAACAGTTGTCTATGTAGATACCATATGATCCATCTGGCCAACTACTCGCATCAACAGTGTGACATCTAAAACGACAACATAAGCCCTCACTAATCCATTGCCACGGTGACACAATAAAATCACACTCACTATCAATTTACCGCCTCAATAAACATAAGATACAGCACAACCCACTACGCCTCAATAACATAAGATACTTAATGACCTACTACGCCTCAAACATAAGATACTGCACGACCTACTAAGCAAGTCAAAATAATCCTCCAAATTTCCCAACCAAAGAACTATTACATACCATTCAGTCTGATTGTCAGAAACTTAATATAGACAGACTGTACACCGTTGACCTGCTTCTACTTTTCTTTTTCTCTTTTTTTTTTGTTTTCATTTTTTTGTGCTTCTACTGTTTTTTTAAGTTTTTCTATTTTTTTTTGCTTTCCATGAATACTTCCTCATATCTGCTTCCAGGAACTGATGCTTAAAGATGCTCATTCTCAAAGCACAAAGTCCGTCCTTGACAATTACCAGACAATACAAAAATATTGCAGCTCAAAGTGTGATGCCATCAAAAAACAAATGTGCATGTGCTCTTAAACTTACCCATGCAGACATATGTTGTGACTTGACTCTGGGTGAACAACATTCTCTATCGAACCATCCTGTCTGTTCTGCATCTCTTGGCAGACAGGAACCTGCTTAGAGCAATCTGAACACATTAGCTCTAAACAGAATGTTTCTTCGTACTCATCATTGATGCACCGTCCACAATAAGAACAACGTGGTATGCACAACGTGCAAGCCCTGCATATGTCAGTACCATTATCTTTTGCTTGACAAGCTTCAGCTGTGCAATCATACACAAGCCTCGATTTTTGGCACCTTGGGCATATCTCAATGTCAATGGCGCGGTCATCATCACATAACAAATAAAAGTTCCCTCGACGATAAAAATGTGGTCTTTGCCCAGTTACCTGAACTTGACCATCTGTTCCCAGCAAAAACTTCAACTCTTCAAAAAGTTCAGGCGTTACTCCATAAAGCCCACCGATTCTCAGGTGCTTTATTCCTGAAGTACCTTTTCTATGCTTAAAATCCTTTAAGATGTTTACGATTCCCTCTATGCTGAGTCTTGTGCATCCAGGAACACAGAGCTGTATTAAGCAAAAATTAGAAATATATTGATAAAAAATAATAGCAACTTCATCAACACAACATAGAATATGCCTGCTTAATTCCAACATGATGCATAAAGTCGATCAAGTAACATAAATATAACTGTATCACCAGCATGACAAACTAGTTGATTTAACAAATATATATTAAACCGTGTAAAAAATATAGTGCGTCAAAATTAACATGCTTCTATAGGTAACGGGATGTATAGCACCCATTTTAATTGCAGAAACGAGTCATGAAATTCAGCACCCAAACTTTATAAGGTAAACCTGAAGCCAGAAAAATGCACGCTAACATCTATCTACATAATTATATGAGGCATAAAAGTAGGCAAGAATGCAAACAGGTAGTAATTCAAAGGTAATAATATCATTAGTTTATTACTAACCTTTGTTAACTTCGGATTAGTGTCAAGCACACGTTTGAGACCATCATCCGTGATCCTCGGGCACTCGACCAGGCTCAAACATTGCAAGTTACCTTGAGCCCTGCTGGATAAATGCAGAAGAATATCATCTGTAATCTTCTCATTCAAAGGCTTATCTATGTGAATACTCCTCCACAGAAAGGGATCACTTCGAACCATAGAATACAAAGAGCTACAAACTCTTTCAACAGAAAGAAGGTCTTTTAATCCCAGATAACTAAGTGTAAAAAGCAAAGCTTCATGAGGAGATCCACCTGCATCGGAACAACATGCTGAACATTCGGGACACGCATCCATCATAGCACTAGAACTTCCACTTCTAAAACTCGGGTTGTCCTCGGCTTTATTCACTAACCAGAAACCATCATGTTGCAATGCACCCCGCGGCTCCCTCTCCTCAATACCATTACCATGTTTACCATCAAACATATTTCCAGGAAACGACTGGAACCTTAGCGCCTGGTCCAATATCAAATTTAAACCAGCATATAAACCGTAATCCTCTTTGGGTGCCCCGGCTTTTTTCTTGCCATACCCATCATAATCCATTTCAAGATCCTCAAACCACCCCGTAATGGCCGTAATAGTGGTACTTATATCCATCATAAACGGATCCGGAGGCAATAGATCAATAATGTCTCTATCTCTCCCATCATCTGACATATGATCAGACATATGGCCCGGAAACACAGGCCTATGCGACAAGTTCAAAGCCATTCTTAAACTACCAATCGAATCCCTACAAGACCCCAAAACCAATCAAACTCCTATAATAATCAAACCCTTTATCCTCTTCGATGACCTAATCACAACTACAATAAAAAATCAACCCCCTTTTGTCCTTTTTGATGACCTAATCAAATTGATGACCTAATCACAATTGGATGACCCAATCACAATTACCCTACAAGATGAACAATAAAAACCCTCAATTTCCCCCTTTTTCTTTTCTTGATAACCCTAATTACAATAACCCCACAAAAATCCCCAAATTTTCTCCTTACAAATCCAGAAAAAAAAAAAAGAGAACCCTAGATTACATAGTAATCAAATTGAATTCACGTCTCGAAAAGAATAAGAATAATTGAATCAAGAAACGAAAGAATATGAGAGAATCACAATAATCAAGAAAATCGAAACCCTAATTTAAAAAAAGATAAGAACTTTAATTACCCCAGATGAAGATAAACCAAACCCTGATCTGAAAAGTATCGCCGCACTTAAAACGATGATGATTCAATTAACTTGAAACTATATATAGATACGAGATGTATGTATATATAATCGGAGTAAGTCGAGTCCAATAACGCGTGCGGAGAGAAAAGAAAACCCCAAAACCAATTGTAATTAGGAGAGAGACGAGAGAGAGAGGAGAGAGATGAGGAGGAGAGAGATATAAAAATTGAGAGAGAAAATTAGGAGAGGGAATTTTTAGAGAGAGGAGAGAGGATTAAAAAAAAAGGAGTGACACGTGTGTATATGAGATAAATAGGCGCTGATCCTTTGGTGTAGAGTGTGGCGGGAGCAAAATTGCGTCCTACTCTTACGCTTGTTTTTTAATTTTCGATTTCGGATCCGGTTTGATTTTTAAATCTCGAATTTTTGAATCTGGCTTATTTATGGTTATGAATTATGATATTTATTATTTACCATGTTTGGGTTATTTGGTTCCGTATATAACTAGATTTATTTAATGTACACCAAATCGGATTCGGTTTCATTATTGAAATCAATTTTAAAGCTGTGGAAATTGCGGCAGCTCAACTGCAAAGAAAATTCCAAGATATTGGAACTCATGGGGGATTTTATAAAATGGGGTCTATAGATTTTTGCTTTGATTTAATTAATTAATTATATTGGTCTTAATCAACTACTTTGAAAAATAGAGTACTAAAACGTAATGAGCAAGACATGCTTTATATGAGTATTGAAAAGGGTTGGTAGTTGTTTGGAAATTGTAGTGGAATGTGATGGGATGTTTTAATTTGGAAATTGCTCCTACATTTTTTTACGTGTACCATTTAATTACATTAAGTAATGAGATGATTAATTTACGTAAAACTGTTTGGTCATGCTAGCTAGAAATTTAGCAAAGTTATAATTATTTTACGTGCACCATTTAATTACAGTAAATAATGAGATTACTAATTTAGGTAAAATTGTTTGGTTTTGCTAGTTACAAATTTAGCTATGTACTAGTAGCATATATTTTTTCCGTTCCTTTTTAGTTGTCATATTTGAAAAAAAAAACATATATATTAAAAGAAAATAATATTATAAATTATTTTCATGCATTGTCCCTAATTATTATATTAAATGATGAGATTACTTCAAAAAATCAAACATTGAAATTAAGAATATAGGGTAGATATGAAAAAATTAGTAAAAAAATGTATTGGAATAAGAGTGAGACAATTATATAGGGACAATTTTTTTTTTTTTCAAATATGACAACTAGAGATATGACAACTAGAAAGGGATGGAGAGAGTAAGAATTAATTTAACAAAAACAGATTAAGTAATTAAATATATTAATTTGAAAGGATTATTTTGTTTTAGAATATCTCAATTATTATTTTTTCCTTTTATAATAGCAAATATTAAATGATTAAAGATAAATATATAACATTATTTGTTGTTTGAGTTGAAAAATGATATCAAACTCAACTTGTCAAGCAGAGTATAAGATCGATAAATTAAAATTTTAGGTACATCATCAATAGTATAAGATTGATAAATTAAAATTTTAGGTACATCATCAATAAAATCAATAGAAAAAACAATTTCTTAATGATATATTGAATATCAAAACTATATACTACAAACATGGTTCTAAATATCACCCATCTAATCAAAGGTGCTTACCGTGAATTTGCTTAATTATCATATATAATTTTTAAAAATTAATATATTAAGTTTAATAAATTAAATATTAGTTATGATTTTTTAAATAAATTTAGTTATTTATTTTTTAAATAAATTTAGTTATTGATCCAATCAATCATTTCAATTATCTAATTAATTAATAAATATTTATTTTACCAATTAAATTCCATTCCCATTTTTATATAAACAATTCACGATATAAAATGTGTACCGAGTGTAAGGTTACTTTACTCTTACCAGGTACCAAGGGTGCTGAGTGCTGACTGCTGATAATGGATGGGACTTTGGCTGGTAAGGGTATCCAGTTTTGACTATAAAGTTTTGTTGTTGACAAGTCGGCTAGGTCACGAAAGTTAGTCACATATTTGATCGATTTTTTTTTTTTTTTCTCTTCTTTGCTAATTTTATATTATTTTATTTTGCTAATATGAATCACATATTTCTCCACAATTACTAGGTATAAATTTACATTAAAAAAACAGTAAATAATTTGTTTCCTCCCGAGTCCCGAACATCTTTCATGCCTCCGATTATTCTCAGCACTGCAAGTTTGTCCTCCCATAATCATGATCATAGTTAAATCAAGAATTTTGAGACTAAAGTTTGCATATCTACAATATAGGGCTTGTCTGGTAGAACTTAAAATAAGTTTTGATGGACTTATTTTCGGGTAAAAATTTCATATTTTAATAAATTTTTTTATATAAGTATTTAATGTATGTTTGAGATTCTATAAATTGGAAAAAAAAAAAGTTAACTTTTTTCAGAAAAAAGTTAGAAATTTCTAATTTTGTCTTAAAATAAGTTATTTATTCTAAAAATAAGTTCTCCAAACACCCGTAGTTATATAGACAAGATGGCTGAATTCTAAAAGCCATCCAGATCCAGCTAAAAGAGCCTTATTATGATTTACTTGTCCTTACCACACATATATCTTACCAACATAATATCCTTTCTGCAATGAATTCGAGTCTTTTAACTGACATGTTGAGTCCCAAGGACTGCTTCACTGCATGGTTCGATGCAGAGTTGTCTTTTGTCGAACATTTTACAAGAGGGAATACTGAATTGGGGAAATTGACAGTGTTACACTACTACTAATGTGTTTAGACAAACTATTGACCATGAGATTCGATAGATATTGCAGCATTATAGCACTCCAGCAGTTCTCAGTTCTCAGTTAACAACAAAGTTGCAGAGCTTAAGAGCATTCGTCCTACATTAAGAATAGTCACTGCAGTATATAGAAATATGTGGTGGCATAATATTAAGTATGGAATTGAACATACTACATGAGTGAATACTGAATTGGAAAGTGACATGCAACATTATACTCTAGTATTAAATATAGACAAATCAATGATTACGAGGTCGGATGGATGTTGCAGCACTATAAAACACTCCAGCAGCTCTCAGTTGTGAAACAAATAATCCTTTCCAATCACCAAAAGTTGCTAAAGGAGCTTAAACCATTGGTTCAAAAGTGGTCTTCCTACGTATATTGGTCTAGTGCGTTTGATGTGACTGTCATCCTCATTTCGGATCGGTTCCATTCCAGGAACACAAACTAGGCTCTCGAGATGATGATATGATTCATCCCACCTTGGCCGAAAAGCATCCAGTCCAATGCTAGGAATGAGACGATCAGTTTTGAGAGTCGACGACTGACCAAGAATCCTGGTTAGCAGAGTAAACCTCAACGTCTCAACGCGAGATGCTATACGTAGGGAAACAAGCCTAATGACCTTGTAATCATTAGCGAGCGAATCAAAAGCCAAGCCAATGGATTCAAACGAAGCATCATCACTTGTGTTGGGGAGGAGGTGAATTGGTTTCCAGCGAGTGATTGCCGGGTTCCATATAGCAATAAAAGGACGAATAGGTGATCCACAAAAAGAGGATAGACAGATGATGCCATTGACCGAACCAGCAACAATGCATTCTTTGAAACAGTCAGGAAAGTTGAGATTTTGAAACAATGCATACTTGCGAGCGTAGGGTTGCTTCCAACCAAGAATCTCATGAACGTGTGAATGACTAAAACCAAGAAACATGATCTTTTGTTGCGATCAAAGTGTTCTAATGCAAATTGTGGATCAGTAATGAGAGCATCCCATGACTTGCAAACGGACCTTAAACGCACTAAAAATCTCACCGGAATTCTCACAATTATTTCCATCATCAACTCCTCGGGCAGAATTCCAGCTACAGGATGAGTTATCATCGATCTTTTCCTCATAGATACTACACCTATTCTTTAAAAAAGTTTGACTTAACAAGTAAAAACTTGTAAACTAAAAATTACTGTATTGTTTAAATGAAAAAAAAAAGGTTACAAGAAAAACAGGGTAAATAATCAAAAATGTAATGAAACCAAACCTGGATAGCACGAGAGGGAGAGAGTTCTGGTATCTCAACTCTTGAGACCGAGGACTCGAGGGAGGGTTCGCAAGTGTTGTGGTACCTACACCTGTCCAGCCTTTTATAGGTCGCACGTAAACCATGTTGTTAAAATTATTTTGAGTAAAAACATAACCTAAAATATTTTTATACAACTATTTGGAGAAAGTACCTTACACTACGTGAAAAAACAGGGGAGTACAATATAATATAAAATTTATAGACATTTTTTGGAGTTTCAAAGGTAAATGCGTGGTATTATGAGGATTTAAAAAACTCAACAACATTTTAGCAAATTTTGATTTGGATTTTAGTATTTGTTACCTTTTGGTTTTTTTAGAAATTCCATATATTTAACCTTATTCCTGTCGTCAAAATTATAGAAAACTGATTGATTTACTTGCAAATTTATATTTGTATGAACGGTGATTTATTAGGTAGTCCGTAGTAGTTCTAGTAGTTTAAACGAAACTTCCCTTAAAAAAAAAGGAAAAAGTTTAAACGAAACTTGATGGGCTGCAGTTTAAGTTATCCCCTCCTTTATTATTACACCCCTAATGCATTTATCAAAGCAGATAGATGTTGCAGGCTGCAGCAATCTAACATTCTAGTAGTCCTCTGTTGTAAGCCAAAGAATCTTCTATTCTTTTCAACGAACAAACACTAATAACATCTATTCTATTACTTCTATTACTATATGGGAAAAGAGTATCTAAAGCACACAATAGAGAAGTTCTCTATTAGTGCGGTTTAAATTATGATAAATTAGTTATTATTTGAACAATCCAATCGTACGGATGTTAAATTCATACAAAAATATGTGAATGTACAAATTTTCGTGTAATTTAATTATTTGGAACTATAAATTTATAGGAATAAGATTATGATAAATCTGTGTCGTTGAATATATATGGAAAATAGTATTATTATAAAAGTGATTCTCCACTATTTCAAATATAATAAAAATTTGTATACAATGTTATTTTGACATAAACTTTTCATCCGTACGGTTGGATTATAAAAAATAATAATAAAATACAAGATTTAAGGTGCACTAATAGAGAACTTCTCTATAGTGTGCTTTAGAAACTCCATGCCCTTACTATATATAATAAGAGAATACAAGGGTAAAATTTGCC
Source organism: Saposhnikovia divaricata (assembly GCA_036435485.1). Classification (NCBI taxonomy): domain Eukaryota; kingdom Viridiplantae; phylum Streptophyta; class Magnoliopsida; order Apiales; family Apiaceae; genus Saposhnikovia; species Saposhnikovia divaricata. The sequence continues at coordinate 15,228,603 of CM071600.1, forward strand.
AATAAAATGGCTATGAAATGTCCATTTTACCCTTTCAAATTAAAAAATTACAAAAGTGCCACCAATTTATAATTTATACTAAAAACATGTTCCTTTGTGTATTCAATGAGAATTGAACATTTAACCTCCGCTCAAGAATCTCATGTCATAACCAAGTGTGCTACATTAATTCTTGAGTTTACTTCAAAAATCTTACTAGATTAATCACATACTCTTCTTCTCTTCTATTTAATTTTTTTGTTATAACTTTTGAATAAATAAAATATTTGTTTACATTATTTATGTAATTCCGTTTTTTCCAATTTCCGTAATTTTATAGATAACTATATCAAATGTTGGTTTATATTTTTATATAACTACCTTTTTTAGTTTGTGTATATAATATAACTATACATTCAGTCATTATTATAAATTTTTAATATTTTGTAGTTTTTTACAATTCAATGGATATCAATTATGTTACAATTGTTATTTTTTATATTTTTAAATAAAACTATATCTCTTATTAAACTTAATACAAAAACGCAAACAAGAATCACATTCTCGATGAAAATCGAACACAAATCTATAATAATTAAGTAAATTGAATATATCGAACTCGCAGAACTTAAAGATACAACAAATCTATTATCTATTAATTCTAGAGAAAAAGACCAAAATACCTCAAAATGACGTACCCATGGCCCAAAATACTGATTTTCGGAAGGACCGGCTCTGACTACCCACGGGACAGGCTACTGCGTGTAGCGTGTCTGAAGTACTGTAGCAATCACTATGCCTCTCTCATCTCTCCCAGCTCTCTCGAATCTATCCAATCTCTCCGCCTCTCTCCGGCCACCTCCACCGTGTCTGAGCACACCAAACCAACCACCACTGCTTCCTCTTCGTTTTACCAAATTTATTTATCAAATCTGGCCCCACAGGGGCACATACGAGGTCGTCGGAAAAAATGAGGAAGAAGAGATGGTTCGATTTGGGGGTTTAAATTCCGGCAAACCAAATGATTTAAGATGGGTATAGGATTGTAGATCGTCGAAAGACGATTCGAATGATGTATAACACGTTATGGGAAAGTACCTGTAGGCTGTGAACGGAGTATTTCTGTGATTTTCGCCATCGGAAGCGTCAACTCGTGTTTATCTGATTTTGGAGAAGACGATGGATACGCAATTGGCAAATGCGTATCTTAAGATGCGCATTTGACAGTTGCGTATCTCAAGCTAATGTTCACCTCCGCCCACCAGCGTGACCAAGCAATACGCCTTCTCCACTAGCGTGTCTAAGCGACACTACACTCCCAGTAGCGTGTCTGAAGATGCTCCACCATCAGTAGCGTGTCCCGTGGGTATTTAGGGCCGCGCTGACTAGCGGTGGATATTTTGGTTATGTATATTTAATTTTTGGGTATTCTGGGTCATCATCCTCTTAATTCCATCTATCTATCACTAAGATTGTGTTTCAATAAATATTTATATTCTATTTATAAAATCAAACATAATTATAAGTTGATCATATAATTTTAGGTTTACAAAAAATTAAAAATGTGAGTTAAATTAGAGATTTTGGTCGACCAACCATTTAGGCTTTGAACGATTTAATATATAATTGATATAAGAAAGATAAAAATTTAAAAATGTAGAAAAACTTTTGAATTTATGTTTAAAAAGAAGAACTTTAAAAATAAGATTTATGTTGTTTATAAATAAATAACGTGATAAATATGTGATGTTAGATGAAAATAAGATATGATTTTTTAGATCATAAATATTATAAAATTATTAGTTATTCTTAGTAATAACCCATCGTATTATTACTTGACTATAAATTATGATACTACATATTTTATATAATACATTAAAATGATGCATTATGTCACATAATTTAGATTGATAAATGAAACTTTAAATATATAGACACTACTTAACATTTTAACAATTATCATTTGTAGTCTTGTATATTACCTTTATATAATTTTTTAATTATGAAAAATAGTATATTTGTCCATATATGTTATAGTCAATTTATAAATTATTAATCGGTATTGTGAAATTATTAAATTATATTAAGTAATATACATTAATTTTCAAAAAAAAACTTATAAAATAATTGAATTTTAGTCAAAAATGAGTTTTCATAATTTAACATTTCAATAATATGTAATGATTGAGTTATAATATATATTTACATAAATGTAGATGAAATCAAAAAGTATAATCCTCTCCCTATTCATTACAATTTCTAAAGATACAATTAAGGGTTCGCGACTTCCTCAATCGTGTTAAGCACTCAACAACAGATTAACAAGGCAGAGAAATCACAATATAACTACACAAGCATAGTAACCATTGAATACTACCTAATTCCCGGATTAGGGAATTAGTTACTCATAATAAATGAAACAATTACGTAATATCTAATCTACTTTTGGACATAAGATAAACATAACTAACATAATATACTTCTTCCAAGTTGATCTGATGTAAAATGATATGAACTATAATTTTATTATTTATTTATTTATCATTTTTTTTTAAATTTTTCTTTACAACCTTATTCTATTTTCTATAGGGATTTTGGTTTTATAGGTTCAAGACTGGTGTGAGAACATTGCATTATAGACTTGCAATAGAGATGATATTGACATATTTTAAGGGAAGCAAAATCTTATAGTTAAATCACGTCATTTTCACTTAACATATTTTAATGAGTATGTTATCGCTTGCGGCTAATTATGGACGATTGTGTTGATATGAAAGCAGTGTCTATTACTATGGAAAGATAAAAATTATCATCTTAATCTCTCAAATTTATTACACGGTCCCCGTTCATAAATCAGACTTGTACATCATACCCAACAATATTATTATTGGCGTCTATATACAGTCCATATTGGCATTCACTATTAACACATATCGCTACTCATATTACAATTTCATAATTACGAGTTTCCAGATCAGAAATTATTAAACCACCCGCTACCTTATTCTTTAGAACAAAATTATAGATATTTATATAGAGGCCCGTGCCTTGCACGGGCTGTTACGCTAGTACTGTATTCAATACTAACGAACCTTTCGCTAAAAATAAAATTTACATACTAAAAATTAAATTTATAGAAAATATTAAAAAAAAATCATCATTTCAATGGTACAAAATCATTATATATAACTAATCTCATGATATTAGCTATATACTGAAGCTCTTGTAACAAGATTCCAAATCATATATTTTCATATCCAAATAACATTTTTTTATATGTAACAATTTCAAATAATAATAAATTATTATTTTTAAAATAAAACTAACCATTATAATCAGTCTCATCAGAATAGAAACCAATATAATCAACCAATTTAGGGGTCATTTGGCAAATCTTAAGAAAAATATCTGAATGATTAAAATATCTGAGCGATTAAAATATCTGAATTCTGAACGAATAATATCATTTGGTTCATACATAAGCGAAATTTCTGAATGGTATTATTTTCTACTTTTTCCTCTTAATGAAATTAAATTATTTTAAAACTACGTTATATCATAATATTACATTTACAGATGTTATAAGATACAAAATTTAAAGAGTTCGATGTTACCCAACAACATTTTTTGAGTATGATTGCTTAAAAAAATAAATTTTAAATTAAATAGACATGAATTATATCTATTCATTGCACGAAGTATAACATAGTATTTTATTTAAGCTATGCATTTAGAAAAAATATAATTTTTTATAATAAAAAATCTTAAATGCTTCTATACTAGAATAAATAAAATACATAAATATTTATTTATTTTCATTTAGTAACACAAGAAAATTATATATAAAGAATTTTTATATACAAATAATATATGTAAGTAATATAATTAATCTATAATAAAATTAACAAAATAAAATTAACATAATAAAAAATAATAGATTATTATATATAATATAATATAGAGATAAGATTTGAGAGAACTAGATAATAGAGAAGGGGGAGATCATTTCATTATTTTGTTATATCAAATCAAAGTACAAGCAAGCCTTTATATATGTCATGTAAATGCATGTTACAAGGGTAATGTAAAGCCAAAGGTTGGTTATATTAAAGAGGGATATATGAAAGGTTAAGAGTCATCTATGAAATTCTATGAGTCAAACAATAAATACATAACACTCCCCCTTGGATGACTCGTACAAACATCATGCCTCGTTAAAACCTTACTAGGAAAAACCCTGTGGGAAAAACCCTAGTGAAGGAAAAAGAGTACATGTGTTGTACTAATGAAAAAGAATGTATCGTATATGTCTCCCCCTCATTGCAACATGAATAATAATATCAACATATATCTCGAAATCTACGCATTCCAATCTTGTGTACTAATTTCTCGAAAGATGATGTAGGAAGTGACTTTGTGAACAAATCTACTGGATTTTCACATGAGCGAATCTGACAGACATCAATTTCTCCTCTTTGCTGAAGCTCATGAGTGAAGAAAAACTTTGGATCAATGTGCTTCGTCCTATCACCTTTAATGTAACCTTCTCGAGTCTGAGTGATACATGCTTCATTATCTTCAAATAGAACAGTAAGACTCCCTTTATTGATTAAAAGATCACATGATTCTCAAATATGATGGACCAAAGACCTTAGCCACACGCATTCTCGACTAGCTTCATGTAGTGCCAATAATTCATCATGATTCGAAGAAGTTGCTGCAAGTGTTTGCTTTGTAGATCGCCAAGATATTACGATATCACCATACGTGAATACATAACCTGTTTGTGATCTACCTTTATGGGTATCAGATCGATAACCTGCATCTGCATAACTAACTAATTCTACTTTTGAGTCTTTAGAATAAAACAAACCCATATCCATTATACCTCGAAGATATCTAAAAATTTGTTTCACACCAGTCCAATGTCTTCGAGTTGGAGCAGAACTATGCCTTGCCAATAAATTAAAAGAAAAAGCAATATCAGGTCGTGTACAATTGGCAAGGTACATTAGTGCACCAATGGCACTAAAATATGGTACTTCGGGACCAAGAAGTTCTTCTCCTTCTTTTCTTGGGCGGAATGGATCCTTTTTCTTTTCAAGTGAGCGAACAACCATAGGTGTACTTACAGGATATGCTTTATCCATAATAAATCTCTTAAGGATCTTTTCAATATATGATGACTGGTGGACAAAAATTCCTTTGGATAGATGTTCGACTTGAAAACCAAGGCATAGTTTTGTTTTACCTAAGTCTTTCATTTCAAATTCTCTTTTCAAATATTCAATCGTTTCATTAAGCTCATATGGGGTCCCTATGATGTTTAGATCATCAACATAAATCGCAATTATAGTAAACCCCATTTTTGTCCTTTTAATAAAAACACATGGACAAATTACATTATTAACATATCCATTTTTCAAAAGGTACTCGCTAAGGCGATTATACCACATTCGACCTGATTGTTTCAACCCGTACAATGATCTTTGTAATTTAATTGAATAAATTTCTAGGGGTCTTGAACTACATGCTTCAGGCATTTTTAATCCATCGGGGATTTTCATGTAAATGTCATTATCAAGTGACCCATATAAGTAGGCAGTCACAACATCCATCAAATTCATTCGGAGCCCTTCTAAAATTGATAAACTTAATAAGAATCTGAATGTTGTTGAATCCATTACCAGGGAATAAGTCTCTTCATAATCAATTCCCGGTCTTTGTGAGAAGCCTTGTGCAACAAGGCGTGCCTTATATCTCACAAATTTATTTTTCTCATTTCTTTTGCGCACAAATACCCATCTATATCCAACGGATTTCAGACCTGCAGGTGTTTGGACTATAGGTCCAAAAACATGATGTTTTTCAAGTGATTTTAATTCTGCCTCAATAGCATCTTTCCATTTTGGCCAATCATTTCTTCTTTTACATTCATAGATCGATATAGGTTCATGATCCTCGATTTCTTCAGAAATGTCAAGTGCAGCTGCATATGCAAATATGTCATCCATGACAATTTCTTTTCTATTCCACCTTTTTCCTGAAATGATATAATTTATCGAGATCTCTTCATTGTCCTCAATTTCAGGTGTTTGATCATCCTTTGGAGACGTCTCTTCAGTGATCAATTTTATTTCATTTGGAATGTTGTCATTTGATGTACCAGCTTGTTTATCAAGTTTCCTTGATTTTCTAGGATTTTTATCTTTGGATCCAATAGGTCTACCACGCTTCTGGCGTGCTTTAGACTCATTTGCTAGCATGCTTTTATTTTCTTCATCAGGAAGTTTTATTTTACAAGGAACGTTGACAGCCGGTATATGTGACTTTGTCACTGTCTTGACATCAGTAAATGAATCAGGCAATTTATTTGCAACCTCTTGTAGGTGGATAATCTTTTGAACTTCAAGTTCACATTGATTTGTGCGAGGATCATAATGAAACAGAGATGCTGCATTCCATAAAATTTCTTGTCTTTCTTTTTCAAATTTTGACTTTCTCCCCCTAATGCAGGAAAAACTGTCTCATCAAACTGACAGTCGGACTCAATCGCAACTTTCACATGCGATGGCTTTGTTATTAGTTTTCCTTGAAAGCAAGCAACACAAGAAAAATCTTTGGACAATGGAACAATCTTATTCTTTAGAGGATGTCCATTTGAATTTTCAATAAGTCTTCGCATCATTGTTGAACCCGGATGACCTAAGCGATCATGCCACATAAGAAAATTTTCCGGGTTTGCACATTTTTGACTCATTATCATGTGTGTTTCTACTGGATTAATAAAGGTATAATATAATCCAGATTTATACGATAGGAGTTTTTCTATTATTTGTTTCCTCCCAGAGACTATAGACGTGATACAGAGAAATTCATCGTCATTCTCATTTGTTGTCTCAATATGATAGCCATTATGGCGTATATTTTTGAAACTCAAAAGGTTTCTTTTTGATCGGGTGGAGAACATGGCATTTTCAATAAATAAATGTGTACCATTAGGTAACACTATATTTGCTCTTCCGGAGCCTTCAATAATATCTGATGCACCCGATATTGTATTTACATTAGCTTTAGCTAATATGAGATGCGAAAAAATATTCTTTATTTTTCAAAATTGTATGTGTTGTTGCACTATCCGACAAACAAAATAATTCCTCATCTTTTGCATTTAGTGAGAGGCTTCTGGCCATATTTCTTCACAAGGAAAATAGAAAATATTTCATTCATAATAAAAGGGATTACATAGCATAAGCTTAAGTAAAGTCACCCAATTCAAAGTTCAAACATAAATATTTAAATATTCATTAAATAAAGCAAAGTTTTAATATATGGCTTAATTATTGCCATCAACAAATTTGGCCATCTCTTCATTCACGTCTTCAAAGAAATCACCAACTTCCATATGAGTGAGACCCGAAGGATCAATCTGCACCACCAAGGTGTGCTTCAAGATGAGCAATTCCCAAGGGATCATTTTGTTCAGCAAAATTAGTTTCAATATTTTTCAAAGAGGTTTGATAAAGGTCAGCAAAGTGCTTGGAGGTACGACATGTACGCCTCCAATGACTTTTCATTCCACAACGACTACAAATACTTTCACCCCTTTTAATCATCGTACTTCCCTCGGGTTTCTCCTCATTTTTTATCCACTTCTGGTGGTGAGGCTTCCTTTTAAAGTTGGTGAAATTTTGATGATTATGACCTCGACCATGCCCAAAATTATGACCACGGGCACGTCCATATCCACGACCACGCCCACGTCCAAATGGCTTATTATCTCCATATTCATTATTATTCACCGCATTCACTTCAGGGAATGGTGTTGAGCCAATTGGACGGGCTTGATGATTTTTCATCCAAAGTTCATTATTTTGCTCAGCAAGAAGCAATACAAAAATTAGCTCAGAATATTTTGTGAATCCACGTTCACGATATTGCTGTTGCAAGAGCATATTATTGGCATGGAAAGTGGAATATGTTTTTTCCAACATATCTTTATCGGTGATATTCTCGCCACATAATTTCAATTGAGATGTAATTTTAAACATGGCTGAGTTATACTCGTTCACACTTTTATAATCTTGCAATCGCAAGTGTAGCCAATCATAGCGAGCTTTTGGGAGTATCACCATTTTTTTATGGTCATATCTTTCTTTGAGATCCTTCCAAAGAATTGATGGATCTTTAATAGTCAAATATTCAGTTTTTAGGCCTTCATCAAGATGATGGCGGAGGAATATCATAGCCTTTGCTTTATCTTGCTCGGATGTTTTATTTCCCTATTTTATGGTGTCACCAAGACCCATAGCACTAAGATGGATTTCAGCATCAAGAATCCATATCAAATAATTTTTGCCGGTGACATCAAGTGCATTGAACTCGAGTTTTGTAAGATTCGACATTATCACTAAAATATAATTTCAAACAGTGTCAATTTATAAAATAAGCATAAATACAACATATGTTACCAAAAACATTATATTGACATGAACACTTATAATTTGATAACAGTATTCCATCAAGAAAATCATGCATAATTAAACAATTAGGCATATTAAACTTTGCACGCATATGAAATTAATCCATTTTACTTTGAGCTAAGGTTTGTCTACTTTTAATTAGATGGAGATCTCAAGGAGAGCTTCAAGATAAGCAAATATAAACATGTTGTATGCAGTTTATTTGTTATATAAACTAAGAGACATAATACAAACAATCAGTATGTAAGGTTGAATTCAATTTACCGTGTAAATGGAGATTGATTATAAAGACATAGTAGATTGCATTCAATCTACCGTGTAAATGTAAGATAACATCAAATCTTTTGTAATACTCATATTATAGATTAATGCTAACAAGTAAGATTATACGTACCTTCTGGATAGCTCCACGTTTTCTTGCACTTCCCAATTATTTTTTCGCAATCGTGCTGATAACGTATTATATATAATATAATATAGAGATAAGATTTGAGAGAACTAGATAATAGAGAAAGGGGAGATCATTTCATTATTTTGTTATATCAAATCAAAGTACAAGCAAGCCTTTATATAGGCCATGTAAATGCATGTTAAAAGGGTAATGTAAAGCCAAAGGTTGGCTATATTAAAGAGGGATATATGAAAGGTTACGAGTCATCTATGAAATTCTAAGAGTCAGACAATAAATACATAACATAGATATATTTTTCAGAAAGTACTTGAATTCATTTTATGCAAAGCAGTATGCATTTTTGAAGTAATAAGTGACGTTACAATATGGAAAGGCGGGCTGGGTGCAAATTTCTTAATGATTGAGCTTGGTTTTTTTATCTTACCGATTAAGACATATTTTAACGATTAAGAAGTAGCAAAAGTACAACCAAATGATCTGAATTGTCTTAATCGTTAAAATAAGTGTCATTAAGCTAGATTAAGAAGTAAACAAATGGGGCCTTAGTCGACCTCAGTGTAACTACATAACTAACATAATGGTCCGTTTTCTAATGTCGAACATAAATATATAAATTAATATATATTTTGAACATTATTTTGATCGTGATCCTTTCATTTAATAATTCAATAACATTGTATGATATATGAAAACGTTAAATCTATGCATAAAATATGGAACCAAGATTTAGACTAACTACTTTAAACATTCACCACTATTAAAAATGTCATATATACGATATTATTTTAAACCATGATATTAATTTAAATTTCTATAAATGAGTAAAATATCAAAAATTAGTTGATAAAACTGTAACATTATACGTTTAACTGATTTTGCAGTTCAAATTCTAAGTATCTTTCGAAAATCATGTCAAATTCTAGATATAAAAACTCATCACATTTTAATCTAGCATCTTGATCATTAATTATTAAGTTGACAATTTTTATAATTTTCTATAATCTTAATTATAATACCGTCTTATAACTCAACTACATATTTGATGTAATTAGTATCCGACAATCAGTACAGACTCCAAATCTCAAATTTAAATTAATTTGATTTTTTTCTAAAATACTTCATAGACTAATCAGTTTTAATTTAGAAGACGAAATACATTATACCATATTATCAATTACAAAAATATTTACACTACATTTATATTATTGTCAACTAAGCAATTTATCTCAAAAGAACAATAAATTATATTGTTTAAAAATTTGAAAAATAAAATTTATCAACATATATATATATATATATACACATATATACATACATACATACATACATACATACATACATACATACATACATACATACATACATACATATGCATCGAATTATAACTATTTTCGATACACACAATTTATTATGTAAATAACATGGAAGAATTGCGTGAAAGGATTATTTTCTTATGAATTATTATAAAAATAAAATATTAAAGTAAATATGGGTGTAAAGAATTTTGTGTATGTCATTAATGATTTTTCAAAAGAAGCTCATTAGATCTTCTTACTCAATTGGTTGTAACTCAATTTGTTGTAGTGGTGAGTTTAGATTTACTTGAATTTAGAGGTCATGGGTTTAAATTCTATTAACAATACTAATTTTTTTTATTTGTTTTTGCCAAGAAAAAAGCGATTCATTAAACCTTCAAATCATTCTTAAGAACAGAAATAAAATCCGAGTGAGTATTATCCCCTCGCCAACTATGACCAACTGGAGAACTAGTATTCCTCGCTATAAAGTGAACAACTGAAAGGCATATGACTCAGCCTATTTGTAGTTAGAGGATCCTAATCAACTTAAACCAAATTGTAATAAGTAAATATACATATGAACTGTCACAGGAATCTCAAGAAGTATTATCTGTCAGAAGAAAGAAGAAAAGTCAATCTATAGTTTTGATGTCATACACTGGAAGACGATTCAGTTATCTGATCAAGCCCCAGTATAGCATTGAAGTGAATGGATTCATTTGAACAGTGACAGAGATTTTTCGAGTGATAGTTTGAAGGTCAGTTACAGTACAAGAGAATTGAGAGAAGAAACAAACCACAACCTAAAGTCAAAAGTGAAGAAGCATCGTTGAAGTTAGTCGTTCATGAACCAGACAGTACATCGAACGTCAACACAAATCAGTGGTAATTCTTTACTACCTTCAGTGGTTTGTAAGAATTAAATTAATTATTTATTGATTTAATTAAATTCATTTATAATTGATATAAATCATTTAGTTGATTTAATTAAATGAATTAATTCTGGAAGAATTAATTTATTTATTAAATTAATTATTGTATCAATTAAATATGAAATTAAATGGATCAATATGACTTAAAGAAAGAAGATTGGATTATGTATTGGAGAAGAAAAATTCGGTATGACCTAATTTTAAGTCATACCGACAGTAGCTTTTCAGGATTATGTCTTACCGACCTGATTAAGTCATACCGACCTCTGCCAGCTGTTGTAAGTCTTACCGAACTTCTGATTGAGTCATACCGACAAGTTTTATGTCTTAATGGAGGTTTGTGTAAGTCTTAATGGAGAAAAATCAAGTCTTGGAAGCAGTTTAAGTCATGCTGGAGCAGTTAAATATCCTACAGAAAGCCAGCAAGACCTGTTACTGATATAAAAGAACAGAACAGAGCAGATTAGGTCATAACGGAAAAACACAGCAGAAAACATAAGATCCAAAACAGAATTCTCTCTCAAGAACATCAAGAACACCAAAGCTTAAAGAATTCCCAGAAATTCAAGTTCTTCATCTTTGTTATATTCTATCCGCTAGAACTTGTTTATTTGTGATTCTTGTACTACTAGCGAATTAAGTTTCCTAGTTCTAATCTTGATTATTATTAACTAAATTAGAAATGTTCATGTCGAATTTTCTAATTAGTTATTAACATCTTGATAAGTTGTTATACTGATTTTGTAACACCACATCAAGTTAATATACAGTTATATTCAACTTCAAAAATTGTGTTAAATAATTCCGCACATAAATTTGTCTTTATCAAATTTTATTTAAAGGACAAATTTCGATAAAAAGGTAAAGATTGTATTCAACCCCCCCTTCTACAATCTTATCGGACCTAACAATTGGTATCAGAGCTGATTGATTGATACACAAATCAAAGATCCCATTTTACTCGATTAAAAATCATCCCCAAATTTTTTAACTCTCTTAAAAAATTCATCATGTCTTCTAAAGTTGGAACTGTGAAAATTCCCATATATGACAAAAACAGTTATGATATGTGGAAGAACAAAATGTTAATGTTCCTCGAGGTTGCAAATCCTAAATACATGTGATAGGTCGAATACACAATATATAATCAAGTACCGTATGAATAAGTAACAAGAACACACGTTTTAACTCTTAAAACTGTTTGGAATTGATAATTCCTCTCTCGGTGATGTAAAGTATCACAGAGAGCTGCTTAGGTTACAAGAATGATATTCGTTCACGATGGATACCCTTCAAGGGTTAACCTAACTGTATTTATAAGATATACAGCTACGTACAATCGTAAATTGATTCTCCTAAAATTAAGCTATACAATTGATATCAATTACGATTGCTACACGTCTTCTAAGTCAACTCAATCTCTTTGATAGCTATCCAATCTTCAAAGATATCGCTTCCATATTAATATTAAATTAATCTTCAAACTCTGTTGACTTGTAGACGCTCCCAGTAGACAGACTTTAGCAAACTCTGTTCTCTCCATGCTAACAGTGTTTGCGCTTCCATGTATTCAGCTATCAGTGTTTACGCTTTCCTCTGTCAGCGTTTGCGCTTCCAGCAATCAGCGTATACTCAAACTCTGTTACAACTGCTTTCAATAACAAGTTAAACTCTCTTTACCTGTAACACTTAAACACTGACATTAAATCACATCAATTATATCTAACAATCTCCCCCAACTTGTTCATTAGAAAAATGTACAAGTTCATAATAATTGATGATGTCAAAACTAACAAATAAAAACACAGTGTTTAACATATAATCAGAGTTTAAACTTGACTTAACAAAATTTACAGAAAATTCGAATTACTTACAAATTCTGTCTACCTAACCTCCTCAAGATCTGGAGTTGTTCTGAGATAATCAATCAACAACCTCCTCTCAGCATTTTCAAGTTCAATCTCCATAGCTACCTTGATCTCTCTTAAATCTGGATCATTCTCATCAGTTTGAAAAATAGCAGCTCTGAGATCATAGATCTTGTTTCTTCTCATTTCATTTCCCAATCTGATAAACTTCACTTCTTCAGACTTTACATTAAAATCTAGAACAGTAATCCCAAGATCAGTCTTCAGCTTTGTAGTTCCCTTCTGCATTTCAATCAAATTCCCATTCCAGTCTCTGTACTTTGGAACATACTTGCTGTATTTCATATGTCTATTTGCGAGACTCTGTATCATCTTTTGTCTGAGCACATTTGCAACTGATTGAGCTCTTTGATTTCTTACTCTGAAAATGTACAGAACATACTCTAGTTCTTCCCAGAATTTCAAATCAATATCATTCTCAGCAATCTTGAACACCGTTCCATCAGCCATGAAGTATAACAAGAAATCCTTCCCTAAACTTTTCTGATGAACAAGCTGTACTGACTCCAGTCTGTCTAAACTCTCTTGAGTGACACCACGACCTGGAACAGACAATGAAGAAGGATCTCTGAGAGCAACATTCTGTCTTTTATCTCTATGTGAGCCAATGCCTCCTTTGTTATATGCAATTTTACCAGATAAAGCTCTACCATCAGTAAAATCCATTGAAGCTGTAGCTGGAGCTGTAGCTGCAAGACTCGAATCATGAAGAACACCTTTTCCAAATTTTGATTTCAGCTGAGAAGACAGTATTGGTGTAGTCACAACTTGTGTAGCAACAGAGGTTGTGTCTTCATTCTTCTGTACAACATGTGTATCAACAGAGGTTGTAATTATCATTTTATTTTTGCTCTCTTCACCCATCACTCCTTTTAACTTCAGCTTGGCATCAATAGAAGACTTTCTAATCAGCTTTCCTTTATCTTCTTCTTCTTCTTCTTCTTCTTCTTCTTGAATACCAGATAATCTCTCTTTGATCTCAATTCCTTTCATTGCAGGCCTTGAAGACTTTGAAGCTTTAACAACTTTCTTCACTTTCTTGGACTTTTGAGCTTTTAAATTCTCTTTCTGCAACAGCTTTTCTTCAGCTTGAATATCCTCAAGTGTAGCTTCAGCATTCTCTTCACGAAATAGTTTCGCAGCCAATTCTTCATCTGTTTGTGGATTGTCAGAGAATGACAAATCCTTTGGCTTTGAACCAGAAGTACTCTGAGCATTTGTATCTATCACCAAGTTAGGCTTTGACCTTGTAGACCTCCCATGTCCTTGTCTAGAATTTGCATTTCTTAAGCCCTTCTCAGCATTGGTACCTTCATCATCAAGATGATCTTTCTTTGACAGAGTTTGAGTTTGCTTACACTTGGTTTTAGCAATTCTCTCCCCCTTTTTGACATCATCATCATCATCTTGAATCAGAATTGAGGTGATTAATTCAAGAGAGTTTGCAATGGAATCAACCTTCTCATTTAGTAAAATCTGATTCTTTTCAATTGTGCTCAGTCTGTCATTTATATTTGCTTGAGCTTTGGCAAATTGTTGAAAGAGCTTAGCATTAGCTAGTTGAGCTTTCTCTTCATGAGTAGCAACTTCCGTTCGAAGATCAACAATAGATTTCTGAGTATCATCAAATCTATTATTCAAAGTTTTGATTTGAATCACTGTGCCTTGCAAACAAGTGAAAATTTCTGGATTTTTAATCTTCTTAGAATTGACTTCAAGAAACTTTTCTGCCCTTCCAGGAGGAAAAATACACTCTGACTTGTACCAATCAGCAGTTTGCTTGGCCAAATAACCATCATCAATTTCATTATTAGAAGGCCCAGCAAAATCTGGTTTTTCTCCTGTTTTCTGACCATCAGTCTGATTTTGTGGTTGTTCAACTCCTGTACTCTTAGCTTCAACTGAATCACTCATCGACTCACTAGTAGAGGCAACAGAAGCAATAGGTTCTTGAGCAGAAATAGGTTCTTGAGCAACCTGTTTTCCTTTATCAACTGGAGTTTGCTCTGAAGAAATAACCTTTTCTGGTTTATCAACCTCCTCACCATGAGCAGAAACATGATTAGCATCAGAGTTCAACTCAGTGTGTGATGCAACCACAGTGTCTTCAAGAACAACAGTAGGCCCATCAGCAACACCAGTATCGATAGAAAGTGTAACCTCCATGAGTGGTGGAGTAGATGCTTCATGATTAAAAGAAATTGGAGTTTCAGCAAACTCTTCCATTGGAGACAAAACATCTCTAACAGCTTCATGTTCTTGAACCTTAACAACTTCTGGTTCAGAAAGCTTGACTTCGGATTCTGGTATTATAGGTTCTATGATAACCTCTGGCTCACCAGTAGGAATATCAAAAGAGATTTTCTCTTGAGCCTCTTCAACATGCTCATCATCAGAATCAGTTAAAATAAGCCTTCTCCTCTTAGCTTGAGGTACTGCAACCAATTCTTCTTCTGCACTAGAACTTTCACTAGAACTTTCCTCAACCGATGGTGTTGAAGGTCTATTTGCCCTTTGTATGAATCTTCTAGAATAAACAGCCTTTGGAGTTGTCTGTTTAGCCCTAGAATGTTTGGTGTTGATTGCAGTATGTTTCTTCCTTTTTGGCTTTGGTGGTGGTTGTGGATGAGTGGTAGTGACAGGGTTTGTTGGTTCAGTAGTCATTTGGTCAGATTGTTCTTGAGGTTCTGTTTGTGTTTGAGGTGATATAGGTTGATCAGTGGTTGTTGGTATCGGCTCAGGTGATTGAGTAGGATGAGATGGGATGTTTTCTGTACGATCAGTGGCTAAAGGTTCAGACATAGATTGTGGTTCTGGTTGATGTGGTTCATGTGGTTCATGGTTTGGTGATGGAGAATCTTGTGGTTGATTGACAAAGTTCTGTAAAGCAAGTGTTTCGTACCATGCCCTAGGTGCCTGTTTGAGTCCATAGAGTGCTTTGTCTAACCTGTAGACATGATCTGGATATTTTGGATCTATAAAACCAGGTGGTTGTTCAACAAATACTTCTTCTTCAAGTTTTCCATTCAGAAAAGCACTTTTCACATCCATTTGAAAAACCTTGAATTTCTTGTGAGAAGCATAGGCAAGAAACATCCTTATTGCCTCCAACCTGGCAACTGGTGCAAAAGTCTCATCATAATCTATTCCTTCCTGCTGTAAATAGCCTTTAGCTACCAGTCTTGCTTTGTTCCTTGTGATCACACCATCACTGTCAGTTTTATTTCTGAAAACCCATTTAGTACCAACAATAGATCTGTTCTTTGGCCTTGGTACAAGGGTCCACACCTCATTTCTCTCAAATTCATTTAGCTCTTCTTGCATTGCTGTTATCCAGTCAGCATCTTTCAGAGCTTCTTCTACTTTCTTTGGCTCAGTTTGTGACAAGAATGCATGAAACAGACATTCATTTGTTGTTGCACTTCTTGTCCTTACTCTTGCATCTGGATCACCAATAATTAAATCAGGTGTATGTGACTTAGTCCATTTTCTTGCAGAAGTCAGATTGCTTCTGTCATCATGTGATCCTCCCCCTTGATCCATGCTCTCCTGATTTTCTTGGTGCCTTTCTTCACTTTCTGATGCTCCCCCTGAATGTGACTGCTCAGAATTTGAATGTTTAGACTTTGAATCAACAGTGTTTGATTCAGAGTTATCAATTGAGTCACTATCAGTGTTTGAATTATCACTTTGATGTGATTCTTCATGCTCCCCCTCAACTGGTTCTTCCCTTGTTTCTGATTGAAAAGTTTCTTCAGTGTATACCAGTAGAGGTTCAGAATTGACCTCAACAGTGTTTGTCAGATCTGTATCATCCGAGTTTAATAAATCTTCATTTTCAAAGTGCAGTTGATCATGCTCATTAACATTTTCAAGTCCAGTTATTTTCTTGTCATCAAATGACACATGAATAGACTCCATGATCACTCTGGTTCTCAGATTATAAACTCTGAATGCCTTTGTTGACAGTGGATAGCCAACAAAAATTCCTTCATCTGCCTTTAGGTCAAATTTGGTCAACTGTTCAGGATGAGTCTTCAACACAAAGCACTTGCATCCAAAAATATGAAAATATTTTAGATTTGGCTTCTTCTTCTTCACCATTTCATATGGTGTTTTACCATGCTTGTTGATCAATGTTGCATTTTGAGTAAAACAAGCAGTTTGAACTGCTTCTGCCCAGAAATAAGTTGGCAACTTTGCTTCATCTAGCATGGTTCTGGCAGCTTCTATCAAAGTTCTGTTCTTCCTCTCCACTACACCATTTTGTTGTGGAGTGCCAGGTGCAGAAAACTCTTGTTTGATCCCTTTAATCTTGCAAAATTCTTCCATAGATGAATTTCTGAACTCAGTTCCATTGTCACTTCTGATTATCTTCACTTGATGCTCTGACCCTTTGTCCAGTTGGATTATATGTTCTGTCAGTGTTAATGATGTTTCATCCTTCTTTGCAAGAAAATATACCCATGTGAATCTGGTATATTCATCAACAATGACTAATGCATATTTCTTCTTTCCAAGAGACATCACATTCACTGGACCAAAAAGATCAACATGTAGTAGATGATAAGGATCAACAATTGAAGACTCAGATTTGCTTTTGAAGGAGACTTTTCTCTGTTTAGCTTTTTGACAAGAATCACACAGTCCTTCTACATTCAACAAGGACTTTGGTAGACCTCTTACAAGATCATTCTTGATTAGCTCATTGATGTTGTTCAGGTTCAAATGAGAGAGTTTCTTGTGCCATTTCCAACTCTCTTCACTGGACATTCTTGTAGACAGACACACTGCTTTGCCATCAGTGTTGGTTGACAATTTTATTTCATAGATGTTGTTGTGTCTGTTTCCAACTAGAGCAACTTTCCCTGTAGATTTACTGATCACTTGGAAATATTCAGGCTGAAAATCTACATGATATCCTCTGTCACAGATTTGACTCACAGATAGCAAATCATGCTTGAGTCCTGGAACCAGAGCTACATTTTTGATGATGACATTTCCAAGATTAATATTGCCATATCCCAGTGTATGTCCTATGTTGCCATCTCCATAGGAAACTTCTGGGCCAGCCTTCTCCTCATACTCTGATAGCAGGGCTTTATTTCCAGTCATGTGTCCTGAACATCACTGTCCACGACTAGGGTACTGACCCTGGTGCCCTGCAATCACAAACAATCACTGATTATTAGTTTTAAGGATCCAGACTTGCTTGGATCCTTTGGCTTTCTTAATTCTGTTAGCTTTTGCAGCGGAATTCACATTAACAGAGTTTAAGCTAGCTTTTTCAGAGTTTACATTTGCAGAGTTTACTTTAACCCATTTCAAATTTGGTTTGGGTTCATAGTAATTATAGTAAATAGCATGATAATCTCTGCAAGTGTAAATAGAATGCCAAGTACTTCCACAGTGTTTGCATAAAGTCTGTGGTCTTGTTCTCACATAATCACTCTTTACTGCAGTTTTAGAGGGCAAAGAATTAATGTTTTTATTCTTACTGCAGAAATTAGCAAGATGATTAGTGCTACCACAGTTAAAGCATGTTTTCCTAGGAGCTAATGAAGCAAGCATTGGCTTTATTCCTGATGTTATGCCTACCTTACCATTTCTGTTTTTCTTAGGCATTCTCTGTTTGTTGACAGATTTTATCTCCTTAAGCTTATGCTTGAGTTGTTTATCTGTCATTAAACCAATGTTAGCCTCTTTAACAAAAGTTTTAGCATATGACTCTTTAACAGCCTTTTTCTGTGCTTCAGTCTTAGGTCCACCTGTTCCCATGACATTACCCTCAGATGAACAATGTGGTCTAACCTTTACCTGATTTTCAAATCTAAGTTCATCTCCTACAGAGTAACCTAGACCTACTGTATCTGACTGAAACACTTCTTGAGTGTCTTTACCAGAGTGTGTCCAAGTTTTAATGATGTGTTTAGTATCCTCCAATTCAGATTCTAGTTGCTTATACTTACCTAGCAACTCCTGTTCAATAAACACTGCATCATCTCTCTCTTTTTGAATTTTATTCATGTTCTCTAGCTGTTCCTCAACAAGTTTATTTCTTTCTTTGAGTTGAGAACACTCAGACTTTATCCTCTCATTTTCTAAAGTCTGATCCCTATAACTGATATGCAATGTTTTAAGATAAATTCTCAATTCAGTTATATTATCAGTGTTATAAGCATAGGTAGTTGGAGGTACCTTGAGATCATCATTTTCAGTCTTAGTAGTAGCCATGAGAGCATAGTTGACTTCCTCATCTGAATCTGAAGTGTCTGCCCAATCTCTGCCTTTGGTGTAGAGTGCCTTTTCAGTTTTACCCTTCTTGCACTCAGGAGCATAGTGACCCATCTCCTTACACTTGTAGCATTGAATCTCAGACTTATCTTTCTTACCAGATTTGAAGTCCTTTCCCTCAGATTTCTTGAAATTCTTCTTGTCAAACTTTGAGTAGTCCTTGGAGAATCTCTTTCCCTTCTTGAAGTTCTTGTATCCCATCTTCTTGAAGGTCTTTACCATCAATGCAGCCATTTGCATCATCTCCTCATCATCTTCAGAATCAGATGATTCATCTGTGTTTGAGTCAACATCAGTGTTTGATGACTCATTCTCTGAATGAATGACTAAAGCTTTTCCTTTTGCCTTTCTCCTTGATGCTTCCTTCTTTGATGGTTTCTCCTCAGCCTTAAGAGCAACAGACTTTGACTTTCTACTAGATCTTTTGTTTCTCTGCTCCAATTCCAATTCATGGGTTTTGAGTAGTCCATAAATTTCATCAATCTCTGTTTCACCAAGTTCATAATTATCTCTTATAGTGGTTGTTTTCACATCCCACTTTTCAGGTAGAGAGAGAAGAAACTTGAGATTTGAATCTTCTAAATCATACTCTTTGTTCACCAATGACAAATCATTGAGCAGTTTACAGAATCTGTCAAATGTTTCTGTCATGGTTTCATCAGATTTTGCCTCAAAATGCTCATACTCCTGAGTGAGTATGTTCCTTCTGTTCTTCTTAATTGCAGGAGTTCCTTGACATCTAACCTCAAGTGCATCCCATATCTCCTTTGCAGTTGTGCAGTTTATCACTTTATTAGACATAACATTGTCTAACGCACTGTGAAGTAAATGCCTTACCTTCGCATCCTTTGCAATAGATGAAAGATCCTCGGCAGTTAGATCTTTCTTCTCTTTTGGAATAACTTTTGATTCCACATCGGCAGCAGCAGCAGATAACTTTGTAGGTTTGTGAGGACCTTCATAAATTCTGTCCAGATATTCTGGATCTGTAGCCTCCAGAAACATGGTCATCTTCACCTTCCAAATTGCATACTCTAATGGCCTCAGTATAGGAACCCTAATTGTTTCATACCTACTAACAGTAGTAGGAGCTTTCTCAGATGGTGGAGGTATCTCTGCCATTGATTACTATTGTGTTTGGATCTTTAACTGTAATAAAGTAACAGATTTTGCTCTGATACCACTTGATAGGTCGAATACACAATATATAATCAAGTACCGTATGAATAAGTAACAAGAACACACGTTTTAACTCTTAAAACTGTTTGGAATTGATAATTCCTCTCTCGGTGATGTAAAGTATCACAGAGAGCTGCTTAGGTTACAAGAATGATATTCGTTCACGATGGATACCCTTCAAGGGTTAACCTAACTGTATTTATAAGATATACAGCTACGTACAATCGTAAATTGATTCTCCTAAAATTAAGCTATACAATTGATATCAATTACGATTGCTACACGTCTTCTAAGTCAACTCAATCTCTTTGATAGCTATCCAATCTTCAAAGATATCGCTTCCATATTAATATTAAATTAATCTTCAAACTCTGTTGACTTGTAGACGCTCCCAGTAGACAGACTTTAGCAAACTCTGTTCTCTCCATGCTAACAGTGTTTGCGCTTCCATGTATTCAGCTATCAGTGTTTACGCTTTCCTCTGTCAGCGTTTGCGCTTCCAGCAATCAGCGTATACTCAAACTCTGTTACAACTGCTTTCAATAACAAGTTAAACTCTCTTTACCTGTAACACTTAAACACTGACATTAAATCACATCAATTATATCTAACAACATGAAAGTCTTATCAGAAGGACCAATAATACCTTTTGGATTAATTCCTGAAATTGTTACTGATGGAAAAGTTGTTGCCCCTGCAAGGTTTGTACACAAAGATTCTTCTGAATACACTCTTGCTGAAAGAGAAGAAGCTGGACTTGACATTAATTTAAGACTGATCTTAATAGATTCTCTAGACTCTGTGATGTACATTCATATGATTAACTGCAAGACAGCAAAGCACATGTGGGAAACCATTGAAACTGTGAATGAAGGAACAGAGGAAGTTAGGGAGAATCGTCTAGAAATTCTGACATCTGAGTATGAACACTTTCGATCAACATATAATGAAAGTATTCAAGATGTGTTTGAAAGATATAACAAACTTGTCAACAATTTACAGATGCATGGCAAGTACTACACTCAGAAAGAGATCAACAGAAAATTTCTACTGTCAATGCCTGTTCATCTAGAACATAGAATTACAGCTATCAGAGAGTCGAGGAATCTAAGTGAAATTACTGTAGAAAGACTCTTTGGTGTTTTAAAAACCTATGAACTGGAACAATCTCAACAAAAGGAGATTTATGGAAAAGGAAGAGTTGCTAATACTTCTACAGCTCTTATTGTTGAGAACAAACAGGAAGTGGAAGATAAGGTTATTCAACCTTGTAATGTTGACAGTGGCAAGCTTGAAGTTGAAGTTGGTCAAATGAATGCTAGTCCAGATGAAGGAGACTTCTATTCGTTAGAAGATCTAGATCAGTTGGAAGATGAGTCCATGGCTTTGTTGGTAAGGAAATTCAGCAACTTCAGATTCAGGAAGAATCCCAAGTTCAGGTACAAATCTAACTATAACAGGTTCCAGAGAGGAGGTTCTTCATCCTCAAGTAACAGAGGAGGTTACAAAACTGGAACAGTTGAAAGAAGTAAAATTAGATGCTACAACTGTAATGAACTTGGACATTTCGATACTGAATGTCAGAAGCCAAAACAAAACCAAAGAAAAGACTTTGGATCTGAGAAGAAGAAGACAGGTAAAGCCTATGTGGCTGCTGGAAAGAGTTGGGATGATACAGACTCTGAAGATGAAGAGTATGGCAATCTTGCCCTGATGGCAAAATCTGATAACTCCAGTGGTACTTCATCTGAGGTATCATGTACTGAAAGTCAATATATTTATCAACTTAGTGATACACTAGGTAATGCTAATAGAGAGATTGAAAGGATCAATTTGTTAAATACAGATCTTAGTAATCAATTATCAGAATTACACGATGTACAAAATTGCCATGATAAACAAAAATCAGAAATAAGAATTCTAAAAGAACTTGAGAGGTCTCTAGCGTTGATAGTGGTTCAACAACGTGAAACAATAGCTGAGCTAGAAATAAGGGTTAGTGCTACTTCTAATTCATGCAAAGTGGCTAAAGAGTTGTTTAACCAACAAGCTATTAATCAAACCGTAGGAATTGGGTTTGATTATAATGAAGCTATTGGACGAAAAAGCATTATTACCCCTAATCATGTCAGTGCTGAAGATAGGGGTATACCATTAGTGCTTAAGGGTGTTAGTAACTCACTCTTTAAAACATCCATAGCAGAACCTTTGGATACAACATCTTTAATCATTAAGGAAGAGATGCGCATTGAGGATTTAGCTAATGGCGTAGTCTTAGAAAGTAATCAAGTTGTTAAAAATGATGAAGATAGAAAGTCTGTGTTTAAGAAAACAGAAAGAGTTGGTGAGTCTACTACTTCCTTTAAAACTAGTAGTAGAAGTAACAACATGAATAAATGCAACAACATATCTACCATGCATGCTATTCCTGTTATTGATACTGCTCATAAAAAGTGTATTGCTGTTAATTGCATGTCTTGTGCTTTTAATATAATGTCTGCTTACTTTAACGGTAATCATGCATGTGTTGATAAGAATGTTCCTAAACAGCATATGAGCAGAAATAAACATGTTAGATCCAGGACTGTAACTTCACCTAATTCTAAGATTAGGACTCCAAGTCCTTCTCGGGATATGGTAAAGACATGGTTACCCAAGCTGAAACCAAAACAAGTTAAAGCTGTTTACAGGGTTAAATGTCCAGTACCTGAAGAAAATGTTGTTAAAATAAAAAGTGTTGCTTTACCTGATAAAGGTCAATTCTTTAAGTACTCCGGACCCAATCAAATTTGGGTTCCGAAGAAAGTCTAACCAATTTGTCATTGCAGGGTTTGAAACAGGTTGAACGAGTCATGTGGATTCTGGACAGTGGATGTTCAAGGCATATGACCGGAGATAGAGCCCTGCTGACAAATGTGGTGGAGAAGGCCGGCCCAGTCGTTACCTTTGGAGATAACAGCAAAGGTAAAACTGATGGATATGGCAGATTAGAAGCTGGAAATGTTATCGTTGAAGATGTCTCTTTTGTGAACGGCCTTGAGCACAATTTGCTCAGTATTAGTCAATTCTGTGACAAAGGTTATGAAGTTCATTTCAACAAGAAGAATTGTCTAATATCACACAATAGAAATGAAAGGCCGCAGTTGACTGGAGTAAGAAAAGGAAATTTGTACATAGCCAATATGAACTCTGGAAGCACAGAAGAAATTAGATGTTTTTATTCAAAGGCATCCACTGATGAAAGTTGGTTATGGCACAAGAAACTTTCTCACCTAAACTTCAAAACAATGAATTCTCTAGTGAAAAGAGAGTTGGTGAGAGGTTTACCTTCGATTGAATTTACTCAGGAAGGTCTATGTGATGCTTGTCAAAAAGGGAAGTTAAAAAGGGCAACTCACAGGAGCACTAACATATCATCAATAACTGAACCATTACAACTTCTCCATATGGATTTGTTTGGTCCAGTTAGTGTGATGTCTATGTCAAGAAAAAAATATGCTCTAGTGATTGTTGATGATTTCTCAAAATTCACATGGGTACTATTTCTGAACTCAAAAGATGAAACTCCACAACTGGTAGTTGATCACATTAAGTTAATTGAGCTGGACTCTAATCGTCCAGTAAGAGCTATAAGGTCAGACAACGGAACTGAATTCAAGAATGCAGTTCTGAATGACTTTTGCACTGAAAAGGGTATAACTAGACAGTACTCGGCTCCCAGAACTCCTCAACAAAATGGGGTAGTTGAAAGAAAGAATAGAACCTTGATTGAAGCTGCACGTACTATGCTAAGTGAATCAAGGCTTCCATTGAGCTTTTGGGCTGAAGCTGTCAACACTGCATGCTATACCCAGAATCGAACACTTATCAATAAAGACTTAATGAAGACACCATATGAAGCTCTACATGACAAGAAACCAACTCTCAAGTACTTCCATGTATTTGGGACAAAATGCTTTGTGCTGAAAGAAGGAGATGATCAAGGTGGTAAATTTGAAGAAAAAGCACATGAAGCAATATTTATTGGTTATACTAGAAGAGCCTACAAGGTGTATCTTATTGATCAACAGAAAACCTTGGAAAGTGTCAATGTTACATTTGATGACACAAAACTCCCAAGTATCCAAAATGAAGATCCATCTGAAAAGCTTAAGTTTGATGACATGTCAGACTCAGATTCAGATGATGACAATCAACCTGACGTTGTTGCTAATAATAATAATCCTAATGTTGGTGGTAATGATCAAGGTGATGCTGGTGAAAACAATGATAATTTTCAAGACACCACTGATACTCTTGAACCATCAACAAGTCAAACTGGCAACAACTCAGGGGGAGATAATGAAGGGTCAACAAGTCATACTCAACATCATACTGAAGATCAAGGCGAATCGTCAAGATCAATTCTTCCCAGACAAACTGTTTGGAATAGAGCTCATCCTTTTGAGCTGATTCTTGGTGATCCAGATGTTGGTGTGAAAACAAGAAGAGCTTATCAGAATCAATGTAACTATTCTGGGTTCTTGTCAGTTATGGAACCTAAGAAAGTAGAAGAAGCTCTATCTGATCCTGATTGGGTGATTGCTATGCAAGATGAACTCAATCAATTTAAGCAACTAGAAGTATGGAAGCTGGTACCCAGACCTAAAGATAGAAAAGTGGTGGACACAAGATGGGTATTCAGAAACAAACTAGATGAAGATGGCACTGTGATAAGAAACAAAGCAAGACTGGTAGCTAAAGGTTATTCTCAAGCTGAAGGCATTGATTATGACGAGACCTATGCTCCAGTGGCAAGACTTGAGGCCATCAGAATATTCTTGGCATTTGCATCCTATTCAAGATTCAAAGTTTATCAAATGGATGTCAAGAGTGCCTTTCTGAATGGTAAGCTAGATGAAGAAGTGTATGTAGAACAGCCCCCTGGTTTTGAAGATCAGGATCATTTGGACTATGTCTACTTTCTTTACAAAGCTATCTATGGTCTTAAGCAAGCCCCAAGAAAATGGTATGACACTCTCTCTGAATTTCTATTAGAAAATGGTTTTATAAGAGGTGTCATAGACAAAACGCTCTTCACTAAAAGACATAAGAATGATATGATACTAGTCCAAGTCTATGTGGACGATATTATATTTGGGTCTACTAATGAGCTTCTATGCAAGAAGTTTTCTAAGTTAATGCAGGGTAGGTTTGAAATGAGAATGATGGGAGAACTGAAATTCTTTCTTGGATTACAAATAAGTCAGAGACAAGATGGAATATTTATTTGTCAATCTAAGTACATTAAGGAGCTCCTCAAGAAATATCACATGGAGGAGTGCTCATCAGCAAAGACACCATCAACTATAGCTGTCAAAATTGGTTTATGTGAAAGTTCTGCCAAGGTAGATATCACAGGCTATAGAGGTATGATTGGCTCATTGCTTTACCTAACTGCTAGTAGACCAGATATAATGTTTGCCACATGCTTGTGTGCAAGGTTCCAAGCGAACCCTAAAGAAATCCATCTCACTGCTGTCAAAAGAATCTTAAGATATCTAAAGGGTACGCCTAATTTAGGCATCTAGTACCCTAATGAAACTGGTTTTACTTTAATTGGATATACAGATTCTGACTATGCAGGAAGTGTTGTAGACAGGAAGTGTACATCTGGGAGTTGTCAATACCTAGGTGGAAGATTGGTATCCTGGTTCAGTAAGAAACAGCAAACAGTTTCCAACTCTACAGCCGAAGCTGAATATATAGCTGCTGGAAGCTGTTGTGCTCAGATCTTATGGATTAGGAATCAATTAATGGACTATGGCATTGTATTGGAAAATATCCCTATTTTATGTGATAATACAAGTGCCATAGCAATCGCCAGCAATCCTGTGCAGCACTCAAGGACAAAGCACATTGACATAAGGTATCATTTTATAAGAGAGCATGTAATGAATGGTACAGTACAATTACTATTTGTAGGCTCTGGAGATCAAACTGCAGATATTTTTACTAAGTCGCTTAATGAATCCTCATTCACTAAAATTGTTAGTGAATTGGGTATGTTAAACAGTCCTAGTAATTAATACTGTTAATATCTGAAATTTGATCTTTAATAATTTTGCAAGTGATTATTCTGTGAATATTTGTTGTTTGAAATCACTTGTATTATTATTTTACCATCTGATTTTCTTGCTTGTTTAGTTATTTTTCACTCTGTTTATTCATATTATTTAATACTTCATATTTCTGTATTTTTAGAATATTTGTAGATATTTATTTCTATTTTATTAATTAATTTATCATATGTTTTGTAATGTTTGTCCTGTTAATATTGCTTTGTTTTCGTTAATAGGTTAGCATATGGTATTTATAATTATTTTTATTATTTGTTTAATTTTCTATAATATTTTTATTATTTTTATAAGTTAATTGTATATTTTATTGTGTTTTTTAATGTTTGTTTAAAGTAAATATGACTTAAAATTAGGAAAAACAATCAATATGACTTAACTTAAAATCGGTATGACTTAAACAGGTTAAGTCTTACCGAGTTGTTTTTAAATTAAGTCATATTCGCTAGTCTGTTTACATTAAGTCTTAATCAATTATAATTAATATATATATAATTTTTAAGTCTTGTCTGTATATAACTTAAGTCTTATTCAATTAGGTCTTAGCGAGTTTTTTAAATTAAGTCTTAAGTCAGTAGTTTTATTTAAGTCTTACTCGTCTGTAATTAATCTAATTCTTACTCGTAATATGTATTTTATTTAAGTCTTACTCGTCTGTAATTAATCTAAGTCTTATTCGTAATATGTATTTTATTTAAGTCTTATTCGACCAGTTTGTATATATATAGCAAATAGAAGTGTTAAGTCTTATTAACATTTTAAGTCATCTCACATGTTAAGTCATTGAGAACCGATACATACATATATACACACAACTCTGTCGAACCTCTGCCGGATTTTTGACCGGAATCACTCATCCATTTCACGATCTGACCACATATTTGGATTCCTTGACTGATTATCTACGTTTTGATTGTTTAAAATCGTGATTTGGTTCAGTTTTTAAAGGTTTTAGTTTTCGAAAAATCGGTTTTAAGATCTGATTTTCTGAAAAACTGGGTTCGATTCTTGCAAATCTAAAAATATACGTGTGTTCGTGTGTGTAAGAGGATCATTGTGTGAATTTTTCAGAATTTTTCAACAACTTTTAATTTTTTTCGAATTTTTAATTAATTATTAATTCGAAAAATTAATTTTTAAATTATAATTTTGTAAAATCTGAAATTTTCAAGGAAATTAAATCTTGATTAAAATGGCTGATCGATTTGAAATTATTAAACATAATTTAATCGGTTATTTTGATCCAGAAAAATGTTCAGTTGAACGTTTTCGACCGTGGATTCGGTTTTTAAATGAAAATTCACTGGTTCGCACTGCTTTGAGCTTGGATGCTCCTTTGAAAATTGAACCTTTGCGAATCATGTGTACTACTGCTGTCATTTCTAATGATAACAGATCATTTGTATTCTCTGTAAGAGACAATCAGTACACAGTGAATGAAAATACAATAAATACGGTCTTAAATTTTCCAACTGAAAATTTCGAAGAATTACCATCAGATCAAGAATTGATAAATTTTTTGAATGGTGTATTCTATCAAGACAGTCCTGATCAAACTGTCTGGAATAAAAAGAACTTCGTTCAGGAATGGGATTATCTGTTTGACACATTAGGTAGAGTCTTTGCCAATTCTACTAAAGGGAACTTCGGGGTATTACCATCCTTCCTACAGCATATTGGATATGCAGTTGCACACAACCGAAGAATTAATATTGGTAGACTACTGTGTGTTCCGATGGTTAGAAGAATCATTAATGCAAAGAAGAATTTTGATAATGGACAAAAAGTATCATGCTATTATCCAAGATTCTTGTCATTGATTTTTAATCATCTTGTGGAACTAGAAAACCAAGCCCAATTCCTGAATGGAGAATCACTGGCGTCAGGTAAACCTACTACCAGATTGTTCACTGAGTACAGCAACAAGCCTAAATTCACAAACATACCTGTAGTTGTCACCCAATACATGTCAAACTATATATAACTACCTGTCATTGAACCTGTACCAGAACCTGAACAAAACCCTGAACCACCAGTGGAAAACATACTTGTTGATAATGAAGATCAAGGCAATCAACGAGTTGAACCTGCTCAGCAAATTGTTCCTCAGCCAGCTGCACTTGCTGTTGAACATCCAATGCAAGAAACTGCATCTGTCCCTGAACCTGAATCAGATCAACCAATCTTATCTGAGACAGTTGCGGAATCAACTGACCAGGTATTGCCTTCTGTTCCTCAAACTACTACTTCTCAATCTATTTCTGGAACCCAAGTGGTTGGTAGGTCTGACCAAGGGGTTGTAGTACCACAACCTCTAACCAAGGTCGTAGAGCCAAATACTCAACCAACAAAACTTATATCTTTTCACTCCAGAAAGAAATTGCAAGTTAAAAGAAGTCGAATCAGTAGTGATAGTATGAGTGAACCCACAGCTCTGCCTCTAGAAAAGAAAAGTAGAACCCAAACTGAGGCAACTGTAAGCCCGTCTATATCCTCCCAACAGGATATGGAAGTTGATATGGCCGTTACACAGTTACTAGAATCATCTTCTCAACAGGATGATTCTATTGAAATTCGCCATAGGGCCATGGCACCTTGTAGTGAGTCAAGCACACCACCCCTATTACTCACAATGGGGGAAGACATACCTTTAGATGAGTCTCAGGACACATTGCAAGGAGAGCACGTAGAAAATGTGACAGTGCCTACCATAGTTACGGTAGAAGAGTCTTCACAGGCTTTAGAGGGAAATCTTGGTTCTCATCCAACTTTAATAGAACCATCATCTCCCCTCCAAGGACAAACACTCCTGGCTCCCTCAAGGGATTTTCCACTCGAAGTTTCGACTGGAGAAAGTGGGAGGCAACTTGATCAATCTACTACTGAAGCAATTCAGTCAACAATTTCAAATGTTCAAGTAGATTTGATTAAGGAAAGGGATTTGCGAACTCCCATTGCACCACCACTGACCTTCCCAGAGGAGGCTAGGGTGATTTTACATGCAGGTACAAATCTGGAAGCAGCTAAGGAATCTGAGAGGAGTGATGTGAGGAATACCATAAAATTGAGTGAAACACATGCACTTCAGGTGAGTAGATCTCAAAGTGAACGTCAGGTGAGCGCACACACTGACACATACACTCTCTCACTATTAGAAAAGATAACTGCTTTAGAGAAAGAACTTGCAGTCAGCAAGGCTGAAACAGAAATCCTTAGAGCACAAGTGGGTGAGCGATCTTCTTCATCCACCTCTGTCAACAGTCAGCTTGCTGTAATCAAGAAGGACATAAACTACTTAAAGACATTTTTCACCAAGAAGATAGATTCTCTCGAACTCTCTCATGAAAAGGCACTTGATGACTCTGGAGATATTACTGTTGCTCAAGACATGTTAATTTCTGAGATTTCCATGAAAGTTGATACTCTACCATCAGAGGTACAGCACAATCAGGAATCTACTGATTCTCGTCTGGACCAGATCGAAAAGCAAAATGCACACCAGGCTAAAGGGTTAAGACATCTGTTTAATCTTGTAAGTCAAAGTCGCAAACCTACAAATGAAGAAATTGAATTCTTTACAAGTAAGGATGATGATGATGAACAAGATCCTGAAGCTGGGGCAACTGATAAATCTGTAAGGGATTCCTCAACTAAGGGGGAGAAATCAAAGGGGTCACAAGATAAAACTAAAGAAAGAGAGGGAGGAGAGGGAAAATCTGGAAAATCTGACCAAAGTGAAGATAGGAGGAAGAAAGTAGTTGTTGAAGAAACTGAAGAAGAAATTCTAGACAAGAACGCAGGTTATTATTGAAGGAATTTATGACCGTAGCGGAAGTGTAAATCACATTTACTTGCATAAAAACCTAATTAATCATGTATATAGATTTAAAAATTGTATGAACACAAGAAAAATACCTTGATAGCTTTCCTGGGATTGTTATGAACGTGTCTATGATTTCCAGCAATCACCCCTCAAGTGTGGAGTGCTCTAATGGTATCCACCAAGATCAAATATCATATAGTAGATTAAGAACAATTGAGAAAATTAATTAAATGGTTTGGAATGATTTTGATGAACTTCAAAAGCTCTCCATGATCTTCTAAACCTCCTGGGATGTTTTTGTGTTGTGTTTGTGATGATCTCCAACTCTTGGATATGTTTGATATTTAAAGAAATAAAGTCTTTACTTTATCTAATTAAATAATCATTTAATAATTAAAACCCTTTTAATTATTAATCCCATTCTGAAAATAATTCTCTCATAAAATTTAATTTCTCAAACTAAATTTTGTAATTAATAATTATTAAGAACTTTTCTTAATTTATTTATAATCTATTAAATCTCATTTAATAAATTATAAATAATTGCTAATTAATTATTTATTCAATAAATAAATAATTCATAGCCATTATTAATTATTCTCATCATCTATAAATATTTAACCTTTTTATGGTGTGACCCTTTAGGTTCAATATTAAGCCGGTAGTAGAAATAAATAATAATAAACTATTTATTATTACTTATACGAATTACTAATTAATTCGTTAAATATAATTACATAAGTAATTAATATTTATTCTACATCGTGAGTGATACTTTTGAATATATCGCGACTATCCGGATAATATGAATTCATTGCTTAGAATATATAAAACCTATTCAGCAAATGGTTACCGTACAATCAATTCCTTCTATCCGACAATATCCCGATTAAATACAAGGCATGGATCGCGTGTCAAGCCTATTTAATTTAATCATATAATTTCTTATACATTATGTCTAGTTCATTTGAATTAGAAACTCTTTCTAACTTCAATTACTCTGGCCAGAGATTCCAGAACTAACATAGTAAGAACATCATAGGATATTCACTTTCTTTTACTGAAAGGGGTAGATTCTTTATCGATCGTTAACTATCTTCATATACAAATTCCTATACCCGGAATAGAACTAATGATTGTCCCTTGAGGACTTAGAACTAAACCAAAACATAGTTCATCGTATATAAGATTACTTTAACGGTCTCAAGTCTAAGGACACTTGTACCACCATCAACTTATGAACAACTATTAACACGTGAGTAAACTCCATTAGTCGTTCATTTGATCAAGTCACGTTCAGTGAACTTATTCTCCAATAAGCACCTACATACTAGCTATAGTGTCACCACACGAATGTCTATGAGAACAGACATCCTTCCGAGGAAGCAAGCATAGTATGTACCGATCTTTTCGGATTGACTAACTCCCAATTAGTTATCCTACGATCGGGAACTATTTAAGTTTAGTGTTATCATCTTCTAGATCTCATTATTATAATCTCATTATAATTCTAGAAGCTTTACTCTAAACTATGGAACTTCTTATTTAAACACTTTAAATAGATAAAGCCCGTAATAAAAACAACAAGTCTTTTAATAATATAAATAAAATCAAATAAGATTACATGAAAGTATTTCCTAACCCATCACACATGATTGGGTTTAGGACAAAATACTATCAAACTCCCACTTGTACTAAAGCCAATCACTCTGGTATCTTATACCCATCTTATCTCTATGTCGATCAAAGTGAGCCTGAGACAATGCCTTAGTAAATGGGTCCGCTATGTTGTTATGTGTGTCAATTCTTACGATGTTGACATCCCCTCTTTCTATAATCTCTCGAATCAGATGAAAGCGCCGCAACACGTGTTTAGAATTCTTATGGGATCTTGGTTCCTTAGCTTGAGCTATCGCAGCGTTGTTATCACAATACAACACTATAGGATCCTCAATGCTAGGAACTACTCCCAAATCAGAAACAAATTTCCTCATCCAGACAGCTTCCTTTGCAGCTTCTCATGCAGCTATATATTCCGCTTCCGCTGTGGAGTCAGCCGTTGTAGGCTGTTTGGAACTCTTCCAACTAATCGCTCCCCCATTTAGAGTAAATACATACCCTGACTGGGATCTGCTACCATCGCCTTCTGATTGAAAACTAGAGTCAGTATAACCCTCAATTTTCAATTCAGATCCATCAAAAACAAGAAAAACATCTTTAGTCCTTCTCAAGTACTTCAATATGTTCTTCACTGCTTTCCAGTGTTCTTCACCTGGGTTAGACTGATATCTGCTCGTCACACTAAGTGAATGAGCAACATCAGCTATAGTACATAACATCGCATACATGATGGATCCTATTGCCGAGGCATAAGGAATCCTACTCATGCGCACCCTTTCCTCATATGTCTTTGGAGACATCTTCTCGGAAAGAGTAATCCCATGACTAATAGGAATGAGACCTCTTTTCGAGTTCTTCATGCTAAACCGTTTTAGCACTTTATCGATGTATGTACCTTGGGATAGGCCAATCGTTCGATTAGATCTATCTCTATAGATCTTCATCCCTAAAATATAGGATGCCTCTCCCAAGTCCTTCATAGTGAAGTTCTTTGATAGCCAGACCTTGACTGATTGTAACATCGGTATATCATTTCCTATTATAAGTATGTCATCCACATACAATATAAGAAATGTTACCGCGCTCCCACTAACCTTCTTGTAAACACATGGTTCATCTAAGTTTTTGATAAAATCAAACTCTTTGATTGTCTCATCAAAACGGATGTTCCATCTTCGAGAAGCTTGCTTCAAACCATATATGGTTCGCAGCAGTCTACATATTAGATTTTCGTTTCCACTGGAAACAAAACCCTCTGGCTGTGTCATATACACTTCCTCTTCAAGTTTCCCATTGAGGAAGGCCGTCTTTACGTCCATTTGCCAGATCTCGTAATCATAGTAGGCTGCAATCGCAAGCAAAATCCTAATGGATTTGAGCAAGGCTACAGGCGAAAAGGTTTCATCAAAGTCAATCCCTTGTCTTTGTTTGAATCCTTTTGCCACAAGCCTGGCCTTATAGGTCTCCACCTGGCCATCTGCTCCTAACTTTCGTTTGTATATCCATTTGCACCCAATGGGTTTAATTCCTTCAGGTGCCTCAACCAAATTCCACACTTGGTTTATATACATCGAGTCCATTTCGGATTTCATGGCATCCTGCCATTTCTCTGAGTCATTACAACTCACAGCCTCTTCATAAGTCATAGGGTCCTCATCATCAACAAATGACAAATCATCATCATTTTCAATGACAAGCCCGTAATATCTTTCGATTGGGCGGGACACTCTCTCTGACTTACGTAAAGGTTGTTCTACAGAAGGTTGTTCTTTCTGAACAGGTACTTCTTCTCTAATCGTTGCATTTTGTGGTTCTTGAACTTCATCAAGTTCAATATTTCTCCCACTGTTTCTATCAAGGAGGAACTGTTCCTCTAAGAAGTGTGCGTGTCTAGAAACAAATATCCTTTGATCAGAAGGATCATAGAAATAATATCCATGACCTTCTTTAGGATATCCCACAAAACTGCATTTCACGGATCTAGGTTCCAACTTATCATGTTCAACTTTCTTGACATAAGCTGGACACCCCCAAACCTTAACATGTTTAAGACCTGGTTTCTTCCCACTCCACATCTCATGTGGGGTCGTGAAAACCGATTTAGAAGGCACCTTGTTCAGTAAATACGCTGACGTCTCTAAAGCATAACCCCATAGTGATACTGGAAGATCAGTAAAGCTCATCATGGACCTCACCATATCTAATAGAGTGCGATTCCTTCTCTCAGATACTCCATTTAATTGTGGAGTATAGGGAGGGGTCCATTGAGAAACTATACCATTTTCTGTAAGATAACCTAAAAACTCTCCGCTTAAGTACTCACCTCCTCGATCTGATCGAAGAACTTTTATACTACGTGCGGTTTGTTTTTCTACTTCATTTCTATATTCCTTGAACTTTTCAAAAGCTTCGGATTTGTATTTCATAAGATATACATATCCTAACCTGGATCGATCATCCGTAAAAGTAATGAAGTATGAAAATCCTCCTCTAGCACTTGTTGACATTGGTCCACATACATCTGTGTGTACCAAGTCTAACAACCCCGCAGCTCTCTCTCCATGTCCAGTAAATGGAGATTTAGTCATTTTACCCATGAGACAAGACTCGCATGTAGGATATGATTCAAAATCAAAATGTTCTAATAACTTATCCTTATGTAATGTGCGAAGTCTGTTCTCACTAATATGACCTAGTCTGCAGTGCCATAAATAAGTTGGATTTTTATTATCTCTTTTTCTTTTATTATTAGGTTGTTCAATTTGAAACAAATTATGTTCTAAGTCACATATATACAAACCATTATGTAATGTACCGTATCCATAAGTAATATTATTTCTCTTAATTAAACATTTATTATTCTCAACAATAAATGTAAAACCATCCGAATCAAGTACAGGAATAGAAACAATATTTCTTACAATAGATGGTACATAATAACATTTATTCAACACGATAGTTTTGCCCGTAGGCATATGCAAAGGAAATGATCCTACAGCTGCATCAACTCTTGCTCCATTGCCCATCAATAGAATCACTTCATCTTCCCCCAGAGGTCTACTTTGCTTTAGTCCCTGCAACGAATTGCAAATATGAGACCCACAAGCAGTATCCAATACCCAAGTAGAAATCTGACTTAAAGACATATTTAGTTCAATCATGAAAATACCTGAATCTGAAGCGGTAATCTCATTGCCCTTCTTATTCTTTAACTCTGCAAGGTAAACCTTGCAGTTCCTCTTCCAGTGTCCCACCTTGTTACAGTGGAAGCAAACTGCTTTGCTTTTCGGGTCAGCCTTTGGTGGAACAGGCTTATTCTCACCCTTTTTCTTATTCTTCGGCTTCCAGTTCCTCTTCCTCTTAGTAGAGGTACTGGCACCGATCATAAGAACAGAACCCCTTTTGGAGGGAAAATTCGCCTCAGCAGTTTTCAGCATGTTGTGGAGCTCAACTAAGCTGGCATCCAGCTTGTTCATGTGAAAGTTCATAACGAACTGCGAGAACGAATCCGGGAGTGACTGCAAGACTAAATCTTGGCATAACTCCCCATCCATGACAAAACCTAACTGCCCTAGATGCTCAATCAGATTGATCATCTTAAGCACATGGTCATTCACAGACGACCCTTCATCCATTCTACATTGGAATAGCTCTTTCGATATATCATATCGAGCGGTTCTCCCTTGTACATCATAAAGCTCCTGTAGATGTATCAGAATGGTAGGAGCATCCATTTTCTCATGTTGCTTCTGTAACTCAGGTGTCATGGATGCTAGCATGATACATTGAGCAACATTAGCAGCATCTAACCATTCATTATACACTTCTCGTTCATGGAAAAGTGCATCATCAGAAGGAGGTACAGGTAAAGGCGAGTCAAGCACATAATCCTTCTTCTTAGCCCTGAGAACGATTCTCAGGTTTCGAAGCCAATCAGCATAATTGGGACCAGTCAATTTGTTCGCATCAAGTATGCTACGGAGTGGTAGAGTAGAAGACATGATCTATAAATCTGAAATTTGTGAACACATAACAACATTAATAGATATCCAATTTTATTATAACACCTTATGAATCGGGTCTTTATTCATAGGTGGCTCCCACAGTTTTATTAAAATTATACAACCCTCAAATGTATAACTTAAGCATTCTCAATGCATGTGAGAATAGGGATCCTACTTTCCATTATATAACCTCGGCTGTAGCACGAAACGCTATGTAATGTTCCATAGGCAGATAACTCTTTATCAATTACATCTCATGTTATTCCCTAATTCTATTTAGCCTCTTGAATCATTGAATCACGGCTGTAGCACGTCTAAATTCAATATTCTAAGTCAAGTGAGACCCAATATCTCGTTAAATTAATAAGATCTCAATAGCCCACGGCTGTAGCACGTAACGACAATTGGATTCTAATTAATTATACGCATCTCATGTAATAGACAAGTAATTCCTATTTTTGAAAACGAAGCCCTCGGCTGTAGCACGAAACGACAAAGCTCAAAACTAAGAATCACTTTCTACCATGTTAGAAGGCTATGACCGACACAAGCCCGTTGTGACATTGGCCATTTTATTACTTGATATTAAATAACGAGGGATTTTATATTATTTAGGTTACGAAACGTTTTCGTTAAAACCTAAAGTCAAACATGCATTTTATATACGATATATAAAACTATATATATTATCTCATGGCATTTCTATGCACACATATATATAGGCAAACATGTTATATCATGTTAAACATTGTTAAACATCTATATGAAACAATATTAGTATTTTAAAGCATTTTAACACAATTAAAACGGGCTTTAAAACACTTCCGGAAGCTATAACCATTTTAAAATTAATTTTTAAAATTTATTTGACCACTCCATTAGATCCGTCTCGAAAAAACGAATCCAACGATATATTATTCGCCTCAAACGGAGTTACGGATCAACGGGAAAAATCAAAATACGAATCAGGCCATTACTGTCACCATTTGACCCTGTAACGCATTACCAGAATGCGTTACAGGCCAAAAATAACACATCACCTGTGTAACGCATTCAACAGACGCGTTACACAGTGATGATGTCATGCTGACGTCAGCATCCGGCAACCCATGACCCGACCCGATTTTCGACCCGACCCGACCCGGCGCGTGCGCTACACGCGCGGCGCGTGAGCCGCCAGCGCGTGCCGCCCACGCGCGGGACGCAGACGCGCGCAGAAAACTCTTTTCAGTCGACAGAGAATTTTTATAATATATATATATATTATAATTATCAGTCGGTTTGATAACTCCCAAAATCAGTCCACCAGCCCACTATTACCTTTTGGGCCCCCAACATCAATTATCCATCTTGATATTTTTTTATAAATAATATATATATTTATAAACAGATTATTATTTATTAATTTGTAAACTCTTTAAAAATCAATAATAAATAATCTATACATGGGAAAATTATGAAACTTTTTCTGGGACTTCTACAACACTTGCAGAAAATATATCAGTGATCAAAATTATTTTAAAAAATAATTTATTAATTAATTCGTAATTAATTTGATTATAGCCTCCTAGAACTTCAAAAATTCATAACTAATTCATACAAGCTTGAAAAATTACGAAATTTTTTCTGGGATCTATATACATGCAACCTATGCTCTGATACCATTGAAGGAATTTATGACCGTAGCGGAAGTGTAAATCACATTTACTTGCATAAAAACCTAATTAATCATGTATATAGATTTAAAAATTGTATGAACAAAAGAAAAATACCTTGATAGCTTTCCTGGGATTGTTATGAATGTGTCTATGATTTCCAGCAATCACCCCTCAAGTGTGGAGTGCTCTAATGGTATCCACCAAGATCAAATATCATATAGTAGATTAAGAACAATTGAGAAAATTAATTAAATGGTTTGGAATGATTTTGATGAACTTCAAAAGCTCTCCATGATCTTCTAAACCTCCTGGGA
The DNA here is from genome assembly GCA_036435485.1 of Saposhnikovia divaricata. NCBI lineage: Eukaryota > Viridiplantae > Streptophyta > Magnoliopsida > Apiales > Apiaceae > Saposhnikovia > Saposhnikovia divaricata. The sequence goes on from CM071600.1 coordinate 15,266,643, forward strand.
TGTTTTTGTGTTGTGTTTGTGATGATCTCCAACTCTTGGATATGTTTGATATTTAAAGAAATAAAGTCTTTACTTTATCTAATTAAATAATCATTTAATAATTAAAACCCTTTTAATTATTAATCCCATTCTGAAAATAATTCTCTCATAAAATTTAATTTCTCAAACTAAATTTTGTAATTAATAATTATTAAGAACTTTTCTTAATTTATTTATAATCTATTAAATCTCATTTAATAAATTATAAATAATTGCTAATTAATTATTTATTCAATAAATAAATAATTCATAGCCATTATTAATTATTCTCATCATCTATAAATATTTAACCTTTTTATGGTGTGACCCTTTAGGTTCAATATTAAGCCGGTAGTAGAAATAAATAATAATAAACTATTTATTATTACTTATACGAATTACTAATTAATTCGTTAAATATAATTACATAAGTAATTAATATTTATTCTACATCGTGAGTGATACTTTTGAATATATCGCGACTATCCGGATAATATGAATTCATTGCTTAGAATATATAAAACCTATTCAGCAAATGGTTACCGTACAATCAATTCCTTCTATCCGACAATATCCCGATTAAATACAAGGCATGGATCGCGTGTCAAGCCTATTTAATTTAATCATATAATTTTTTATACATTATGTCTAGTTCATTTGAATTAGAAACTCTTTCTAACTTCAATTACTCTGGCCAGAGATTCCAGAACTAACATAGTAAGAACATCATAGGATATTCACTTTCTTTTACTGAAAGGGGTAGATTCTTTATCGATCGTTAACTATCTTCATATACAAATTCCTATACCCGGAATAGAACTAATGATTGTCCCTTAAGGACTTAGAACTAAACCAAAACATAGTTCATCGTATATAAGATTACTTTAACGGTCTCAAGTCTAAGGACACTTGTACCACCATCAACTTATGAACAACTATTAACACGTGAGTAAACTCCATTAGTCGTTCATTTGATCAAGTCACGTTCAGTGAACTTATTCTCCAATAAGCACCTACATACTAGCTATAGTGTCACCACACGAATGTCTATGAGAACAGACATCGTTCCGAGGAAGCAAGCATAGTATGTACCGATCTTTTCGGATTGACTAACTCCCAATTAGTTATCCTACGATCGGGAACTATTTAAGTTTAGTGTTATCATCTTCTAGATCTCATTATTATAATCTCATTATAATTCTAGAAGCTTTACTCTAAACTATGGAACTTCTTATTTAAACACTTTAAATAGATAAAGCCCGTAATAAAAACAACAAGTCTTTTAATAATATAAATAAAATCAAATAAGATTACATGAAAGTATTTCCTAACCCATCACACATGATTGGGTTTAGGACAAAATACTATCAAACTCCCACTTGTACTAAAGCCAATCACTCTGGTATCTTATACCCATCTTATCTCTATGTCGATCAAAGTGAGCCTGAGACAATGCCTTAGTAAATGGGTCCGCTATGTTGTTATGTGTGTCAATTCTTACGATGTTGACATCCCCTCTTTCTATAATCTCTCGAATCAGATGAAAGCGCCGCAACACGTGTTTAGAATTCTTATGGGATCTTGGTTCCTTAGCTTGAGCTATCGCAGCGTTGTTATCACAATACAACACTATAGGATCCTCAATGCTAGGAACTACTCCCAAATCAGAAACAAATTTCCTCATCCAGACAGCTTCCTTTGCAGCTTCTCATGCAGCTATATATTCCGCTTCCGCTGTGGAGTCAGCCGTTGTAGGCTGTTTGGAACTCTTCCAACTAATCGCTCCCCCATTTAGAGTAAATACATACCCTGACTGGGATCTGCTACCATCGCCTTCTGATTGAAAACTAGAGTCAGTATAACCCTCAATTTTCAATTCAGATCCATCAAAAACAAGAAAAACATCTTTAGTCCTTCTCAAGTACTTCAATATGTTCTTCACTGCTTTCCAGTGTTCTTCACCTGGGTTAGACTGATATCTGCTCGTCACACTAAGTGAATGAGCAACATCAGCTATAGTACATAACATCGCATACATGATGGATCCTATTGCCGAGGCATAAGGAATCCTACTCATGCGCACCCTTTCCTCATATGTCTTTGGAGACATCTTCTCGGAAAGAGTAATCCCATGACTAATAGGAATGAGACCTCTTTTCGAGTTCTTCATGCTAAACCGTTTTAGCACTTTATCGATGTATGTACCTTGGGATAGGCCAATCGTTCGATTAGATCTATCTCTATAGATCTTCATCCCTAAAATATAGGATGCCTCTCCCAAGTCCTTCATAGTGAAGTTCTTTGATAGCCAGACCTTGACTGATTGTAACATCGGTATATCATTTCCTATTATAAGTATGTCATCCACATACAATATAAGAAATGTTACCGCGCTCCCACTAACCTTCTTGTAAACACATGGTTCATCTAAGTTTTTGATAAAATCAAACTCTTTGATTGTCTCATCAAAACGGATGTTCCATCTTCGAGAAGCTTGCTTCAAACCATATATGGTTCGCAGCAGTCTACATATTAGATTTTCGTTTCCACTGGAAACAAAACCCTCTGGCTGTGTCATATACACTTCCTCTTCAAGTTTCCCATTGAGGAAGGCCGTCTTTACGTCCATTTGCCAGATCTCGTAATCATAGTAGGCTGCAATCGCAAGCAAAATCCTAATGGATTTGAGCAAGGCTACAGGCGAAAAGGTTTCATCAAAGTCAATCCCTTGTCTTTGTTTGAATCCTTTTGCCACAAGCCTGGCCTTATAGGTCTCCACCTGGCCATCTGCTCCTAACTTTCGTTTGTATATCCATTTGCACCCAATGGGTTTAATTCCTTCAGGTGCCTCAACCAAATTCCACACTTGGTTTATATACATCGAGTCCATTTCGGATTTCATGGCATCCTGCCATTTCTCTGAGTCATTACAACTCACAGCCTCTTCATAAGTCATAGGGTCCTCATCATCAACAAATGACAAATCATCATCATTTTCAATGACAAGCCCGTAATATCTTTCGATTGGGCGGGACACTCTCTCTGACTTACGTAAAGGTTGTTCTACAGAAGGTTGTTCTTTCTGAACAGGTACTTCTTCTCTAATCGTTGCATTTTGTGGTTCTTGAACTTCATCAAGTTCAATATTTCTCCCACTGTTTCTATCAAGGAGGAACTGTTCCTCTAAGAAGTGTGCGTGTCTAGAAACAAATATCCTTTGATCAGAAGGATCATAGAAATAATATCCATGACCTTCTTTAGGATATCCCACAAAACTGCATTTCACGGATCTAGGTTCCAACTTATCATGTTCAACTTTCTTGACATAAGCTGGACACCCCCAAACCTTAACATGTTTAAGACCTGGTTTCTTCCCACTCCACATCTCATGTGGGGTCGTGAAAACCGATTTAGAAGGCACCTTGTTCAGTAAATACGCTGACGTCTCTAAAGCATAACCCCATAGTGATACTGGAAGATCAGTAAAGCTCATCATGGACCTCACCATATCTAATAGAGTGCGATTCCTTCTCTCAGATACTCCATTTAATTGTGGAGTATAGGGAGGGGTCCATTGAGAAACTATACCATTTTCTGTAAGATAACCTAAAAACTCTCCGCTTAAGTACTCACCTCCTCGATCTGATCGAAGAACTTTTATACTACGTGCGGTTTGTTTTTCTACTTCATTTCTATATTCCTTGAACTTTTCAAAAGCTTCGGATTTGTATTTCATAAGATATACATATCCTAACCTGGATCGATCATCCGTAAAAGTAATGAAGTATGAAAATCCTCCTCTAGCACTTGTTGACATTGGTCCACATACATCTGTGTGTACCAAGTCTAACAACCCCGCAGCTCTCTCTCCATGTCCAGTAAATGGAGATTTAGTCATTTTACCCATGAGACAAGACTCGCATGTAGGATATGATTCAAAATCAAAATGTTCTAATAACTTATCCTTATGTAATGTGCGAAGTCTGTTCTCACTAATATGACCTAGTCTGCAGTGCCATAAATAAGTTGGATTTTTATTATCTCTTTTTCTTTTATTATTAGGTTGTTCAATTTGAAACAAATTATGTTCTAAGTCACATATATACAAACCATTATGTAATGTACCGTATCCATAAGTAATATTATTTCTCTTAATTAAACATTTATTATTCTCAACAATAAATGTAAAACCATCCGAATCAAGTACAGGAATAGAAACAATATTTCTTACAATAGATGGTACATAATAACATTTATTCAACACGATAGTTTTGCCCGTAGGCATATGCAAAGGAAATGATCCTACAGCTGCAGCAGCAACTCTTGCTCCATTGCCCATCAATAGAATCACTTCATCTTCCCCCAGAGGTCTACTTTGCTTTAGTCCCTGCAACGAATTGCAAATATGAGACCCACAAGCAGTATCCAATACCCAAGTAGAAATCTGACTTAAAGACATATTTAGTTCAATCATGAAAATACCTGAATCTGAAGCGGTAATCTCATTGCCCTTCTTATTCTTTAACTCTGCAAGGTAAACCTTGCAGTTCCTCTTCCAGTGTCCCACCTTGTTACAGTGGAAGCAAACTGCTTTGCTTTTCGGGTCAGCCTTTGGTGGAACAGGCTTATTCTCACCCTTTTTCTTATTCTTCGGCTTCCAGTTCCTCTTCCTCTTAGTAGAGGTACTGGCACCGATCATAAGAACAGAACCCCTTTTGGAGGGAAAATTCGCCTCAGCAGTTTTCAGCATGTTGTGGAGCTCAACTAAGCTGGCATCCAGCTTGTTCATGTGAAAGTTCATAACGAACTGCGAGAACGAATCCGGGAGTGACTGCAAGACTAAATCTTGGCATAACTCCCCATCCATGACAAAACCTAACTGCCCTAGATGCTCAATCAGATTGATCATCTTAAGCACATGGTCATTCACAGACGACCCTTCATCCATTCTACATTGGAATAGCTCTTTCGATATATCATATCGAGCGGTTCTCCCTTGTACATCATAAAGCTCCTGTAGATGTATCAGAATGGTAGGAGCATCCATTTTCTCATGTTGCTTCTGTAACTCAGGTGTCATGGATGCTAGCATGATACATTGAGCAACATTAGCAGCATCTAACCATTCATTATACACTTCTCGTTCATGGAAAAGTGCATCATCAGAAGGAGGTACAGGTAAAGGCGAGTCAAGCACATAATCCTTCTTCTTAGCCCTGAGAACGATTCTCAGGTTTCGAAGCCAATCAGCATAATTGGGACCAGTCAATTTGTTCGCATCAAGTATGCTACGGAGTGGTAGAGTAGAAGACATGATCTATAAATCTGAAATTTGTGAACACATAACAACATTAATAGATATCCAATTTTATTATAACACCTTATGAATCGGGTCTTTATTCATAGGTGGCTCCCACAGTTTTATTAAAATTATACAACCCTCAAATGTATAACTTAAGCATTCTCAATGCATGTGAGAATAGGGATCCTACTTTCCATTATATAACCTCGGCTGTAGCACGAAACGCTATGTAATGTTCCATAGGCAGATAACTCTTTATCAATTACATCTCATGTTATTCCCTAATTCTATTTAGCCTCTTGAATCATTGAATCACGGCTGTAGCACGTCTAAATTCAATATTCTAAGTCAAGTGAGACCCAATATCTCGTTAAATTAATAAGATCTCAATAGCCCACGGCTGTAGCACGTAACGACAATTGGATTCTAATTAATTATACGCATCTCATGTAATAGACAAGTAATTCCTATTTTTGAAAACGAAGCCCTCGGCTGTAGCACGAAACGACAAAGCTCAAAACTAAGAATCACTTTCTACCATGTTAGAAGGCTATGACCGACACAAGCCCGTTGTGACATTGGCCATTTTATTACTTGATATTAAATAACGAGGGATTTTATATTATTTAGGTTACGAAACGTTTTCGTTAAAACCTAAAGTCAAACATGCATTTTATATACGATATATAAAACTATATATATTATCTCATGGCATTTCTATGCACACATATATATAGGCAAACATGTTATATCATGTTAAACATTGTTAAACATCTATATGAAACAATATTAGTATTTTAAAGCATTTTAACACAATTAAAACGGGCTTTAAAACACTTCCGGAAGCTATAACCATTTTAAAATTAATTTTTAAAATTTATTTGACCACTCCATTAGATCCGTCTCGAAAAAACGAATCCAACGATATATTATTCGCCTCAAACGGAGTTACGGATCAACGGGAAAAATCAAAATACGAATCAGGCCATTACTGTCACCATTTGACCCTGTAACGCATTACCAGAATGCGTTACAGGCCAAAAATAACACATCACCTGTGTAACGCATTCAACAGACGCGTTACACAGTGATGATGTCATGCTGACGTCAGCATCCGGCAACCCATGACCCGACCCGATTTTCGACCCGACCCGACCCGGCGCGTGCGCTACACGCGCGGCGCGTGAGCCGCCAGCGCGTGCCGCCCACGCGCGGGACGCAGACGCGCGCAGAAAACTCTTTTCAGTCGACAGAGAATTTTTATAATATATATATATTATAATTATCAGTCGGTTTGATAACTCCCAAAATCAGTCCACCAGCCCACTATTACCTTTTGGGCCCCCAACATCAATTATCCATCTTGATATTTTTTTATAAATAATATATATATTTATAAACAGATTATTATTTATTAATTTCTAAACTCTTTAAAAATCAATAATAAATAATCTATACATGGGAAAATTATGAAACTTTTTCTGGGACTTCTACAACACTTGCAGAAAATATATCAGTGATCAAAATTATTTTAAAAAATAATTTATTAATTAATTCGTAATTAATTTGATTATAGCCTCCTAGAACTTCAAAAATTCATAACTAATTCATACAAGCTTGAAAAATTACGAAATTTTTTCTGGGATCTATATACATGCAACCTATGCTCTGATACCATTGAAGGAATTTATGACCGTAGCGGAAGTGTAAATCACATTTACTTGCATAAAAACCTAATTAATCATGTATATAGATTTAAAAATTGTATGAACAAAAGAAAAATACCTTGATAGCTTTCCTGGGATTGTTATGAATGTGTCTATGATTTCCAGCAATCACCCCTCAAGTGTGGGGTGCTCTAATGGTATCCACCAAGATCAAATATCATATAGTAGATTAAGAACAATTGAGAAAATTAATTAAATGGTTTGGAATGATTTTGATGAACTTCAAAAGCTCTCCATGATCTTCTAAACCTCCTGGGATGTTTTTGTGTTGTGTTTGTGATGATCTCCAAATCTTGGATATGTTTGATATTTAAAGAAATAAAGTCTTTACTTTATCTAATTAAATAATCATTTAATAATTAAAACCCTTTTAATTATTAATCCCATTCTGAAAATAATTCTCTCATAAAATTTAATTTCTCAAACTAAATTTTGTAATTAATAATTATTAAGAACTTTTCTTAATTTATTTATAATCTATTAAATCTCATTTAATAAATTATAAATAATTGCTAATTATTTATTTATTCAATAAATAAATAATTCATAGCCATTATTAATTATTCTCATCATCTATAAATATTTAACCTTTTTATGGTGTGACCCTTTAGGTTCAATATTAAGCCGGTAGTAGAAATAAATAATAATAAACTATTTATTATTACTTATACGAATTACTAATTAATTCGTTAAATATAATTACATAAGTAATTAATATTTATTCTACATCGTGAGTGATACTTTTGAATATATCGCGACTATCCGGATAATATGAATTCATTGCTTAGAATATATAAAACCTATTCAGCAAATGGTTACCGTACAATCAATTCCTTCTATCCGACAATATCCCGATTAAATACAAGGCATGGATCGCGTGTCAAGCCTATTTAATTTAATCATATAATTTCTTATACATTATGTCTAGTTCATTTGAATTAGAAACTCTTTCTAACTTCAATTACTCTGGCCAGAGATTCCAGAACTAACATAGTAAGAACATCATAGGATATTCACTTTCTTTTACTGAAAGGGGTAGATTCTTTATCGATCGTTAACTATCTTCATATACAAATTCCTATACCCGGAATAGAACTAATGATTGTCCCTTGAGGACTTAGAACTAAACCAAAACATAGTTCATCGTATATAAGATTACTTTAACGGTCTCAAGTCTAAGGACACTTGTACCACCATCAACTTATGAACAACTATTAACACGTGAGTAAACTCCATTAGTCGTTCATTTGATCAAGTCACGTTCAGTGAACTTATTCTCCAATAAGCACCTACATACTAGCTATAGTGTCACCACACGAATGTCTATGAGAACAGACATCCTTCCGAGGAAGCAAGCATAGTATGTACCGATCTTTTCGGATTGACTAACTCCCAATTAGTTATCCTACGATCGGGAACTATTTAAGTTTAGTGTTATCATCTTCTAGATCTCATTATTATAATCTCATTATAATTCTAGAAGCTTTACTCTAAACTATGGAACTTCTTATTTAAACACTTTAAATAGATAAAGCCCGTAATAAAAACAACAAGTCTTTTATTAATATAAATAAAATCAAATAAGATTACATGAAAGTATTTCCTAACCCATCACACATGATTGGGTTTAGGACAAAATACTATCAATTATTACACGGGTGAACCGGATAACTTTGATGTTTTTGCTGATTCTGAATTCCCTGATCAAGGTGAAGAACTTCCTGAACCTGATCTTAGTCACTGGGAAGATGAAGGACCAGTGATATCTGAATCTGAAGCTCAACAAGCTGAGAAAGAATTTGAAGAATTATTTGCTCAGAGGGAAGCTAATTTATTGATGAGAGAAGAAAAGCTTCAAAAGTCATTAGAGCAAATTGCACGAAATGAAGAACTTCAGAAAGCTGAACAGCAAGAATTACAACGATTACATGCTATAAATGTTGAGAAGAGAAAGACATATATCAGACTAAAGAGCGGTGACAAATGGGAACGTGCTCAAAAAGCAATTTATTCACCTCAGAGTTCTGATTATGAAGATCGTCGTCTTGGACAAATTCTTGAGGAATTCAAACTGGCAAATCCAATTCATGATATGTATATAAAGGCCTTACAGGTAGAAGTCATCAGGATAACTAGTGCATTTGAACCCAAATCTGATGAGCTGGTAATATTTGTGGATTGTCATAAAGTTGGAACTTTCAGAGTATCTATTCAGTTCTTTTATGACAGATCACTGACAGAGATTTGGGTACTTAGGCCTAAGGTAAGAAAATCTTCTGAGCTAGGTGTGTTGTTACATGAGAAGTTCAAAGAATTTGCTGAAAGAGCTGGACCAGAAGTGATTAAGGATCCTCCAGAAGTAAAATTTCTTAAGGGAGAGGTACTTCACTCAATCAATCTTCAGATAGATGAGTTATATGAACATCATGCAAAACACTTGGTATATGCTGAATATGCTCTCAGAAATCATGGATTCTTGACTGAAGAAAAGGTAATAGCTGCAGATCACATTCGTTCCTATGCACAAACGAACATAAAAGATTACAAGAAATTTCAAGGTGAACTGAGAAAGAAGCTTGGAATTCCTTTAGTCTTACCTCAAGGATTGTCATCAAGAAGAGAACGTCTTGTTGATTCTGATTTACACATGAAACTTCAAGTCACAGATGATCCAGAAGAAGGAGAATTCAGAAGGGAAGACAACTGAAGAAAAAGAATTGCTCTACATGTTATATCTTTAGAGCCTAGATAAATCTTGATAGGAATTTGTATCATATGATCAGTCTAGAGGATCATCTATCTTGTATTTATCTTTCATGTTTGAATCTGGCAAATGTTAAATATAAACCAGAACTTATTTTTCATATTTACTTAGTATTTAAAGTTTTATCTTTCATTTGGTTAAGTTGGATTAGTTGAGGTATCCTCTAGGAATTTGCTTGTTATTGTCTATCAAACAAATAGAGGGAGATTGAAAGGCATATGACTCAGCCTATTTGTAGTTAGAGGATCCTAATCAACTTAAACCAAATTGTAATAAGTAAATATACATATGAACTGTCACAGGAATCTCAAGAAGTATTATCTGTCAGAAGAAAGAAGAAAAGTCAATCTATAGTTTTGATGTCATACACTGGAAGACGATTCAGTTATCTGATCAAGCCCCAGTATAGCATTGAAGTGAATGGATTCATTTGAACAGTGACAGAGATTTTTCGACTGATAGTTTGAAGGTCAGTTACAGTACAAGAGAATTGAGAGAAGAAACAAACCACAACCTAAAGTCAAAAGTGAAGAAGCATCGTTGAAGTTAGTCGTTCATGAACCAGACAGTACATCGAACGTCAACACAAATCAGTGGTAATTCTTTACTACCTTCAGTGGTTTGTAAGAATTAAATTAATTATTTATTGATTTAATTAAATTCATTTATAATTGATATAAATCATTTAGTTGATTTAATTAAATGAATTAATTCTGGAAGAATTAATTTATTTATTAAATTAATTATTGTATCAATTAAATATGAAATTAAATGGATCAATATGACTTAAAGAAAGAAGATTGGATTATGTCTTGGAGAAGAAAAATTCGGTATGACCTAATTTTAAGTCATACCGACAGTAGCTTTTCAGGATTATGTCTTACCGACCTGATTAAGTCATACCGACCTCTGTCAGCTGTTGTAAGTCTTACCGAACTTCTGATTAAGTCATACCGACAAGTTTTATGTCTTAATGGAGGTTTGTGTAAGTCTTAATGAAGAAAAATCAAGTCTTGGAAGCAGTTTAAGTCATGCTGGAGCAGTTAAATATCCTACAGAAAGCCAGCAAGACCTGTTACTGATATAAATGAACATAACAGAGCAGATTAGGTCATAACGGAAAAACACAGCAGAAAACATAAGATCCAAAACAGAATTCTCTCTCAAGAACATCAAGAACACCAAAGCTTAAACAATTCCCAGAAATTCAAGTTCTTCATCTTTGTTATATTTTATCCGCTAGAACTTGTTTATTTGTGATTCTTGTACTACTAGCGAATTAAGTTTCCTAGTTCTTATCTTGATTATTATTAACTAAATTAGAAAAGTTCATGTCGAATTTTCTAATTAGTTATTAACATCTTGATAAGTTGTTATACTGATTTTGTAACACCGCATCAAGTTAATATACAGTTATATTCAACTTGAAAAATTGTGTTAAATAATTCCGCACATAAATTTGTCTTTATCAAATTTTATTTAAAGGACAAATTTCGATAAAAAGGTAAAGATTGTATTTAACCCCCCCTTCTACAATCTTATCGGACCTAACAATTGGTATCAGAGCTGATTGATTGATACACAAATCAAAGATCCCATTTTACTCGATTAAAAATCATCCCCGAATTTTTTAACTCTCTTAAAAAATTCATCATGTCTTCTAAAGTTGGAACTGTGAAAATTCCCATATATGACAAAAACAGTTATGATATGTGCTTTAACCCAGCTCAATGCTTCCTTAATGCCCATAATCTCTGCCATAGCTGGATCAAATTTACCCGAACATTTTGTCACAGCATTGATTACTTCTCCATTATGATTACAAATAACTAGCTAGAAACTATAACAGTTGGATTCCTCAAAGATGGCAGCATTAGTGTTTAGCTTAACCTTATCAAAAGTTGGTAAGATCCAATGCTCGTCACCGTCTGTCATCAGACCCAGAAAATGATTAAAAGTTTTATCTTGATCACTACTCCGCTGGTTAAGCATAGAATTAGTTGATGATATTATCTCTGTAAAGTCTCCTCCCTTCTGGTTCCATACTAGTTCATTTCTGGCTTTCCACAACGCCCAGCAAATCATTACTTTCAACCGAGCATCATTCCCTTGATACATCTGCATCACTGCATCCAACCAATCTATAAAATTATTATGTGCATTAGTCAACACATTCATGCCCACTTTGTCCTAACAAGACTTTGCCAGCGAACAAGTAACCAATGTATGCATTATAGATTCTGGCTCGACATTACAGCTTGGACAGGTAGTGTTAACATTGACATTTCTAACTCTCAAACAGTCCTTCGTTGGTAGACACCCCATTGCAACTCTCCATAGAAAATTCTTTATTTTTGGTGGAACTTTTAGATTCCACAACTTTCTTCAAAAACCGAAATTATTACTTGACTGATTGTTCTCTTTACCACTCTGCAGACCCAAGTAGGCACTCTTCACCAAGTATTGTCCCATTTTCTCATATTTCCAGTACCAGCCATCATTTTCTTGCTGAAATATAGGAATCGATTCAATTAATTGCACTTTTCTTTGATCAAACATATCATTCAGAAGATCCATATCCAACCCAGTTCCTTCTAAATTAAATAGAGAAGCCACCATTTGATCTTTCAACCCTTCGTTCTCTGAATGAACAAAAGGATCATCTTTGCAAGGTAACCAAGGCTATCCTAAAATATAAACTGATCTCCCATTTCCAACAGTTCGGGTTGCACCTTTCTGAAGCAACTCCTGAGCTGCAATAACACTACGCCATATGTAACTGGGATTACATCCTAATTTAGCTGATAAGAACAATCCATTAGGGTAATATCGTGCTTTGTAGACTCTTGCAACTAGACTTTCCTGGTGCACTATTAGCCGTCATCCTTGCTTCCTAGCCATTAGGGATGACAAAAAAACCCGATCCGATGGATACCCGATCCATACCGATCCGATTGGATTTTACCGAACCCGATTTTTTGGATTTGGATTTGGAGTTAATTTTCAAACCCGAAATATTTTGGATTTGGATTTTACGTGTACCGAACCGAACCCGATCTGAAAACCCGAAATCCGATATATATATATATATATATATATATATATATATATATATATATATATATATATATATATATATATATATATATATATATATATATATTTATATATATATGTTGGATTTTTTGGATCGAATTTCGGGTTTTCGGATCGGGTTCGGTTCGGTACACGTAGTATATAAATGTATATAACAATAATAATATTTGAATATTTGAATCTTAATAATTTTATATTTCAAAACATATATATATATATATATATATATATATTCTTTTATTTTTCTTATAGTCTTTAAATTTTATATATAATATTACATATTTTTTATGCAATTAAAATATTTTTATATTTTAAATTTTAAATATATTTGTACTTTTATGTTTTACTTAATGTGATTATTTTAATTTTTCAATTTTAAATTAAAAACCCGATTTAAACCCGAATCCGAACCGAAACCTGATAAAACCCAGTGGTTTGAATTTTGATTTTCAAACCCGAACCGATCCGAAAACTTTGGATTTGGATTTGGATTTGGCTAAAACCTGATCTGATCTGACCCGTTGCCATCCCTACCAACCATGGCCACATTGAATTCATGTATATTTTGAAAACCCATACCCCCCTCAGAGTTTTGCTTAACCATTCTTTCCCAACTTAACCAATGAATACCACGTTCCTTCTACGCTCCATTCTTCCACCAATATCGATACATAATTTTTTTTAGATCCCTGCATAATTCCTTAGGTAGCAGAAAAACTCCCATTACATACGTTGGAATTGCCTGAGCTACAGTTTTTAGTAAAATTTCCTTACCCTCCTTAAAGAGAAATTTTTTATCCCATCCTTGCACTCGACTTTGAAGCCTGTCTTTCAGATATCCCATAATTACACTTTTCTTTTTCCCAATAAAATTTGGTAAACCCAAATACATGCTATTGTCATCAGTTTCTGGGAACTTTAATACATCACAGACTTCTTTCTTCGCCACCCAAGTAATGTTCCTGCTGAAAAAAACCGACGACTTTTGTATGTTCACTTTTTGTCCCGAGGCTTTTTCGAAAACACTCAACATATCCACCACATGAGCTGTATTTATCTTATTTGCTTGACAAAAGATATAACTATCATCTGCGAAAAATAAATGTGATAGAGTGGGAGCTCTTCTTGCAACTTTAACCCCCTGGAGCAAACCAAGTCTCTCATAGTCTTAAATTAAGGCACTAAATCCCTCCGTGCAAATAAGGAAAAGATATGATGACAAAGGATCACCTTGTCTAATGCCACGTTCAGGAACAATAGAACCAAATTCTTTACCTGCATGAGTAATTTAGTATCTGGATGACATCACACAAGCCATAAACAAATTGATTGTTTTTTCGTCAAATCCCAACTTAATCAACATTGCTCTAAGAAATTTCCATTTAACTCGATCATAAGCCTTACTCATATCAAGTTTTAGATCCATCCAACCCTTCTTTTCTTTGTCCTTCCTCTTCATATAATGCATAACCTTGTACGCTATCATTATATTATCAGTTATTAATCTCCCCGGTATGAAAGCTCTTTGAGTTTTCGAGATCACCTTATCAGTTACCTCCTTAAGCCTGTTGGCGAGCACTTTTGAGATGATCTTATACACTACATTACAAAGGGAAATTTGCCTTAAATCAGTCATGAACATTGGGCATTTCTTCTTAGGAATTAACACAATATTAGTGTCCGTTAAATGTTCCTCAAATATCCCCTTTACAAAGAAACTTCTCATCATTTGGTCTATATTCGTGCCTACTGTATCCCAGTATTTCTGATAGAAGCCTGGGCTCATTCCATCTGGCCCAGGTGACTTATCTGGGTGCATGTGGAACAAAGCGCGTTTCACTTCCTCGTCTTCCACAGGCCGTATCAGCTCTTCATTTTGTTCCCTCGTGACTTTACTTTGAACATAATTTATAATTCCCTGCCAGCCTGTCTCAGAAGCTTTAAAACGAGTTGAAAAATAGTGAATCATTGTTTCTTCTATACCTGAACCCCACCCCACTTTCAAACCCTCCTCATTGTTCAGTTGAGTGATTTGATTGTTTTTCCTCCTAGACTTCGTTGAAGCATGAAAATATTTTATATTTTGGTCACCTTTGCTTAACCAAAGCTGCTTGCCCCTTTGCTTCCAGAAAATTTTTTGTTGCACATAGATCTCAGACAACCTTTTGCACTCATCTTGATAGCTCCTGACAGAACTCTCATCCCTTCTCCCTTTTAGCATCCTGATCATCTTCTTACTATGCTGAATACCATCCCTAAAACAGCATGTGATCTCCTGTCCCCATCTCCATAGCGAATCAGAGCATACTCTAAGCTTTTCCTGCCAGGTTTTAACTCGAGTATTTCTCCACATATCCTCAACAATTTGAGGCACATAGGCTCACGTAACCATGCATTTTCAAACCTGAACTTCTTTTTATAATAAACTTGTTTTGGAGTGCTAACTGGCTCTAAAAATAAAGGATAATGTTCAGACGTGGATGCTTCCATGTTCGTTAGTTTAGCTTCCTGAAAATGGTTCAAAAAACTCATACTAGCTATCGCCCTATCCAAACGAATTTCAATCCAATTATCAGTACCGTGACCACGTTCCCAAGTATAAGGATAACCCAATACTCCATGTCCACTAAGTTACATCTATCTAACTCATCCTGGAAACCTTGTAGCAGCCACATCGGATAACGTCTTCCTCCTTTTTTATCTGTTTGGCTTAAGACATTATTCATATCTCCAATTAAAACCCAAGGTAAATCAGATGCTGCAGATAAGGAACGAATATGCTGCCAAGTATCTCTTCTCTTCGCACGATCAGGTTCTCCATAAATCCCTATTAACCTGAACTTATGCCAACCTTGAATTGAAATATCTAAGTCAATGTGATTCTTACTAAAAGAATTTAGAGAAGCTTCGTCCTTATTCCTCCACAAGAAAACAATCCCCCCACTGTGTCCCTGAGCCTCCACTGTAACTATATCATCAAAACCCAAAATACTTCTTATACTATCCACCTTGTCTTTTTTACATAAAATTTCACATTAAAATAAAAAATTGGGCTTCTTCTAGAGAACAATCTCCTTAATGAATTGAACGGTCCACGGAGTCCCAAACCCGCGGTAATTCCAGCTTACAGTACACTTAATTCTAGGATAGCTCCGGTTTCGGAACCCACCTTCACTACGTTTTTTGGAATTACATTCACTTTTGGGCCTAAGCATGCATTATTTTCTTCCCCCATTATTTCCTTTTCGTCTGAGTCCATTTGCAGTTCAGTGTTCAAGCCCATATCAATATCATTGACCAGCCCACTACTTTCAGTTCTACGCTTCTTATTCTACATAACTGATATTCCTTTTATTAGCTGTCATTTGATTTGATAATTTAGGGAAATTTGTTTGTTTGGATATTCCAGCTATCGCGCCTTTGGCCACATTTTAAAAATTTGTTGCACCCTTACCATATCTGTTAACACTACTTTCCTGATTTTTTGCCCCGTAATTCTCTTCTACTACCAGCTATGTTGCTAAATATTTGCGTTGACCTTTCCCTGATTCTACTTCCTCCTTCCAGTAACCGTCATCATTTCCGATACGCAGCCATTTTGCATCGATCAACTTATTCTGATGTCTGAACGGAGCTCTCATCCATGCCCCGTATGGTTTAAATATCTCGTTCTCTGGGGTATCAAGTAAACGCCCATAAAATTTTTCTGAATGCCCTAGCAAACCACAAATGAAACAAAATGTCGACACATTTTCATATTTAAAGACAATCCACTGCCATTCATCCCCATTTTTTCTAATTTTCATTCTCATCTTTAATGGTTTTGACAGATTGATTCTAACCCTGTTAGGTCCGATAAGATTGTAGAAGGGGGGGTTGAATACAATCTATACCATTTTCTCGAAATTTATTCGTTAAACAATTTTCACTTAAACGAATATTTTGTGCGGAATAATATAACATAAATTTCAAGTTGAATATAACAATATATTAACTTGATGGGTGTTACAAAATCAGTCCAAACGATTATCAAGTAATTAATAACTAATTAGAAAATT
The DNA here is from genome assembly GCA_036435485.1 of Saposhnikovia divaricata. NCBI lineage: Eukaryota > Viridiplantae > Streptophyta > Magnoliopsida > Apiales > Apiaceae > Saposhnikovia > Saposhnikovia divaricata. The sequence goes on from CM071600.1 coordinate 15,283,608, forward strand.
CAACATGAACTTTGCTAATTTAGTTAATAAAAATCAAGATATCAATTTGTGAACTAGGAAACTTAATTCGCTAGTAGTACAAGAATCACAAGTAAACAAGTTCCAATGGATAGGATATTACAACTGAGATGAACTTGAATTTACAGAATTTTTCTTGTAAGTGTTCTTGAGCTTGAGAGAGAAATATAAGGGCTGCTATGTGTATTTTCTGTGTTATGCTCGACTGATCCAATTCTTCTGCATTCTGCTTCTTTATATAACACAGCCATAGTCATATTACTTAGTTCAAACTGATATAACAATCATTTTACATTAATATGACAATCGGTATGACTATCAATTGAATGTAATATGACTGTCCAGTTTTAAATATAACTTTCGGTATAACTAACCAGCTCAATATGACATTCGGTATTACTCTCCATTTCAATATAACATTCGGTATTACTACCATTTGAATGAAATATGACTATCCAATTGAACTGCATATGACTATCTCCTCTTTGAACTGAATATGACTATCGGTATAACTATCAGTTTGATAGTTATATCATCATATTTTTCAGTGTATAATTAATTAAATGACTTATAAAAATCATTTAACTAATTATTTCTTTTTCATATTAATTCTTATTTAATTAATCTAATAATCATTTTAACAAATATATTAATTCTGAAAGAATTAATTTATTTATTAACTTAATTACTTGATTTAATCAATTAATATAGAATTAATATAAATTCTTTAATAGTCAATACTCCGCTGCAAACCACGTAATTATGATAAGGAACATACACTGGAATGATGTTGACGCTCGATGTACTGTCTGGTTCATGAACGACTAACTCCAATCTCTGTTCTTCATTGTGACTTTAACACTGTGGTCTTTTTATACTCTTCACTCTCCTCAATCATTCGGTACTGAAATTGTTTCTTATCACTTATAGAAATCTCTGTCTCTTAAATGAATCCATTTGTTTCAATGCTACCTTGAGGCCTGATCAGATATCTGAATCTTCTTCCAGTGTAAAACATCAAACTATAGATTGACTTGTTGATTTTTCTTCTGACGGTTATCATCTTTTGAGATTCCTGTGACAGTTGATATTATTTACTTTTTACAATCTAGTTTAATTGGATTAGGATCCTCGAACTACAAATAGGCTGAGTCATATGCCTTTCAATCTCCCCCTATTTGTTTATTATACAATAACAAGCAAATACCTAGAGGATTCTTCAACTAATCCCAATTAAACGAGTAAAAGAAAACACTTTAAATGCTAAGTAAATAATGTAAAAGTTCTGGTTCATATTAACATTATCCAGATTCAAACAGAAAAGATAAATACAAGATAGATGATCCTCTAGACTGATCATATAAGACAATTATCCTATCTTGTTCTATCAAAGCTCTAATGATATAACTTGTAGAGCTAATCTTCATTTACCACCTTCTTTCTCGTTGATTTCTCCTTCTTCTTTTTCATCCATATCAGGTAGATTCTTGATCAATTCGGAGTCAACAAGTAATTCCCTTCTGGATGACACATCTGTAGGATAAACCAGTGGTATTCCAAGTTTCTTTCTCAACTCACCTTGATACTGCTTGTACTTCTTCATGTTGGTCTGGGCATAGGATCGAATATGATCTGCAGCTTCAATTTTTTCTTGTGATGCAAAACCATGATTTCGAAGAGCATATTCAACATATACCAAATGTCTGGCAAGGTGTGTATATAATTCTTCTGTCTGAAGATTAACAGTGTGAGTAACTTCTCCCTTAAGAATTTTAACTTGTGGAGGGTTATTTATAACTTCAGGACCAGCTCTTTCAACAAACTCTTGAAATTTTTCATGAAGCAGTATGCCTAGCTCAGAAGATGTTCTTACTTTTGGTCTCAACACCCAAAGCTCTGACAGAGATCTATCATAGAAGAACTAAAGCGATACTTTGTGAGATCCGAGCTTATGACATTCAACAAAGATTAGTAGCTCACCATTCTTAGGATCAGATGCAGTGGTTATTCTCACAATTTCTGTCTTCAAAGCTTTCAAGTACATGTCATGTACAGGGTTCTTCTTTTTAAAGCTTTCAAAAATAGCAATCATCCGACGATCATCATAGTCAGAAGTTTGTGGTGAGTCTATTACCTTTTGAGCACGTTCCCACTTATCACCATTTTTGTACTTGATGTACATCTTCCTAGCTTCCAGCTTTTGAGCATGTTGCTTTTGAAGTGCTTCCTGTTCAGCCTTTTGAAGTCTTTCATTATGAGCTAACTGTTCGAGTGTCTTCTTGAGTCTTTCTTCACTCATAGACAGATTAGCTTCATTCTGTTCAAGTTCTTTATTTGCTTCAAAATTCATTCTTTGTGTTTCAACAGAATCAGGAATTATTGGCTCTTCATCATCCCAAAAACTGAGATCTGGTTCATCGAATTCTTCACCAACATCAGGAAACTGTAAGTCAGCAAACAGATCAATATCAGGTTCACCTGTATAGTAAAAACCTTCTACAGCATCATCATCTTCCTGTTCTGCTGCTTGATGAGTTGTCTTCTTCTTCCCTTCACTCCTGTCTTCATCTTTCTCTTTACTTACACTCCCTCCCCCTCTAGATTTCTCCCCCTTAGTTGAGGAATCCTCTACAGTTTTGTGACTTGTACCAGCTCCAGGGTCACTTTCATCACTACTTCCAAAGAATTTCTTCTCTTCTGCTGTAAGTGAGTGAGTTCTGCTAATGATATTATATAAGTGTCTCAACCCCTTTGCTTGATGATCATTTTGCCTTTCAATCTAACTGAGACGATGTTCAGTGGATAAGTGATTCTCATTTATGTTATTCTGAAGATCTTCAATCTGATTAGACATAGAAGATATAATAAGATCTTGAGCCACTGTGACATCTCCAGAGTCTTCGATTGCTTGTTGTTGAGAGAGTTTAATTGCATTGATCTTGTTGTTGAAGATAGTTCTCATGTTATCCATATCAAACCTCAAGTTTTTATTGTCTTCTTCAGCTTGAGCAAGACTTTCTTTCATTTGATCGAGTTGTGCTATGAGAGACAAAGTGTATGTGTCATTGTGTGCTCTCACCTCAATCGCTCTCTGAGTATCACTCACCTCACGTGCTAGTGTTTCACTAAAATTTGAGGTAATTCTCACATCACTTCTCTCATAATCCTGAGCTGCATCCATTATACCTGCACTAGAAATCACCCTAGCCTCCTCTTGGAAGGTCAGTGGTGGTGCAATGGGAGTTCGCAAATCCCGATCAACCTGTGAGGGTTCTTCTGTCGTAACAATGGCAGGCACTGTAACTTGCTCCTCTTGCATAACAATGTTTTCAGCTTCATGTAAGAAAATATCTTCCCCCATTGTGAGTAACAGGGGTGAGCTTGAAGGAATGAATGGGTTTATGATTGCCTTTGACATGGTTTTACCTTTCTTTTGTGATGGCAAATCTGTTTCACTCAAGATATCACTACTAGGGATAGCTCTTTTGAATGACAATTTCTTTCTACGATAGTGTTTGGAGAATTTAGGATCAGTGTTTGGTGCATTGACCTGGGATAAAGGTTGTGGTTCTACAATCCCTTGGTCACTTCTCACAATTATTTGACTATCAGAAAGATATTGGGATTGCAAAGTAGTTGAGTCAAATACATGATCATTGATATGTACATCATCTTCATTCTGAGTGGGTTGATCCACTGGAAGTTGATGTTCAAGAGCATTCAAGGGTTCAGAATCAGGTTGAGGTTCTGGAACTTGTTCTGCTTCAGGTTGTGGAGCTTGTTCAATTAAAGGTATCTCAGCAGCTGGCTGTGGCATGACATTTGGCAAATTTATGTATGTAGACATATATGGTGTTATGACCACCGGAACATGCAACAAGACCTTAGAAATATCCAGCCTAGTGTAGAACTTCTTGTTTGGTTTACCAGACCATTGAATTCGATCATTTGGAAACGGAGCAGGTTGATCCTTAGGCATAAGATGATTAAAAATTAGTGTCAAAAATCGAGGATAATGACACTTAACCAGTTTACCTTTTCCAAAGTTCTTTCTAGCCTTCTTCAACCGATTTAGCAAAATAGGCCATATCAAGCTGCCAAAGTTGATTCTTCTATTGTGAGCAATTGAGAAACCAATTGACTGTAACATACCTGTGATGACAGTATTGTTACTCTTTGTAGAATTAGCAAACACCTTTGCTATGATCTCGAAGAAGATATTCCATTCTTGAACAAGATTGCTTTTGAGTGGACGTTTAAGATTCAGTTGACCATGATAGTTCAGATTTGTAAAGAATTGAGTCAACTCATCATTTGAAGGCACTTCAGTAAATTGTTCAGTAGGAAGCCTCAGAGCAGCATTGAAGACAGATTCATCCACTGTATATATCTTGTCATTAAAGTTGAATGAAAACGATCTTTCATCTGAGACAGCTGTAGTACACATTAGTTTAAGTGGACCAAATTTCATGGGAACATTTGCAGTTATAGAATGGCTACAGATATTTTGTTCGTTTAGGAATTTTATCCAGGACTTGAACCGATCCACTGGGCAATCCTCGGGATTAAAATATCCAATATAATTGTGATTAACAAGCTCAAAATTATTATAAGCACCAGCCATTCCAAATCAGATATTAAATTTATGGAATCTGCAAAATTCAACAATTAAACTAATTAATTCACAAAATTCGAATTAATAAATAATTAAAAATTCGAAAAATTGAATTCTTCATCAAAAATTCTGAAAAATTTAGGCAATGATCTTGATATCAATACAAACACATGAATATTTTTAGATTTTGAAAAATCACAATCATTCCTCTTGAAATTCAAATCGAAAATCCGAAAGTTTCAAACTCCAAGTTCTAAAACTCGATCCAAATCTTACATTTAAACCGTTGATTTGATGATAATTGACTGGGTAATCAAGCAATGTTCTTAGAATCCTGTTTTGAGATGAAAATCGGGCAGCAATTCAGTAGTTATATGTATATATTGAGTGTATGTATCGACAGTGATTGGGTGACTTAACACGCCAATTTTGAAGACAAACAGAAATATAACTACTGAATATAACTATTTTCTTAAGTATCAAACGGCTGTGATATGACTATCGGGTGATAGTCATACCGATAGTTATATTACGTTTATATTACGTGTAAACGTAATATGACTATCTTTGTTAGACAGTAATATAACACATAAATCTTAATATAACTATCGAAAAACACAGAATATGACAATCAAATCAATAGTTATACCGATAGTCATATTTCGAGTAAAACACACAATATAACTATTAACTAATAACAGTTATATTTACAGAAAACAAAATTATAACTATCTTATTACTAAGTTATATTACACTAATTTTAACTAATATAACTATGACAAATTCGAATATAACAATCAGATGGATTGTTATACCGATAGTTATATTTAAACAAAATAGCTAATATAACTTACCTAAAAATTGAATCATTAACAGAATTTTAACAAGAAAATCAAATTAATTATTTACACAAGCCAAAAAATAGCAAATTAATTTACACTAAAATTATAAAACCTAATAAAAATTATAAAAACGATCATATGTAGTCCCTTTTACGAAATCAAACATTAATAATAAAAGGACAAACACTACAAATCAAATAAAATAAAATCAAATAACATACTAAATATTTACATAATTATTTCTGATGAATTAATAAATCTATAAATTTTCTAATAAAACAATTTTCATATAGAAAATTATTCAAAAAGAAACTATGATTTATTTAAACAACAAAAATAATTAAACTGAATTTAAAACAATAACATTTTCAAGAAAAATAGATTTCTCATAAATTACAGCTTGTAAAATTCGAGAAAAATATTTTTAAAGAAATTGAATTAATCTAAAAACACAAGAAGTAATTAAAAATATATATAGAAGATAATAACAATGATTTAAGATGAAACAAGCAAGAGTATAAGTTGATAAAATAATTATACAAGTGATTTTAATAACAAATATTAACACATCAATCACTTGTAAATTATTAAAGATCAAACCTCAGATATTAACCAGTTTAATTACTAGGACTATTTAACATACCCAATTCACCAACAATTCTGGTAAATGTGGATTCGTCAAGAGACTTAGTAAAAATATCTGCTGTTTGTTCTTCCGTAGGTACAAAAAATAACTCCACGGTACCATTCATGACATGCTCTCGAATAAAATGATACCTGATGTCAATATGCTTTGTCCTTGTGTGCTGCACAGGATTGTTAGAGATTGCTATGGCACTTGTATTATCACATAAAATTGGAATTTTATCAAGCACAAAGCCATAGTCTCTCAGCTGATTCCTGATCCACAAAATCTATGCGCAACAGCTTCCAGCAGCTATATATTCAGCTTCAGCTGTTGAGTTGGAAACTGTTTGTTGTTTCTTGCTGTACCAGGAAACCAGTCTACCACCTAGGAATTGACAACTCCCAGATGTGCTTTTTCTATCCACAACACTTCCTGCATAGTCTGAATCTGTATATCCAACAAGATTAAAACCAGAATCTTTAGGGTACCAGATGCCTAAGTTAGGCGTACCCTTGAGATATCTCAGAATTCGTTTAACAGCAATGAGATGAACATCTCTAGGATTCGATTGGAACCTTGCACACAAACACGTAGCATGCATAATATCAGGTCTACTCGCAGTAAGGTAAAGTAATGAGCCTATCATACCTCTGTAGCTTGTGATATCAACCTTGGCAGAATTTTCACATGCTTCAAATTTGACAGCAGTAGATGATGGTGTTCTTGCTGAAGACGAATCCTCCATTTGATACTTTTTGAGAAGCTCTTTGACATACTTGGATTGACAGATAAATATTCCATCTGTCCTTTGATTTATTTGCAATCCAAGAAAGAACTTCAGCTCACCCATCATGCTCATTTCAAATTTACCCTGCATTAACTTTGCAAATTTCTTGCACAAAAGATCATTAGTAGACCCGAATATTATATCGTCCACATAGACTTGGACTATAATTGTATCATTCTTATGTTTCTTTGTGAAGAGAGTTTTGTCTATGACACCTCTAACAAAATCATTTTCAAGTAAAAATTCAGAGAGAGTGTCATACCATTTCCTTGGTGCTTGCTTAAGACCATAGACAGCCTTGAAAAGGAAGTAGACATAGTCAATTAAATCTGGATCTTCAAAACCAGGAGGCTGTTCTACATAAACCTCTTCATCTAGCTTGCCATTCAAGAAAGCACTCTTGACATCCATTTGATAAACTTTAAAGTTTGAAAATGCTGCGAATGCCAAGAATATTCTTATGGCCTCAAGTCTAGCCACTGGAGCATAGGTCTCATCATAATCAATGCCTTCAGATTGGGAGTAACCCTTTTCTACCAGTTTTGCTTTATTTCTCGTCACTGTGCCATCTTCATCAAGTTTGTTTCTGAATACCCACTCCGTGCCAACTACTGGTCTGTCTGTAGGTCTGGGTACCAGCTTCCAAACTTCTTGTTGTTTAAATTGATTGAGTTCATCTTGCATAGCAATCACCCAATCAGGATCAGAAAGAGCTTCTTCAGTTTTCTTAGGTTCCATTTCAGATAGAAACCCTGAATAATTGCATTGATTCTGAAAAGCTCTTCTAGTCTTTACACCAACAACTGGATCACCAATGATTAACTCAAAAGGATGAGCTCTATTCCAAACAGTCTGTCTGGGAAGATTAGATCTTGATGATTCGCCTTGATCTTCATTGAGATGTTGTGTGCGACCAGTTGACCCTTCATTTTCTCCCCCTGAGTTGTTGCCAGGTTGACTAGATGATGATTGTTTAGAAGAGTCAGGGGAATTTTGACTACTATCATTGATTTCATCACCATTACCCTGATCATCATTGTTGTCATTAGCATCAGCAAAAATCTCAGGTGCATTGTCATCATCTGAATCTGTATCTGTCATGTCATCGAAAGATAGCTTCTCAGATGGATTCTCAGTTTGGATACTAGGGAGTTTAGTGTCATCGAATGTTACATTGACACTTTCCATCATCTTCTGTTCATCAATCATATACACCCTGTATGCTCTCATTGAATAACCAATAAAAATTGCTTCAAATGCTTTGGTATCGAATTTACCACCTTGATCATCACCTTCTTTAAGCACAAAGCACTTTGCCCCAAATACATGAAAGTATTTGAGTGATGGTTTCTTATCAGCCATAATTTCATAGGGTGTCTTCATGTGATCTTTATTGATTAGAGTTCGATTCTGGGTATAGCACGCAGTATTGATGGCTTCAGCCCAAAAGTACAATGGAAGCCTTGATTCACTTAACATAGTACGTGCAGCTTCAATCAAGGTTCTATTCTTTCTTTCCACTACCCCATTTTGCTGAGGAGTTCTTGGAGCTGAGTATTGTCTGGTTATACCCTTCTCAGTGCAAAAGTCATTTAGAACTGCATTCTTGAATTCAGTTCCATTGTCTGATCTTATAGCTCTCACTGGATACGTAGAATCTCGCTCAATTAATTTAATGTGATCAATCACCAGTTGTGGAGTCTCATCTTTAGAATTCAAAAACAGAACCCATGTGTATTTTGAAAAATCATCAACAATCACTAGAGCATATCTCTTCCTTGACATAGACATCACATTAACTGGACCAAACAAATCCATATGAAGTAATTGTAATGGTTCAGTTATTGAAGATGTATCAGTGCTCTTGTGACTTGCCCTTTTTAGCTTGCCTTTTTGACATGCATCACACAGTCCTTCTTGAGTGAATTCCATTGAAGGCAAACCTCTCACCAATTCTCTTTTAACCAGAGAATTCATTGTCTTAAAATTAAGATGAGAAAGTTTCTTGTGCTATAGCCAACTCTCATCATCAGATGCTTTAGTGTAGAAGCAAGTGACTTCTTCAATGCTTCCTGAGTTCATATTGGCTACGTACAGATTGCCTTTTCTAACTCCTGTCAGTTGTGGCTTTTCATGTCTTTTGTGTGAAATTAGACAATTCTTCTTGTTGAAATGAACTTCATAACCTTTATCACAGAATTGACTGACACTGAGCAAATTGTGCTCAAGTCCTTTCACAAAAGAAACTTCATCAATGATAACATTTCCAGCTTCAAGTCTGCCATATCCATCAGTTCTACCTTTGTTGTTATCTCCAAAGGTAACTACTGGGCCGGCCTTCTCCACCACATTTATCAGCAGGGTTCTATCTCCAGTCATATGCCTTGAACATCCACTGTCCAAGATCCAGGTTACTCGATCAACCTGTTCAATACCCTGCAATGACAAATGAATTAAACCTTCTTCGGGACCCAAATTTGATTGGGTCCTGCGTATTTAAAGTATTGACCTTTATCAGGCAAAACAACATTTTTAATTTTAACCTCTTTAGTCAATAAACATTTAACCTTATAAACAGATTTGAAAATCTTTTTTTTAATCTTGGGTATCCATGTTTCTCTCGCAGCAGTAACACTTGTGTCATTGACTGGACATTTAACCTGGTAGACATTCTTGGTAACCTTTTGTTTAGTCTTAGGTGCAAATGTCTCTCTCCTAACTTGAGGAGGAAAAGCAGTCTTAGATCGAACATTATTGTTCCTGTTCATATGCTGTCGAGGAGCATTCTGTTTAACACATGCATAATTACCATTAAAATAAGCACGCATACTGTTAAAAGCACAAGACATACAATTGATAATACCACATGCTTTATGATTAGAATCAATAGTAGACATGGTATTTTTCTATTTCAACTTATTACTACCTAATCCAGTCTTAGAAGAACTAGCTGATTCAACAACTTTGACTGGTACTTTAGGTACATCTTTCTTGGATGAAACATTCGTTGTGTTAATGTCCTCAACTGATTTAGCCTTAACAAAGACTGTGACATTTTTCTTGGATGAAACATTCTTTGTATTAGTGTTCTTAACAGTTTTATCCTTAACACATTTATCCTTAACAAGGACTGTGCCATTTGCACTATCCTCATTTCTCATTTCTTCTTGTATAACCATAGAAAGAATATCTGGTGGGCCAACATCAGATTTTGTAAACATTGGTTTTTCAACATTCTTGAGAATATGTGGTATACCTCTTTCTTTAGCTGAAATAGGATTAGGAGAATGATTTCTCAAAGAACCAACAGCTTGACTGTAATCAAATCCTATTCCTACAGTTCGTTCTACTGCTTGTTTGTTGAAGAACTCTTTAGAAACTTTAACAGTATTATAACAAGCTCTAATTTGTGTTTCCAGTTCTTTAATCCTGATATCTTGATCAACAATCTTATCAACTTGTTTTACCATGTATTCTCCTAATGACTTATCTCTGTAATTAAGTCGAGCTATTTCTTCTATATTCTTATCTTGATTAATCTGCACCTTTTTTAAATCTAACATTTCATTTTCAAGGTTAGTGTTAACAAGACTTATTCTCTCGTACCCTTTTTGTGCATTATTCAAGCAATTACGTAAACTATCAATTAACTCAGCATCAGTAAGAGTTACCGGTGTGGTGTAATAAGTTGATGATTCAGCATTTGCCACCAGCGCAAAGTTTCCATATTCTTCATCTTCACTATCTGTGTCATCCCAGCTTTTACCAGCAGCTACATAAGCTCTTCCACTCTTCTTCTTTTCAGAAGCATAATCTTTCTTCCGTGCTTGCTTGGGTTTCTGACACTCAGTAGCAAAATGTCCCAACTCATTACAATTGAAACAACGGATTTTGCTTCTGTCAATAGTTCCAGTTTTATAACCTCCCCTGTTACTAGAGGATGAAGAACCTTCTCTCTGAAATCTGTTATTTGACTTAAACCTGAACTTTGGATTTCTTCTGAATCTGAAGTTACTGAATTATCTCACCATCATTGCTATAGATTCATCTTCCAATTGATCCAGCTCTTCAAGTGAGTAAAATTCTCCACCATCCTGAGTAGCTGGTGTTTGGCCATGTTCCACTTCAGTTTGTTCCTTGTTGAAGCTGTTAGGTTGAACAACTTTAGTTTCCACTTCCTTAGGAACCTCAACCACTAGAGCTGTAGAAGAATTTGCCATTCTGCCTTTGCCATAGAATTCCTTTTGTTGTACTTGTTCTAATTCATATGTTTTCAGAACACCAAACAGCCTTTCAAAAGCAATCTGAGTTAGATCTCTAGATTCTCTAATGGCAGTGATTCTATGCTCCAAGTGAGTAGGCATAGTCAGTAAAAACTTCATGTTGATCTCCTTCTGAGTATATTGCTTGCCATGAACTTGCAAGTTGTTGATTATTTTGTTATACCTTTCGAACACTTCCTGAATGCCTTCATTAGGGCCAGCTCTAAAGTGTTCATATTCAGAGGTCAAAATTTGAAGTCTATTTTCCTTGACTTCATCAGTCCCTTCATTAATGATCTCAATAGTTTCCCTGATGTGCTTAGCAGTTTTACAATTCCTTACATGGCTATACATTACAGCATCTAGGGAATCTAATAGAATGAGTCTCAAATTTTTATCCAATCCAGCTTCCTCCTTATCTTCAGAGGTAAAGTTCTTAGGGTCCTTTGGATAGGATTTGGCAGGTATTGTTACAATTCCATTTGTAATTGTTTCAGTATCATGTTGCATAGGAGTTACTGGTCCATTTTTCAAAACCCACAAAATCTTGGATTTGCTACATCAAGAAATAACTCCATATTGTTTTTCCACATGTCATAGTTATCTTTATTAAAGATAGGAATTTTAACATTGCCTTTGGCTGACATGATGAATTTTTAAGAGAGTTAAAAATTCGAGCTTGATTTTTGATTGAGTAAAAATAGGATCTTGATTTGTGTATCAATCAATAGGCTCTGATACCAATTGTTAGGTCCGATAAGATTGTAGAAGGGGGGTTGAATACAATCTATACCATTTTCTCGAAATTTATTCGTTAAACAATTTTCACTTAAACGAATATTTTGTGCGGAATAATATAACACAAATTTCAAGTTGAATATAACAATATATTAACTTGATGGGTGTTACAAAATCAGTCCAAACGATTATCAAGTAATTAATAACTAATTAAAAAATTCAACATGAACTTTGTTAATTTAGTTAATAAAAATCAAGATATCAATTTGTGAACTAGGAAACTTAATTCGCTAGTAGTACAAGAATCACAAGTAAACAAGTTCCAATGGATAGGATATTACAACTGAGATGAACTTGAATTTACAGAATTTTTCTTGTAAGTGTTCTTGAGCTTGAGAGAGAAATATAAGGGTTGCTATGTGTATTTTCTGTGTTATGCTCGACTGATCCAATTCTTCTGCATTCTGCTTCTTTATATAACACAGCCATAGTCATATTACTTAGTTTAAACTGATATAACAATCATTTTACATTAATATGACAATCGGTATGACTATCAATTGAATGTAATATGACTGTCCAGTTTTAAATATAACTTTCGGTATAACTAAGCAGCTCAATATGACATTCGGTATTACTCTCCATTTCAATATAACATTCGGTATTACTACCATTTGAATGAAATATGACTATCCAATTGAACTGCATATGACTATCTCCTCTTTGAACTGAATATGACTATCGGTATAACTATCAGTTTGATAGTTATATCATCATATTTTTCAGTGTATAATTAATTAAATGACTTATAAAAATCATTTAGCTAATTATTTCTTTTTCATATTAATTCTTATTTAATTAATCAAATAATCATTTTAACAAATATATTAATTCTAAAAGAATTAATTTATTTATTAACTTAATTACTTGATTTAATCAATTAAAATAGAATTAATATAAATTCTTTAATAGTCAATACTCCGCTGCAAACCACGTAATTATGATAAGGAACATACACTGGAATGATGTTGACGCTCGATGTACTGTCTGGTTCATGAACGACTAACTCCAATCTCTGTTCTTCATCGTGACTTTAACACTGTGGTCTTTTTATACTCTTCACTCTCATCAATCATTCGGTACTGAAATTGTTTCTTATCACTTATAGAAATCTTTGTCTCTTAAATGAATCCATTTGTTTCAATGCTACCTTGAGGCCTGATCAGATATCTGAATCTTCTTCCAGTGTAAAACATCAAACTATAGATTGACTTGTTGATTTTTCTTCTGACGGTTATCATCTTTTGAGATTCCTGTGACAGTTGATATTATTTACTTATTACAATCTAGTTTAATTGGATTAGGATCCTCGAACTACAAATAGGCTGAGTCATATGCCTTTCAAACCCTTACCCTCATATACTCCTTCCATCCACCCCCAAAATTCTTAGCACAAGATTCGACATACGTTTCAAGATTCTTTGATATACACCCTTTTTCCCGGCCTCCGTAATGCTGCATGGCTGGAAAATCAACAACTCCCTCCGTGATGAACTTGCCTACCAAACATAATTTTGGATTAAATCTAGGAAACGAATAATTCTCATTTGATTTTTCTACATCATTCAACATTAAGACCCCATCTTTTTCATCCTCTAGCATAACACGGTTCATTTCTTCAATAATACTACTCGCAGAAGCCACAATTCTGATTTAGACGAAAGTAAATTAAGAGTACTGTGACAATGAAAATGAGATTTAGAGACGACAAGAACAAAGGACTACCGGACCATGCCAATAGGCATGACTTTATTTAAATATAATCTTGTATTAGTATAATTAACTTTTAAATTACAATTCACTAATTTTTTATTTAAATGCATAAACAGGGATAAATCTATAATTTTATGATGAATAAAATGGTTCTGTAAAGTATGGCTAGACTATCTTCAAGGAACCCATTCAATAAAATTTTTAATCAAAAATCACATAAAAAACCCAAATGAAAATAAAAAGAAGTCCTTAAAAAGACTCAAAGTTGTTAAAAAATATATATAATAATTATTTTCAAAATTTGGAAACGCATCTTAATCAACATTAAAATGTTTTGTAATACATTTTTATGTCAATGAATTTTGTGCTTACTAAAATTATTTTTTAAACATTTTTTGGTCAATCAACATGAAGTATCATAATATTAGTTTGTAATGGAACATTGTTCGTGAAAGAATATTGTCGCCATAAACAATCCAAGTCCCACCAGACTACCACGAAAATTTCAAGGTTATCGATGCATATATGAAAATAAAACGATCAAAATTAATATTGAAAATTTTCCATACAAATTCATTTGTAAAATTGGAATAGAATAAATGATGAGTTCTAGTAAAAAATTTCTTGAACTTTCTTAAATGAATTGAATATATATAAATGGGGTGATCATTATTGTGAAATATGGGGATATGCTCTCCTTTCAAGCTATTTCACATCAAAAGTTGATTAGTGCGTCCGTGGTACTAGCATATTATATATGTTTAGCAGTTGATCATACTGGTTTTGTATGCGAGACCTTACACAATTTCTTAATATGTTGATTATATTGATTTTGTATGAAAGACCTCGTACAATTTATTAAAGATGCGAAAAATTGACTTATCAATGCTCGCAATCCTTAACATTTTTGCATACATTTTTGGATTTAAATACTTTACTAATTTTGACCATAACATATCTTTTATTTACTATTTCACAGAGGGAAATGTTATCAATGAGCATGATACAGCTTGGGTGCTCTCCATGCAGGAATTGTCAATATGCTGTGAGTGCAATTCCCGTGAATGTAGTAGTTTCACTGCTCATCAAAAAGCTTTACTATATCCTATCCAATGTCTCGTATGAAGATTTGAGGGAAAGAAGTGTTTACATGAATAAGAGCTCCGGGTAGCAATGAGAATAAAAAGCCAAGTTCAAATGATAAAGAAATATCTCCAATGTGGTAAGTTTGATATACCATGTTATTCCCACAAGAAGAATGTCTACTTTGTCAGAAATTGTTTCCTACAAAACTCTCTCATATTTTGGGTGATGTCCTGTCACTACTTGAGTGGCTAACATCTATTATGAATTGGAACTGGTTGTTCACAAATATTTATATACTTGATTCATGTGGCATTGAAAAACTTGTGCTTTCTGTTGTTGTTCTATTGGGCAGTTGGGAAAGCTTGGTGTTGATGCAAATGGGTATAATGAACTGGAGTTGAAACTCTTCGAGGTAGATTGTCTTCATTCCTACACCGAAAGGTCTCACAGAATTACCATTTCAAATAGGAATTGTAACTGCTTTACTTGTCGTTATTCCCCTCAGGTTTAAGAGTAAAGACGAGCTTTTGGAAGTTGTTAAAATTATGGTCCTGGTTATTATATAAGAAATTGGTTTTCTTTATTGAGTAAGGAACATCAGTCGTTATCGATCAGACTTTTGCTAACTAAGAGCAAGTCCAACAGCTTCCCTATTTGAGTTCCTAAGTTAAAATTTAGGGAATTCAACATAAAATATAGCTCCAACAGTTTACTAGTAGTTCCTTAAAACACGAGTAATCACTAGTCATTCTTTACTTTTCAGAAATGTCTAGTCATCCCTAACTGCATTTTTATCACTTAAAAATTCATCTCCTTCCAATTTTGTGCTTCTATTTTCTCTCTTACATTTAAATTTATTATTTTAATAATCGTAAGGAATAAATATAGGGATGATTATTGGAGTTCATAGACAAATAAAATCCATAAATCAATAGGAATTATGATTTTATTATTATATTTATAGGGAACAAACTAAGGATGTGTTGGAGTTGCTCTAATGTAGCTAGTTTGAGATATGGATAGTCCTTTGCTAGATATTATTTAATTTTATTGTAAGAAAGTTATTTTTTAAATGAAATGATAACATGTGTAATAAATATATTATATTTATATGTGAGTGCAACGGTAATGTTCACTTATTTTTATTTTTTAATTATAAAATTAATAAATACAATATTTTAAAAATAAAATGTGTCTTTCCTCACAAATAGATTCGTCTTTTTAATCTTTAAGCTTGACGCTAATACAAATATTTTAGAGAAATTGTAGTGTAATTCCTCACAAATAGATTCGTCTTTTTAATCTTTATGCTTGACCATAATACAAATATTTTAGAGAAATTGTAGTGTATTGTATTGTAGGTTCTATAGAAATTGTAGCATCAAAATAGAGTCCCACACATGGATTAGGAAACAATCATATTCATATATGGAGACCCTACTTCCCATTCCCATTCAAGGAGCACATCAGTTGTGATGATATAAACCAAGAGCTCGCCATTAAGTTTCATGTTGATTATAAAAAGGTTGCTAGCGGCAAAGTCATGAATGCAGTATTATTCCATGTATGAATAGTTAACATAAACTTATAGGTATTGTTCCATGTATGAATATAGGTTCTAGGTTTATCTGTAACCACTATTTTAAGCTTAGTATGCGACTTTTTCATATTTCTTCCGTCTTCTTTACCCTAATCCGATGGACAGTGCTTAGTTACATGTATTGAAACTTTGTAATGATTTTTGTGGTACTTTCATTTGATTGAGATTTTATAATGATTTTTCTGGTACTTGCATCTTTTTTGTGTCCACACTATTATTTCTACTTATAAGCGGAAAATAAGCCAAGACAAGCACTCTCAATATGGCACCATTACTTTCACAACAAACACTGTTGCTATTCCACAACAATTTCAAACGAATAATAAGAATACATCTATATAACTTGTCACCTATCTTTCAAACCAGTAATATGTCAATACAAACAAACAAATAATTAAAAGATGAAATTACACGGAAAAAAAACCCACTAATTGCTTAAAAGAAAGTCAGTCTTCCTCTACTTGTGCAACTCAGCTCAATCTACAAGACTAAGACTACATACATAACTAGTAGCCTGCAATGCCTCGTTATATGAGGACTAAGAACTATTATAACATCAAGGATGCCACTTTGAATATACTGTGGTAAGCAACAAATCACACTTAGGCAATCATCAGTTTATTTGAAAAATCGTATTAAAAGCATCCCTTCTACCTCTTACAATCAATATGAGTAGAGCACTAGGCAGCTGCACAAAGGGAACGCTAAATTGGAAGCCGGAAGACTTATATTACTGTGCAATTGCATTTGGACTCCAACTTCAGAGGTGCTTTCATATTACTGTCACCAACAGTAGAAACGCCAACTATACGAGTTTTAGAAGCATCTGTAATTTCTTCATCATTGCTGCTATTAGGAGTTTTTAAATCTGTTTCCACCGGCCACTCAGCTTTTTGTGGCTATGAAGTGCGTTTTACTGTAATTCTTCCACGGGGATCCTTTCTTTCAGGATCTTTTTTCCTAGTATAGTTACCATTGGCCGAGGGCTTCAAACAGAGCAGGGCTTCCGTTTTCTACTGCAATTGTCGCAGCATCATAGGAAATCTTTTGAATGATAGAGTTGCAGAAGAGTATCATATAAGTCACTTCTTCTAGTGTCATTCTTCTATCTTGAGATCCATCTTCGCCCTCTGTGATGATTAAGAGTTGTCTTAGTATTCAAGAAGAAAACACATGACACACACAGACACATTTATATTTAAATCAAAGACAGTACCATACTAGAAAGCTCGGAAGTTTATGTACTACATGCATGGTGCAGTGGTGCCTGTTGAATGATATCTTTGAAGATAAAAATAAATCTAAAGAATCATATTACATGTATTGATGAGAACGAGATGGATGCCTTATATTTACAATTTAAGCTCCACATACTGGGGTGCAATTTTTTTGATCTGAAATATTAGATTCGGCAAGCAAAGTTTTTGTATCCTGATCAGCTGTGGCCTCATCAAAGCTATTTTTCGAATCCAAGGAAAAGCATCAAACTGTGCACCACTAGAATCCTCATCAACATTCTCTATTTTTGTCTCGAATTCCATCTCCAATAAGCTCCGGGTAGGAACTTCAGCAGCCTCCACCTTTTCAACAAAAGAAGACTATGAAGGAAGACTCTACAGGAATGATTGATGCTTCTACATCCCCAACATTCTTCCTATTGTTGGCTAGGTCTTTACCATTTTCTGGTAAAACAGATTCTTCCAAATTTGTAAACGGAGTATCTGGACTGAGCTCCAGATGCATATTTAGTATATCGCTGGAAGATTCTGTGGCAAAAGCATCCACCGTTCTGCGATTATCATTGTTTTCAACAAGCTTGATTGCATCATCCTCATCTATATAGCTTGAAGATTCTGTAACGAAAACATCCACCATTCTGCAAATCATCATTCTTTTCTACAAACTTGCATGCATCATCCACTTCTTTATTCCGTGAAGATAGCACCGGCTCATTCTTAGCTAATAAATTTACGTCCGTATCAGATTGCAGTTGGGAAAGAGATATATCAGAACATTCAAGTATGCTTATTGCAATACCTGATGGTTGAAAAACATGATCTAAAATTCCATAAAAAGATGACCTGGCTCGTTGATGAGTTGCGCCTTTGTCATACTTGCTGATTTCAAAGTCGGATTTTCTACCACTTGACTGTCTTTGAAGACTGAGTATTAGTTTGTCTGCATGAGCCCCAATCAACAGAAGATGATGCAAACAAACTACCATGCCCATGAGACACTCAAGGACTATATGCACTATCTCTCACACATGACGGGTCATCACAAGATATACTGCTAGCTGTGAAGGACCTGCTTTGGAGATATGCACCCTTGCAACTACTTGACCTGTTTAGCTGTAAAGAAATGCCTGCACGTCCTGAAGCATCAACTTCAGCAGTTAAAATTCCTAAACTTTGCTGACCTCCAGTGTTACCATCAGGTAGACAGTAACTAACAATAGGCTGACCACCTACTTGTTGGTTTGCATGTCTTGTAAGTTGTAACACCTTCTACTAGTGTCCTCGATAGGAAATCTGTGGACAAGAAGTTCCATATTGATTCATCATAGGAAGTCCGGCTTTCCCTGACTATATCTTCATGTTGGCTGGTCATTGGTTCAACCATACCAATCACTCCTGAAGATTTGGGTTCAACTGTCGGGGAATCCACTGCATCAACTGATTCTAAATACTTCAAAGGCAATGTAGACACTGTTGGAGTTGGAGAGTTCTCAGTAACAATTGTGGATGTTGCAATATTGTTAGTCGTTGGCACATCTGTTCTCTGCAGTCAGGACAAAGTGTCAAGTCATCTTCTAGTGATTCACAGCTACAATATAGTTGTCCACAGTTAGAGCAAAGAACCAAGCCTTCATGGCCAATTGGCCATCAACCTCCAAAGAAGCAGCTTTTACATCGAAAGCTTCAGAATTTGTGATAGGCTATAAACAGCCAAGGCCCAACAAGGAGCCCAAAACAATGAGTAAATCATCTCATGAGAATAAGAGCGGCCCAGCCCAGGGTAGCGGACCCCGGGCCTGGGGCCACTACAACGTGGCGCGGTCTCCACCCCAGACTAGGGGGCCCCAGATGGGTGACACTCGACACACGTGGCACCCCACCTCAACTGACATTCCGACACATGGCGCTGACCAACACTAAAAGACAAGGGAAGGCACGTGCCAAATCACTTCTGCAACAACATGGCCACACTCCAGTCAACGGTCACCCCAGACTAGTCCACGTGTCCTACATCCCGAATATTCAGCGGTTTGTCCCCCAGATCCAACGGTCGGGGGTGAAGGTAACCTACCCCTAAACCCTAGGCCTAGGGCTATAAATACCCCTAGTAAAGAGGGTTTAGGGGTTAGACACTATTACACACCTACACACTCTTGTTACTTTGTGATACTCTACTTGGTTATTATCTTCCAGAGCCAACTCTTATTCTCACGCCGGAGGCACCTCGGGGCCAAACCCCCCCTCCGGTGTTGTTTTGCAGACACCCCACAGCAGCTACACTACTTCCGAGACAGGAGTTGGCGAGGAAGGACCCGATCAAGATTTGGAGTTATCATTGGCGCTAGAAGGAGGGATGAACCTCCGAACTCCAAAACCCCGAACCAACAGCCAAACTGAAGCAACCCGAACTACCTAAAACCGCGAACCATGCCCCGAAGAACCACCTCCTTCCAGCGCCAATGATAACTCCAAATCTTGATCGGGTCCTTCCTCGCCAACTCCTGTCTCGGAAGTAGTGTAGCTGCTGTGGGGTGTCTGCAAAACAACACCGGAGGGGGGGTTTGGCCCCGAGGTGCCTCCGGCGTGAGAATAAGAGTTGGCTCTGGAAGATAATAACCAAGTAGAGTATCACAAAGTAACAAGAGTGTGTAGGTGTGTAATAGTGTCTAACCCCTAAACCCTCTTTACTAGGGGTATTTATAGCCCTAGGCCTAGGGTTTAGGGGTAGGTTACCTTCACCCCCGACCGTTGGATCTGGGGGACAAACCGCTGAATATTCGGGACTGCCAGCAAGCTCTTGAAACTATCAAGCAATATCTCTCATCACAACCGCTTCTAACAAAGCCGGAGCCCGGGGAACCCCTACATCTATACCTCTCCGCCGGGCCCCTGACCGTGGCCGCGGCCTTGGTCCGGGAAGTCGAGGGAAACCAACGGCCGGTGTACTACATCAGCCAAGTTCTAAAAGATGCAGAAACCAGATACCCCAATCTAGAGAAATTTGCCTTCGCCTTAGTCACGGCCTCAAGGAAACTCAGACACTACTTCCAAGGCAGAGAAATCAAAGTGATAACAGACCAGCCGTTAAGGCGAATAATCCACAAGCCAGATGCGTCCGGAAGATTAATAAATTGGGCGATTGAGTTAAGCCAATTCCACTTGACGTTTGTGCCACGGACAGCCATCAAGGCACAGGCTCTGGCAGATTTCATAGTTGAATGTTCCTTCCCGGAACCACAGCAAGCTACGATAGTAGCTGGACATTTGGTAAATCAGGACCAAGCCCCGGAGTCATGGACTCTCCATGTGGACGGATCCTCAACAGCCGACAGGTCCGGGGCAGGAATAATCATGAAAAGCCCGGAAGGCTTCCAAATCAAACAAGCCATAACATTCAAATTCCCAGCAACGAACAACCAAGCCGAATATGAAGCTCTTCTAGCCGGGCTAAGGTTAGCACGAACTTTGAGAATCAACAGCCTGAATATCTATAGTGACTCCCAAATCGTGGTGCGGTAAACCAAAGGGGAATACCTAGCTAAGGATCAAAAACTGGCCCAATACCAAGCCCTTGTCAAAAGTTACCTAGCCACCATTCCGGAGTATCAAATCAGCCAAATCAACAGGGAAGAAAACTCCGAAGCTGATGAATTATCCAAGCTGGTTCAGAACTCAGCCGAACTAGACAGTTCGGTCTACTTTGAAGAACTTGAAACCCCGGCCATCGATCAGAAAGAGGTAACGGAGATAGAGGGAACCCCGAACTGGATGACCCCTTTCATCCTCTACTTGGAGAAAGGAGAGTTGCCCGAAGACAAGAATGAAGCCAGAAGATTGAAAAACAAGGCTTCGAAATACTTCATAGAAGAAGACCAACTCTATCGCCGAACCTTCTCATCTCCGACACTGAAGTGTGTAGGCCCGGAGGAAGCCAATTACTGTTTACAAGAGGTACACGAAGGGATTTGTGGGGATCATATGTCCGCAAAGTCCCTCGCATACAAAATCATAAGGCAAGGTTATTACTGGCCAACAATCCACTCAGATGCAGTAGAATTCGTCAAGAAGTGCAGAAATTGCCAACTGTTCAGCAATGTACCAAGACAAAGCCCGGTGTTACCATCTTCAGTCTTATCCCCTATCCCATTTGCTGTATGGGGCATCGATATAGTAGGGCCTTTCCCCCGGGCCAAGGGTGATCTGAGGTACCTCCTGGTAGCCATTGACTACATGACTAAATGGGCCGAAGCAAAGGCGATGCGGACCATAAACCAACAAGACTGCATCAAATTCATGGACAACATATTAATGCGGTTTGGCCTGCCCAGGGTCCTGGTTTCAGATAATGGTCCCCAGTTCATCGGCTCAGATTTTGAAAACTATTTGAAGGAAAGGGGAATCAAACACAAGAAATCTTCAGTAGCCTATCCCCAGGGCAACGGGCAAGTGGAAGTGACAAACAGAATTCTGCTAAGGGGAATTGAGAAGAGGCTGAAGGAAAGCAAGAACAAGTGGCCCGAAGAGCTGCCACATGTGTTATGGGCATACAGAACTAGTCCACGATCCGGGACAGGGGAAACTCCGTTCAAGCTAGCATACGGAACCGAAGCAATGTTGCCAGTCGAAGTGGGTTCTCCTTCCCACAGGGTAATCAATTTTGACGAAATTGCAAATGAAGAAGGGCTACGAGTCAATCTAGAGCTAGTGGATGAGGTCCGGGACAAAGCAGTACAAAGAATGGAGAAGTATAAAGAGAAAACAAGAGAATACTTCGGAAAAAAGTCAAGAGTCAAAAACTTCCAAATCGGGGCTCTAGTACTCCGGGATGCCGAGGCTTCAGACCCCACTAACACAGGAAAACTTATGCCTAAGTGGGAAGGTCCCTACAGAGTTAAAGAGGTACTCCGCCCCGGAACCTACAAGCTCAGTCACATGGACAACTCCGAAGTCCCCAACACCTGGCATGGCCTCAGACTAAGAAAGTACTACCAGTAAAGGGAAATAGTTTCAGCTCATACACGGGCGTTTTTTGGGAATTGTACTTGGAAATCATGTAATCGTTCTGTTATCAATGAAAAAGAACTCTATTTCCTACTTGGCATTTCAATTTTATAATTATCATCAAAATTCCTACTTGGAAAAGTTTTCATCCTTTCCAAGTAGGCCAAAGCCCGGGACCTTAGCAATGCTTCGGCCCGGGAAGCCATAGGCATCCAAATTCCTACTTGGAAAAGTTTTCATCCTTTCCAAGTAGGCCAAAGCCCGGGACCTTAGCAATGCTTCGGCCCGGGAAGCCATAGGCAGCCAAATTCCTACTTGGAAAAGTTTTCATCCTTTCCAAGTAGGCCAAAGCCCGGGACCTTAGCAATGCTTCGGCCCGGGAAGCCATAGGCATCCAAATTCCTACTTGGAAAAGTTTTCATCCTTTCCAAGTAGGCCAAAGCCCGGGACCTTAGCAATGCTTCGGCCCGGGAAGCCATAGGCATCCAAATTCCTACTTGGAAAAGTTTTCATCCTTTCCAAGTAGGCCAAAGCCCGGGACCTTAGCAATGCTTCGGCCCGGGAAGCCATAGGCACCCGATTTCCTACTTGGAAAAGTTTTCATCCTTTCCAAGTAAACCAAACGACTCCCCAATCCGGAATACCCGAATTAAGGAGTGGGGGGCAATAAAAACTACAAACAAACCAACAACAAAAGAATAAGGCAAAACTTGCAGAACAAAATAAATATAAAAGCAGCAGACAGGCCGGGCTGACCGACAGCCCGAAACACCTGACAGTTGAAAGTTACACACGACAGCAGAATTTAAAGTTATAAAACCAAGTTAAGATTACATCAACAAAATGAAAGAAATTACAAGGGCACAGCCCGGGCACTGGACGCAGCCACCTAAACGAGGTTAAGCCGGAGGAGCTGGGAGCAGCGTAAGGAGTCGGTTCCCCTTCACCCCGGGCAAGAGCATCCTCGGCCTCCATGTACTCTTTAATGAAGTTTTCCCAAGTGGCAGACCCAGGATCGCTCTTACACATCTTCTTGGCAACAACCCAGCAGCGGCTGATTTTCCGGGCTGCGACCAAGGAAAGATCATCGTCGTAAGCATCCGAAGCCCGGAACTCAGCAATGATATCCTCTTCGGACTTCTTGGCTTTCAGTTCATCCCGGAGCTTCTTCACTTCTTCTTTGTACTCCTTGGCCTTAGCCCGGTACGCATCCCTCTCATCAGCAACTTGCTTAGCCCCGGCCTTGAGCTTCTCAACCCGGGATTCCATGCGCTCCTCCAGCTCGGCGACTTGCTCCTTCAGGCCAGAAATCTCCTGATCTTTCCCAGATGCCCCAGCCAACGCAGCCTGGCCCTCCTTGATCTCTCGGCATGCAGAAGCTGCAGCCCCGGCCATCCGGACCCCGAGCTGTCAATATAAACACAATTAGAAGCCTAACAAGCAAAACAAGTGGGGGAAATTCGGGGAGATGCATACCTGACCGTAAACCCCCATCATTTCCTGAAAGAGCGAAGTGGCTGAAGTTTTACCCATATCCTCCCACTCCGTCTTGCTGGGAAGATCCGCCAGAAAACCAATGAAGTTTCTTTCTTCCGGAGACACGGGGGCGGCCTCGTGAGGACGGAAGTTAGCCTTCTTCGGGCTACCACCAGCAGAGCTCTCCTGCACAAGCTCGCAGTCCGAGAGCATGGTCCCAAACTTCTCAGCTTGAACAGAAGAAACCCTGGGCCTCTTCCTCGGAACCAGTCCGGATTCATCCACCACAGCTTCGGGGATCACTGGCCCCGAACCCCCCGTTCTCCCCTCCTCGGCTTGGGAATCACTGGCCTCCCCGGGGGCCTTAGTGTTATCACGAACATGTCCAATGCTCCGAAGAGCCGCTACCAAAGCCCTGTTGGATTTGTTCATCTCAACAACTCTCTCAAACTCCGGGTTATAACCGGGAAGACCTGAAAATAAAAAAAAAACAAAAAACAACAAAGGAGATTTTTACATTAGCCCGGGGTAAAACCAAAACAACAGATATGAGTACAATGAAAATATAGCCCGGACTTACATCCTATCCGGTAAAGGTAGGCATGACTCATGAGATCCTCCCGAGTCACCAGCCTCCCAAGACCTCGGCAGAAGGTATGTACCCGGTCCAACGCCGCACCTGGAGATCGAACACCTCGAAGTGCATAGCCAAAGGATTCTCCTTGAAGGTGGGCATGAACCGGATATCAACACCCCGGAGAAAGACGAACTCTCCGTTCCAGCCTTTCAAAGACGGAAGCATAACTAGCGGCTTCGAATCCGAAGAAGGATAGCCACAGGCTTTAGCCCGGAATCTAAACTCAAACAAAGGAACATTGTTGGACCGGACCATCTGGAAAAGATGGTGGAAAAGCTTGAAAGTAGGTAACACTCCGGCGGCCTCACAACACCCCAGAAAGTACGAAATCCACTTGACCGCGTTCGGAGTCAATTGGGTAATGGGGATCCCATACTCGAACAGGCACAAGGACTTAACAAACTGATGACACCTGGGCCCATATCCCGACCTCAAGTGCTCCAACCACACCCCGACCCAACCGCCATCGGGCCTGTGGTAAATCTTTTCCCCGGGCTCCGGCCATCTCCACTCCACGTCACTATCTATGTGGAAAGTGGCCCGGAATATAGTGTCCCACTCAACCGGAGTCTCCAAATACTCCGCCCTAAAGGGACCAACATCCATTCCGGACCCTGGCTTGGCCCCGAACTTAGAGTCAAGAAAAGCCCTATTGTATCGGGTCATCTCTGCCACATCCGGACTCTCCCCAAACTCCGCACTGAGATCCCTGAAGAAGTAAGCTTGAGGAATCCCCGGGTCCCTTTTCACAAAATAATACTTAGAGTGGCCCCAGCTACCGTCCGGCTCACTCAGACTGTACCCCGGTCCCATGTCCTTGGTCGCAATACTCGTAAGTACGGGAAGACGGCTCTTCTTCTTACCCATTATACCTCAATCTAGGTCTATCAATTCTAGACTACTATCCGGAGAGTTAACACTACTTGAAGAAGTACTTGGGTCGGAAAGAGGAATTAAAACTCGTCTAGCAGTTACTTTCCTAACCATACAAAGGGACTACCCCGGGCTACCCAACAAAAAGATAAAGCCTACAATTAGTATCTCTACTCAGTCCGGGCCAAGAAAGTAAAATAAACTTAAAGACAAAAAGGAATACAAAGACCGGAGCAAGAAAACTTACAGTGAAGTCCGGAGGTCTGGGTGCGACGATGAACGTGGATCAGATCACGCTTGTAGCCCGGAGTGCAGGTCTTCAGAGTAGCAGAATCACAACAGCAAATCAAAAACTCGTAAAAGACAAAATGAGGGGAGGGAGCCGCTATTTATAGGCCAAATCAGAATCCAAACCGCCCAAGACACGTGGCGGCCCAAAAAGACCGGCCCACTATCTCCAAAGCCCGGGGATAGTGGATGATAGCTGTTATTTTTCCAAAAAAAAAAAAAAAAAAAAAGAAAAGAAGCGAGAAAAGAAACAAAAACAAAATCCAAAAATGCACTCAGAATATTACATATATTCCTTAGTAGACGTGCATTTTTGTATATGCGCAAACCCAACGCCCCGGGATGTACACTTCAATCCAGACCCCGGGCCTGGGGGCAACCGAGGCAAAAGCCCACCCCCCCAAAGAAGACGCACTCACAGAACCACAAAACGTCCAGCCCCGAGGACATATGTCTAGCACCCCGGAGTATCCAGAAATCCACTCTCCAAGGCAGAAACACCCCTTACTACTCCCTCATCCGGAAAATCCGCATTAGGGAGTGGGGGGCAAATGATAGGCTATAAACAGCCAAGGCCCAACAAGAAGCCCAAAACAATGAGTAAATCATCTCATGAGAATAAGAGCGGCCCAGCCCAGGGTAGCGGACCCCGGGCCTGGGGCCACTACAACGTGGCGCGGTCTCCACCCCAGACTAGGGGGCCCTAGATGGGTGACACTCGACACACGTGGCACCCCACCTCAACTGACATTCCGACACATGGCGCTGACCAACACTAAAAGACAAGGGAAGGCACGTGCCAAATCACTTCTGCAACAACATGGCCACACTCCAGTCAACGGTCACCCCAGACTAGTCCACGTGTCCTACATCCCGAATATTCAGCGGTTTGTCCCCCAGATCCAACGGTCGGGGGTGAAGGTAACCTACCCCTAAACCCTAGGCCTAGGGCTATAAATACCCCTAGTAAAGAGGGTTTAGGGGTTAGACACTATTACACACCTACACACTCTTGTTACTTTGTGATACTCTACTTGGTTATTATCTTCCAGAGCCAACTCTTATTCTCACGCCGGAGGCACCTCAGGGCCAAACCCCCCTCCGGTATTGTTTTGCAGACACCCCACAGCAGCTACACTACTTCCGAGACAGGAGTTGGCGAGGAAGGACCCGATCAAGATTTGGAGTTATCAATTTGCAACAGCTGACATAGCAGAATCATGGTTACTATGATTTTCTAAGCCAGCTTGTATATCACAGCCAGCCGTACCTCCATCAAATTCGTCGTAGCCACCTTGGGTTTCGTGTACAATGTTTTCATTTAAAGGATCATCCGTATCAAAGGCAAAAACCTCATACTGAGCATAAGGACATGGAGTATTTACACATGCATTACTTGTATCCTCCTGGTTTTGTTCCACTGCTTCAGTATAATGTGTGCCACTAGTAGCTAGATCAGAGCTTGTCGTACTACTAGCTGTGACCGAAGTTCTAGATATAATTGCATGATGTGCAGCACTTCCTTTTCCAGAATAGAAGGTTGTACTGGGGACACTGGATAACAGAGGCCTCAACATATTTTGTGGACTCTTCCGGTGATTCTGCAGACATATTTGCAGAGTGATCTCGGACCATTGTATAAAAGTTAGTAGCCACCAGAAGTCATGAGTCAACGAAATCACAACAGTCATCATTTTCCATATTCCCCTTTTGCGGTTTTTATTTTGCTAATTGAAGGTGAAGTTTTTAGTAGCTAACACTAAAAACTTGTCAAAAATTAGTTGTCAAGGTCTGCAGATAAACTCATCTATCCCACCTTCTGAAAAGCACAGCCACTAAGAAATAAGGTAACAAGAAAATGACTAACTGGAATTTTCACAATTATTTCCATCATCAACTCCTCGGGCAGAATTCCAGCTACAGGTTGAGTTATTATCGATTTTGTCCTCATAGATAACACCCTGTTTTTTCTTAAATAGATAAAAGGAACAAGTAAAAACTTGTAAACTGAAAAACTGAAAAACTAATGATGCAAAAGAGGGACTGTCCGATTTACTAAAGTTGTGACCGAGGACTTTTAATATTAATCGGTATAAATTCGTTGAGGTACCGATTTAAAATTAATCGGATAATTGGGGATTAATCGGAAAAATTAATCAGAGTATTTATCGGATATTATAATAATATTTAATATATTAGCTTAATTTACAATTAAACATATCATTTTAAATAAATTTACAGGATTAATCAGATTTCAAAAATCGAATTGGTTGGTTACCTTACACGTTCGATTTAATATTTGTACTCTATCTTGAATTCTTAAAATTTGATTTGGATGATTACAGTCCACGTAAAATTAACAAAAATCTTTAATTTAATGATGATTTAATAATTTTTTTCTAATTAAATCTACGTAGAAACAAAGAAGAGAAGAAATTGATGATTTTTTACGTTGAAAATTCTATTTGATTTATGAATTCTACTTATAATTCGTTTTAATTATCAAAATACCCATGTAACTATTTGAAGATAGTTCTACTAACAATCAAATACAATTTTAATAATAAGTGTCAGATGAATTTTGTCCAAAAATTTTGATAATCGGTAATCTTGTTCTCCGTGCGACAAAGAGATTATAATAAATAGATGAAAACCATTGGATTTAGCATAAAAAATATTTTATATTTTAATATGGTATAAACTAAAAAGTGTATTTATATTGAAATGCAAAAATGCATATGTCAATGATTAAAATCATATATAATTAGGTTTTTTATATTGAATAACATTATCAATGTAGGACTTCTACATTGAATAGGATTAATTTAAAATTTTGTTATTATATTTTCTCTTAAGATTATAAGTATTTCCATTTAAATAATAATTATTAAATCAACACTAAATTAAAGATAATTTTTTGAGATTTGCGTGAATTGTAAAATAACCAAATGTGATTTCTAGATATAAAGATAAAACCCAAATAGTAAATATGAATTTTTTTGTTATTATTAAAAATAATAAAATTAAATTCTACTACAATTGTTTATGGGTTTCATGTGCCTACCTGAGGATAAAACAATTTCAGTACAAATTTAAGGGTATATATGTAAATTACAGGAAAAAATTATATTTACAAAAATGCCCTTGCGGGGCCCCTTAACTTATAGTACAAATATGTTATAACCTTAGGAGAGACACTTGAGGTTGTCCTCAAGCCCATTTTTTTTTAATTATATCATTTTCAAATTATAATTTTCTTTTTAAAATTCAATTCTAATACAACCTTTTTTTAATCATATATTTTAGATTATATTTTCTTTTTAAAATTCACTTCTAATGCAAATTTTTCTAACTATATCATTTTTGGATTATAATTTTCTTTTTAATGTGATCTAATCTTGATCGTCTATTTTCAATCCAACGGATAATATGATTTTGGTAGTACACTGACCAGACCAGACCAAAAATTTGGATAAGATCCCTCTTATGCTTACTAGCTTATAACCCGTGCAATGCACGGTTCCTTTTTTAATATCTATAATTATATTAAATTTTTAATATTCATATCTTATAAATTTACATATCAAATATTTGTTAAAAAATTTATATATATTTAGATTTTACACGTTCAATTTAATATTTGTGTTCTATCATGAATTCTTAAAATTTGATTTGGATGATTTTACAGCCCATATGAATTTAACAAAAAAAAATTAATTTATTGATAGTTTAACAATTATTTTCCAATTAAAACTATGCAGAAGCAAAAGAGAGAAGAAATTGGCAATTTTATGTTGAAAATTTTATTCGATTTATGAAATCTACTTATGTTTCGCTTTAATTATCAAAATAACCTTCTTGTTATTTAAATATAGTTCTAATAATAAGTGTAAGAGTGATTTTATCCAAAACTTTGGTAGTTGGTAGTCTGATCTTCAGTACGATAAAATAAATAAGAACCGTTAGATCTAAAAATAAATGAATGAAAAATATTGGATCTAGCATAAAAAAATATTTTATATATTAACATTTAAACTAAAAAGTGTATTTATATTGAAATACGAAAAAGTTTTTGTCAATGATTTAAATCGTGTATAATTGGATTTTCTATATTGAATAATATTATTAGTGTTGGTTTTTACACTGAATAGAATTAATGTAAAAATTCGTAATTATATTTTCTCTTGAGATTTTGAGTTTTCCATTTCGATAATAATTGTTAAATCATCACTTAATTAAATATAACTTTATCTTATAAAAAAGATAATTTATGAGTTTCGCGTGGGTTGTAAAATCATCCAAATTTAATTTCTAGATCTCGAGATAGAACCCAAATATTAAAATATGAACTTTTTTTTAATAGTAATGAAAAATAAATAAAATTCAGTTGTATCTTTTTTAATTATATCCTTTTCACATTATAATTTTTTTTTAATTTCAGTTCTCATACAACCTTTTTGAATTATATCATTTTTAGATTATAATTTTCTTTTTAACATGAGATAATCTTAATCGCTTATTTTTATAAATATTAAATTCGACGGTTGAGATTATTTTGGTAGTACAGTGATCAAAATTTATAGGATCACTTTTACACTTCCTATCTTATACACGTGCAACGCACAACTACTCTTTTAATATCTGTAATTATATTAATTTTTTAATATCTATATATTATTAATTTACATATCAATTTGTTGTTAAAAAATTGATATATATATATATATATATATATATATATATATATAAGATTTTACACGCTTAATTTAATATTTGTGTTATATATTGAATTCTTAAAATTTGATTTTGATAATTTTATAGCCCACATGAAATTAACAAAATAATCTTTAATTTAGTGATAGTTTAAAAATTACTTTCCAATTGAAACTACGCAGAAAAAAAAGAAGAAGAAGAAATTGACGATTTTTTACGTTGAAAATTTTATTCGATTTATGAAATCTACTTATATTTCGTTTTGATTATTAAAATACCCTTCTTATTATTTGAAGATAGTTATACAAACAACAAAATACAGTTTTAATAATAAGTGTAAGAGTGATTTTTTCCAAAATTTTGGTAGCCGGTAATCTGGTATTCAGTACGAAAAAATAAATAAGAACCTTTAGATCATAAAATAAATTGATGAAAAACGTTGAATCTAGCAAAAAAAAATTATTTTACCTTTTAAAATGTAAACTAAAAAGTATATTTGTACTGAAAGATTAAAAAGTGAATGTCAATGATTTAAATCATATATAATTTGATTTTCTACATTGAAGAAGATTATCAATGTATGTCTTCTACACTGAATAGGATTAATGTAAAAATTCGTAATTACATTCTCTATTGAGATTTTGAGTGTTTCCATTTCGATAATAATTGTTAAATTATCCCTAGGGTGGGCTGTAAAATCATCCAAATCTAATTTTTATATCTTGAGATAGAGCACAAATAGTAAATATAGGATTTTTTTTAATATTAATAAAAAAATAAATATAATTCAATTATATCCTTTTTTAAATATATCATTTTCATAGTATAATTTTCTTTTCGAAATTCAGTTCTAATACATTATTTTTGAATAATATCGTTTTTAGATAATAATTTTCTTTTTAATATAATATAATCTGGATCATCTATTTTTTAAAAAGATTAGATCGACGATTGAAATTAATTTGGTAGTACAGTGACGAAAATTATGGATAAGATCTCTCTTATGCTTATTATATATAAAGGTATAATTATATATAAGGATATAATTATTGGCTAACATGTATTTTTATATTATAAATTATTTTGTAAAAAAATTATATATGCAACTAATTGTTAGTCACAGAGGCATGCCTGAATACATCTAATAACAAGCCTAAGTATGTGTAATGCTATGCATTACCTACATGACCTCTTAACTGAGGGAACCTCTAGTTGTAGAGTTTCTATTTGTTCTGTACTTGTAATAGGCATCAAATTCTAGTTGTGTTACTGTACTTATAAAGTCAAGAATAATGCTTGAAAGAAGTTCCAAGGTTCATGCCTCAAGCAAGGAGATAAAGACTGCCAAATAATCACAGTTGGGATTTGAAGAAATGAAGAATTTGCCTAAGTACCAATTC
Organism: Saposhnikovia divaricata; assembly: GCA_036435485.1. Classification (NCBI taxonomy): domain Eukaryota; kingdom Viridiplantae; phylum Streptophyta; class Magnoliopsida; order Apiales; family Apiaceae; genus Saposhnikovia; species Saposhnikovia divaricata. The sequence continues at coordinate 15,315,583 of CM071600.1, forward strand.
GAGAAGTACATTTGTCTATTCGAGAAGTCTAGCATTCGAGAAGTCAGAGATTCGATATCTCAGAAGACACTATTCGATATCTCTGAATACACTGTTCGATATCTCATTCGATATCTCAGAGATTCGATATGTCTATTACTCTATTCGAGAACTCATGGAGTCAACAAGTCAAAGCATCATTCGAGTTCTCTAAGAGTCAACAAGTCAATGATCTATTCGATATCTCAAGGACTAAAGAAGCTATTCGACATCTCAGGGATTCGATATGTCAAAATGCTCTATTCGATATCTCAAGGAATCCCAGAGAAAAGAGCTATTCGAGAAGTGATTCGATATGTCAATATAACACTATTCGAGAACTCAGAGTTATCGATTAAGTCAATTCGAGTTCTCGAATCAATCACTTAGCCACTTCTCGAATACATTCTTGGAGACAAAATACTGAAGAATTGTACAAGTCAGAAACCTGCAACAAGCCGAGACGCTTTATTTGACTATGTACTATAAAGCAGATTGGAAAGCCTACAAAGAAGCTTGGAGAGATAAGACAAAGGGCCAAAGAGCTAAAGAAGTGGATCTGAACAGGCTTTGCAAAGTCAAATCTGTAGCCGTTTGGACTCTTACTCAAATAAGATAGACAGACTGGAAAGTATTTTGTTTACCTACCTTATTTGTAGCAAGTAGGTGTATCCATGTCTATAAGGATACAGCCTCACTTCCTTAGCTAAAAAAAGAAAGAGATAAGTTTTTCAAGATACATCACAAGAAATATCTCTCTAAGAAAAACGAAGCTGAGAATACTACCATTTGTATTCACAGATTGTAGCAAAATCTTTATCTAATAAAATATTAGATTAAAGTGATATTGTGTTGTGTTTGTCTTTGTTATCTGTTCTTACATATTTTACACATTCAACACATATCTTGCTGCAAAGATTCAAGAACAAAGAAAAGTTCAAGAATCCATTCACCCCCCCCTGTATTCTTTTACCGTATTCAATACTCAACACTAATAATAAGTTGCTTTTTGACTTTTTTTGTTAAACCTTATTATTACTTGATTTGTTTTTTTCAAAATTAACGTAAATTATATGCACATATGTAGTATAGAAGACAAACATGAATTTTTAATTTGAACCGGAACTATTTAGTAGTTAAAGTCAGATTTGATTTCGATTGTTTCCCGAAAACCAGGGATAATAGTTTTCTATAGAAGAGATGAGGGCTGCTTCGTGCTTATGTACTCGCAATTTTTCAATGCTATCATGTAAACTAAATTTTTGGTGTGTACTAATATCAAATTTAATAGATGAAACGATTAGTGAGTTTCCAATATTAAATTTTATAAATGATTAATGAGTTTTGAAAAGTGAATTTTATCATATATTTTATTAGTATATTTAAAGTTAGAAATATTAAATTTAATTATTTTGTTAGTGAGAGTCGAACCCTTGACCTATGGTAGTACTCGTTTATTATTCCTCTTACTCTTATATGATAGGATATAATAAGCATGGAAATCAAATTTGTATGCTTTTACAATCCACGCGAAACTCATAAAATTATCTTTAGTTTAGTAATGATTTAATAATTATTATTCAAATGAAAATACTCAAAATCTCAAGAGAAAATATAATTACGAATTTTTATATTAATGTTATTCAATGTAGAAAACCTAATTATATATAATTTAAATTATTGACGTACACATTTTCGTATTTCAATAAAATACACTATTTAGTTTATAACTGATTAAAATATAAATGTTTTTTTATGCTAGATGCAACAGTTTCATCTATTTATTTTAAGATCTAACGATTCTTATTTATTTTATCGTACGGAGGATCAGACTACCGATTATCAAATTTTTGGACAAAATCCTTCTTACACTTGTTATTAAAATAAGTAGAACTATCTTCAAATAATAACAAGGGTATTTTGATAATTAAAACTACTTATAGGTAGAATTCATAAATTAAATATAATTTTCAACGTAAAAAATCATCAATTTCTTATCTCTTTTGTTTTTGCGTAGAATTTAATTAGAAAATAATTGTTAAACCATCAATAAATTAAATATTATTTTGTTAATTTCACGTGGACTGTAAAATCGTCCAAATCATATTTTAAGAATTTAAGATAGAGTACAAATATTAAATCGAACGTGTAGAATCTTATATATATATATATATATATATATATATATATATATATATATATATATATATATATATATATATATTATTTTTTTAACAACAATTTGATATGTAAATTAATAACATATATAAATTTAAAATAACTAATATAATTATAGATATTAAAACAAGAAGCCGTGCATTTTTGAATCTCAGTTAAAAAATTTAGAAAATTTATATTTCAATCTATACTATTATATAAAAGCTGAAACATTAAAAGTTTTGGTACCTGTTTTTTGTTACTTTATGAATTTACTTATTTACCCTTCATTATAAAGAAAAAAAATATATAATATCTATACTATTAAAACACCTAAAATAATCAGAACAAATACTAGAATTATAAGTAAAAAGCTTGGGCAAAAAAAAACACCTAAAATAAATAATAACATAGTATAATTAATGGTAATTAGTCGATTGTCTTTTCCATATTTACTTTGAGTAGAAGATATTATCTTTTATAAACGCCTAAAAATATCAATTGTATCATATCTTCCAATCATTAATATTTCTTTCAAATTAATTGTTTCAGAAAAATTTCGTAAAAAAAAATTTGAAATTTTTTAATTCGAAAAAATTTATACACATATATTAAAATATTCGAAAAAATTTATAAGCATATCTTGAAAATTTCTGAAAAAAAATTTTATTCGAAAAAATTTATACGCATTAAACTGAATGAATATGTTCATTTTTCAATTCGAAAAAATTTCAAAATTCAAAAAAATTTCATTTGAATGAGTATTTTCGAATGATTAAAATTTAATTAAAGTTAAAAATGAACATTCCCATTCAATTTATATGCGTATAAATCGATACTTGCGAAGAAATATTTTATGATATCACATTTTTTCAATCAAAAGTGAATTTTTAAATTTTTTTCGAATGATTAGAATTTAATTTAAAGAGTATTTTCTGAATTTAATTTAATTTATTTTATTTTTTCTGAAATTTTCAGAAATTTTTCTGAATTTTTAAAAAATTTTGAATTTTTACTTAAATTCTAATTTTTTTTTTGAATTTTTAATTTTTTTCAAATTTTTACTGAAATTTTTTAAATTTTATGAAAATTTTCTAAATTTTTTTACTTAAATTCATATAATTTTTCTGAATTTTTAAATGTTTTCGAATTTTTACTTAAATTCTGAATTTTTTCTGAATTTTTACTGATTTTTTTTAATTTTCTAATTTTTTTTGAATTTTTTAATTAAATTCAAATATTTTTTTTGAAATTTTAATTTTTTTTTAGCGTTCAGTGACCTGTTTGAAATATTTTTATTGTTCAAGTGTTTAACTGAAAACTTTAGCTCGCCACGTCACTTTAGTTAGTCAACTTAACGGCAGTAACGGCAGTGACCTGTTTGAAATATTTTTATTGTAAAGTTATGTGTTTGAAAACTTTTTTGGGTTGGTAGCCCAACCGAAAGTTTCGGTATTGTACGGTGATGAAATAGCCCTTTTACCCATGGGTGATGGCCTTTTCTACCCCAAAATGGGGGGAGGGATTACCAAAATACCCACGCGATACGCCACTGACAGAGCTGTGTGTTGAGATACGCCACTGGGAGACCCATGTGTTGAGATACGCCACTGTGAGAGGAGTATTCAGTGACTACTGTAGCAGCAGATACGCATTCTAGAGTAGCGTATCATAAGATACGCATTCTCCATATGCGTATCTGACGTCATCATCGTCTTCTCCAGAGCACTGGTCGGGCGAAAAAACACCAATTTTTTGATCTAATCATTCTCCAACCTCATTCAATTTCCCGTTGAGTTCTATATACAACCAGAATCGTCTCATCGTCCTCTACAACCCTATGCCATTAATTAGTCGATTCCAATCTCGGATTTTAAACACCCAAATCGAAGCTATTTTTCGATGTGTTTTCCGATCTCGTCAAAACATGCCCCTACGGGCCAGATTTAAATAAAACGAAGTCCCTCAACTGATGAGCAAGCTGTGGGCATCAGTTTTGTGTGGTCATATTGTTCAGATTTGACGGAACGTGGCCGGGGGACGGGGAGAGGATTTTCCGGTGGGGAGAGTCGGGGAGAGAACAGTTGGACTTAGAAAATTTTGAGAAAAAATTGAGCTTGGGACACGTCGTTGCCAGTGGCGTGTCCCGTGGGTACTGAGGGTCACGACTTTGGAAACAGGTATTTTTGACAGCGGACTATCAAAATGAGGCATTTTGGTCATTATCTCTTTACCCATTAAATTTATGTTAAATTATGTAAAACATTATAAATAATGATTATCTAAAAATATAATTATAATATAAAATAAAATTTAATACAGACACTTATAGATTCAAAGATATCGGTTTTGTTTTTTATTAGGAATTTAAAAACTCAGTAATGACCTGAGCAAAATTCTATTAGGATTTTAATAGTACTTCGAAGTTTCTGGTAATACCTGTCAAATTTGTAAACTAATAAGCCAAGTAACAATGATATAATCCCATATCAAAACGAATTCGGAGAGTTGGAGATTTGCTATCAGCGTATAAAGCCATGCGATAAGGGTAAAGATTTTCAATCTATTTGTTTTTAAATTCATTCTTGAATACTCCATCCCTACTTATTGCAAGGGTTTACATGTAGGGTTTAGCAAATCACTTGAATTCGATTCAATTTATATTTCATGTGTAAAATATTTGGCCGTATGAAATTAGGCTTATTCATCTGAGTTTGTCTTCAACACGTACGATCCGAAAAGGCATGGCACAGGATGCGGTTGTGAGGCATGTGCCTGTTAATCCTTGCTGTGAATTGTTGCAAAAGAAAGAATCCAAGTTGTCCCAGAAGCTTGCCAAGTCCGAGGAGAGTCGGAATTTTCTTAGGAAGGCTGTAGGGATTCTTGAGGCTAAAATCGCTAATTTTGAGGCCGAAAAAGTTAAGCTCCGGGAAGAACTAGAGCTAGCACATAAGAAAGCACAAGATGGTACTGGAGAAAAGAATAACCAAGATTTTGCTGCTTTGGACAAGGAAATATCTGCTTTGAGGTCGGAGATATCTTCTTTGAAGCAAAAGCAAAAAGTTGCAGACTCTGAATGGGAAAAGGAGATATCTATTCTTAAGGAGCAACTTAAGGAGGAGCAAATGAGAGCTGCGAACGAGCAGAAGATGGCTGAGATTGAATTAAAGAAAGCAAGTGAAGCACTGCAAACAGCCAAGGCAGAAACGGCTAGGGTTGAAAAACTTCAGGCAGACAATGAAAGAGAGATGAAAATGAATGAATCCAATATTCGAGTTTCTTTGGAAAATGAGATTTCTTCTCTGAAATCTCAGATAACAGTGTTGCAGCAACAGACTTTCTCTGCTACTCAAGATGCAAACAAGGAAGCCACTCTTCTCCAAGAAGGTGTCTCTGCGCAGAAAGAAGAAATAAACCGGCTTAAAGAACATCTTCAGATAGAAAAAGATCGAGCAGATTCTGAGAAAAAGAAAGCAGAGGAAGCGAGGGAGAAAGCTGATGAAGAAAAATATAGGGCTGAAAAAGTGGTTTCTGAGAGTGAAACAGAGATAAATCGGCTTAAGAAGCTTCTCCAGAAAGAGAAAAAAAGAGCAGATTCCGAGAAGATGAAAGCCGAGACTGAAAAATGTAGGGCTGATAAAGTGCTCGCAGACAGTGAGATAACTTTGAAAGAAAAAGAACAGGCTGTTCGTCTTTCTTTGGGGGCTGAAATCTCTGCTCTAGAGTCTCAAATACATTCGTTGCAGCAAGAAATTGCAGTTCGAGATGAGAAAAAGGAAGTAAATCTTTATCAATCACTTGTCTCTGAAAAGGATGCTGAAATCAATCAGCTCAAGAAGCTTGCCGAGAAAGAGAGAACAAGAGCAGAATCTGAAAAGAAAAAAGTCGAGGCAGGAAAACAGAAAGTCAATGAATCTCAGAAGATTGCAAAAACAGAAAAAAGTAGGGCTGATGAAGAAAGGAGGCTTGCTGGTATTGAAAGAAAAAAGGTTGAGGAAGCTGGACTGCAGTTGGAGATGTTAAGGGCTGAAGTTCATGATTTAAGAGCAAATTTGGAGTCGGAAGCACTGAAAGTCCAACAGGAAAATGAAATTCTTGAGACAGAAAAACAGAAGGTGATGACAGAAAGACAACGGGCAGATAGGGAGATGGCTAAAGCTGAAGAGCAAAGTAAACTTTTAGAAACTACGAGGAGGGATATTTTGGAAGAACGCGCTCGTGCTGATTCTTTATGTCTGCAGTTGGAAGAAGATAGAGTAAGGATTATGAAATTGCAGAAGGAAATAGCTGAACTTGTGTCCTCCAGAAATACAGGGACAATGGTACTTAATTGTTTACAATGTGAAGAGTTAATCAAAAAGCTGAAGGATGTAAAACAAGAGGCAAAGAGGGAAAAAGAGCGAGCAGATTCGGAGATGCAAAAGGCAGAATATCAGAGAAAGGTTGCAGACACATATGGGGAGAAGGCCAAAATGGAAACAGATCGATGCCTGGAGTTAACTGATGAACTAGAAGATAACAGATGTAAGACAGAAAAACTGAAGAAGGAGATGCAGGAACTTGTGTCATCAGGGAAACTGGTTGATACTGTTGAAAGAAAGAACCGAAATTCTGATGCAACCAACATGAAGCTGCTAAGAAAATCATTAAAGCTTGAAAGAATGCAAACGAAGCATGCAAAACAAGTTGCTAGTTTGGAAAGGGATCGCAATATTTTACTTCAACAGGAAATCCGGCGCATAAAGAAGGCATTTTCCGGAATCACTGATAAGCTTGACATACTAGATAAGTGTTCCTCACGCGGGGATGAAGGTATAAATGACCTTGACAAGAATTCCAATGTTTCAAGAAAGCAAGCTAAAAAAAGAAAATTCTTGGACGAAGAACTATGTCAGGTACACCATAGAGGAAATGAACTTATGAAGTCTAGTTCACCCTTGGATACTTATGATGCTTTCAAGCATCGCAAGCAATGTACCGCACCATTACTTTCATCAACAAAATGTACTGAACCCCTATCAGGTATTGAATCGGCTGAACATATGTATCGTGAGGGTAAGAAGAGGTGCCGACAAATAGAGGAAAGTGTATCTGTGCTGCAGGATATGCTGGAATGTAGCATAGGAAAACGATTGGGAGAGACAAGGGGCTTGCTACCTAGCATAAATTGCGCTAATCAAGAAAAAATAAATCCAGTTTCCCGGGAAGAACTAGCCATGCAGCATCTAAATATGTCTGATGAGCTAAAGACACATTCGCACCCCACTGATTCTCGACCAATGTCTGATGTGACCGGGATTACTCATGCCTGCAATGAAGAAACTGGGGATGCTAACAGGAAATATGTGGGTAGTTTTGATGAAGTGGAGGATGGTAACTATCTTAAATTGCTTTCCTTAGATAATCCTTTGGATGAAGAAATTTATCGTGTTGCGATTGTAAGGCCCTTGTCGCCAACTCTTCCTGAAATAGGGCCTTTAAGTGTGGGAGCACACGAAAACGATAACCATGACCACATTGTATCACCGGTTGGTAATACTGATCACATAGACGTAATAGTTTCACTGCTCATCAAAAAACTTCATAACTATGTCCTATCCAATGTTTTGTACGAAGATCTGAGGGAAGCAACTGCTTATATGAATGACAAAGGTCCAGCTAGCAGTGATAATAGAGAACCAAGTTCTTCGTCAGAAACTATTTCCTGCGAAACTCTCTTATATTTGGGCGATGTCATATCATTACTTGAGCTGCTAGCATCTATCACGAACTGGAGCTGGTCGTTCACAAATATTGTTCTTAAACTTTTGGATATACTTGATTCCAGTGGCATTGAGAATAAGCTTGTGCCTGCTATTGTTGTTCTACTGGGCCATTTGGGACGGCTTGGTGTGGATGCAAATGGGTATGATGATCCTGGAGTTGAAACTCTTCGAGGAAGATTGTCCACATTCCTGCACCGAAAGGCCTCGACTATCACAGAATTATCCTTTCAAATGGCAACTGTAACGGCTTTACTTGGAATTATTCCCCACAGGTTTGAAGAACTTCTTAAGAGTACAAATGAGCTTCGGGGTCCTGCTGATTGTATAAGAAACTGGTTTTCTTTACTGAGTAAGGAACATCAGTCCTTATCCCTCAAACTTTTCCTTAATGGAGTATGTAGCTAGCCTGAGATATGGATAGTCCTCTGCTAAAAGTGTAAATTTTGCATAGCTTAATTTATTTTGTAGAAATTTTTGTAAATTTTGTAAAGCATATCAAAATATGTATAAACTTGCGTTTTTTTAAAGTTTTTGTTTTTTATTTTTTTTGCATAACAACAAACTTGGCAATAATTTTATAACAACACTGTTTTGTAGATTATGCAATCAAATCATTAATTTTTTACAACGTTGTCAATAATATTTTTTTAATATATTACTAGTAAATGCTTTATATTTTAATTAATTTATATTTTTACAATTTCACTGATAAATTTGTGGGAAAAAATTTTAATATTATTTTTTCAATAGTTTTATCTTAAAAATTTTTACTATTATTTTTCGATAATTTTATCTTATGAAGTAAACATCAATATCAGGAATTTTGGACACCCACAACATTCTCTTATGTAAAATGTCTCATTACATGATTAATGTTATGGTAATGCACGTTTTTAAATTACTAGCTTATAACCCGTGCAATGCACGGGTTTCTTATATTATATTATAAATTTTATTTAATATTATAATTATATTTTATATAATCATTATTTTAATAATTATTTTAATTTTAATTTAATATAATTTAACATACTCATGTTTATAAATTATACTAATTTTTCCTTATTATAAACAACATATACGATTTTTAATATATTTTATTAATAATTGAGAAATATGCTGTGATATTTTCGGGTATATATTAATTATTGTAAGATTTGTTGTAAATTAAAAAGGTAACGTGTTTTAATTATAAAGGAAATATTAATGATTGAAAGATATGATACGATTGATCTTTTTATGTGTTTATAAAAGGTAATATCTTCAACTAAAATTAAATGTGAAAAAGGCAATCGACTAATTACCATTAAATATATATTATGTTATTATTTATTTTAGGTGTTATATTTTTCTTGAAAATGATGGTTTGATATTTTCGGATATATATTAATGATTGTAAGATTTGTTTTAAATTAAAAAGGTAACGTGTTTTAATTCGAAAGAAAAACATTAATGATCGAAAGATATGATACGATTGATGGTTTTAGTTGTTTATAAAAGGTAATATTTTTAACTAAAAGTAAATGTGAAAAAGGCAATCGACTAATTACCATTAATTTTATTATACTAATGTGAAAAAGGCAATCGACTAATTACCATTAATTTTATTATGTTAATCGACTAATTACCATTAATTATAACGTGTTTTAATTCGAAAGAAATACTAATGATGGAAATATATGATACGATTGATGTTTTTAGGTGTTTAAAAAAGCTAATATCTCGACTAATTACCATTAATTATATTATGTTATTATTTATTTTAGGTGTATTTATTTTTCTTTATAATGAAGGGTAAATAAGTACATTCACTCAGTACCAAAAAACAGGTACCAAAACTTTCAATGTTTCGGCTTTTATATAATAGTATAGATGTGGTTACGAACAAAATTAAATACAAACTTTTTGATGTATAAATTTACAAATTTTTTTTCAACACATATATAATCGAATAAAAAGCATTTTTACTCATTACAAGGTCATAATAGATTGAAATACTCACGCGCAGAAGGTGTTGTCCCCCCATACTCCTTTTCGAGCCGCGCAATGCATTGTCACGCCATAACATGAAAAGTATCCCAATTTTGACATTTAGAACTCATTTGGGATTTGATTAAAATAATTTACTTTTGACTTAACGGAGGTATTTTTAACTTAAAGAAGAAATTAAAGTTGTTTACTTTAAGTTGAATGAAAATGTTTGGGTAATTTTACTTAAAGTTAAATGGGGGTTTAATAATTTTGATTTAAAGTGAAATTTGACTTAAAAAAATTTTAAATTCTTAATATTTGAACTTTACAAGAATCGTGAAAAAAAAAAACTTCATAAGTCATAAGTCAAAAGTACCTAAATGGAACTTATGATTTAAAGCAGTTTTTTAACTTAAAATCGGTTTAAAGTCGAGGTTTCCAAACACCCCAAAAACAACTTAAAGCTAATTTTTGCTTTAAGCATGTGTTGCCAAATAGACTCATAATCAAAATATTACAATATTTTTTATATTATCTCACACAAATTATAAGTTAGTATGAATAAAAAAAAATTTGGAACAAAGTTAGTATGAATAATTTATGAATTATTTATTACACAAATATAAAGTTAACAATTCCAAATTTTTCGGTAAAACTATCATATCTTGGTAGAATCCTAGAGGAATGAAAACACTTGTTATTTGAGTTAAAAGATCAAAAATGTCTTTACAATTTGTTAAGCGATTCATGAACAATTGTTATTCTTTTACTTATCATGTATGACGAATGAATAATATCCATCTTTTACTGATCATGTATGAGACGAATGGGTAATGTGCATTCGAAGTTCATTAATGTGAATATGTGATGATGAACGAATTGATTTATTAATGAAACTCATTTCTTTGCATAAAAAGAAAATGATTAATGTTAAGGAATCAAACAAAATCTTTGAAAAAAGTCTCCAAAATGACGTGGAAGTATTGAATTGGCAAGCATGGGCAGGGCCACCAGTGCGACCGCACTGGGCCCACTAACCGCAGGGACCCCAAATAAAATTTATGCCTTTAATATATACATACTTGTATAAATGTTTCCGATGCTTATTTTTAATAATTTGGTTCAAAACTTGTATATATCGTATATGTGTTTGATTAAAAATTATGATTACATTAACGTGTTTGTAATGAGATTTTTTGTGTATAGATATCAATTCATATGCTCTTTATTTCGTTACGTGTTTGTTCCTATGTCTAAGTCAATCTACGTTCCTGATATATATATAATAAAATATATGTTCTTCATTTATTTGAATTTGTGTTTTGAAATTAGAGATATGATCCTTTCACTTGAGATTGTACAAAAGGGATTTGTTGTACTTATTTTATCTAAAAAGGCTTTGTATTCTAAGAAAAAAAGTTGCTTTTTTAATTCAATTCCAATGAAAAAAATAGTTATAGAACCGGTTTTTTAAATACACTAGCTTTGTTTTTGTTCTGGAAGTTCATATATCTTGTTTCTTAATTTTCAGTTGAGAGCTATTGCACATTTAAGAATTTATCAACTTTTCACTTTTGATTTTAAAAATTATTTTCACAAGGACCCTAAATTTTTTCCGCACTAGGCCTATAAATTTTAAGGACCGGCACTGTTGGCAAAATGGGGAATTTTAATTTGTGGGTTCATATGAATGCTTGCAGGTTCATATCATTAATTAGAGCAAGTCCAATGCAATATTATCCTTGATGCTATTGCTATATTATAGCATCAAGTGCTAAAAAATTCATCTCCAAAGAGGTGCTATAGTTGGATGCATTCTTGGTGCTATTGCTATATTTAGGGATGGACATCGGGGCACTTCGGGGTCGGGGAGTGCTATCCCCGCCCCCATCCCAGAATTCAAACCCAATCCCCGTCCCCGGCCCGCTCCCCGTCGGGGATTGTTTTTTATTCCCCGTCCCCGGCCCACACGGGTAACGGGGATCCCCGCGGGGAATCGGGGAATTTCATTTTAAACAAAAAATAATATCTTAAATAATTTTAAACACTAACTAGTGAGTTTGAAATAATTTTTTCTTGTGATATATTATGAAATTAGCAACTAAAGCTAGATTAGATGTTACGTTACCACGTTTTTTCATCACCATTAATCGCATAATAAGTATATCTTCAGATTCACAAGCATATATGTTACCTCTTAAAATTTCTTTTTGAAATCTAAACATTACAAATCAGTAGCTAATATATATGATTATTAATATATATGATTATATATATTATAATGTGGTGAAATCGATTCGGGGATTGAAAATCGGGTTGGATGGAGAAAATCGGGGCGGGGGTCGGGGATCGGGCCGGGGAGACATAAAATCCCGGCCCGCTCCCCGGTTTTTTTGAAAATTATCCCCGCTCCCCGGCCCGTACCCGAAAAAATCCCCGATCCCCCCCCCCCCGTTCGGTACGGGGAACGGATCGCGATCGGGCGGGCCGAAGTGAATGCCCATCCCTAGCTATATTATGCATCCTTGGTGCTAAATTTGAAACCAATGATGCATTTATGCATCCATGCCACATCATCATTTAACTAGAATGAGATGAGTTTGTATTGAATATTCAATAGAAGTTAAAAGAGTTAGGTAAAAGTTAAAATAGTTGGTTAAATTTGAAACTAGTTATAGAACTAGCTTTGGAGGTTGAGTTTTATTTTAGCACCAAAATTCACTTTTTGGTTCTATATTATAGCAATAGCAATAGCAATATCAATTTAGCATCTAGTATTGGACTTGCTCCTATACTATCAACCAATAATAAGAAGACACATACTACCTCCGTCCCATAAAGTATGACTCTCTGACTTTTTCACGCATTTCAATGTGCTCGGATCGGGTACTTGTAAATAATATTTTTTAATATTTTTTGTTTTGTATAAAAATATAGATTCTATATTTTAATACAAAACAAAAAAATATTAAAAATATTGTTTCCAAGTACCCTATCCAAATACATTGAAATGCGTGCAAAAAGAAGTGGGTCAAACAAAATGGGACGGAGGGAGTATCATTTAAGATTTTTTTTTTTGGGAAATTTTGTTTGATTCTCTAGCATTTTTCAAAAATAAAAGTAAGAGAAAAAGGCATTTTGGCTGGCTATCTTTTTTGTTTTTGGCACTTGGATGGCTGAGAATATTTTTTGACATTTTGTCTGGCTGTAATAAAGTTTTTAAGCAATTTAGGGGCTTCCGTCAAATCGCTAGTAACGCCGTCTAAACATCAGGGGTAATATTGTCTTTTCAGCATTGGCTTTACTTAATATTATTTTCCTCCCGATTATATCTAATTATCCCTAATTCCCCCCCCCCCCCCAAAATCCCTAAATCCCTAGATCCCTCAATTGGCGACTTAGATTTTAATCTGAAGTCTTCATGCTTTCTCAAAGCTCTCCACACATTGTGTTTTCTCAAAGATTGAACCTCGGAATCTGGATGCGTTAGATATCTGTTTTGATTGCAAACTGCATGGGTGATTTTGTTGGAAAATATGTTCAGTCTTGCAAGATGTCGAGTTAGAGGCTTGTACTTATTGTCGGTAATGACAGCGAGGGAGACAGTGGTAACCATTGGAGCATCCTTGTGTATGATAGGACGAATTTGTTTCTGCATTTTGATAGCATGAAGGGAGTGAATAATTCTCATGCGGAGAAGCTTTACGATGCTGTCAAAGAACACATGGGGCCAGGAGGTGAAGTTTCAAGTCCACAAGCCTTGTCATCTTCGCTAAAGAAATAGAGGAACAAGAAGAAAAGTGTGTGATATGTAACTGGAGGCGCAAAACATATGGCGCTTGCTAATTCTTCCTATATGATGTTTATGGTTTTGGCATGTGGATTAAAACATGTGTGTATAAAAGTATTAGATACTTGGGTAAAACATGAACTCGCCATTTCTGTTTTGTTTGTTACCAGTGGTTGTCTACTTCTGTCAACTAAAATTGTCACTATAAAAAATTACTCCTCTACTTCCATGACTTTGGCCAATTGTGGTAGTCCACCTGATCTTGTATCTTGAACGCATTCATTTGAAATCTAGCTGAAAATGTTTTTTTAAAAAAAAATCAAGTACTTGGTATAACTAATAAAATTACTTAAGCATATTTATATGAATTAGGAGTATCTTTTTGTCCATGTGTCTTTTTCTCTCAATTTACTAGTCAATATCTGTTGCAAAACAAAAGTATTGGGGTAGTGTATATTTATCTGGTGCAAAACTGACTGTTGGAACAGTAATTTTTGAAAATACCGAAAATACCCCTGTCATTTTCAAGTTTTGGGGTTACATTCTAACGGCAGTTGACGGAAGCCCCTCAAGTGCTTAAAAACTTTATTACAGCCAGACAAAATGTCAAAAAATATTCTCAGCCATCCAAGTGCCAAAAACAAAAAAGATAGCCAACCAAAATACCTTTTTCTCTAAAAGTAATGCTAGGGAACCAAACAAAATCTCCACACCACGATTGTTTCTTGTATTATTTGCAAGCACATGTTCACCAGCTCGGCGCCAGCTCAGAACCTACCTAATGACAAATAATCACAGGTCCCACTGCCACATCATTGCCAAACATCAATCAACCGCCGTCTATACACACACGATACATACAAACACCACCGAACCTTCTTTTTTCTATCCTTCCTCTGTGTTCTTCTATTCTCCAGTCTCCACACGCCTCACAAAATTGAATCTTTCTAAATTTTATTAATTTTATAATTTGATCAAATACAAACCCATTTCGAATTGGTCTTTGTTTCATCAATGGCGTCTCAAACCCATTAATCTCTCTCACATTCAAACTCTCTCTCTCTCTCTCTCTGAATTCTCTCTCTTTGTACTCTCTCTCTCTCTCTCTCTCTCTCTCTCTCTCTCTCTCTCTCTCGTTTTCGCTCTAAAGAAATGCCAAGCTTAACAGTAAAGCTGTACAGTGTAATCTTCAAGTTTTTATTTAACCGACGTTTACAAACCCTTTTACACCAATCCAAAACCCCTGTTAAAAACTCCTACGGCGTCGTTTCAAGAACCGACGAGCCCATCGCCGCCGTCAACCCCATTTTTTCCGACGGAGTTGCAACTAAAGATATTCATATCGACCCTCTCACTTCTCTTTCTATACGTATTTTTCTCCCAGACACAGTATTATCATTGACTAATAAAAAAGTCAATGCTTTTCCGGTGGAAAAGAAGGGGGGTTATGGCGGGTATTTGCCGCCGGCTGTTGAGAATGGTCGGAAATTGCCGGTGATTTTGCAGTTTCACGGTGGTGGGTTTGTGAGTGGGAGCAATGATTCGGTGGCAAATGATTTGTTTTGTAGGCGAATTGCGAAAATGTGTGATGCTATAGTGGTGGCTGTTGGGTATAGGTTAGCACCGGAAAATAAATTTCCGGCGGCTTTTGAGGATGGGGTTAAGGTGTTGAATTGGTTAGGGAAGCAAGCGAATTTAGCAGAGTGTAGGAAGTTACTTGGGAAGAGTCATAGTGTTCATCATAGTTGGGAAATTGTCGATAATTTCGGAGCGTCTATGGTTGAGCCTTGGTTAGGTGCTCATGCTGATCCTTCTAGGTAATATTATCTCTTGATTTCGTAGTGTCAGTTTTGGATTTTGCATCGTGTTTGTGTTTTTGCTGTTGTAAAAATTATCGAAATGTGATGAAAATGGATTTATAAGCTTAAAGGACTAAAATTGAATGAATGAGTTACTTATTTCGGATCATGTTCGGGTTAATGGAGTTGTTTTAGTTTCGTATTCAAGTTTTGTCTCTTTTGAATCATTTTCATAATCATGTCATGTTCAAGCATGTTCACAGACTGTTACGATAAATATATGATCCTAGTAAGCCCAACACACATTGCCAACATGCCCCGTTTATTTCTTAATAAGGCGCATTGTTAATGTATTACAACAGCTTGTTTGTTATGACTATGAAGTGGTTGTTAACTTGGTAATATGCAAAATGTTCTACATGATGGAAGTTAATATTATTAATGATTTCAGAGAAGCAATCTTGTGATTCTAGGTTTTTTTGTATGTGTAATGTGTTGATGGTGATGAATAAAACCAAGATTTAATGAGTCTATTTTTATTTTTGTGTAGGTGTGTTCTCCTTGGAGTTAGCTCTGGTGCCAATATTGCAAACTACGTGGCTCGGAAAGCTGTTGAGGCAGGCAAACTTTTAGATCCTGTTCGAGTGGTGGCTCAAGTTCTCATGTACCCTTTCTTCATTGGAAGTGTGCCCACACATTCTGAGATTAAATTAGCAAACTCTTACATTTACGACAAATCTATGGCTGTTCAGGCATGGAAATTGTTTTTACCTGAAGAAGAGTTTGATCTTGATCACCCAGCTGCCAACCCTTTGAATGCCATTCCTGGAAGAGGCACGCCTTCAAAGTATGTACCCCCAACATTAACAGTTGTTGCAGAACATGACTGGATGAGGGATCGAGCCATCTTTTACTCAGAGGGGCTTCGAAAAATCAATGTCGACGCTCCCCTCCTTGACTACCATAATGCTGTGCACGAGTTTGCAACCCTTGACGTGCTTCTCAAAACACCTCAAGCCGAGGCATGCGCTGAGGACATTGCCATATGGGTCAAAAAGTATATATCACTCAGAGGCCACGAGTTCTCATATTGAGATTGTTGATGGACACACAAGCTAGGTAGAGACTAGAGTAGGATAACGCTGAAACACAGATTTTCTCCTGTATAATTAGTAGGTCTATTTATTTCTTCAATTTATTCTTTGTATGTACATGAAATACAATGAGTTATATATTACAATTTTTTGTACCATTCTTTCAGTGACAATTGGTTTTCTCCCAAACCTCATCCTGCCTGGATGATTCTGACTGCTGCAAGTTTATTCTATCATTAAGAAATCATAATCATGGCAAACATCAAGAGTTAGAGACAATAGTCTATTTATGTGCCATATAAAATCTCCTATTTCTACGATCCGAAAGTCTTTAATTGATGCAGACTTCTATATATGATTTTGTTTATCTGAGGACTGCTATAATTCATGTTTTGATGCAGAGTTCTTTTTAAAAACATGCAGTAACATAACGGACTGAAACATCTTAATTCTTGCACAAGGGTATACAGTATGGCAGGAACACTTCCCATGTTAGCTAAGCTAAGCCGTTGAAACGTTTGCACAACCTCTTCTCGTCTTGTTACAGGGAAATCCCATTTATACCAGCATCTCTTTTGATTCTTCCGCCAGCCAAGGTGTATATCATGAATCAAATCGTTCCAACTGCTTATCGCGACTTGTAGGAGACAATTTTTTCCTACCAATATAGTTAATATAACTGAAGACCCTTAGTTAACCATATGTAAACTACAATCCACAAAGGTTTCCTGGATAAACTCAAACCTTTGAGAATCTAGAGAAAAGAAAGTAACCCAGATTAAATCAATAAAGAGAAGCATAAAGATGATTGTATTATTACTTTTCTATAAGAGAATGATTGTATTACAAATGTTTTCACACGAATTTAATTAAGAGGTCCAATCCATGTTGCAGCATACAAAACTGTAGCAGTTCTCCACCATGAGTCCAACAATCCTTTCCCACCAACAAAAGTTGCAAACAGAGCTTAAAAATGTTGTCCTGCATTACGAACAGAAAAGCATCAGTTTACCAGTCCATTTTAACACCAGAGAGATATTTACCTCCATTCCTGCATAATTCTCCAGTTTTTAGTCAAATTGACTTATTTTGTAATGCTTATTTTGATGATTTTATTTTCATAAACATAAAAGGATTATGAAATGAGAAACATTATAATATCAACTATAAACAACTTCTTTGGATCGAAATATATATAATGCAAAAAGATCAAGCTTTGATTGAAAAATTGGTTGATTTGACAAAAAAGGTTGTAAGTGGACCTTGTATAACATTTAATTCTCCGATTATGCTCAGTATCCCGAGCACTTTGTGCGATACAGACACTATATACTGTTGTATTAGAGGGAAAAGAGTGATCTGCAAAATATTTCAACAGCGTGTCTTCTCCATTGATTCTTTTAATGGTCCAGCATGGCACGAACAACAGTCGAAAACATATTGCAGGTAAAAGTTTATCTCTACCCTTATCCTTTAACTTGATTGATTGGAATATTGATACGAGAATTGCAAGTAAAAGTTTTGTCTTACAACTAGACAATGAGTGCATATGAATCTTCATATTGACATTCTTAATCAAGACAAAGTAAATAAGATAAAAGCTTTTAAATGTGCATACCAAGTTGTCTTGGCCAGTACTATGGTCCACCTCTTTTGTGGTTGCTATTATGCTCCTCCTATGGGATCGGTTCCATTCCATTAATAGAAAATAGGCTGTCGACATGGTGATAGCATTCACCCCACTTTGGCCGAAAAGCATCCATTCCAATACTACGACGAAGGGAATCGTGTTTGGGGTCATATAAGAAAGAACGCCCATGATCATTGTCCCACCCCACAACTACAGTCTTGCCAGCATCCTCAAAGCACCCAAGTATGCACATGTTTTTATTTTGCAGGAGAGTAGGGGTAATAGTATACATTTTATTCCAAGTAGCACAGGTCTGATCTAGTGTATACACATGAAACTTTTCGTTTGGGTAAATACTGGGTAAATAAATTAGAACAGCAAGTGAATCCCTGAAATTGAAAGGAAGTACATTGGTGTGTGGATTCTTGACAATTGATGGAAACTCAATCTTGCTATAAAAGCCAGTATGAGGATCAATTGCAGCAATAAAATTACTTAGACAACAACCATAACCATCAACTTCCAGAAAATTATTTGACCAATACGGAACACCCCTGACAATAACACTAGAATTCAATTGAGTGATTACAAATGAAATTGGAGTATCAACATCTATCCAAGAATCCTGGTTAGAAGAGTAAATCTCAATGCGAGATTCAGGAACAAGCCTAATGATCTTGTAATCATTAGTGAGCAAATCAAAAGCCAAGCTAATGGATGTGTAAGCAGTATTATCAGCAGGTTTAGCAGGGGGAAAGGAAATTACTTTCCAGTGATTAATGGCGGGGTTCCAAAAAGCAACGCAATGATAAAACGAGGACGATAAACAGATTATGCCATTGATTGAACCCGCAAAAAAACAATCTTTACAAAACTCGGAAAAGCTGGGATTCTTAATAAAATCCAGTATCATTCTTGGGGGCCTTGGACAACTATTATCAAACAGGTTATAAATATAGGGTTTCTGATTCAAGCAAAACGAAGATAAAGACTTGCGTCGTAAGCGCGGACAATAACCAATAAAGAGGATTTGGTGTGTGTTATTGTGATCATAGTGTGTTGATGCAAACCGTGGACTGGAAATAAGAGCATTCCAGGACTTGCAAATAAGCCTTAAACCAAATACATATCTCGCCGGAATTCTGAAAAATATCTCCAACAGCAACTCCTCCGGCAGATTTCCGGCTACAGGAACAGTTACAATCTTCTTTTTTTGACAGGATACCATCTTCTTACAATTTTAAACCAATAAAATTAAAAAAACAGATTTATACCATCTTTTCTAATTAAATTTACTTTTTTCTTCTAGAAATATCACGGGCAACATTCATTTTTAATTTTCTAAAAATTATGAGAAATTTTATTTGGTAAATTAACATAATTAAATTATAGTTACTATAAACTAATCAATTAATTTTTTCACATAAATCAATTTTCCCTTTTTTAAAAGATCACGAGCAATTTTGTTTAATAAAATAACATAATTATATTATAATTACTATTAACTAATCAATTACCTTTTTCAATCAAAACACGTTACTTTTTTTTTCAAACTAAAATTTCTCTTTTTCCAATTATATCATGGACGGTGATTACCTTTTCTAGTCAAAATACGTTACTTTTTTTCTTTTCTCTTACTAAAACATCTCCTTTTCCAATTATATCACGGGCGATTCTATTTAATAAAAATAAATAATAAAATAATTATACTAATAATTAATTGATTACCTTTTCAGCTAAAACGTATCATCTTTTTAATTTTTTCCAATTAAATTCCCTCTTTTCTAGAAATATCATGGGCAACATTAATTTCTCATTTTCTAAAAATCATGAACAATTTTATTTAGTAAAATAACATAATTAAATTAAAATTACTATAAACTAATCAATTACCTTTTTCACATAAATCATGTCATTTTTTTAATTTTCACATTACCTTTTTATTTACTTTAACTAAAATCTCTCTTTTTCCAATTATATCACGGGCGGTTATATTTAATACAATATACTAATAATATTATAATATTAATAATTAACCGATTACCTTTTTCAGCTAAAACGTATCATCTTTTCTATATTTTCTAACTAAAATCTCTCTTTTAATAGAAATATCACGGAGAATATTAATTTCTCCTTTTCTAAAAACATTACGAGCAATTGTATTTAGTAAAATAACGTAATTAAATTATAATTACAAGAAACTAATCAATTACCTTTTTGACCTAGAACATGTTACATTTTTAATTTTTTATAACTAAATCCTCTTTTTTTGAAATCATATCACGAGCATTCTATTTAATAAAATAAAATAATAATTTTATAATTGCTAATAATTAACCGATTACCTTTTTAAACTAAAATCTATCATCTTTTCTATATTTTCTAACTAAAATCCCTTATTCTCTAGAAATATCACGGATAATATTTTTATAATTATTATCAAACCATCTCATATAAAAATTTTAGCCTAAAAAATTCATGTTTTAAAAAATTAATTTAAATTAATGAAAAAAATCATATAATTTTAAAAAAAATCCGTGCATCGCACGGGATTTAAGCTAGTATTAAATAAAATTTATAACATAATAAAAGAAACCCGTGCATCGCACGGGCATTGAAAGTTTGTCGGTTCGATTTTCGGCACGATCATCCTAATTATTCAAATAAATAATAAAATAATATAATTAATGATAATTAGTCAATTGCCTTTTTTAATTAAAAGATGTTTACTTTTAATTGATTATATTACCTTTTATAAACACCTAAAATATAGTATCTTTCAATCAATAATATTTCTTTTCTAATTAAAAATGTTAACTTTTAATTTAAAACATATTCTTCCAATATTTAATATATACACAAAATATCACACCATATCTCTTAATCCCTAAATAGAAATCCGTATAAAACAAATAAGTAGCGATTATCCTAATTATTAAATAAAAAATAATATAATTGATGATAAGTAGCCGATTGCCTTTTCTAATTAAAATACGTTACTTTTTAATGAAAAGATATTACCTTTTATAAACACCTAAAAATATCAATTGTACTATATTTTCTAATCATTAACATTTTTTTCTAATTAAGGCGAGTAACCTTTTAATTTAAAACATAATCTTGCAATTATTAATGCATACCCAAAAAAATCACATCACATCTTCTAATCATTAATGCATACCCAAAAAAATCACATCATATATTCTAATCATTAATAAAATATATTAAAAATCATATATTCCAATCATATAAAGAATAATGACCATAAAAAATAAGAACAGCTGGATAAGGTATATTTATATTATGTAATTATATAATCGTAATAAAAACATAATTGCATAGTTATGATTATAATTATCTTAGATAAATATATTATATAAGGTATATAATTGTTTACTATATTAAATAATGATTATATAAAAGTAATTATAATATAAAATAAAATTTATAATATATCAAAAAAATCCGTACATTGCACGGACTAGTATTATTTGATCATGTATCAAATTAAGTATGCAGACATCTAAACTCCTACTCGAGCATCTCCAAGGGAGATAGCTATAACTGTTAGCTAAAATCAGAAAAATAGATGATTGTGTTAAATTTGTTGAACCTGTAAGAGGTTGTACTCCAATGGGGTTACCTATAATGGTTAGCTATATTTCAAAAATAATATTTGATAATTAGTTTTATTAATAAATATAAATAAAAATATATAAGATTGATGATGTGTCATGATATAAGTGGATATTGTGGGTTTTAGATGTTATCTATAATTTTTAATTTTTAGATGTTTGCCAAATATAGAGGATATGTAATCGATTATGTAAAAGTTTACCTAACAGACACAATGGTTGGAGAGAGCTCTTTTTTAGAGGATAGGTAAAAATGGTATTATTTGACACAATATAGCTAAGAGGAGGCTCCGGTTGGAATTGCTCTAAGAAAGTGAATAATAACAGTTACTAAATTTCCTATAATTGAAAAGGTCTTATAAGTATTTTATGAGCAGAAATAGACAAATTGGATCCATTTTTATCTCACTCATAAATTCGACAGTATTTTATTCAAAAAAAAAAAAATTCCAGATTTTAGCTGCCTTTCTTAATTTGTTGTATGTACATTTAGCTTTTCTGGAGAAACTTTAGTGCCCATTTGAGAAATTTTCCGAAAAGATAAAAAAAAAAAAAAAAAAGATTAAAAGGTGGTAGAGTTTTTGTTGAGGTTCCTAGTATTTGCATCAACATGGAGGATTCATCACCTTCCATTGCTAGAACATTCAGTCAACCAATTTCTTATGCAAACCAAGAGGTCAGTGTTTTTAATTTGTTTTCCTATACTGATTTCCTTTATTTTGTTGTTAAACATTCAGTTGTCGATGATTCTAGCTTATACATTGTTCGACCAAGTCTCTAACTTGCTGCTTTTCTTCTAGTTCTTGAGCCATGCCAGTTTGTACTACTTTTTTCATTTCCACCAAGATTTTTATGTTAAGCAACTTTATTCAGCTTCACCCGAAAGAATCAGTTTGCTATAATTTCAACTTGTAGAATTTTCTGATAGAACTTGGACAACATTTAGTGATAAGGTTTCGATGTTAACTCATTGCAGGAGCATTGCTACCGTGCCTTAACATCGTGCTATTCATTTGGGAGGTACGAGTCAGACCTGGATTGGGGAAAATGGTCATGCTTTTCTCAAAATCGGTGTTTGGAAGAAGTTCAGAAACTCTCCAAGCCTGGTACTGTTGCTGCTATGAAAGCTTACTTTGAAGCTCGTTATAAGAGATTTGCTTATAGTAAGAAATCTGCCGTGGTTCTACCTAATCAGCAAGATGAAGTGCCTCGTGATTCTCATAACCCCAGTCTTACGAAGATTCACAACAATTCTCAGATGGCTTCAGATTTGGCAAAATTCAGTAAGGATGTGTCTTGTTATGTGACAAAGGAAATCGACTGTCTAGTAGTGAGGTGTTCTTTTCTAACCGTGCTAAGCACTCCGATTTTATTGCAGAAGCAAATAGTCTGAGAAATGATGTAAAGGAAGGAGAAGTAAATACAGACCAAGATGGTATTGTAGAGAACTCTACAGATGTAGGTTCCTCAGAGAAGCATGGAAATGGACAAAAGTATAATACTCTTAGATTTGCAAAAGAGACAAGGACACTATCTAAGGTATATATGCATCATCAACTATCTCTTAATTAACTCATTATGTTGGAAATTCTCTTCATTGTTATCGCCTAATGCAACTTCTAATATTCAAGAACAATGCTAATATGGGAGATCTAACACCATCAAGCACAAGAAAGCCTGCAATCTCTTCATCAAAGGCGTCAATATATAGTAGTGCATCAAAGCTCCAAGCTCCTGTTATGCCTACGAAGGAAAATAACTCCAGTCCTAATAGTAACAAGACTGCAAGAGACTCTATAGTGAAAAGGCGATCACAGTTAGAATCATTTCATAAAGCATTAAGTTCTGCTTCATGTGCTAGTGAAGCCAAAAAAACGTCCTCCCCCATTCTTGATAGCATCAGAAATTTAAGAATCATTAAAAGCATAGGCAAGTCGCCAAGGGACAGCACAACTAAGCAGGCTCCAACAAGGGTATGTCTTTGTGATCCGCACCTATATGCAACAGTTACACACTTGCACACACATCACCAACATTCTAACATGTGACAACCAGATAACAAATTAAACTATTTTAGTACAAATTCGAGATGACCACTCTTCTTGACCTACAGGAGCGTTTGCATGGAGTAGCAACATGTGATATTGGAAACCCTCATCAGAAATGTTTAAGGTACTTTCTTATAAAAACCTCCAAGATATGTATGCCTCTGAGTGCTTTCAGTCCTCTGTTACTACTTGAGCTATTCCCAGTTGTGCATCTCTGATCCTTTCTGTCCAACATAATTAATCTAGCTATTTTTTCCCGATTGTATATAAACTGAATATGTGCAATATAAGGTCACTTGCCTCCTCTAGAGATGCTCTTCATTCCTCATTTACTTTTAACAATGCAGTGACTCAAAGTTACATTTTAACCTTTCCCTCAAAATAATGTGGGCAGTTGTGCAGAATCTTCAAGTGCGGAAAGAAAAGAATCACCATCTGCTGTATTCTCGTCCTTCAACTTTCAACATAAAGAAATAGGAGCAAGACATGAAGAGGTTAGCTCAAACTCAGTACAAGTCATTGTCTACAACCTACGTACATGCCTCGCTTGTAAATTTTATGCTGGTTTAACAATATCCTCTATAACTTTCCCAGCTGCAAAAACATAACCGATTCATTTTATGTTTTGCAGCCTCATTTGTCGAAACTTGGAAGGACACTACCTCCCAGACAAGGCCAGAACTCTGCTAGTTCACGACCTCGTTCGGAATCCTCAGGGAAGACACAGATCAAAGTATGTTACAGAAAAGAGTAGATGAAATCAATCAATCGTCATTGCCAAAGAAGAATTTTTTGTAGAAGGCTGCTCAAATATTTCAATTTTAGTTTATAAAGTAGAGAGTGCTATAAAATATGACACGTGACATTTCGTAAACATTTTCGTATCCAGTTTCGTAGTAATTTTCTTTGTTTTTTCGTACATAGTCATTGTTTTTTTTTTTTTTGAAACCACATGGTCATTGTTTTTATTCATGCTTAACAATCTATTATATATATAATAGGCCAACACAAGATAAAAATAGTGAGATTTTTTAATGTATTGTAATTACCAATTTATCCCTCTATTCTCAAATTTTTTAAAAAATTGTGGTTGTTGGGGTTTGAACTTGGGTCTTCAAGTTATTTAGCAAATCCTTCTACCACTACACCACTCAGTCACATATGTTTTAAAACATACACATTATATATATGTGTGTGTGTGTGTTGTGCGACTTTTTATATAGTATAATTATTAATTTATCCCTCTATTCTCAATTTTTTTGAAAAGATTGTGGTTGGTGGGAATTTAACTTGGGCCTCCGAGTTACTTAACAAATCTTTTTACCACTACACCACTCAATCACATGTGTTTTAAATCATACACATAAAAGATGTATGTATGTTGTTTTAGTGAAATTTTTTTCTAATATTATAATATTGCGACATATTAATAATTTTTTGTCATGTTGCGTTTACACTTATTGATTTGAACTATAACATATTAAATTAAAATATAAATTATTGATACATAATATATGGTTTGATAATATTATAAAATTGTAATAACAATAATAATCAACATAATAATAAAAAAATTACTATATAATTATTCTCTTAAACAACCTAAGCACTCATCTATACGTGTTTTCAATAATACACATAATATCTTTATGTACATCGCTTAAGCGGGGCAAGATTTGGTTTTATATAAAGAAACAATATGAAATGCATAATGTATTTTTTATGAAAAATATTACATATATGATTAAGTCAATAACTAAAGTACTTTATTACTGATTTGAAAGCACCAATTTACTCATAAGTTCATATTGTATAGAAGTACTATTTTTAGTGATAATCGAACGTGGATCACCGAGTTAAATTTTGCATCTTCATACCATTAGATCACATATTCACATGTATTTTAAATTATACACACAATATGTATTATCGATAAAATAATTACGTAAAATACACAATTGGGTTATAAACCGATATTATAATTAATATGATGGATATTATCTAACAATATATTAGAGTAAAAAATATTGAGGTGTTAACGTAAAATGAAATTATTATATTACTAAATAAGATACAATAATTTATTAGTCAAACTATTTGGGTCGTAAAAATATTTGGCTTCAAAAAGACGAATTCTACAAATAACACATTACCTTTTATATATAAATTAGTTAATGTTCAATTTAAAATATGATATTTTACGGGAAAAAAAACCATATATTATATATTATTTATGGAGGTAACTCAATGAAAGTCAGACGGAAATCGGAAGAGAAATAACTGCAAAGAATTCTTAAAATGAAGAAATTAGAAGAAAACAAATAAAAGAATTAAAAATGTAGTTTTAAGAAGTAAAAGCGCAAGACCTGAGAAATTTTAGAAAATTTACGAAGGTTTTTGATTGGAATCAGGACTGAAACCTACATTCTCAGAATGCAGCATCTTGAAGACTATTAAGTTTCTACCTTGAATATTATTGGAGATCCAGCTAAATGGATGCATCATTTTTTGAAGAAAATTTATGAATGTAGGTGCTATGAAAAATCGTCTTAATTAATAATTAGACAACACCCATAAAATACTCAAATTATATTCTATGACCCACAAAAAATATAAAATCTGACATGATTGCTATAAATATTACTCATATTAGTTTTCAAAGTACAATTTTGAACATATTTAAGTATGTACACAATAACCACATAGTCCAGTAACAAGATGAAATCTTTGAAAATCAATCACATGTTTCAAACGATACTGATCACAAATAGTTTAATTAAAAAAATAAAATTTAAGCTAGCGACCCGTGCCTCGCACGGGTTTTTATGCTGGTTAGCATACAATCTCAGCTCTCAACTAACTACTAAAAAGATAACGGAAATGTGTCAAATTGTCTACAAGCGCAATTTTTAAAGGTAATCAATCTACAAGCCCAATTTGTTCTTCGGACTGCTAAATACCTGAAATGGGCCCGAATTATGTGGAAAGCTACTATAACAATTCACTGTGTCGATGGACCATGGAGCCCAGTCCATGTAGTTAGGCTAAACTATCTTGTACTTCTATCGTGCTCATTACCTGTCAGGATTTATGTTTTTTTCTTTTTTTTGAAATCGTCAGGATTTATGTTATTTATTCAAAAGTTTGTCAACGTCATATTTTTTTTTTTTAATAAATCGTACTTGCATTACTTAAAAATTATAAAATACATGATTACTAAAAATAGGAGGAGTGACAGACCACTCTTCATAGTCTGACATAGAATTTATGCAGCATTTGCAAGCAAAAAAACCACACGATTCGCAGACTAATCGAACTGATAGCACTTGATAATTGTGCTTTAGTGATTTTGTTGAAAAAATGGCTTCTTGACAACAACTCGCTCCAACCTGCTTTTCCCTCCAACCCTCGAACAAATTCCGAATCGCCTCAGTTGCATAAATTATGGTTAGAGGACCGCCATTCCAGCTATCTACATGCCGGATACCAGCTATAGACATGCCGAAAAATAAAACCTTCACAGGATGCGCAATACCCCAGCTATCTACATGCCGGATACCAGCTATAGACATGCCGCAAGTGAAGACCCCCCACAGGTAATGAGCAATCTTTAATTGTGAGTTGTGAGCTCTTGCAGTAATCCAGATTTCCCAAAACATAAACAAAATCATTTTCAACAAGTCTGATCTATTGCAGACCGTCATCAAACCAAACAAACAAAACAAACTCTCACAAGGAGAGACAAAACAAACTCTCACAAAGAGAGACAAATAAATCCAATTAATGGATAAACAAGTCCAAAAAACTCACAATCCTCGTAGAAGGAGGATGATTATTGAAAGAAGTAAAGAAACTATATAAGAAAGGGCCCTACGGTCGGTGGATAAACCACCGCCGGAGGAGGAGCAACCGACGAAGACGAAGAAGAAGATGAAAGAAAAAAACTTCTTTCAGTGGAAAAGAGAGAAAAAGTGTGCTCACTGGGCTACTAGTTTTTTATTTGTCAACGTCATATATATACTATGATATCTATTAAAAGCAAAAACTCTTCACATGTATACCGCGGTATCCATGTATATCATGGTATATCATTAAATATTAAATTAATTTAATTAATATTAAATTATATATATATATATATATATATATATATATATATATATATATATATATATATATATATATATAGGGACTTGCTCAAATGAGAACCACCTATTATGGTGAGAAATGAGATCTAATCCTAGCCACTCATTTATATACCTTATATTCATCTCACACCATTCATTATTTTAATTATATTTTAATATTTCATTACTATATTCTTCCCTAATTTAACCACCCACCACCTCCACTCACTACCTCCAACCACCGGTGACCACCATTTCCGGCGGCCACTACCTCCTTCAATTCCAAAAATCACCACCATCAAACAAAAATCACCACCTCCAACCACCATTTCCGACAACCACCACCTCCGGTGACTACCAATAATAACCACCATTTAATAATAATCACCACCGTCAAACAGAAAATAACTATCATCATCACCCAACAACTACCTGCGCCACCATCAATCACCATCACTAGCACCCCTACAATACTATCAGCACAAGAAAATCACCAGATTTAAACAAAATTATTTCAATCAAACCACCACATCATCACTATCTCCAATCACCACTTTCGAGCACCGCTGCTGCCGCCGCCACCGCCCTCAAATCACAAACTTTATACTTGATTCAACCATATTTATAGGGATATACACTCAAAATCACCAAAAAAAGCACATAAATCTGTAAAAAAAAAAAACACCAAAATTACCACAAAATCACCAGCAACGGGATTTTTAAAGTGAGTTGCAGATCTGGTGATTACCGGAATTTAACTACGAAGTTTGGAATTAACAATGAAGGTTGCATGTATATGTGTATGTATATATAAATGAGGGAGAGAGGGAGAGGAAGGAGGGTGGGTGGGTGGGTGGGTGACACTTAATCGGAGTTTGTTAATTTATCGACGAGTTGTTGGAGATTAAATGGCGGTTGGCGAATTTGGTGGGGGAGGCTGGTGCAAGTTTTGGGGAGGGTTGAAGTGTATGCGTGTGTTTTTGTGTGCGTCACTTGTGGTGGGTGGGTGGGTGTTTAAAACGTGGGGTTAGGATTTAAAATGGATTAAAAATTGTGGGGCTGAGATTAGATCTCAGTTCTCATTTTAATTAGGGGTTCTCATTTGAGCAAATCCCTATATATATATATATATATATATATATATATATATATATATATATATATATATATATATATATATGCTAGCGTTCAAATAGAAACCAACCTTAGAATAGGAACTAGAAACCTACACTAAATAAATTATATTTAATTTATTTTAATGGCCCCGCTATGGGCACCTTCACAAAAAAATGTTTAAAATTCTTGGCTCTATTCAACAAAAATATATAAAAAAAATTTAAAAAAGTACTGTTCACGTGCCACGTCATCACGTGAACAGTAACTTTTTTTTTATTTTTTTATTTTTTTTTAATTTTTGTTGAATAGAGACAATAATTTTAAACGTTTTTTGTATTGGAGTACCCCTAATTTGGTCATTAGATTAGCTTGAAATATTTAATTTAGGTTTAGTTTCTAGTTTCTATTCTAAGTTAGTTTCTATTAGAACAAGACCCTATATATATATATATATATATATATATATATATATATATATATATATAGGCCTTTGCTTCATACAGAACACTCTTATATAACAAACAATAAAGAACACTATAAAATCATTTTTTCCAATAGATCCATTAGCCCCGCCAGGGGCATCCAATACAAAAAATTCTTATTTTTTTTATCTTCTATCTATTCAGCAAAAAAAATAAAAAAAAAAATTTTTGAAAAAAATCACTGTTCATTATGGCGTCACTGCTGATGTCATCATGAACAGTGTTTTTTCCAAAAAAAAATTAAAATTTTTTTTTTTGCTAAATTGATAGAAGATAAAAAAATAAGAACTTTTTGTATTGAGTATCATGACGGAACTCTTATATTGAATTAAATATGTGGTGTTCTTTATATAAGGTGTTTTTCATGGAGTGCAACTCTATATATATATATATATATATATATATATATATATATATATATATATATATACTATTATAAGCGAAACATGGTATAATTGGTTCGTCGGTCGGTCGGTTAACACCTTCCCAAAAAGTATGGTAACACTTTCCAAAAAATAAAAAATAAATTAAAATGCATATAAAATTTTATTTTGCAAAAAATAAACTACATATTTAACTTAGTTTATACTATACTATTATAAGCGAAACAAGGTATAATCGGTTGGTCGGTCGGTTAACACCTTCCCAAAAAAGTATAGTAACACTTTCCAAAAAATTAAAAATTAATTAAAATGCATATAAAATTTTATTTTGCAAAAAATAAACTACATATTTAACTTAATAACAAACTCTTTAATTATTACATACTCTTTCAATTATATTTGAAATAAAATCACAAATTTATTAACAAATTTACAAAAAATTATAAATCAACAAAGTAAAGACAATCTAAAACTATATAATAAACAATAAAATTTTAACACATATTTAACAATCAAGTAAAAACTGTCAAACTTACTCTCAATTGTTTATATATTTAGAAAAACTAAACATATTTAACCCTTAATTTGTTTAATCAACATAAATGGAACGGAGAGAGTGTAATTTTTTAAAAATAAAAAACCACCTGTTTTATAGAATTATAAATGTTTTCAATTATATCTTGACTAGAATCATCGCCCGCACAAACTCATTTCTACGATTCTTTCTTCTATTATTCTAGGTAACAATAAATAAATTTTAAAAATATCTATTGAATTTTAAAATATTTAACAATAAATTTAAAACTAATGTTAAATGATATTTATTTATGTCATGAAATTAAGTATGAAACATATATAAATTTAAAATTATTAATATCATTAATTAAAATAAATTAAAATTTTCTATTAAATCAATTAATTAATATATTAATTAATAAATAATAATAAATAATAGCCCGTGTTTTGTACGGATTGGTTGATATATTCCCTGAACAAATGCCACCAAGTACGAGAAAATTGCATATTGTTGAAGTTTTTAATTTGTTTAATATTTTATTTGCAGGAAACATACCTTCTTCTATAGGTCAACTTAAGGAGCTTCAACGGCTTGATCTTCTTCGAAATAATTTGAGCTCCACTATTCCTCCTGAGTTTGGACTATGTACAAAGCTCACCTACTTGAATTCTATACTGTTTATTAAAAATAGAAATTCCTCTTTAACGGTATGAATGTATACCATGGTATGCAGTGGCGGACCCCGGATAAAAATCCACTGAGGCCCAAACTAAAGATGAAGAGAAAAAAAAAAGTGAACTAAAGGTGAAAAGAAGAAGAAAAATAAATTGAACTAAAGATGATGTTAAGAAAATAAGAAAACATGCTTTTGTATGGTTTTGAATCCGGGTATTTGCTCTCAAAATAAGGCTCAAAACCACTTGGCCAATTGGTCATATACAAAATGTATTAATAGAACATATACTTAAACTCAAATTGACCGGGGGCTCTTGCCCCCACTACCTAATATGTAGGTCCGTCCCCGGTGGTATGCCATATATATCACGGTATGTCACTAAATATTTAATTAATTTAATTAATTAAAATAATAATATTATATATTAATTTAATTTAATGGTGAATTATATACTAGGACTCTTAACTAAACATCGGAATAGAAGTCGGGAATATAGTATATTATATATAACTTAGGGCTTTATTAAGTAATTAATATTTAAAAAGTATTCATAATAGATTAATGATAAATACAATTAATAATATAGCTATTCTTATATTACCAGAATGAAGTTATATAAATTTCAATAATAAAAATAACAATATTAATATTAATTTAATTTAATACTGAAGTTACATACTAGAAGTCTATTAACTAACAATCGAAATAAAAGTCGACAATATAGTGTTATATACAACTTCGGGACTCCATTAATTAATATTTAAAAAGTATCTATAAAAGATTAATAATAAATACAATTAATAATATAGCTACTCTCACCGGACCTTTATACTTTTAAGAAGGTTAACATATATTATAATCAATTATAAATATTGGGTCATGCTCCTTGGAGAACCATTAACAGAGAAATTAAGAACTCTTACATATATTCATAATCATATATATTTTATTATATGTTGATCAAGGGCAAAGTTGTCCAAAAACATTAGATATATAATTTATTGATAATTCATATTTGATGGACAATTATAATCATGCACCAATATTAATCATAAAATTCTCCAATAATATCATAAAAATTTTACAATATTTTCATCAATTTTTGTGAGAATACTCAAGTTATGGTATAAATACAATAAGACTGATATGGGTGAAAAATAATCCCTAAAGACATAATTAATATAGCATTTATTGGCTCATAAATAAGGCCTGAAACCCTAGTTGGGCATTAAATTCGTGGTTAATGATTAAGCTCAAAAGAACAGCCCAAACCGGGGACGCCCGGTATAAGCTTGTTTATAACATGGGCCTGATCCACAAACCGGGAACGTTCTAGAATATCCCAGGGATATTGTGTAGCCTCCAAGGCACCTAATTCAACATGGAAACTAACTCCTATAAGGAAGGAGTCAGAACCTTCCTCAATAACGGTGACTTGTCCACCAAGTCTCCAAACCCTATTACGATTCTAAGGCTCCTACAACCTATATAAATGGCCAGACTCCTCATCTCAGAACGACGTTTTTTGGCTTGATTCTCAACTTTGAGATACGTAGGCATCTTGTGAAGACCCGAATTAGGTCACG
Organism: Saposhnikovia divaricata; assembly: GCA_036435485.1. Taxonomy (NCBI): domain Eukaryota; kingdom Viridiplantae; phylum Streptophyta; class Magnoliopsida; order Apiales; family Apiaceae; genus Saposhnikovia; species Saposhnikovia divaricata. The sequence goes on from CM071600.1 coordinate 15,348,377, forward strand.
GTAACGCAAGCGCAACCATTAAAGCACGAAGCTCACGAACCCTAGCCGTAATTCGATAACCCTACTTTTTATTCCACAACATTTGGCGCCGTCTGTGGGAAGACAACGTCAACCATGGTTCAAACACGAAGGACACTAGTCTCAACCGAGGCTACCACCGTCACCTCTGTTCCACCAGTCGTTACTGAACAAGGACATGTACCCCCATCAACGGAGACAACCACTCAGCCTCAAGTTTCTCAACCCGTAGGGACGGATCTCCATGTTGAGAGAACCTTACCAGTGGACGTCCACCAGGAACGGGAGACTAATCAGCTTCAGATGGTGGTCTCACCATTAAATAGCCGTCCCCCACTCTCAGGAGTTCAAATCTCCACCGCTACACTCCCCGTGAATGCAGATCCGTTATACGGATTGCCTAACTACCCTCCACATCGAAGGGATCCTGGACCAAGTGGTCACGCTCTACAGATACCTGAGTCGTATCAGCCTCCCTATATTAGGGGTTTAGCCCCTCCTGAGCAAGGGTATTATGATTACTCCGGACCTTACATTGATGATTCCTCGTCTGAGGACGATGATCGTGATGAAGCCCCGAGGAGGCGACGTGCAAGCAAGGAGCCTATGGGAAGGACTCGAAGAATCCATGATGGACCTCCTCAAACAGCTGCTGAGATGATCAAGGCTCATGAGGCTGAGATCCAAAGGCTGAAGGACGATATAGCCAGGGAGCAAGCAGGACAGAATTAGAATAGGCCCCCTCCAACTTCGAGGGAGATTCCCTTCATTGATTTGGAAAGATCTTCAAGGAGACAAAGAAGGGCTGATGCCCTAACTGGAGGAGCTACAAGGGTGGAAACCCCCAGGGGTGATCCCAAAGACCTGATGCCACTCGGAGACCCTGACGATCCCACACCCCCGTTCACTGAGGAGGTGATGAACGCTCGTGTTTCCCGAAAATTTAAGATGCCCACGATAAAACCATACGATGGAACGGGTGATCCCTCGAATCATGTCAGGACGTTCTCAAACGCGCCGTTGTTACAACCCGCCAGCGACGCTCTTAAGTGTAGGGCGTTCCCTCAAACCCTGGCAGGCATGGCTCAAAGATGGTATAGCCGGTTGCCTGCAAACTCAATTGGCTCCTTCAAGGAGTTGAGCACTGCTTTCATCAATCAGTTTGTAAGTGGAAAAGTCCATGAAAAAAGCTCTGCATCTCTCATGCAAGTGAAACAAGGGAAGAATGAGAACCTGAGGGATTATCTCAAGCGTTTCACCAAGGAGACATTGAACGTCCCAGACCTGGAGAACAAGGTAGCTATGATAGCCCTGGAGAATGGAACAACGAACACCTACTTTTAGATGTCGTTGGCAAAACATCCCCCTGAGAGCATGACTAAGCTCCAAAGAAGGGCGAGTAAATACATAAAAGCAGAAGAGAGCATGAGGAAGGCAGAAGCCCCTACAACGAATGGAGAAACGGAAATACCCGGAAGCGGAAGCAAGAGCAGGAGTACGATGCTAGGGACAAATATCCCCGGACTAGCAAGGACTCCGACTCTGCCCCTAAGAAAAATTTGGGGCCAAGGTTCTCTGAATACGCGAGGTTGAATGCCCCTAGGAGTCAAATCCTGATGGATATTGAGAAAGAAAAGGATTTCCGATGGCCGAAGCCACTCAGGGGTGATCCCGCAAAGAGAAACAAGGATCAATACTATAGGTTCCACAAGGATATAGGACATGACACCGATGATTGCAGGCAACTCAAGGACGAGATCGAATTCTTGATCCGAAAAGGAAAATTGAGCAGGTTCACGAAAGGCGAAGATCGTGGAAATCAAAGGAGAGACTATGATAGAAGGGATAATGATAGAAGGGACAACGATCGTGATCGTAACCCCCAGCCACGAGGGCCAGTTATTAACATGATTTGGGGAGGCCCGACTGCGGCTGGCACAACAAGGAACTCTCGAAAAGCATATGCCAGGGAGGTGATGCACATCGTGGGAGAGGCCCCAAAACGTGCAAAGACTGAAGTAGTGATTGGTTTTGATGATTCAGACTTGGAAGGGGTGAAGTTCCCCCATGACGACCCGTTGGTCATAACCCCGTTAATTGGAAACTCAGAGGTGAAGCGAGTCTTGATAGACAATGGTACTTCTGTCGATATTTTGTTTCATGATGCATTTGTGAAGATGGGATACAATGATTCGCAGTTGACTCCTAACAATATGCCTATATATGGGTTCAATGGAGTCAAATCCAATGTTGAAGGGACCATCCAGCTACCGGTTACTATTGGACAGGAGCCCAAGGAGCCACTCAGATGTTAAATTTCCTGGTAATCAAGGCAGCTTCCACGTATAATGCAATCCTCGGAAGGACTGGACTTCACGCGTTTAAGGCTGTTGCCTCCAGCTACCACATTAAAGTTAAGTTTCCAACTAAGGGTGATCAGAAGATGGCCAGAAGTTGCTATGTGGCCGGATTAAGAGCTGATGGAGTCGGGGGGCAGGTCCTCCCAATTGAAGACATGGATGTCCGAGGGGATGATGAACATCGCGGGAAACCGGCAGAAGATTTGGTTCCTATACCTCTGGATTGCAGAGACCCTGAAAAAGTTACGTATGTTGGAGCGTCTTTGAAAGAACCCTTGAAGGGCAAGTTGGTAGAATTTCTACAAGAAAATAGAGATGTGTTCGCTTGGACAGCAGCTGATATGCCAGGGATAGACCCCCAACTCATAACTCACAGGTTGAATGTCGACCCCAAGCGGAAGGCAATAAAACAGAAGAAGAGGAACTTTGCTCCGGAAAGGCAAGAGGCCATTAAGCAAGAGGTGGACAAGCTCTTGGAAGCTGGTTTTATTGAGGAGATTCAGTTCCCTGAATGGTTAGCTAACCCTATGATGGTCAAGAAAGCCAACGGTAAATGGAGGATGTGTATAGACTTCACCGATTTGAATGACGCATGCCCTAAAGATTGCTTCCCTTTACCAAGGATTGACACACTAATAGATGCCACGGCAGGGCATGAAATGCTGAGTTTCATGGATGGTTTCAGCGGCTACAACTATATTAAGATGCACAAAGATGACATCCCGAAGGTATCTTTCATAACTGACTTTGGTGTTTTTTGTTACCTTGTCATGGCTTTTGGACTAAAGAATGCAGGAGCTACTTATCAACGACTGGTAAATAAGATATTTGCCCATCTGATTGGGAAAACCATAGAGGTCTACATTGATGATATGTTGGTCAAAAGCTTGTTTACAACAGACCATGTTGAACACCTCAGAGAGGCTTTTGAAGTGCTGAGGCACCATAAGATGATGTTAAATCCGGACAAGTGTGCTTTTGGCGTTGGATCAGGGAAGTTTTTGGGTTTGATGGTTTCAAAACGTGGCATTGAAGCCAACCCGGATAAGATTAAGGCGATTCTCGACATGGAACCACCCCGTTCTGTGAAGGATGTGCAGAAGTTGACTGGTAGAATAGCTGCATTGGGAAGATTCATCTCAAGGTCTGGCGACAAATGTTTTCCCTTCTTTCAGGCTTTGAAGAAAGTGAAGAATTTTGAATGGACTTCAGAAAGCCAAGAGGCTTTTGAACAGCTGAAAAAGTATATGGTTGAGGCCCCGTTGTTGGCCAAACCTAGTCCTCGAGAGACCCTATATTTATACCTAGCGATATCCGAACAAGCATTGAGTGTCGTTCTCGTTCGAGAGGAAAACAAGGTTCAGAAGCCTATCTAATATGTGAGCAAGGTATTGCACGGAGCTGAGTTGAATTACTCACCCATCGAGAAGTTTGCTTTGGCGCTAGTAACAGCTTTAAGGAAGCTACGACCTTACTTCCAGGCACACAAGATTGAAGTCCTGACGGATCAGCAGTTAAGAAGTATATTGCATAGCCCCAAGGCCAGTGGGAGGCTAATTAAATAGGCGATCGAACTCGGGGAGTTTGATATCACATATAAGCCTCGAACAGCCATCAAGGCTCAGGCATTAGCTGACTTCGTGGTTGAATGTACCATAGACAACCAAGAAGTCGGGGGGCAGAATATAGTACCAAGCCCAGAAGGTGAAGGTGAAGTTGAGGAGCTTGTACCTGATCAAAAGGAGTATTGGGTGCTCTATTTTGATGGGGCATCAAAAACAAAGTCTAGTGCTGCAGGCCTAGTCTTGCAAAGCCCCGATGGGTTTTTAGTAGAATATGCTTTGAAGTTGGACTTTCCAACAACCAACAATGAAGCTGAATATGAAGCCTTGATAGACGGATTAGGCTTGGCCAAAATATTGAGAGTCAAGAACCTTAAAGTTTGTGGAGATTCAAGACTCTAGTATCGCAGGTGAATGGTGAGTTCGAAGCCAAGGATGAAACTATGGTAAAATACCTAAGGGTTGTGAAAGCCGTTATGACTCAGTTTGATGAATGTTATATGGAGCACATTCCGAGGGAGGAGAACGTCAAGGCCGATGCCCTATCAAAGTTCGCCTCTTCTGAGATAGAGAATTATGCAAGGAGTGTTTACTTCCAGGTCTTGAAGGCCCCTACCATCAATTCGAAATTGGTGGCACCCATTGATATAGGAAGTTGTTGGATAGATCCTATCAAGGCACATTTGGAAACGGGATGGCTTCCCGAAGATGCCTCGGAGGCGCGGAAACTGTCAATGAGAGCATTGAGATATGTCTTGATTGAAGGCATCCTCTATAAGAGGTCTTTTGTTATCCCGTACTTGAAGTGTTTGAGGCCCCAAGAGGCAGAAGAAGCATTAAAGGAAGTTCATGAAGGGATCTGTGGGCAACACTTGGAGGGCAGAGCCTTAGCCCATAAGATCACCCGTCTGGGATTTTATTGGCCACAGATGTTGGTAGATGCGCAATGTTATGTCAAGAAGTATGACAGGTGTCAGAAACACGCTCCGATTGTTAGACAGCCTCCAGAGATGTTAACGTCGATTAACTCTCCTATTCCATTTGCCATGTGGGGGATGGACATTCTAGGTCCTTTCCCTGTAGCTTCAGCATAAAGGAAGTTCTTGATAGTGCTATCGACTATTTTACCAAGTGGATTGAAGCTAAGCCATTAGCTATGATAACCACCCAACAAGTTGCCCAGTTCTTTTGGGAGAACGTAATTTGCAGATACGGTATCCTATGAATCCTTGTGACGGATAATGGGTGCCAATTCAACAATGAGGAGTTTAAGATGTATTGTGAGGAGAACGTCATCGAACTTCGCTTCACTTCAGTACCTCACCCTCAGGCTAATGGGCAAGCTGAGGTAGCGAATCGGATTATCCTTGATGGACTTAAGAAAAGGGTCGAACGTTCAAGAAACACGTGGGTGGATGAGCTGCTGCCTATACTGTGGGCATATCGTACCACCTGTAAAGTAACAACAGGAGCTACCCCATTTTTGCTAGCCTATGGAGCAGAGGCAGTAGTGCCCGTGGAGATCTCTCATATGTCTCCAAGGGTGGAAGCATATGAGCAAGAAACCAATGAGGAAGGCATGAGGCTTGCCCTTGATTTAATTGATGAAGTCAGGGACGAAGCGAATGCCCGCAATGTAGAGCACCAGAAGAGGGCATCCTTTTATTACAACCATAGGGTTAAAGAAAGGTTCTTTAAACAAGGTGACTTGGTTTTAAGGAAGATAGAAGCATCTGGAGTTGGACAGACAGGCAAGTTAGCCCCTAATTGGGAAGGGCCGTATAGAGTCAGCAAAATGTTGGGAAGAGGTTCTTACAAGTTGGAAACCTTGGATGGAAACGAGGTGCCTCGTACTTGGCACGCCTCGAATCTCAAGATTTATTATGTTTAAGCTCTCCTAGTAAGGACTTAGCTTTTTGCCTATCTAATAGAAATAGAAATAAGGTTATATAAAACCATTGCAGAGCATGTTGCTCATGGTAGGACTTATCATTTTATGTAAGGGCGGAGCCCATTTCACATTATTATTACAAGTTTGTTTTCCATTCTACGTTTCTGTGATTTTAATAATGTACCAAACACCTGATGTGTGTAAGTCTAGGATGACCAAGTACCGTAAAACAAGGAACGTATGAATTAAAGGAAACAAGCATGTAGATAAAATACCCCTAGGGGACAGAGTTATAAGTTACAAACACACCGAATAAAAATATAAGTCCATGAAGGACCATAATCAAAGTTAGGATAAAGTAAGAACTGGATAAGAGCCACATGAGGCAAACATAGGCCATGCAAGGCTCAAAAGATAATCACTTCTTAACAGAAGCAGTCTTCACCAACCGTTGCTTGGCTTTGGGAGGAGCAACCTGAACAAGGACTTCTTCTTCACTGGATGACCCTATCTCACCCTCTTCCTTGCTCTTGGAAGTTGAAGTCGAGGAACTGCTAACACTCACCGATCTGGGCTCGCGAATTCGGCCGGCTAAAGGGCGTTCTGAACTGCCACTTTGATCCTTCCCACGAGATTTTGAAGGGTGCCTCCCAGAACTAGATCCTGAGCGTTGGGGAGTGGCCTTAGTCCCAGAGCCTGAAGCACGCCTGTTTGCATGAGAGGAAGTTCCAGCACCCTCAACAAGGTCATCAACATTAGTCACCTTCCAAGGACTTGGATAAAAGGAAGGAAAAACGACCCCTTTGTGGTCACGGCTAATCTTATTCACAGCTTTTTCCCAACCTATAGTCATGCTGTCCGGTTGGACCTTCCTGTCATGTTCGTCAATGAAGGCAAGGAATGTATCCGAGCCCAAGTAGTTCTGGATGATGGAATCCTCGTTGTTCTGTGTTCTATTCTCCAAGGCTGCATATTTTCCCCTAAGGGATGAGAGTTGGTCTTCGGAGGTGAAGTACTTAGCCTCCCATTCTTGAGATTATCTCTGATGCTTCTCCACAGCCTTGAGGGCAGTTCTTTCCTTATCCTTATACGATTTCCCAAGTTGGATAGCGTTCTGGAAATGAGCATTCAGCTACAAGAATAAAACACCATAAAAATTATGTTAAACCATGATGGTCAATATCTAGCAAGAGTAACAAAAAAGGAAGAGGAGATAAGCTTACGTTATAGGCGTGAAATGCCCCCAAGCTTTCATTTTCCCCAAGGTCCGTTGCTGTTGCAAAATGAACCTTGTCAACCGGGGCTATGGCATTCCGAGACCATTCCTGAGCAAGAAGATGGCTATCTCGGATAGCGTCCTGCTCGCATATCCCCCACTCAGGCATAAACGCAGTTTTCATACTCCCGTCCGAACTCCTGATCCTTTTTCCAGCTTTTGAGCAATGCTGAAGGAATTCAGGAACTGGAACGTCGTCAAGGTTGGCCTTTTTCTCAGCCTTTTTAATCATCCTTTTAGTAATTTGAGGAGCATGACCCGGCAGGCTGTCAATCTCCTCAGCAACTGCAAGAAAAGACAAAGAAAACAATGTTGGAATAAGAACAAGTATGATGAGAATAAAGGAGTTAAAGTAAGAATTACCCTCGGGAGGGATACTACTAAGCCCGGTCTCTATCAAGTTATGCTCAGTCACGACTTCGCGGTAATGAGCATTTTGAAAGGTTGAAATAAGCCAATCCCGATTGGCTACTTCTTCACTTGAGAGCTGCAGCTCACTAACACCCTCATCGTTCACGTGATTGAATTTAGACCTGAAAAATTCACCCCAGTCTCCTCCTTTCCATCTAAGGATGAAAAATTCGTGCCTCCAATTGTGGCATGAATCAGGCACGGAGGCAGCGTTGACAATCATTCGGGACTTTGTGCGATGTTGGATGCTTACCCATCCTTTCCTAGTAACAGGGCTATTTTTGAAAGCAAACAAATGTCTAAATAAAGGAATGCTAAGGCGGATGCCTCCCTTGATGCATTCAACCATAAAAATGAAGATAAATTTCCAGGAGTTAGGATATAGTTGGCACGGGTTAATTTTAACTTCAGCTAGCAACCTAACAACCCAAGGGTGAATCGGAAACCTAAGGCCAGCTGTGATAGCCCCTTTGTATACATATAAATTCTCAGGGTGCCAATTACAAGTTCTATCTCCCGGTGAGGGGATTCTGAGTCTCAAACCAGAAGGAAATTCATATTTGAGTAGGTCGTTAATATCTCCTACGCCTAAAGTGCTAGGGAATATGAAAGAATCAAATTCCGCATTGTTTGGAAACACGTCCCCGGGCTCGTCTAAGAGTTGGGGTAAAGTTAACTGATAATGAGGAGGAAACACCTTACCTTTCCTATTCTTGTCTTTGGTCCTCCTGTTGATTGCTTGGAGAAGGCCCTTAGAAGGAACTACGGTGCTCTGACCACCTTCACTTGCCATCAGGTTTGTCTGAAATTGAAAGAAGTGCTTGAATCTTGAGAGCTCTTCAGAGAGAAATTTTCTTTGAGAGAAGAAGGAAATGTGAAGAATGACTTCCACCCCTACTCTTTTATAAGGAAATGGGCGACCCCTTATAGCCGAAAACAGCAGGAAAAAGGCGTTATGAATTCGAAATTGGGTCAAATAAACGATCTAATTCGTGAAAATAAATGAAAGAAATGAATGGAAATGTAGGCTGGAGCAGCAACATAGTTAACAACCTAAGAGGTTGAACTAACTTATGCTTAATGAGCCTAAACAGAGGATTAAGCCAAAAATCCATGATTAAGGCACTAAATAGAAAGATTAGCTAAAAAGCTAATACTTTATAGAAATATGGAAGATAGATTCTAAGAAAAATGGTGGGAGTTTTGAAACCCTGCCCAAAATATAAGCCCAGATGGCCAACGAGGTTGTATGTCCTGAATTAAGCCGTTTGATTGAATTCAAGGCCTAAAACTCAGGAACCATTGAATAGAATCAAGCCAAGGCACGACCTTACAAACAAGGTAGGAGTTTTAAAGTCCTTGAGAATGAAATCAAGGATAAAAACTGACCATAGTACCCTAGACTTGAAGTCAGGTGTTGAGAACGAGAGAAATCCCTATACAATCAAATAAAGAAACAAAGACCTCCGTGGCAAGGGGGGCAAGGCCAAGGTTGTTTAAAACACCCTATTGTAAGTATGAAAGGGTGTCAACAAGCCAAGGGTCCTAGTATAACCCAAGGTTATTTGAAACTAAGAGTTCGAGAACAAGTTAAAACCCAGAAGGTCCTGAAAACTAGGAAGAAGGTTGTTTGTGATCAAGGGAATCAAAATCAACCATGGTGTTGTAAACTCACTCTAGAAATAAGGAGGGGAGTTTAAAACAAGTTTTGGCTTTGGTCAAAGTCAAGGTCAAAAGTCAAAGTCAACTAGTCAAAATTTGGCCAAAATTCAAAAAAAAAATCCATGGGGCCCAGCCAACCAGGTCCCCTTGGCCGAATGGCCGACCAGGGTAGGCCGACCAGGGTAGGCCGACCAGGCTACCTTGGTCAGGTGTTTTGAACACCTGGACCCCCTAGGTGGTTTCATGACCCTCCAGAACGCTAAAAAATGCTCCGTTTGTGCCCAAATTTGAGATTTGGAAACCTTGCAAGGTTCTCTACAAGCCTAGGTAGGTTTCTCAGTGGTTTCAAGAAGTTGAAAAAAAGAAGGTGTTTGAAACAAGGTCTGGTTTGAAAACCAGCTCAGAATGAGGTATTTCGCCTCTAAAACGTTCAAAAATGCATATTTTCATGTGATTCTTGCTCATACCAGGAGATTATAAGAATCCCTATCATATAAGCTCAACTTCAAAATTTGAGTTTAGAAATTTTAGGGGTGTTTGAAACCAGGAAGGGGTTTGAAATCAGGATGGTGTTTGAAACACCTTACCCAGAAGGCCGTATTTCTTGCCTAGACAACTCAAAAATGAGAATTTTTACGTGATTCTTTCTACAACCATGAGGTTATAAGAATATCTATTAGATTGACCTGACTCCAAAATTTGGGATTAGGGTTTCGCTAATCGCAATTAGGGGGTGATTAACCTCAATTATCGACGTTTAAGGACTCCAACTCTAAAATTAACCTATTTCAAGGTTAAGGGTGGATATCCTAGTAGTAATCACGTTAAGTATGAATTAGTTAGCCTCGACTAAGGCCTTTGTAGCCCCGTTTAGGGTTGTTTAGTCTCGATTAGGGCTGAATTAGTGTCTTTTGCTGAAAAATTAGCCCTTATTAAGGCTTATGAGCAATGACCGTCTGATATTAACCCTAACTTATATAAGTTGACGGAAATAAATCATTAATGAATCTATGATAAAGGATCCTATGCACGAATTGCACTTGGATTAGTGTCTATGAACTCGAAACGACACTAATCCTATTCCCGAAAGGCCCAGAAATCTTAAGAAAAAGGTTCGAGAGGCCAAGGAACGTTTAACTTTCTTAAGTATTAACTTAGGAGAGAATTTTAGTCGTTGTGAATGTGTAGGTCGCTCCACACTTCATTGTAAGACGATACCCTGGTAGGGCCGAACTGACCTTAAACTTCTACGAAATCAAGTTTTCCTAGAAGTTGGGGGGCAAATGACATGGGTGAAAAATAATCCCTAAAGACATAATTAATATAGTATTTATTGGCTCATAAATAAGGCCCGAAACCCTAGTATTCGTGGTTAATGATTAAGCTCAAAAGAACAACCCAAACCGGGGACGCCTGGTATAAGCTTGTTTATAACATGGGCCTGATCCACAAACCGGGAACGTTCTAGAAACCAGGAACGTTCTAGAATATCCCAGGGATATTGTGTAGCCTCCAAGGCACCTAATTCATCATGGAAACTAACTCCTATAAGCAAGGAGTCAGAACCTTCCTCAATAACGGTGACTTGTCCACCAAGTCTCCAAACCCTATTACGATTCTAAGGCTCCTACAACCTATATAAAGGGCCAGACCCCTCATCTCAAAACGACGTTTTTTGGCTTGATTCTCAACTTTGAGATACGTAGGCATCTTGTAAAGACCCGAATTAGGTCACGGTAACGCAAGCGCAGCCATTAAAGCACGAAGCTCACGAACCCTAGCCGCAATTCGATAACCCTACTTTTTATTCCACAATAATGACATTAAATGTTCAACAACGGAATATTCAAATACAAGTAAGTTCAGTTGCATAATTTTAGAATTCATGTGCTTGACTTCAAAATTCGGATGCATGACTTTTAAGTTTAGTTGTAGCACTTAAAAATTATGGTATAGATATAATATGAGATAATAGTGTTCACCAGCAAAATGTTGTTAAAAAAGTAAGTTCAGTTGTAAAATTTTGTACGAAAAGCAATTTCAGTTTTAAAATTTTTAAGTTCGTGTGCATAATTTTGAAATTCAGTAGTAAAATATTGTACTTTTGCTATGCGACAAAATAGATTTTGCAGTAGAACCCTATAATTTCGGGGATTATTTTTTTTGTAAAATAAGATTAATAAAATAAATTAAATTTTCGAAGAAAGAAGATTGAAAAAATTGAAAAAATCAGCCAAAAGTTATATGAGATTAAAAAATTAATAAAAATAAAAGATTTTAATATATGTGTCATTGATTAAATTTTCTTATTTTAATTAATTGAACTAATAATGTATTTTTATTTCCAACAATACCTTTATAAAAATAATTTAAAAACGAATTGAATTTTGACAGTTTATTTAGAAGTAATCCAACAACTAATAACAGTTCTTAAGATCTCTTTTAGTATTTGATTATTTTTTGATCCATGATAATTATTATTGATAATTGAATGTAGTATCAAAATAAATAAATGTCATTAAATTATTTAATCAAAATAATATGATGAATAGTTTTATTTAACAAATTTTAAAAATAAAAAAATTTAAGATAATTGATCATTTAAGATAATTGATCAAGATCCATGATTCACACGCTTTATCAGCTAGTAAATAATAATATGTGCTGGTTTTATTATTTTATCTTAAATATAATATATTATAATAATTTTGTTTGGATAATTATTAGTTGATTACAAATAATTGAATAATAAGTGATATTTTATTTGTAAATCATACATGAGGGGAATAAAGCAATTATTATTTCATTTAATGATTGCAATACTCAACATTAATAATGTGGTTACGATTAATATTATAATATAATATTTGATTAAAAGATTCTTTTTATACCTATATTTTATGATACGCATACGCTTACCAAATAAAGATTCATATTCATATCCAGCAGGTCAAATTAATTAGTCCATCTTATCCAACTCTTTAATAAACTACTCAAAAAGCCATCTCACTGAACGGTTCTACATTATTTATCCCCCACAATTATCTTTAAAATCATCGCTTCCATCACCATTTTTTGTACAACTAATATTATGCAGCACCAAAATCATTTCAATCTCTCACCATAAATCTAGCAACTATCTAGCAGTTATTCTTCACTTTTCAAATAAAAATCTAAAGTAGTAAACCAGTAATTTAATAGATATCTAACTATTTTTTACCATAAAAGCTCCAAGATCGTGAATTCGATTCTTGAACAATTCGAAATTCGAAATTTATAAGAAAAACAAATTTATTTATTAGTATATAAATTAAACAAAAAATCATATGGCATGTTTGACTTAGCTTTTATTATGGATTTATTGACTTATTTTCGGGTAAAAATTTTATATTTTAATATTTTTTTTATACAAGTATTTAATGTATGCTTAAGATTCAATAAGTTGCAAAAATAAGTTGGAAAATAAGTTAAAAAATTAGAAATGTCTAACTTTTAAGTTGACTTATTCCGAAAAAAAGTTTCCCCAAACACCCCTATAATTCCCTTCAAAACAGATATATACATTGTTGCATACACACGTTTGTGATAAACAAAACAACAAGAAGTCTATAAATAGCAAAATGAAACGAAAAACAATTTGGTTAAAATTATCACCATGATTACATAATTACGTCAGAGCCAAACCAACAATACAAGCCGCCCCATTTCTTAAACTTTCTCCTTTTTTATCAATTTCATCATCCTATCTGCTTCTGTTGGTTCTTGGTGTAGTAGATAAATACACACACTTTTGGAATTATAAGGCACACAATTTCAATTTTGCAACTTACCCATCAACTCTTTCTTGATAAAGATTGAATTTTTATTCACTTTCTTGATAAAGATTGGATTTTTTTTCACTTTCTTGATTATCTTGACCCTCAAGTTCAAAAAAAGTGTGAAAGATTAAATTTTTCTTAGTGTTTTTGAGCAAGTGATGGATATGGTTTATTACCCACTTGGGAGGTATTCTTGTGGTGATTCTTTGAAAGTCTTGGAGGCTGATATTCAACATGCTAATTCTCTGTGAGTTTATATTTTTTTAATTTTTTTTATGATTTTTTTAAGCTTAATTGAAGTTGTGGCTTTTGTTAATTTGTTTGTGTTACTTGCATTTAGGTTGTTTGTTTAGTGTTTGTGTGTGATTGTGTTGTTTTTTACTGTGGTTTGTGTTAGTATGTTTTGTGATCATGGTGATGCGGGAATTATAGTATTATGCAATTGAAATTGGAAATTTTGTGATGGTTGTTGATTTTAAGTGTTCGCGGAAGGAATGTTAGAATTGGGATGACCTGTGTAGTGTTTCAGTGTTTGTTTGTTTTTAAGGGGATAACTCGTAGCTTGGTTTCTGTTGATTAGAATTTTGGTCGACTTTCGTAAAAAATTGCTGCTATTTGTTGTTAATGCTGTGTCATGGATGTTGATAAGATCTCATGTTTCAGTATGTTGTATTAACAAGTTCTTTGTGTAAATAGTAATTAGGTTATTATGTTGTAGGGATTTGTTAGTTGTGGATATAGGCATATATCTATAAGTTGCGGTGAGTGGTTCTTTTAGATAGATTGGGGCGGGGGAGCAGGGTAGTTATAACTGAATTTGATTGCTGAAACTTGATTGGAGCATTATGTTACGAGATTGAGGGACTTCAGTGTAGTTATTCGTTAATTTATTGTTATGTTTGTCGTATTTTGGTTGACAAAAATATGTTTTTATACGGCGTAATTTATGAGTACAATGATTCACTGATGATTTGTTTTTATTCGGCGATTAATTAATAAATTAGAATTATGTCTCTTGAATTTTTTGTTGCAGAGCTGCTTCCATTCCAAGAGGGAAAGGCGGTTCTCACCTTCAAATGAAACTGGTATACAACCATTTGGCACCGCTCCTTCTCTTTTTGCTTCAGTGGATTGACTGTTCGTGCACGTGTCTACTTCCGAATTATCTAAATCTTTTCCACGTGCTGGTATATAAGGTTGGTGAAATGATTTCAATCGATCTTGCACCTTATTGTAAGTTGACTTCATCGATTTGCAAGTAAAATATAAATTAAAACGGCTAATCCTTTTTTTTGTCACGGAACGGATAGAGTAATAGAAGGACAAAGGGATGTGTCAATTTTTTATTAAATCATGTAAATTAGAAAAAGGGAGTCATGCACTAGACTAGTAGCCTCTTGGTAATTTTCTGACTAATTGAACCATATATTGTATTTTTTTTTTAATAAAACATTCACCTTTTAGTTTTCTTATATAAATATATAATTGATTTTCAGACTATTTTGCTTTTATAGGTACAAAGAGATGGAAAACCAAAGATATCTGGACATGGGAGAAAGGCAACCATTAAGGATTTCTATGGTATGCTAATATCCATTTATTGAAATAATAAATGCAAAGAATTATTCGTGGAGGGTGGTGATTGTAATTACTTTTAACTGGTTTGCTTTGCTTGAATAAAAACAATTTCAGCTGTTATATTGCCATCTCTGCGGCGACTCCATAATGACTTGGAGCTAACTAACATTAAAGATGAGAAACCTGAATTGGGAATCGTTAGCAAGAAGAAACTGGAAGCTGAAACTAGCTTTTCCAATGTTGATCTGGAGAGGGAGGACGAATGTGGCATTTGTTTAGAGCCTTGCACCAAGATTGTCTTACCTAATTGCTGTCACGCAATGTGCATTAACTGCTACCGTGATTGGTAACCAAGTACCTATTATATGGTCTTTAATTATTATTTGATCTTCTACTTTCAGTTCCTAATATAAAAATACTCAAAATTGACAGGAATGCCAGATCTGAATCATGTCCATTTTGTCGTGGTAGCATAAAGCGAGTCAGTTCAGGAGACTTGTGGGTTCTCACCTGTGGCAACGACGTGATAGACAGTGATACAGTTTCAAAGGAAGACTTGCTGCGCTTCTACCTATACATTAACAGCCTTCCTAAAGATATTCCAGATGCTCTTTTCTTCATGTACTATGAATACCTATTTTAATTCCGAAAGTAGGTAGAATGAATGTTGTATAGATAGAAAGCCGACTCCTAGGTGTACATAGAGTCCGGCACAAAAATCTCTGCTGTTGTTACTTGTTAAAGTTGTTGGTGGTAAATAAGTATCCAAGTGATACATTATCATGGTTAATGTCAGTTCTCGTGTTTCCGGAACTTTGGTAGCTTCTCAGATTTCTTTTTGCACAGGTGAGTTTCAACAACAGTTCTGATCCATAATCCTCTCTTATGAAATTGATAAAACAGCTAGGAACAACTCTGGCAAGGAATTTTAATTTATTAGCTCTTCTACTAATTTTAAAATATTCAATCAATCTTTGTAACATTTTATTGCGCTCAGCCAAGAACATTTTAAAAGATTGATTGATTCTGGCAAGGAATTTCTATTAACTCTGGCAAATATTCTCACCAGTCACCACCTTAGCTAAATATACCATCCAGATGCCATAAGTTGTTTTGGTAATATAATCAAATTTTATTTATGTGCAAAGGGTTTGTTTATATATTAAAAAAAATACCAGTGTTATAACCATTTCACGACCGAGTTTGTTTATTTTACAAGTAACTTGTAAGGGTTAAGATATTTGGGAGTAAGTAATAAATATCAGTAATTTGCTTTTCACATAGTAAAATCTGATTTTTATTATATTTAATATTGTAACACATTGGGTACGCTGTCGTTTGAGATAAACAAAAACCATTGTAATTGAAAGCAGAGGCAAAATTTTGTGTTCCTAACCGTCAATTTGCGGATCATCCATTGTCTTCTCCAACAAAACTAAAATCCGCATTAACAATCTTTTATTTTTCTTAAGGTACTTATTATGTTTATTTTATTATCCCATCTTCCAATTTCTTCTTAATTCATATCTTGTTAGGGTTTTTGAATTGTTCATTTCTTGTATTAACATGCATGCATGTCTATAAAAGGAACCCTTTTTCATGCATATTGTTGCTTATGAATTCGACAAATAAATAAACAAATAAATAAATATTAGGGTTTTTGAAGAATCAAATGAATTTTCTGTGTTAATTTACTCAATAAAGTTTGAAATTTTACAGATTATGAAAGATCAGAATGTCAGGAAATTATGATTCTGATGAGTTAGTAGATGCTTCCCCAGAAGAAATTTCAGCTGGAGAAACTGATGGTGAGAACAGCCCTGTGAAACAGGTACTAATAATCTTTTAACATCCTTTTCAGCTTCGAAATTTAGTACTTATGGTAATTCTTGCTCGTATTTGATTACTCAACACTGCGAAATCTTTTTAAGAGGAGAAATTAAGAATTTGGCGATTGCATGCGCAGTTGACATGTTTAAAGTTGTTTACCTTATATTTGTTGATGTGTGCATACAAAAATTTAGCAACTACACATGGTGCAGGTAGAACGTGTAGACCAGGATAATGGAGTTGATACAGTAGTAGACGACCAAAACGAAGGGAAAGTTGTAGAAGATGGGGGAAAAGATGACATGTTTGTTGATTGCCCTGATGAGCTAGTTTCTTATGATGGGACTCATGGGAGGGTTAATGTTGCTGATAATAGTGAAGAAACAATTGGGACTAATTTAAATAAATCAGACAATGGGAAGGATGGTGGTGAGCTGGAACCTCTGCGGGCAATGCTTGGAAAATTTGTTGCTGATAAAGAAAGCTTTACACTGGAATACGAGGTCTATGAGCTAATTCTCCATGGTTCTGTTTTCCTTTGGCTAAATTTTCTTAATTTCGAATAAAATTTTTGCAGACAGAAAGAAAATCTTTTCTGCAAGGACTTGCTAATCTTCATCATCAGCTTAATGCTTTGAGCTCACAAGGGTCGTTGGTCAATGAAACCGATGGTGGGTTTCTCAACCATTATGACTCAGGCATGTGGGAGGGTGAGAAGTCTGTGGTTACTGATGGCCAGTTGCAGGACATGATAAATGATTGTTCCAAGTTTGTAAAACATGTGTTGGATGAACGCTCTCAGACTCAAGGCACAATCAGTGAACTTTATTCTATCCTAAATAAGAAAGATCAAGAAATTCACGAGCTCAGTGCTAGAATATATGAATCTTCAGTACAGCAAGATACCGAGGCCATTGCAGACAGGGTGTTAAATTGTCTTGTGTCAGCATCTAATCAAGAAGAACAATTGGATGAATCATTCACCCAAAAAATGTTTCATATTGAGAAAAGCACCATACATTTGATTGAGCAGTATAATAGTTTTCTTTCTGAATCTAATTTACTTGGGCAGTGCATTACAAATGTAAGGCCAGATCACATTGTCCAAGATGACATGGGGTCAATTTTTCTCACTGCACGTGAAGATCTGTTAGAGCTGAGAAGAAAAGAAGTTGAGTTGACACAAAAATTAACAGAGTTGGAAGAGAAGAACTGGAAAATGAGTGAAGAACTTAAAAGAGATACTGTAATCATTGATACTGCTAATGCAGAAATTGTAAAAATTAGAGCGGAGCTCGAACATGAGAAGGCAAGGTGTACTAATACCAAAGAAAAGCTTAATTTAGCCGTAACCAAAGGAAAGTCGGTGGTTCAGCAACGTGATTCATTGAAACAGTCACTTGCTGACAAGACAAATGAGCTTGAGAAATGTTTTATTGAAATTCAAGAAAAGTCTAGTGCTCTGGAAGCTGCAGAGTTATGTAAGCAAGAGTTAGTCAAATGTGAAATTCTAGCTGCTACGCTGCAGGAAGAACTTTCAGAAAGGACTACTATTATTGAAAACTGTGAGAAAGTTTTGTTTGAGAGTCATCTGCCTGAGGAACTTAAGCCGATGGATATTTTAGTGAAAGTTCAATGGCTTGCAAACGAGAATAACAGACTCATGGGCAAGTTGCAAGATGTGAAAATTAAAAAAACAGAAGCTGCAAATAATGAGATTGAGCGACTTACTGCATTGAGTTTGGCAGAATCACATGAGAAGCATTCTCTCCAAGAGGAGCTTGTGAACTTAAAATACAGATATGATGGGATGGTTGAGAAGGAGCATCAAAATTCTTTGGAGAAGGATCGAACGGTGAGGCTGTTGCACGAGGCATCTGGAATAGATATGGACAGTGCAGAAGGGCTGCCCTCTGATTTGGGGTTTATGATTGACCGATTTCTTGGGAAAACAAAAGAGAAAACCAGTGTTTCTATTGGATCTTCTCATGTGGAAAGAGAAATATTTGAAAGAATGCAGAGCCTCTTGTACACGAGGGATCAGGAAGCTATGCTGTTTAAGAAAGTCTTAGAGGAGGACATAGTGACTAGATCAGAGGTTAATCAGTTGGCAAATAAGGTAGAGGTGATTTCTCAAGAACTACGTAATCTGAAAGAGGAGAATGAATCTCTGCAGAATACTCTTTCACGTTCAGAAGAGAAAGCTGCTCTTCTGAGGGAGAAATTATCTATGGCAGTTAAAAAAGGCAAAGGACTGATTCAAGAGAAAGAAAATGTGAAGCAGCTTCTGGATAGAACAAGAGAAGTTGCATACAATGAGATTGATCAACTTACTGCATTGATGTTAACAGAACTACAAGAAAAAAATTATCTCCAGTACGAGCTTGAAGATCTAATGTACAAGTACGAAGGCATTTTGGAGAGAGAGCATCATATTTCACTGGAAAAGAACCGGCTTGTTAGTATGTTACAGGAGGCATCTGGAATAACAATGACTGATTCTAAAGAGCAACAATCTGGCATGAACAACATCATTAACCTTTGCTTCCAAAAATTAAGAGAACGCATCAGAGTTTCTACTGAATTTTCTCAGGCGGGCCATGAACATTTTGATAGGATTCAAAGGTTCTTGTACACAAGGGATCAGGAGGCCATGCTTTTCGAAAAACTCTTGGAGGATGATATGCTGGACAGATCTCAGGTGAATAACCTGGCTAATAAAGTATTAGTTCTCTCTCAAGAACTACATGATTTGAAAGACGAGAAAGACACACTACAGGATAAACTTTCACAGTCTGAAGAAAGTAACTTTAATTTGCGGGAAGACTTATCCTTGGTGATTAAAGAAAAAACTAAAAAAATTCTAGAGTGGGAGGACATGAAACAGCTTCTGGATGCAACAAGAGAAGCTGCACACAATGACATTGGTCAACTCACTTTATCAGTATTCACAGAAATACAAGAAAAGCATTATTTAGAAGAAGTGTTTGAAACTTTGAGATACGAGTATAAAGGAATTGTAGAGAAAGAGCATCAGATTTCATTAGAGAGGGACCGACTAGTCAAGATGTTGCAGGAAGCATCAGGTATAGCCGTAAATGATCCAGAAGAGATGCAGGTTGACTTCAACAGTATCATTGATCAATGCTTACAAAAATTAAAGACACAAGCCAAATACTCTGTTGAATCTTCCCAGGTGGAAAGTGATATAACCGGAAGAGTTCAGAGTCTCTTGTTCATTAGAGATTTTGAGGCTATGCTGTTTCAAACACTTTTAGAAGAGGAGATGCTAAATAGATCAGAGGTGTACCAACTGGAATGTAAGATATCAGCAATTTCTGAAGAACTACGTAATCTAAAAGATGAGAAAGACTCTTTAATGAATGATCTTTCACGTTCTGAAGATAAAGCTACCCTTCTTAGGGATAAGTTATCTATGGCAGTTAAGAAAGGCAAGGGAATGGTTCAAGAGCGGGAAAACATGAAACAAATATTGGATAAAAAGAATGCATCTGTACAGACTTTAACTCTTGAGCTAGAGCAACTACAACTTACTCTAAATGACTACAAGAATGTAAACCTTAAATTGTCAACAGATGCTGATTCTGTTCCAAGGTTGGAGATGGATCTCAATGCTATTAAAGAAGAAAGAGATCAGCTGGAGCAGTTCTTGGCTGAGCGCAATAAAATGTTACAAAGATTGATTGAATCAATTGAGAGTATCGTATTTCCAGAAGGGTCAGCTGTTAAAGAGCCTGCAGAAAAGGTGCAGAAGCTTGCTGGGTACATCAGCGAGTGTCAATCTGCTAAGGCACAGGCACAACGAGAGTTGGAGATACTAAAAGAGGAATCTATTACCAAGTCTGATGAATCAGCACTTGCTGAGAACAAAATTTCTATGCTCATTGATGAAAAGGAAGATGTTGAAGTTTCTAGAGCTGCTGCACTAGTGGAGCTCCAAAAAGTCAAAGAGGAGGCATCTCATCTTAGCAGTGAGCTAGCGGAGGCCCAGAAAACTATACAATTCCGTGAAGATTCTTTGTCTCAAGTACAGACGAATATGTCTTTTCTGGCCGATGAAAATTATATGGCACAAGTTGGTAGGACTAATTTGGAAAGGGAGATAGAAAAGCTCAAAGAAGAAGCTGGCTTGCAAGACCTCAAGCTTGCAGATGCATCCTCCAGTATAGAATCATACGAAGAAGCAATCAGGAAAGCAGAAAATACTATATCTGCTCTTAGTGGTGAGAGGGAAGATGCTGTGCGGGATATTTTAGATCTTAAATCTCGACTGAATTCATGTATGGAAGAGTTGGGGGCTAAGCAAAATGCTGAGCAAGAAATTGCAGATCTCAAGTCACGGTTAGACGCATGCATGCAAGAATTGGCTAGAATTCATGACACCAAAGGGATTGGGTCTCCTGAGCTTTATGGTCACCTCAATAATCTTCAGTTGCTTCTGAAAGATGAGTTAGTGTTGTGCTTACTGAAGCATAGCTTTCAAAAAAAATTCGACAGCCTGAAAGATATTGATGAAATCCTTAAAGACATAAAGGGTCATTTCATTGAAATGGATGTAAATACGTGGCAGGAGTCACCAAGTTCTGAGGTAAAATTTAATCCTTTATATTGATTGATCTTATGATCAGAAAATGTATTTTTTCTGCATTATATGCCTAAAGCTTTGTTTTGTCCTGAAGTTTGTGGATTTCAATCAAAGACAAATGTCAACTCCTTGTAGAACTTGGAAGTTATGAGAAGAAAAAAAAACCTCCTGCATTTTATAACAGCCATCCGGGATTGTAGATTCTCTGGAAGTCATTACTGAATGCCTCTTTCCTAAGCTCTTTTCATTCAACTTCATAATAACTACTCTTCTTTTCTTTAAAATCTCAGGGTTCGATGTAGTCACAGGTTGATTTTTTGTTCACTGACTCGCTTTGATATTAAAGCAACTCATGTTCAACTCCCCTAGAGAAGTCAAGAACATCTGTAGAACACCAGTATCACATATCACATTCTCTTACCCTTGATTCTACACATGTGCAATGTGTAAATAGTATACTTTAGTCTTTAACTATGCTGCAGAGCAAATAGTATACTTTAGTCTTTAGCTACGCTGCAGAGAAAATTTTCCACAGTCTCTATAATTTAATCTTAAATTTTAATTCACTGTAAAGTACTTTTAATTAATTTTTCTTTGTGTACCTTATAGGAAGATTCTTTTGCTCTGAATCGATTCGTAGATGGTCTTCACAATTTTGAGCACATTGAAATGTTTGATGGAGAGTTGGATACTGCAGATGGTGACAGTTTTATTTTAAATGTTGGAAAAATAGTGGACAATCTTCAATTTAAAAACAAATTCATTGCAGAATTTTTTGAAAATTCTTCTTCATTCATGGATAATATGATTGCTTCTTTATCTCAAAAACTGGCAGCAACAAGAGATGGATCCCTACTTAGATTGGAGCATATGAAATCTTTAAAGCAGCAAATGAACAATATGGAAACAAGTAAGCGAGCACAAGAAAATGCAACGGAAATGCTGGAGAATAATATTGCAATTTTATTGTCAGCTTGTAGTGGTGCAACCCTAGAACTGAGGTTCAAAGATGAGAATCAGTTACTAGAATCAGGCCCAGTCCCTGAGATAGATGATTCAAATACTAGCTTGTTCTCAGATGTAAGAACAATTAGCATGAATACTGATGCTGAACATCAGACTGCACTTGTTACCTGCAAATATATTAAGACTGCTAATGAACTGTTATCAGGTGCTAAAATTGTTCAAAAACTGATCAAACAGTTACAATATATGGGTACAACTGTTGAAAACTTACAGAAAAATTTGAAAGAAAGCAGCGGTGCTTTAAACAAAGCCATAGAAGAAAGGGATTTTTATCAGAGGAGGGTGTCCAAGTTGGAAACTGATCTAGAAGCATCAGAAACATTATGCAGTAATATGAATGATAAACTAAAGGAGCATCAAGCACAAGAAGGCAAATGGCAGAAGAGAGAAGAAGAATTGATCTCGCTGTACAGCATCTTGAAGAAAGAAAAAGGTGCTGTTTTTTGTTTGATTTGAAAAAGCATTTAACTTTAAAAGGTTGAATATTACCTATTCATAAAACTTAAGTCTTTGTTCTTTTGCTTCATAACGTGTTTTTAGATACCGAAGACACTCTCCTATCAGCACCCCAGCTGAAATCTCTATCCAATAAGATAGATAAAATCAAGATCCCCGCGGAGTTTGAAGTAAACGAATTAGAGCCCCATAGTTCCAATTTTGTCAAAAAGCTCTTTTACATAATTGATTGGGTTGGTGGAATGCAGCATGAGATAGGATCCAAGTCATGCAACAACGAATTACAAGATACGGTTATCAAGGACCAAGCTATTGAAACTGAACATCTGAAAGAGGAAGTTTCAAAACACATTATAGACAAGCAGGATTATGAAAAGATGAAACATGAGCTGTTTGAAGTGACAGAAGTATTAGAGAACATTTTTCAGAAGTTAGGAGGTATTGAGATGGCTGGAACTCAGAGAACTGCTGATGTCATGGGACAACTGCCATTATTGGAGAAGCTCGTTTCAGACGTTATTCGGGAATCTGAGAATTCTAGATCCAAAGCCCAAGAGCTTGACACTAAGCTTTTGCAGACTCAAGGGGTTGTGGATAAACTATCAAGTAAGGTGAAATTCTTTGAAGAATCTAACCAGGGAAGAAACTCTTCGGGAAACTCTATTCAAGAACGAGGGGATTATGGAGCTCATGCATTGCCTACTCAGTCAGAAATATCTGAAATTGAAGATGGGGTAAATGCTAATACCTGAATTTCTCAAAATGTGCACTTTCATTTGATCACTTTCATCTAATTAGTAATTATTTTGGTGAACTTGATTGTCGGGTGTTTTGCTTGTATCATGTTTAATAAGAACACATAGTTGTGAACTGATGGTTGCATGGTTGAAAATCTAGATTGCCCTTTTACATCTTTACCCTGCCTTGTATCTCGTAACATGTCTTTTGTCTTGGGTGCTGACAAATATTTGCAGTGTGATATGTTTTAGAGTGTCAGTATTTGCACTCCATTAATGGAGAAAGAATATCTGAATGTAGATGAAAAGAGATGGTTCAGCAAGACTTGCTCAGTGCTGTGTTAGCATTTAGTAGCATAGTACTGGATATGATTCTAATGTAAACACTATGCTCGACCTCATGCAGGGACCACTCGTAAACGTACCCATTCCACTAGCCCCATCTAATGGTCAGGTAACTTTTAGGAAGGGATCAAATGACCACCTAGCAATCGATATAGACTCAGAATCTGAGCGTCTGATCAGCAAGAAGGATACGGCTGAAGAGAAAGGTTTGGTTTCTAATGATCATTGTGTTGGTTTTCTTATTCTATTTGATTTCAGAGGAAATACCTTAAGCTCCATTATATTGCAGGTTATATATTTAAGTCACTAATTACATCAGGTTTGGTTCCAAGACAAGGAATGACAATTGCAGATAGAGTAGATGGAATCTGGTAAAGTGCTAATAAATACTTCTGCCTTGTTGTTAGTTATATTGTTAAAGTCCTTCATTTTATTATTATTTTCATATGTTTGATTAAGAAAAAAAAGAAAAAATTAACCAGAAATGACTCGAATCTTGAAACATACACTGGAAATCCTGCAAAGCTCTTGACAGTTTTTGTCAGGGATGCAAATTATCCTCACATCTTTCATCTAGACTATAATGTTTATTAAAGCCGAGTCTCTAACAAGTGTAGTATTAACATAGCTTTTCTACTAAAATTCAGGGTAGCTGGTGATCGAGCTCTTATGGTTCGTCCAAAGGCAAGAATTGGTGTTATTGCATATTGGCTCTTCTTGAATTTATGGATGCTGGGCACTATCTTCTAGTGAGGCCTAATATTACCCTGCCAAAAAAACAAATTCCAGTACATAGTTGCAGACTGTATCATAGATAGTTAATATAGTAAAATCCTATGCTGCGCATATTTATATTTGTATTTTGTTAGATTTTCATATTCCCACCATTCATTGTGCAGATTTGTATGCGTTTTTCGTTTCAAATTCTTGATTAATAGCAACTAGCAAGTACATTGTAGATTTGTAGAGATTCAATAAATTTTATTGTATCATTTGAACACTGACAGCAGTGAATTTTCCGGGCTGAAGCTAGTTTCTATCTCAGTTATCTCTCCCATTTCATCTGTTTCGTATATTATAATTGTAAAGAGCTTCATTTATCATATTTGTGTTACCAAGTCTGTAATATTTTTTTCCCCATAAAATCCAGTTTGTAGATTTCTTTAGTATTTATTCAAATATAATATATAATCTGAGATTATAATATGTTCTAATAAATGTGTCACATCTAAGCCTATTTGGAATTTACTGATACTTTATTTTTAAGAGTAAATCTAATTTCAACCTGTTTCTGCTAAATTTCAGTCATTTGACATATTTTGTCTGAAATTTAACAGACAATATAAACAAAAAAAAAATACTTATTCTTAAAAAAAAAACTTAAACTTGTAGACCACACTCAAACATAATCAATTGGAACTGGAACTGGGAGTGTGTCCACTCAAAAAGGTTTCACCTTTTTTTTTTTGTTAATTTTATTACAAGGCAGATATTTTTGGTAGATAACAGCTTGGGGAAATATGGGTTTGCTCACCATGAACTCTACCTGGATTTCTAAAGCAGGAGGCACTCTATCTATAACCAACCTGAGCTTTGGTACGTATGTATGTATATTTATTTATTTATTTATCTACTTTGTGTTTCTTGTTCTTTGCTCTAATCACTTTGTGTTTCTTGTTTTATATTTAATTTGCTTTCTGGGTTTCCCCTTCATTTTGATGAAGAACCAATTAAATACTTTCTTTTTTGTTTCTTGATTCTAGTTTGATTAGCAGTTTTCGATTTTATGTAAGTAATAAGTTGAAGTACTGTTCTTCCATTCTTGTGTTATCATTGCATTAGTGTGTAAATTGTGGAAGTAGCACCCTGTTCTTTAGTTAATTTTGATTTTCTTGTACATCTACCCCAAACACAATCACACACTCATCTTGCCTTTTGACAATGCTTGAGCATTGAGCCCTCAACCTCTCGTAATCATTTGTTGTCTTTATCCAAATTGTATCTCTGTTATTTGATATCATATTGACTAGGCAGGAAGATAAACGACTGCGGTTTCCCAATTCTGGTTCCTGCCAAATCATGCAATGTAAGTTCGCAATCTGAAGGAGAATTGTCATAATAGGTTTGTGAATCATCTGGTACTTTTACCTTCACTCCCCTCTTCTCTTATAGATTTCACCCACCTGGCAGAAACTTAGAGCTAGGACTAAGGTGTTTGCAAGTAAGAAATCTGCTAAAAAGTTCCGAAGAAAAGGGGATGCCCAGAAGAATGCAATTGCACTTCCCGATAATACTCATGTATCTGATAAAGCTGGACTTGAAGATGAGTCTCTGTCAGGAGATGCTTCTGTTCAAGACAATATCAAGATGTCTTCTGATTATTTGGACTCGACGAAGGCATCTTCTTTTCCCTCTAGGGATTCAGTTCTTCAGGCATGCACTACCACTTCTGTTTTAATAGCTGCTCTGGGAGTGACAATACGACAGGTATATTCTTGTCATTTATATCTTTCCCATTAAGGCTTTAGGAAGATTACTGGCCACTTGTCCACAAGCAGTGGTTACTGAATCCTTGCAGTTTTGCTTCATTAACATATTCATGACAAAAGTTTGTCTTTAAACAATCCAGATATCAATTGTAGTTGGGAATAATTGATAATGATTACGCCTTCCTTTGTGTTGCTTACTAGTAAACTACATTCTGTACTTGGAACATGATTTAGAAAACTTATTAATCTGATTATCTTGCAGCTTTCTCATGTTGCATCGGTCGAAGGATGGCCTGTTGTTGACTGCTCTACGGAGATACCATGTATGTACTGCTTGCAAACACTGAGTCGGTACTTGGTTTATAAATTCTGATTTACCCTTAAAAGAAACACAGAAATAGCATTGTTAGATTTCTCTGAAAACCACCAATAATCGCTTTCTGTTGATGTCTCCATAGTCCAAAACATTCAAGGCCCAGAAAAATTTCTGGTACAAACTTGTAAGAATAGAATGAAGAGATGAATCCCACAAAATAATCCAGACTCTCATTCCACTCTCACTCCAATTATTTTCTTCTAACCAACTGGAGCATTATATAGGAAATATCAGTTGTAACAAACAAAATTTGCTCTAGTCACTTTGTGGTGGGGGGGGGGGGGGGGGGGTAGTGATTTCAGCCAACAAAGAAAGAGTTCTAACCCTAAGAAGTCCTGGATGATTACTTGCTTGCTCAGAAGTCCTGAAATCATGTTATGAAATGTTCCGAACTTTGATATTTGAAAGCTTGACAATATAGGATGTTCCATAATATATGGAAACTCACTGAAGGGCATTGTGTTTTGACAGTTGGTTTCCAAGTGTGGCATGTTGAGTTAATTACAGGGCTGGTTGTATTGATATCATCATGCCGGTTCTTGCTACTACAGGCATGGCCTGATTTTGCTGAGTCAAGTGAAGCAGCCAATCAACAGGTTGATACACTCACTTTTCTGCATACGCTGAAGAATGTTTTTTGGCTTAATATTTGTTGTTGCCCCTGTCTACTTGTTCAACTAGATTTAGGTTCAAGAATCATCAAACTTTTAGAACTTCTATATGTTACAGTTAGTTGGTATTGATCTCGTAGGATGTCTATATATCCCGTCTCAGTAGTTTAACCTAAACCTGGATTGCTTCAAGGACTTATATGTCACTGGTATTTTTTTTTTCTGTAGGTTCTTTCTTCACTGCAGCCTTTAGACTACTTGGTTGTAGCTATACTCTCTGGATTTAGTGAGGTGAGGATAAAGAACCAGAAAACTTTTCATTTATTTAGATTTCATCGTCTGATACAGTTATATGCATGTGTAAACTGCTCAGGAACTTCTTTTTCGTGGCACAATGCTTCCACTTATAGGAGTCAACTGGAAGAGTGCCTTGGTAGTCGGAATCGTTTTTGGGCTCCTGCACTTGGGCAATGGTCGAAAATATTCCTTTGCAATCTGGTACTTACCATGCTTTACTTGATGGATAGCTTTGAAAGATCCTGGTATAACTATACGCAGCAAGAATTTGCGTTTAGTATATTGAGGAAATTTATCGGTGCTTAATAAATTCTGGTTGAACTTTTTTTCAGGGCAACATTTGTTGGATTTGCCTACGGGTATGCTACAATTTTGTCCTCAAGCATCATCGTCCCAATGGCTTCTCATGCAGCAAACAACTTGGTGGGAAGCATTATATGGCGCTACACATCAAAGTCATCAAAATAAACACCTTTGCACAAAACCTCAAGAGCAGTGGCAGACGACCCCCTTTTAACGTCCTCGGTCATTAATTTAGTACAATGTATCTCGTACACAGAACTTCCGCATCTAGATTCGTTTTTGCACATAAATCCTGTATTTAGAAAGGGTAAGTGTTCACTGTTCAGCAGCCGTGATAAAATAGCTCCTCCAGATTTTCTCTTTACTGCATAAAATGTTGTGGTCATGTGAAGTAAAGCCAACTGCATTGTTGTACTAGAAGGCAAAGGCATCATACGGGTCATGTGAATATTTGGTCTGTTATAAATTGTAAACTCTTGACAAGCAAATCTTCCAAGTTCTAAACATGAAAATTATTTTGAACCCCTTATTCAAATGCAATTCTTTTAATACTTTTTTAAGTTCTAAATTCAATTGTAGCTCAATCCGGGAATATATATAATTAATATCAACAAAGACACGCACATTAAATAAAGATTAAATATGAGAGGGATAACTGCATTGATAGTGATTAGTAATTAGCAATTCTACAATTACGGCTGGCCAAAGACACACATTAAACAAAAAGTATGTTTTGACTTCTCCTTTCTACGCCAAGTACCTGTATCTATTTTTATATACATACACTCTACTACCCAGAATTATTTAAAGTTGATATAGCCAAAACCAAGAAAAGCAAAGCTCAAAAAGGCCCAAGACACATGGTACATAATACTATACTAGAAGCAAATTACAAAAAGTAAGTTCAATTTGATTATCTTTGACCCTGTTATTGTGTTGTTCAATCCCACTCTTCCCCAGATCAATACAAGACCAAAATTTAAAGTAAAAAGATTAGATTTTTATCCTTTTGATTATATTATTTGCTGAAAATTGTATTTGGGTGACAGCCCAAAATCAAGAAAATGGGGAAAAGTGGGTGTGCAAAAGGAGGGTGTTCAAGTAGCTGTGCAGAGATTGGAGGGTGTCCTAGTGACTATGTAGCTCTATCTATCTCTATCATCTCTCTCATTTTGTAAGTCTCTCTTTTTTTACAGCCTCTTGGTTACTTTTTTTTATGTTTGTAAGACTGTTTGTGTTGTTTTTTGGATTGTTTGATTATAGTTCTTGATTGTGGTGCTAATTTTAAATGGGTAATTGCTTTATGCTATTTCTTGTAAGGACCTTAAAGTGTATTTTTATGTTTGAAGTAAAATTAAAAAATGTAGTACTATTGTAGAATTGTGTAGTTAGATGGGGTTGTTTTGCAGGCTTCTTGCTCGGGCTGCATCGCCATTTTTGATTCATAAGGTTCGTCGGCCTAAAGGCAGCAGCTTTTGGCTCCCTGCCATTCAAGTACTAGCAAGCTTCGATCTTTTACTGTCACTTGTGGTAAATCTTGTGTTTTTACTATCTTGCTGTCAATTTAGGGCAGGGTCAGTCAGTTATTAGCATATGATTTTTAATTTGGTTTAGAATTTATCAATTTTTTTATCTAGTTGTTTGCCAACTGATTTGCAGATGTCCCTTCGGATTTTCAAATATACAGGCAGGCATTGGTGGCGGTCATGTTATATTTGGGCAGGTTACTTGCTTTTTGATCATATTTTGATTCAGGGTTTGTGTTTGGTTGCACTCATTGATTTTCTTATAACTATGTCATATCAGTCTGGTTTGAAGGGCCACTAGGATTCGGTTTGCTATTGAGCAGTCGCATTACCCAGGCTTTTCAACTGTATCATATATTTCTCAAGTGAGTAAATAGTTTTTTTACTAAAACTGAGAATCGTAGTACCGCTGCTATTGGTTTATTTATTACCTTCAGGATCTATATTATCAAGTTCATTATGTGGAAGTGGAAGTGAGTGACTACTTTCAAATTTGTTTTTTTTCTCAGGAGACGCTTACCACCTATTAGATCATACATTTTTCTACCGTTAATACTTTTGCCTTGGGTAGCTCTTTCTGCATGTAAGGATCATATCATCGTAAAGTTAATCACTTTTCCACTTAAATTTGTTTTTGTTTATGAGCAGATAAGCCATTTTCCAAAAGACTATGTTTTGTATGAACATAGATCACATAGTCAATTGTAGGGACTTTATTCACTTGATTGCATGGATTACGGGCAAAATCTTGGAATACAGATTATAATATGAGGATTCATAAATCAAGGATATCTCCTTGTTTACAGAGATTAGTTGTATTATAGAATTTTGCCTTTTTGTCCAGACTTTACTTGCATGCTAATTTACCTTTACCTTTCCAAATGCTACCCGTGGCTAATTTTGTATTTATTTCTTACAGTTATACACTTGAAAAGACCTTTGAATGATCGATGCCATGTGGGAATCCATTATATCATTCCAAATATGAGCCTTCATGGAATATATATTGTTGCTTTGGTTGCTTTCACAGGAGCCATCCATCACATAGAATTTAGGTTTCATGAGCTCAAAGACCTTTGGAGGGGAATACTAGTCTCTACAACCTCTATTGGTACATCCAGTGTCTTAATTAAATAAGTCTTGTAGTCACCTCTATTGTTTTTTTATTTTCAAGTGAAATATACGTGCTTGTGACGGGTTGATCTTAATGATTAGAAATAGTTAATATCTTCTTTAAAATTATGTGATATGACTAGACAATGTAACATCTGTTTGATCTAAGAAGTAAAAAAATTTACAAACGGCGAGTTGCGTTTTCTAGTAATTCGTAAGAATCACTAATATCTGTGATAGATCACTGTGATTTCGTTTGTGATATGAATGAATTTAGTGCAAAAGTTGTCTTTAATAATACTAGATGGTAACCCGTGCGAAGCACGGGTATGGATCGAGCACGAGCCGAGATTAAAATATTAATATTATTAAATTATCGAGAATAAATATAATTAATAAGTATTATTTAAATATGTATTTGTAGATAATTTAATGATAAAAGTATTTAATAAATAAATTACAATTTAATTATGTAGTTATAGGGAATCGAACCCGAGATGAAGCTAAAGAAATTAAAGTAAATAATCTTGTATAATAATGTAGTTGCAATGAATCGAACCCTAGTTTGGTGATAACCAAATTTGGTAATTTGGTGCTTTGGTACTATTGCGCGCCATTAAAACATGGTTTTCCACATTAATAAAGAGTATAGATATGTTACATTGGCTAGTTTTATCTTGGGCCAGTTTAATGGTTGATCATAGTCTTTATATGTACTTCGTTATCTTGCACCTTGTTAATTCTATTTTACTTCCTTTCCTTTCAGCAATCTGGATAATTTCTTATGTTTTAAATGAGATCCATGAAGAAACTGAATGGCTTCAAGTCACATCCAGATTTATGCTATTATTGGCGGTATGGTCTTTAAATTCTATTAATGGAATATATTGATATTCCGAACTTTTCGAGTACAGCTTGATACAGAAACGTGACAGCCTGTGCAAATTTCAATTAGATAAATGTTAGTATTTGGTAGGGTGAATCTTTGATTTTTTTTTTTTTTTTTTTTTTTTACATCCTGATTCCTGAATGGGTTGGTCAATTGGTCAACTCAGTGGACCGAGCATTTGAACTTCATAAATGAGTTCCAATTGTATGGGAGGTGGATTAAACTAGTACTTATTTGCTTTTAAAAGTGTATGATGGAGTAGGGTAATATGTGTATTCTTATTTGTTCTTCCATGGAAACCCGGAAAATACTTGAGCACGGTAAAATTAATTTTTATTGGATATAAGGAAGACAGCTTGAATGTAAGAGTGAAAAAAATAGTGCTGGAATAAAATTGGCAAATTAGCTTTGGAATTGGGATGTAAAAACTGAAAACAACAGATTTTTTAAGACCCGTAAATTTTATCCTTAAACAACTAACATATAGGAATGAGGGAGTATTATTTTGCTTAAAGAAGTGACATTCATATAATGATTGATATGATATGTAGTAAACGTTATACAGTGACAAGTAAATAGGAGAGTTCCACACCATATTTATTACGACGTAGCCTAAACATATAAGCTATCAGAGTTTGGCGACTCACTGACTCTTAAGAGAAAAATCCCCTAGGCCGTTTCTGTTTAAACTTTATCATTTACTACTTTTTCTCAACATTTTCCTTCGTGCCTCTTACTTTCTAAAAAAATTATACTCAGTTTGCTCCCATAATTTTCTCTTACTTCCATACTCCACTCAAACATGTCTTTACATTACTAAGCCCATTAATGACCGTTAACCCATCAAGAGTATTTCATTAAGAATGTTGAATCCAGTTACTAGTTATGACCACTAGTTGTAAGCATCTGATCACATTAGATTGTTCCTTAACAGGGGGGCGTACTTGTACTGGCTTTCTTTTCTATTTCAAGTTCTCAACCACTTGTCTCAGTCATGAGCTTGAAGAACAAGGAAAACCAGGATTTTAGCACTATGGGTTGGGCTTTGGGTATACCTGATAGCGGGCAGCTATTGTATAGGGAAACAGCAAAGATTCTGGACCCTAGTGAACCTCTAGAGAAGCTTCTTCTAGACAAAAGATTCCTACAGTCTTTCATGG
This sequence comes from Saposhnikovia divaricata, assembly GCA_036435485.1. Taxonomy (NCBI): domain Eukaryota; kingdom Viridiplantae; phylum Streptophyta; class Magnoliopsida; order Apiales; family Apiaceae; genus Saposhnikovia; species Saposhnikovia divaricata. The sequence continues at coordinate 15,380,717 of CM071600.1, forward strand.
CATTTGCAGACAGGTACTGCTCGTTTTATATATAGATGTTATTTAGTTTTTATTTGTTCTACATATTATAATATCTATATAATTCAGCTGCTTGGCTGGGGAGAGCGTGCATTTTTATGATGAAGTGCAACTGCATGATAAGATTCCTGTTACTGATACTGTAAGAAGAATCTACATGGCACGACATATAATTCAAAAGTATATAACCGCAGGTAACTATATTCTGATCGTTGCATATATCTCATATCACCTACTCGTCACATAGGATGAGGAAGATAACTGCACTAGCTTAATATTTGCTTACCTCCTAGTATGCATTGTGTATGTACTACATAATATGAATATCACAATGCATTTTGTACTCAACTCTATGCATCTAGCATGTCTAAACATTAATATAAGGTGTGATTTTTGCAAGGTTTTGGCCAAAATGGCACAGCAGATTAAATTTAATTCCCAAATTAGCAAATCTCCAAAGTTGGTCCTGTTTTGCAGAATAGTTGTGCATCCTGAGTAATAATTATAGTATTGTTCTTTTAGTTATTTGAAGAAAACATATCAGTGACGTGTTACAGTTTTTCTTATTGTTTCATGCCTTGATCTGCAACAGTTAAAAGGCTAATATTGTTATTCCAGTTGTTGCCACTTGCCCATGTTAAGATTGTGTTTTGAAACGATGCATGATGCATGATGTGCATGTATTTTGAGTACATTTTTATATTTTATCTTTTTACTTTGATGCCTTACCACCATGCCTTTGACGGTCACTTTTCGCTTAACTTGTTTGCATGTCCTTTGGCTACACAAATTGAATTAACATGTAGGCTGTAGCGCTATTAAAATGCTTATGTGGACCAAGTTTTTGATTAAACTATTTTGGACATAAATAATTTAATTTCTGTCGTTTTAGTTTTTTTTTTTTTGCTAAGCATTTTAGGCTAGAATAATTTGTAGTTTGCATCCCCCGGCTTTTGATCAAATGCAATTGTGTATACTTAGTTTCATAAATTACATTTTGCATCCCTTAACTTTGAAAAACAAATCAAAACACAACCCGTTACGTGTTTATTGTCAAAATACAAGATTAAATTAATTAGATTTAAGGATGAAAATGCTATAAATTATTTCATAGATCATATACTTATCTTATATTACACCCCTCACCAAATTTACAAAATCAAACTTCAATTTTTAATTTTGTAAAAAAAATATACTTTTACTAGTTAATGATCAATAAATAATATTAAACTATAATATATAAATTTTATGATATTAAATTAGTAACATGTGTAGCTAAAGATCTATGTATAGTCTTGTAATAGTTTTATACCACAATTTTCCATTTATCTATTAAAATTAACATTTTATTTTAACAAAAATAATATGAAAGGTTGTGATTTGACTTGTTACATAAAGTTAAGGGATGTAAAGTGCAATTTATTAAACTACATATACAAGATTGCATTTAGGGTAAAGATGGGGGATGCAAATTACAATTTACTCTTTAGGCTATTTTTACATGTTAGGACCATTTGAACATATCCTTGCTATTATTATTTATATGCATCACACAAAAATGATGTATGTAGGTGCATCGATGGAAGTGAACATATCTCACCGAAGTCGACAAGATATATTGACTACTACTGATCTGGCACACCCTGATCTTTTCAGAAATGCACTCAATGAGATAATTCAGCTAATGAAAATGGTTAGTATTGCTAAATAAATTATTTGTTTCTCCTAGGTATCATTCTGAAGGTTATACATTAAATTCTCTGTCCTAATAATGTTCTTCCTTTTCAAAATTATATTTTTCTCACACACAACTGAAGAATCTGGCAAGAGATTATTGGTCGTCAATGTTCTTCATAAAGTTCAAAGAAGAAACCAACATGAAAACAGTTGACCATGAATCGGAACAGTTGCATGGCTGGAATTTCTCTCCTAGACTGAGCTCGGTTCACTGTACTGATGATCCTTTTCATCAAGACCATAATTCATCGGATTCCGTACAACACAGTGGTAATATAGAGCTGCAATGATTATTTGAATATTATAATATTCATTTACACCAGATATACAAGCTACACTAATGCTCCCTTTATGAGATGGTTATTACCGGGAGTGATGTGGCTTACTGAAGCTGCATGGGTCAAGCTGAAGAAGTTGCATTTTGCTAATCAAGTGCTAAGCGATGGACAATCTATTTGACATGTTTTTGGTCTTCAATCATGCTTGTGTGAAGACCTAGGGAACCAAGCTTGTTGGCCCCATTCTCTGGAAACGGAAGTTTCTAGCAGGATTGCCAGATTTTGCAGGTAGATAGTTAGTGTGCTGTATCTTTTTTAAGCTGACCAGCTCTTATTCTTCAGGATGTAAATACTTTCTTAGAGATCTTTCTTTTTTAAGTAGTTTACGGATAAATGTTGGAAGCGGTAGCATATACACATGATTGGTATAGATGTGAGCTATAAAACTTGAGACGGTGTACATTTTTAAAATGCCCAAGAGCATTGAATCTCTATATTTTCATTATTATCAGGAAGTATTATTTACACTAGGACAACATATAATTCGAAATAAAAAAACGAACAAATTGTAGCAGGCTTAGGTGATGTCTAAAGATTAAAAGTATTCCCAGCAACAGAAGTAAAGATTATGAGCGTTGTTTCAACTTCTTTCTCCTGAAAACCACCTCTGTATCCAACCCAAACCCGTCGACTTTCCTGGTATGAACCAACTCTGAGGACCGAAACAAAGATGTCAACCCTTTAATATTATACAAGTCATTGGCTGAGAACTTATCCGACCGTCTAGACAATGCAACGTGTAAGACACATACCCCGCCTGGCTTTAAGGTCCGTTCGATCTCCCCAATAAATTTATCTGGATACAAGGCATGATCGAACACATTGGAGAATTCAAAGTCGAAAACCTGGTCACCAAATGGTTGCTTATGAAAATCGCCCCGAATAACAAGTGGCGGGTAAGGTACCAAGTCGATACCAACTGAGTCGGTTACTCCAATCCGTCTCAGAGCTTCAACCTCTTGCCCGACCCGAGCCCCTACACAGAGTGCCTTTGTGGAGTTGGATAAGAGACCTTTCTCTTTTAATTCGGAGAAGAAGTTGGAGAAAACATTAATCTTTCGGTTCCAATCACGAGTGGTCCATATCTTTCGCAGCTTCGGGTTGAGTGTCTTGTTTAGCTGATGCTGGATATAGGCATCATAGGTTTTGTATCCAGGTCGAATCCGTATATCAGGACCCGTGGCGTTGGGTTTAGTGGTGATGGTCGAAGTGAAAGCGAGTAGAGTTTCAGGTTGCCGGTGATATCTGACAGAAACGAAAAAGAAAAGAAATAGAGATAGAAGAAGAGAGAAAAGAAAACATCTGGATATGATAGGATTTGATTGATGATTTGCTTTCATGCTTCCTCCAACATTTGCATGATCATAAACATACCATGAACAAACAGATGATCATGCATTTATATTTCGAAAATCGACTCTTTTTTGTGATTCACAACAACAAATTTACATAAATGTAATGTGTAAAGGTGGTGCAAAATAATAAGAAGTGGACATGCAGGAGGAGTCCAGGTGGTAGTGGTTCTTGTTTTTGTGATGGTTTGGTTGTCTGCGTATTATTTGATAATACTAAGTGGCCGAGCTGCACTAGTTCTTGTTTATGATGTGAATATGTAGTGTATTATGTTATTCTAACCAAGATTAAAGGGTGAGTAAAGAAGACTTGGAATTTGTCTTTAGAAAGATCCTACATTGGTGATTAGATGTGGATTAGTGCTCCCTTAATCTAGGAGTTTTAAGCAATAATGATTCTATACATGTATATCAAGAGGCCACTTGGCATGTTGTTATTTGTTAGCTATAACAAACGTAACAAAATGTTGTGATGGTAAGAGTGAATTGACATTTAGGAGAGGTAAATTATATGATTAGTGGTACTTGAGTCATATTGAAGAAAGTGTTGAATATATTAATCATGATTATTGTGAACGCATTTCAATTGCTTGTTCTGCTAAATAATTGTATCTAATACTAATTCTAATCTTCAATTGAAGGAGAGTAATGTTCTATTCCTCTTTGCTAAAAGGTGAAGAAACAAATGTTCCAATTAACCAAGTGAACTAGTGAAGGAGATGCTTTATTATTCGGAATCAATTATCATAAAATAAGTAAAATATTTGTTTTTTAAAACCTCTCACCTTTTAATTTTAATGTAACAGTGTCTACTTCGCTCCTTTTACGGGAGGTTGCCTATTCGAACCTTGTCAAAGACAAGGTGAGGTGTGTGGGTGTAATTATAAAAAAAAAAATGGTTTTTTTTAAAAAAATATGGTTACAAATAATTAAACACTCATGCGCATTTGTATACTAAGAAAAAAGACAAGGTTGTTGAAGAATCGAACACCAAAGTTAGTAGGATATTTTTTTTAGGGTTAAGGAGCGAAAATCCCATGTAATATATGTGTAGGACCAAATAAGTCCTTAAGATTTAAAAAGGTTTCGATAATACCTTGTAATTTGAATTTAAGGTTCAACGAGAATCCTGTGATTAATTTTTCTTAACTATGGTTAGAAATATATTTAAATTAAAATACTTAAAACTTAATATTACATTATAAATTTTATAAAACAATTAATATTGTAAATATTATGATTTCACATATTATAAATTTTTTTATTGATGATATTATAATGGTTACCTTATAACTTGTGTAATGTAAGGAATTTTTTATGTAGATTTTATTAGTTATTCATATTATATTTTAATTTTAATTATTAACTTATAAATATTTTTATTCAATTTAAGTATTAAAATTTTAATTTATGTGGTTACAAAATTTTATTTATTTATTTTAATCAACGAAAATTTAAAGTTTACTTTTGTGAGCCATAGAACATGTATTATACTCTTAATAATATAAATCAAGAAAATGGTAATTTCACTTCGATTTTCATAATTTATAAATAATTTAAAGTGAGAGAAAACTTAATATTTAATTTTAAATTATAAATATCGAAATTGAAATTATCATGTTTTAAATTAATATTATCAAGAGAGATAACAGTATTACAAGTTTTCTAAATTAATAAAAAAAATTAAAATATGTGAAATCACAATATATTTACAATATTATTTATTTTATAAAACTTTTAATGTAATATTAAGTTTTAAGTATTTTAATTTTAAATATATATTCTAACTATAGTTAAGAAAAATTAATCACAAGGATCTTGTTGAACCATAAATTTAAATTACAAGGGGTTATTGGAACCTTTTTAAATTTTAGGGACTTATTTGCTCCCACACCTATATCACATGGATTTTTTCGCTCCTTAACCTTTTTTTATTATTTTGTGGGACTGAATTAGCTGACAAAATTGTACTTAGATTATTATCTTTGGCTCACGATTTTTTAAGTCCTTATGGACTTATTTTCGGGTAAAAATTTCATATTTTGATAATTTCTTTTTTATACAAGTATTTAATGTATGTTTAATATTCTATAAGTTACAAAAAAAAAAAGTTAACTTTTTTCAGAAAAAGTTAGGAATTTCTAATTTTGTCTTAAAATAAGTTGACTTATTCCGGAAAAAAGTTCCCCCAAACACCTCTTATATCTATTAGCTTATAATCCGTTCAAAATACGGGTTATTTTTAAATATTTTTGAAATTATATGATTAAACAAAATAGAGTATAATAGTTTATTATGGATGTAATTTAACTTTGTAATATTAATTAATAAAATTATTAGTAATAATAATTATTATTTAATAAATGACATGTATTGTTTAGAACTAATAATATAAAATTTTAATGTAAATTTGTTGTAAATGAGATTCGAACTTTGGATTTTTAGAAGAGGGGTTTAAATACGTGGGCCTGTAGGATTCTAATCGGGGTATAACTAAAAAGGTTTGTTTTATTTTTAATTAATTATATGTAATTTAATTTATTTTGGAAGGTGTTAATACGTTCCAATGTATTAACCAACCAACTAACCAAATAGATTCTGTTTTGCTTATAATAGTATACTGTAGTATATAAATATTGATAGATCTAACGGTTATCATCTATTTAATAAATATCTAACGGTCACTATTTTTTTAACGGTTGAACTACTAAACCAAAATACTAATAATTATACCTGCTTATTAAAGTTTATTTAGTATAGAGAGATTTATCTTAATAATTTATCTTTATTAATTTTAATTTTACGCATGTTCTAGATTTAATTTTTTAACATAGATGAATACAGTTAATTTAACGTAATTTTTAAATTTATTATTAAACATTTTAAGAATTCAATAATTTTTTTTTAAAAAAAATCTTTGGTGTATAATTACTACTAAAATCTTAGAATATCTTATTTTAAAAAAAGTCTTGCTTTTTTCAATCCGTAGAATATGTTGGTGATATTCGTATTTTAATATGTATTTTTAAATTTATAATTTTGTTAATCCATACATGTCATGTTATAAGTTTTTTTCTAAACTAAGTTATTTGTTGAGTTATTTGCTTTTTGTTCACCAAAAATCGTTAAATAAAGAGTCGTAGAAAGTGTGGACCTGTGAGGGTTTTTATCGCGGTATAATTGAAAAGGTTTATATTGTTTTAATTAATTATATTTAATTTATTTTATTTTGGAATGTGCTAATACTTTTTCTGAAAGATGTTAACCTACTAACTAACCAAATAGATCATATTTTACTTATAATAAGCATAGATGAGAAAAATAGGGCTGAGGATGATCTCAATAACTCCCCTAGGTTATTTCTTTATATAAGTTGCTTATAAGTTATAACCACGTACCAACTTCTCCAACAATGCACACTATTATTTGTGTCAGAAATTAAGATTTAGTTAATGAGTTTACTTTTGGGTTACTTGTTAAACATGATAACTTAGTTTGTATATGCTTCCATTATTGAACATTAATCATTTTAAACCATATTTTTCGCTTTCATACAATCAAGTGGCGAGTGGTGAAGATGACTTGCAAAAGATTATCAAAAAAAAAAAAATTTGACTTGCGAAAGATAAGTACAGTATTGCATAAGACTTTGATTAGATATGTGTAATCGACTTAAACAGATATTTATATTGTATGTAGTATTTTTGATAGTCTTCTTTTAATTTTTTATAATTTTTTTATAGTATGATATAATATTATAAATACTAGCTTATATCCCGTGCAAAGTACGGGTTACTTTTAATTTCTAATAATTTGTTTATAATGTAATATAATATTATAAATATTAATTTTAATATATTATTAGAATAATTCGAATATTACATCTTTGTATATTAACACTTCTATGTATTAAATATAAATTAATATGTTGTTGGCGGGAATCGAACCTTGAACCTCTGCTTATAACAACTTTTAGTATTGTTATATCTAACGGTCATGATCTATTTGAGTTGTTGATCTAACGGTTGTAAATGAGAGGGATAACCAAAAATGAAGGATAACCAAAAAATGGGTTAACCAAACTACAAATTATACCCCATTTCGCTTATTATAATATAATATAGATTAATTATAATATGTTATTTAAAGAATTCAAACTTCAAATCTTTGTATATAATAAATTTTAATATTAAATATAAATTAATATATTGTTAAAGAAATCGAACCTTATACCTCTGTATATAACAACTTTTAGTATTGTTGTATCTAATGGTAATGATCTATTTAACTTGAAGATCTAACAAGGGATAACCAAAAATTAACCAAACTACAAATTATACCCTGTTTCGCTTATTGGGGAATAGTATATATATACAGATATAGATGACCAATATAATAGAATCTTCAGCAAGTCCAATGTTAAGTTTAAAACAGATGTAGTTATTGATATAATATAAAAATAATAAAGAAAAAATTGTATGAAAATCGCAAAAAGGTCTACATGATTAGAAAATTTTCATTCTTTCTACTAAATAAAAGTTAAAAAATAGTACTTTTATGTGATATTTTTCATAATAATTACGATAATATTTAAATTCATAAAATTTATAAAGTTAAAAAATTATTTTAATAATAAAAATATATATACAACTTAAAATTTTAATAATAAAATATAATTAAAAAGTTTACAAGCAACGTCGCACGGTTATAGGCTAGTAGTATATAAAATTAGCATAAAACTACTATAAAATTATAAAATATTACTACAATTTTGCTTGATAAAATAAAAAAAATGTCAGAGATTAAAAAAAAAGCTATATGTCGAGAATGGTTCCTAAATTGGGGGTTTCCATTGGCAGCTTTTATAAATGGTTTAGGTAGCCAGTGAATATAATTGGGCTGGAGAAGCTCCAACATTCCCGGATCAGCTGCAAGCCTGCAACAATAACAATCTGATCAGATGGCAATCCTCGCAGCCCACTTGACCGGTTGGGAAAGATTTTGAAGGTGGTGGAAAATGGGCTTGGTGGGCTTGCATGGGAGGTCTCATCAAATGGATTGAAAATGGTGGTTGCAGGTTTGCAAGGGGTGTTCTTTTAATAGCTCCGTTGAGTTGTCAAAGAAAGACAATAGTAAAGGAGTCATCGAAATGACATATACTGAACATTACGTACAATTGTGGAGGATTGCAGGGAATTACTTAAATATTTTGAGAAAGTGTTAATTATTTTGTAGATCGATGTATGAATAGTGTAGTCCATATTTATTAGCGTACACGGCATATTTTATGTAGGTCCTCCCTCAGGGGTGGCATTGCACTGATTTTGTTGCTGATAAGTTACTCCTATAACCTTGCCTCGGAGGAAATTTAACATTTTCAAAAAAAAATAATTTGGTGTCAACATATTCCATACCATGCTTAATTTTTTTTTTTTTCCTGCAATGTTAACATAAATATGTTCTGTTTCTTAATTTTTTTAAATTTGACCCCGATTTATTTCGTGTGCATAATCAAAGTATACATAGGTTCACTTGAAAATTCAAAGTACTTCTCTAAATCTTCTATATGATATTATATATTAAACTTCAACATAAAAATAAAAATTGATATTTTAATGATCATGAAATTGCAATTTTATCTCTATATTTTCAAAAATTATAAAAAAAACAATCTTTAATAATTATGTAAAAATTAGTAAAATTATGTTATTTTGGGAATCGAACCACTAACCTTCTCCTATCAAACTCATAGGATAATCAGTTGTGCTACACTTAATTTTGAATTTTGATTAAAAATCCCATAAGATCAATCACATCTTCTTTCTTTGTCTAATCCTCTTTTATATTTATTTTTGAGTAAATAAAATATTGGTTTGTACTATTTCTAGAATACTGATTAAATAAAATTACAAAAAATATTCTACTCGATTAAGCATACTCAACAATTCTCTTTTGACATTTTAAATAATCGATATAAAAAATAAAACTTTATTGCATCAAAAAAAAACTTTAAATTATACACAATGTAACCGAGTCCTTAAAAAATGATTTATTTACATACGTCTCTATGTAGCTAATAAATTATTGAAATAATAAATAAGATTTGGTTTTAAGAAATATGAAAATTTTAATTATCAAATCATACATATATAATTAATAATTGCATCACATAACTATTAAGTATATAAAATTTAAAATATGTGAGTCATATTAGAGGGTTTTGGTCGACCAACTATTTAAACTTTCAACTATTTAAATATATGATTTGTTAAAAACACAAATATTTAAACATATACGAAAAATAATTGTAGTTATATTAAGAAGATGAGAACTCTAAAAATATGATCTATGTTTCATATAAAAAATAACAAAATTAACATTCAATTTAAATCAAAAAAAGATAATAAAAAAATTATTCATAAATAATACAATACTACAATAATTATTTAAAATGATCAATTAGACTATAACTCGATTATAAAGTATGGTACATATGAATTTTTATATAATATAATAAATTGATCCCTATAATATATAATGATTGAGTTATAACATATGTATATTTAGATCAATATGCGATAAAATTAAAATTTTTAATTTCGGATTTCATATACATCCCGGGTCATTAAGATCGTTTTATCATATTTTACTTCGATAAAAATATTTAGAAAAATTTAACATTGAGTTAAAAAATAATTCAAAATTATAATATAAAAAATATTTCAATTTTTCCAATTTTTCATTGAACTTCAATATTGTGTAATGAACATTGTACTATAACTAAAACATTTGAGTTTAAAAGTGCATAAATATATATATAGAAAAAGAATGATTAAGACAACCGTAAGGATGACTTTTATCAAATATTAAGAAATTTTGTAATATTTTTCATAATATAGTCTTACATATATGATCAATTTTTTACAACAAAATTAGATTAGTGTACATGCACCTCTATTATACATGACAATTTAAGATAATTATTTATATTATACTCAATTGTTTAGTTTGATAAAGTTAATTTCATGCAATTGAAAGTTAAAATAATAATTTATCAATTATGAGTATTCATGTGATTATTATCGCATGGATATTTATTCAAATTTTATGAAATCTAATCAGATTATAAAATATTTGGTTAAAGAAATTGACATGAAATATTACAAAATAACTATAAAAATATGAGATAAATTGAAATCCTATCGTTTATCATATTTTATGTTAGGTCCGGAATAACGTAGAAGGGGGGTTGAATACTTTATTTAAAAAAATATTTCGATTTTTGATGTGGATATGAGATCAAAAATACTGAATCGAAATAACACAATTGTTTGGGAAATATCTTTGAATAGATAAAACCCGGAGGTTTGCTACACAATCTAATCTTATGGATCAGCTTCAAAATCAAACACTCCTAAGGATAGTTTAGGCACGAAGACCTTCTACCCGACACTTCCTGAAAGTGGGCTAAGCCGACTTTCCTACTAGATGGACTGTCTAGCAGCTTACACAGAGAAGATATAAGAGAGAGAAGAGAGAGTTGTGTGTTGAGGTGTGTTTTGAAATGAAATACAACAGGCCTATTTATAGATTTTAGAAAGTTACTATGCTGCACTATGGTGCACTATTCACGTGGGCCCCACCTGCATAGTAACCACTATTTCACCAACCAAAACCGTGTCTGCTAAAGAAAATTTCTTCCGTGGGCCCCACCTGCATAGTAACCACTATTTGCATAGTAATTACTATTTGAATAACTACTATTTGCACAGTAACCACTATTTGCACAGTAACCTGCATAGTAATCGTGCATAGTAACCTTGCATGGTAATCGTGCATAGTAACTTTGCATACTATTTTTGGTTGCTTCTTTTGGGCTTCTCTCTTCTGTTTCAAATATTCTACTTGAGATATTTGTCATTGATCGTCAATAGGCTTTGGCAATTCTTTCTGTAAATTAATGTGTTGATCCTTCTCGTATGTGCTGACACTTAGTGCACTGGTCTGGTTCACAAGTGACTAGCACTGATCTTGATCTTCACACCTTCGTTACATTCCAATTGATTAGCCTGCAGCAGTATCTTCAATAAATGCATGGAATCTTTTGTCCCTTCAACTGAATCATCTGTACATCTTATTCTGTCACTGAGGCTTGATCATGTTAATGAACTTCTTTCAGCGACTTGATCCTTGTCGGTGCCTGTTCTTCAAATTTCACGATCCCTGTATCGACTTAATATTATTTATCTTTTATCCTAGTTGAGTTGTATATGTCCTCTATTACATATTACATTACATTATGCTTTACAATCTCCCCTATTTGATTGTTAGGGTTTGACAAGCAAATTCCTAGAGGATAACTCAACTAATACAACAAAAATAAAATACAAAGATAAATAATATTAAAGCGCATTCTGGATCAAATATACATTTTCCAGATTTTTAAATTTGAACAAGTGCAAGACAATTGTTCCTCTAGACTGAACATATCTTCAAGTTTGCCTTGCTTTCTTTCCACATAGCACTAATACTCCCATTAGCTTTTCCTTTCCCAAAATAAAGTTAATTCTGTGTCAACAACCTTTTCCGTGCCCTTACGCCTAGTAGATTTTTCTTGATCATCCACCTTATCCCCCTCAGTTGGGTTATCCTCCAGAGTAGTAGGATGTGGAGTTGGTAAATTAGACGAAGATGGCTTTACCAAGGAATTGATTGCATGACTAAACTGGGTTGCCATGGTGTTTAATTGAACCTGGAATACATTCTGTTGAATAAGTTGCAAAATTTTGATTTCTGTAATGGACTTACAGATATTTGATAACTCTTTCTCCATTGTTTGGACCCGTGTAAGGAGTCTGATGTATTCCTTTCTGGTTACAGGTGTATGTGGTTGAGTAGGTTGCTCACTCGTACGTTCTGCAGGTGTTTCACTCAACACTCTATATTCACTCGGTTTAGTGGTTTGGGTTACACTTACATGTTCTGTTCGTGTTTCCATCAACTCTCCTCTAGAGCTTCCACCGATATGTGTACCTGCAAATGAAATCATCCTAGCCGCTTTTGCAGAGGTCACGGATGGTGCAATGAAAGTTCGTGAGCTTCCATCCTCGTGTGAAGCGAGTTGTCGACCACTGGTAAAGAGTGGTAAATCTCGAAAGAGATCCAGAGATTTTCCCTCTGGGAGGTTAAACTTGAATCGATTAAATGGCACAAAACCCAAGTTTCCCTCGTATGTCTGTGAAGACACTTGGTTCATAAAAGAACCACCTACTGATGGATCTTTCCGTAAAATTGAAGATTTACCAGCAGTTATTGAGGTAGGTAATTCCACCTCGGATGCCTGTGAAGGCATATGATCTTTAGAAAGATCATCAACCACTCTTATGTTCCGTGAAATGGAACTCAAGATAGTTGCTCCCATCAATTCAACCTTATTTACATTTTCACTCATTGGATTAGGAAGAAATGTTTCACTAACAGTTGCAGTTACCTCAGGTTCATTTAGTTTACTTGTTTTAGAATGAGGTAGAGCTGCTGATGTAACTAACTCCTTATGTGGTGCTGCTGAGGCACTATCTCCCTCAAAAGTGTTGATGGCTGGTCGTTTAAGTGACAATTGAGGTGTAGGAGTTTGTTGTGTTTGTGTTTTCATTTGTAGAATGGGCTCTTCGACATGTGTTAGAGTCGGTGGGATTTCCTTCTCTTGGTCGGGTAAGATGGCCACTGGGGGCTGTAGAAACTGTATTTCCTGTGACACAACAGGGAATACAGAGGTTGGAATAGCAGGGATTGAAATATTACCTTGTCGTATACCTGCTCTCACTGGTCTTGGTAATAACGGAAGTGGGACAGTCTTTAGATATTCAGTTAGGACTATAGGCACATCCATATATTTCTTTTTGCTTATGTAATAAATTACATTCGTCTTTATGGAAGAACATTCCACCTTTTGACCATTTTCCAAGCGTACCCTGTCTTCATCATTCAAAAAATCATTTAATATTAGCTGTAGAAACCTTGGATATAGACATTTGACATTTTGAGTCCGAACATCTCTTGTTCCTAAGTGTTTCATCTTTAAAATGATTTGATCAAGCACTATTTTTCCAAAATTAATCCTCAAATTATTGGCGACCGCATACCCTATTTTTTGAATAAATTCAGGTATTCGATCTTGATTTGTTCTATCTGAGGAAAAAACATGGTTAAGAGTGTGAAAGAAGAAATTCCAGTACTGGGTTAGAAACGTTCTATAAAGATTACCAGTATTGAAATTGCCATCTTGGTACCTTATAAAACGAAAGAACATTTCAATATGTTCAGGTGTAGGATCAGAATTCAGAAACAAGATTTTCCATAGGAAAATGAAGAATTCGATTAACATCTCGTTCAATGACCCTAATCGACCTACCAAATAGTCGATATGTGATTACACACCCGTCTTGTCCAGAAGTGTTAACCGCACTGCAGTATAGTTCACGTAATGCATCATGGTTAAGCTGCACTGGTGTAACTAAAGCATAGCGAATTAATGAATGTTCATTCGGAAATTGTGTCCAAGCCCGAAATTGCTCATCTTGAATGGTTTCGATTTGCTGAATGGAAATAGGATTCACTTTTGCAACTGAAAAACTTCCCTGTAATTCCATTTTCAAAACTTTGAGGAAATTAAAAAAACAAGGGTTAGTTTTTATAAAGGATGATGTATGAAGCAAAAATATGAAATCCGATCTAAAAACCACCAGCTAGATTGTGAGATCTTTCCGGTCAAAGCTTGAAATTTTCAGCAATTGAGTGTATATGCTCTGTTTATCTGAAAAATGATGATGTTAAGCATAAACAAAAACTCATCATTTATAAGGTTTCAAGGACTAGTGGGTTAGGTGAGATATTGACAGGATATGTTGAATAACACCGCTCAATAATTTCTCACCTAATCAACCAATAATTTCTCACCTAATCAATCAATTAGCCGAAAAACATCTTATCACCGAAACCTGTCAGTCGAAAAACATCTATCACCGAAATCTATCAGCCTATATACACACACACATACAATACTTCTAATTATTATGGATTTAAAAATAATCACGCAGTAAATCAAGAATTAATCCACAATAATCAGATAAACTCACAATTAAATAGACATAAAATTAACAAAATATCATTAATTGATATATGTCAATAAAATATTTATTTAATTATGCTACAATTAACACAATTATTCACTAACTAATTACCATAAAAGATAGCACTTATAAGCATGGCAATTAATATAGAGATAACTGTAAGATGAGGACTGGATGCAAAGTAAATTCACAAGTCCTAAAAGTATGGACATTTAAAACCTGTGAATTTATAACAAATTGCATTTATTGATTATCTAAAATTAATTAGAAAGATTTAACATCCCAAGTTCACCAACTAACCTGGAGAATGTGGATTCATCGAGTGGTTTAGTAAAGTTGTCTGCAATTTGTTGATCTGTGGGAACCAAATATAATACCACAGTTCCATTCATGACATGCTCTCGTAAGAAATGATACCTGATATCAATGTGCTTAGTCCTGGTATGTTGAACTGGATTGTTGGCAATGGCAATGGCAATGGCACTCGTGTTGTCGCATAGAATTGGAATTTTGTCCAACATGAATCCATAATCCTAAAGTTGATTCCTCATCCACAGGATTTGAGCACAACAACTACCTACCGCAATGTATTCTGCTTCGGCTGTCTAGGTAGATACTGAGTGTTGCTTCTTGCTGTACCAAGATACCAACCTTCTTCCTAGAAACTGACAGCTTCCAGAAGTACTTTTCCGATCAATCTTACAGCCTGCGAAGTCAGAATCTGTATAGCCAACTAGGTCAAAACCTGTTCCTTTAGGGTACCAAATCCCAAGATTGGGGGTTCCCTTAAGGTATCTGAAAATACGTTTAACAGCTATAAGATGTGACTCTTTAGGGTCAGCCTGGAATCTAGCACATAAACAAGTTGCGAACATAATATCTAGTCGACTAGCAGTTGAGTATAAGAGAGAGCCAATCATACCTCGATACTTCGTGATGTCAACTGACTTACCAGATTTGTCTTGATCAAGCTTGATAGCAGTTGGCATCGGGGTCTTGGCAGTATCTGCTTCTTCCATCCCATACTTCTTCAGAAGATCCTTTATGTATTTTGATTGGCAAATGAAAATACCATCAGGCTTCTGAACAACTTGAAGTCCAAGGAAGAAGGACAACTCACCCATCATTCTCATCTCGTACTTACTCTACATTAACTTAGCAAATCTCTTGCATAGCAAATCATTAGTAGAACCAAATATTATATCATCCACGTATACTTGTACCAGAATTATATCATTTTTATGCTTTTTATGAAAGAGAGTTTTGTCGATGATACCTCTTGTAAAACCATTTTCAAGCAAGAACTTTGAGAGAGTATCATACCATGTTCGAGGAGCTTGCTTGAGACCATAGAGAGCTTTGAAGAGAAAGTATACAAAACCTTCAAATTCCCTGTCTTCGAACCCAGGGGGTTGTTCAACATAGACTTCTTCTTCTAGATCTCCGTTCAAAAATGCACTCGTCACATCCATCTGAAAAACCTTAAAGTTGGAGTGTGCAGCAAATGCTAAGAACATCCTGATTGCTTCAAGCCTTTCAACTGGAGCATAGGTTTCATCATAATCAATTCCCTCTTCTTGAGAGTAACCCTTTGCTACCAATCGAGCCTTGTTCCTCGTAACAATACCATTTTCATCCAGTTTATTCCTAAACACCCATCTAGTGCCAATTACAGATTTATCTTTTGGTCTTGGCACCAGCTTCCATACTTTCTGCCTTCTGAACTGATTGAGTTCTTCCTGCATTGCAGTTACCCAATCTGGATCATCAAGAGCTTCATCAATCTTTTTAGGTTCAATTTGAGATAAAAATCCTGCGAAATTGCATTCATTATGTGTTGCTCTTCTAGTCTGTACACCCGTGTCCGGTTCACCAATGACCTGTTCAAAGGGATGCGCTCTACTCCATATCCTTTGTCTTGGAAGATCTGATCTTGATGATTCCTCAAGTTCATGATTGTGTTTAGTGTGGTGACTAGTAGATCCAAAATCATTGTTTGCTCCCTCTAAGCTGTTGCTTTCAGAGTTTGATGAATCATTAGTAGCAGATGTTTCTTCACTTGATTGGGGTTCATCGTTCACTTGCTCCCACTCAACATGTGCTGTTGTTTGATCTACTAGTATAGATTGAACGATAGAGTCTGAAAGAGTATCAGAATTTTGTAGATCAGCATTTATTTCTTCATTCTCAAATCTCAGCTGGTCATGTTCATCAAAATCTTCAAGTCCTGTTATCTTTTTATCATCAAAAGACACATGGATAGATTCCATGACCACTTTTGTTCTCAGATTGTAGACTCTGAATGCTTTTGTTGATAGTGGATATCCAACAAAGATTCCTTCATCAGCTTTTAAATCAAATTTGGAAAACTGTTCTGGATGAGTCTTAAGAACAAAACACTTATATCCAAACATATGAAAGTACTTTAGGTTCGGCTTCTTATTTTTCACCATCTCATATGGTGTTTTACCATGCTTGTTTATGAGTGTAGCATTCTTTGTGAAACAAGCAACTTGCACAGCTTCAGCCCAGAAGTAAGTTGGCAGCTTTGCTTCATCAAGCATGGTCCTTGTAGCTTCAATGAGAGTCCTGTTTTTTCTCTCTACTACTCTATTTTGTTGTGGAGTTCCAGGTGCAGAGAATTCTTGCTTTATTCCCTTTTCTTTACAATATTCTTCCATGGCTGTATTCTTGAACTCAGTGCCATTATCACTTCTTATGATTTTCACTGTATGCTTAGATCCTTTGTCCAGTTGTCTGACATGCTCTGCTAAGATTGATGCAATTTCTTCTTTCTTGTGCATGAAATACACCCATGTATATCTGGTGTATTCATCAACAATAACCAACGCATATCTTTTCTTTCTAATAGACATTATATTTACTGGACCAAATAAATCAACATGCAATAAGTGATATGGCTCAAGAAAGGAGGATTCAGTCTTACTTTTGAATGAAGTTTTCCTTTGTTTTGCCTTTTGACATGAGTCACATAGGCCATCTGGAGTAAAAACTGATTTGGGCAATCCTCTCACAAGATCTTTCTTTACTAGCTCATTAATGCTGTTGAAATTCAGATGAGTTCCAATCCCAGCTTTCTTCAATTGATGTTCTACTCGGTAGACAGATTGTAGAGCCATCAGAGTTTGTTGAAAGCTTGGCTTCATAAATGTTACCATGCCTGTATCCCTTCAGAACAACTTTTCCTGTAGATTTGCTTACAACTTCACCGTGTTCTTCAAAGAAATCCACGTGATAACCTCTGTCACAGATTTGACTCACACTTAGTAGATTATGTTTGAGTCTTGAGACTAGAGCTACAGTTTCAATGATGACATTCCCAAGATTGATATTGCCATATCCCAGAGTCCTTCCTATGTTGCCATCTCCATAAAAAACACTTGGGCCAGCTTTCTCCACAAATTCTGATAGCATGGCTTTATTTCCAGTCATGTGTCCTGAGCATCCACTGTCCAGAACAAGGATATTTTTCCTGTTACCCTGCAATCACAAAAACCACTAATGATTAGTTTTAAGGACCCAGACTTGCTTGGATCCTTTGGCCTTATTAAGTCTGTTAGCTTTTGCAACAGAAGTCTTATCAGAGTTTGTGCTAACATTCTTTTTATCAGAATTTATACATGTAAAATCAATCTTGAATTTATTCAAAGAGGGTTTAAGTTCATAATAATCATAATACAAATTATGATACTCTTTGCATGTATAAATAGAATGCCAAATACTGCCACAGTGAAAACAAGGATTCTGTGGCTTAAACCTAACTGAACCACTCTTAACTCCTGACTTAGGAGGCATAGAGTTTATATTCTTCCTGCAAAAAGTAGCAAGATGGTTAGGATTTCCACAGTTATGACATTTCTTCCTAGGAGCATTGGGAATAGGCATATAGTTATTGCTTTTACTGATGCCTACCTTTCCATTTCTGTTTTTACTAGGTTATTTTACCTTGTTCACTCTTTTTAACTCCTTCAGCTTGTGTTTAAGCTGTTTTTGAGACATTAAACTAATATTTACTTATTTGACTTCATCCTGTTTTGGTTTGTCAGATTTTGGTACAAACCTCATATGATTAAGTTTGGGTTTTGCAGCCTTTTCAGTAAATACAGGTTTAGAGGTCTCAGCTTCTAGGTTGACAGTTTTCTTTTTATCAGTGTAACCTAGACCTTCTTTCCAACAATCATTCTCTATGATAATCTGAGTAGTTTTACCAGAGTTAGTCCAAGTTTTAATAATATTTCTTTCTTTAACAAGTTCAGATTCAAGATAAGCATGCTTTTTCAATAATTCAGTTTTAATAATAATAGCATCATCTCTCTCTTTCTGAATTGTTAACATTTGGACTAATTCTAATTCTAAATAATCATTTCTCTTTCTAAGATCTAGACTTTCAGATTTTATTCTTTCATTTTCTAAAGTCTGATCTCTGTAGCTAACATGCAAGTTTTTAAGAAAGAGTCTTAACTCAGATATATCAGTAGTATCAAAAGCTAGAGTAGAGTGAGGTACCTTGGTCTCAGTAGCTTCAGTGATACTATCAACATTTTCCATCAAGGCATAGTTCACCTCATCTTCAGAGTCTGAAGTGTCAGCCAAGTCCTTCTTCTTTGTGATGTAAGCTTGACCTTTATCAGCTTTGGCTTTCTTGCACTCAGGTGCAAAATATCCTTTCTCACCACAATTATAGCATTTGATCTTGGACTTGTCCACTTTCCCAGACCTGCCTTCCTTTTCCTCAGCTTTTCTGAAATTCTTCTTTTCGAAATTTGAATCTCTTCGTATGAACTTCCTTCCATTCCTGAGGTTCTTGTAAGCCATCTTCTTGAAGCTTTTTACCATCAGGGCTGCAAGTTGTATCATCTCAGCATCACTGCCATCATCATCAGGGTCCGTGAGATTGTCAGAGTTTGAGTCATCATCATAGTTTGATGACTCAGTATCAGACTTTGTAATAAGAGCCTTTCCATTAGATTGACTCTTTTTCATAGCAACTTCTTTAGAAGCTTTCTCCTCTGCTTTAAGAGCAATTGACTTGGACTTTTCTCCATGCCTCTTGCTTTTTTGTTCCATCTCAAGCTCATGAGTCTTGAGCATTCCATAGATTTCATCAAGAGACATGTCTTCCAGATCATAATTGTCTCTGATAGTAGTGGCCTTTAAATCCCACTTCTCAGGAAGAGCCAACAAGAATTTCAGATTGGAGTCTTCAAGATCATACTCCTTATCTACCAGTGACAAGTCATTCAACAATTTCAGGAATCTGTCATATAGATCTGTTAATGACTCATCAGACTTTGAGTCAAAGTGCTCGTACTCTTGTGTGAGTATTGTTCTCCTATTTTTCTTGATGGCTTTGGTTCCTTGACATCTAACTTCCAAAGCATCCCAAATCTCTTTAGCAGTTTTGCATCCAATGACTCTGTTAGACATAACATTGTCAAGAGTGCTATGTAATAAATGCCTTACCTTGGCATCTTTGCTAATAGAGGAGATATCTTCAGGAGTGTAGTCTTTCTTCTTCTTTGGAATCGTTTTCTGTTCCTCCCCAACAACTACAACAGAAAGTTTGGTAGGCTTATGTGGACCATCATGGATTCACCTTCACCTTCCATATGGGATATTCTGATGCCCTAAGTATTGGAACTCTGATTGATTCATATCTGCTTGTTGTTGGAGTTTGTGTTTTCTCTATCATGATTGTATAACTTTTTGGATCTTAACTGTTGTATAATAACAGAGTGGCTCTGATACCAATTGTTAGGTCCGGAATAACGTAGAAGGGGGGTTGAATTAAAAAAATATTTCGATTTTTGATGTGGATATGAGATCAAAAATACTGAATCGAAATAACACAATTGTTTGGGAAATATCTTTGAATAGATAAAACCCGGAGGTTTGCTACACAATCTAATCTTATGGATCAGCTACAAAATCAAACACTCCTAAGGATAGTTTAGGCACGAGGACCTTCTACCCGACACTTCCTGAAAGTGGGTTAAGCCGACTTTCCTACTAGATGGACTGTCTAGCAGCTTACACAGAGAAGATATAAGAGAGAGAAGAGAGAGTTGTGTGTTGAGGTGTGTTTTGAAATGAAATACAACAGGCCTATTTATAGATTTTAGAAAGTTACTATGCTGCACTATGGTGCACTATTCACGTGGGCCCCACCTGCATAGTAACCACTATTTCACCAACCAAAACCGTGTCTGCTAAAGAAAATTTCTTCCGTGGGCCCCACCTGCATAGTAACCACTATTTGCATAGTAACTACTATTTGTACAGTAACCTGCATAGTAACCGTGCATAGTAACCTTGCATAATAATCGTGCATAGTAACTTTGCATACTATTTTTGGATGCTTCTTTTAGACTTCTCTCTTCTGTTTCAAATATTCTGCTTGAGATATTTGTCATTGATCGTCAATAGGCTTTGGCAATTTTTTCTGTAAATTAATGTGCTGATCCTTCTCGTATGTGCTGACACTTAGTGCACTGGTCTGATTCACAAGTGACTAGCACTGATCTTGATCTTCACCTTCGTTACATTCCAATTGATTTGCCTGCAGCAGTATCTTCAATAAATACATGGAATCTTTTGGCCCTTCAACTGAATCATCTGTACATCTTATTCTGTCACTGAGGCTTGATCATGTTAATGAACTTCTTTCAGCGACTTGATCCTTGTCGGTGCCTGTTCTTCAAATTTCACGATCCCTGTATCGAGTTAATATAATTTATCTTTTATCCTAGTTGAGTTATATATGTCCTCTATTACATATTACATTACATTATGCTTTACATTTTAAATTATAAAATTATATATATATATATATATATATATATATATATAAAATTTCCTACAAGAAATTAGTTCAGTGTTCGTGTCCCGCACAAGCTTTTACGCTAATTAAACAATTAAATTTGTAAAATCAAACGTGGTGGGAATTAGGAAAAAATTATTCACAGTCATCATAGTTTTTGAACTGAAATTTAATTTAAAAATGCATGCTATTTAATAGTTTATGGGTGAGTGCCCTAAATACCCAAAATTTTACTTTCTCTCACCAAAATGCCCAAAATCGGGAAGCACCGCCCAAAATGCCCACTACATACGCCACTGGCATAGGCGTATGTAGTGTTACGCCTACAGCAACGACGTATCGGGGGGATACGCTTATGGCAGAAGCGGATTTGTTTCAAATACGCCTCTTCCACCGGCGTATTTGGTACCGTATACGCCTCCTACACTGGCGTATCAGGGGGATACGCATGTTCATATGGCGTGTCTTACGTCATCTCATCGTCTTCACAGCTACCCAGAAATGGTGATTCCGACGTGTTTTTTCTTTCATCGTTCGTCCATACCACAAGCTTTCCCATTACATTATATATACCAATAGCATCGTAATCCTCTTCTCTACACATACATAATTCGTTTTTTACGTTTTAGTTCTTCTATTTGAAATCCCCAATTCGACCATTTTTTTCCGATTCGAAATTCCGGTGAGCTTGTTCGTGCCCCTGCGGGGCCAGAAGAGATAAACGTATATGTGCATCAGGACGGGGACGATTTGCTTGTGTTGTGGTGATGATTTGGAGAGTGGTAGATGATGAATGGTTGGTACACTAAGAAAATGGAAATTTTCCGTCGATGTCGCCGGCCAATCGCACCTCTGAAATTCTGGCGAGTTGCTGGGTTTTCTGGCTTGAACAGTAACATCGGATGCGCCTTCCGAAACGGCGCATCCCGTGGGTATAGAGGTCGGGATTTTTAGATTTGGGCATTTTGGTTAGTGGGTAGTGAAATTTTAGGCATTTTGGTCATTCTTTCATAGTTTATAAGCTATATTCAGAGGTAAAAATTTCACAAGACTGAATATCTTTCCAAAAAAATAATAATCAAAATACCTAATAATTAACCTATCGCAAAGGTTTTTTCTTAAAAATTATTATCTATATATCTATATAAAGGAAAAACTTGGACGTATGACGTGGCACTTCCCGTAATCTTCTCAGGGTCCAAGCTAAATTTTGAGTTTTTCAGCAATTTCTCTCATTTTTTTGATTTACCTAGAATTTTTCTCGTGTATATGAAGAGTGTGTGGGCATACATATAGACATAGCTGCGTGTATTTATTAGAGATATGTGCGCCTTCTTGCCTTCCTGGGGTTATTTTCAATTGGTATTTCAAGTGTTTCGCGGGTAACGCACTTTAGTACCTGAAACGTCAATCGGTGCTCAGCAAATTACATATAAATATTGACAGCAGGTGACAATGGTCCAAATTAACAAGATAGTTTGGCAAAGCAGGCAAGGAAGGTTATTCGAGAAGGTGTGCTTCTATTTCATTCTTTGTATTGTGTCATTTCATTTGTTATTGCAGGATGTTTGATGAATTGATTTGATGGTGAATATCAATTTGATTGTTTGTAAATTTACGTGTTCTCTATATCTATATGTAATTTTATGTAATTATTTTGGTTTGTTTCATATTATGCCCATTTGGTTGTACATTCTTTTATATGATGGTTTAAGTCTACTTTTATGTGATGATTTAGGTTTGGTATGTTTCCGTAAACCTTATACTTTTTCTTAGTTATTTGAGTCAAAGTTGGGGATTTGTTGTTAAATATGGATAGATTACTGATAATTGTTTTATGGATTTTCTTGGGGATGAGTGTTGTGTATATTTTTAATCTTAATGTGAGGCTTTTAAATCCTAATGTGCAGAGATGGCATACAGTTTCCTTTTTGACTTAAGAGACGAGCTTTGCCATTCTAATTATGTAGACATTGTGGGCTGCTTCTGTAGTTTTGGTGAGGTTGAGATTGTCGGGGCTGGATATCGGAAAAGGATATCAGAATTTTTACTGACTAGTAAGTTTGGAATTGATTGATAAATTTCTTAACTCGCTTGATGCCTAGCTACCCCTTAATGATCCTCCCCCCCATTCGTTGCTCCATCTTAGTTTTTTCCCTGGGATATTTGAGGTTTATTTGTACTAACATATTTTTTGGTCTTGCTGCTGTATTAGCTCTATCACCAGCACTGTTACTCTGTGGGGAAAGCTAGGTGAACTATTTGATCCTGCATTAAACACACGCGATGATGGTCCCTATGTTATTGTTATTTCTTCTATTACGGTGAAGACCTATCAAGGTACAGACTTTATTCCTGTTTTTTTAAACACAGACTTTTCGCTATATATTTTATGTTAGTCTACTCTCTTAAAAAGAATATGCTCAATTCCGCAGAAAACCCACTTCTAGAAAATTAAAAAAAAATATCTTTTTGTAGTGTGTGTATTTAAATTAATTAGAATTTAAGAAAGAGGCACTGTAAAAATAATTTTACTAAATTGTCTTTTAATCTTAAAAAACAACTTCTTTTCTCGTGTTTCCTACACCATTCAGACCTGTACCAAGGGCAACCAACAACGTGTTTGGCCAAATGTCTAGCTGAATTTACAATCGTCGTTGTTGGTTTGATGTGTTTTGCATCCATGGACTTAGCCTTTCTGAAGTTCTTGTAGAAATTGAAAGACGTGGATCGTCTTTTGGTGAATTGCTGGCAATTCATGAACAAGGAAGCAGGGCTCTTTGGTTCAATATCAAACTCAATCCAAATAACTGAATTCACAGTGAGTTTGCCTTTAGAATTTTTTGTGGTCTGATCTTGTTTCTGGCTAATTGCCAAGTAGTTAATTTGATTATGATATCATCTCTTTCTCCGTGAACTAAGACTTCCCTGCAAAAAGTGCGTCAATAAATATTTTTCTTGAAGCATCACTGCCTTCTTGTTTTTCGTTTGGTTAGCGGAGAAATCTATGTATTATCTACTAGCTTATGATGAGATATATATTTTACTGCGAGTCTTCCGCAGACCAAACACACATTGAGCAGGAAGTAGGATCGATAGATTTGGATAATGTACTTTCTCCTTTGAATAACTGTTTTACATGAAAAGGAAATTAATTGTGCTGCAAAGTTTTTCATTCAAAGTATATTTTGATGTATGTTTACATTTTTAAGTGATTCCTCTAACCTTTACGCTGTTTAGGTACTCTGGGATTTTCTTTTTATTCGATAATGGCATGCCAAAGACATGTGAATTGCTGTTGCTGACATGTTTTCCAATTGAACAGTTATTAACTTGGATTTATAATATCATTGTGTAAATATGCAGATCAGAGATGTCTACACGCTCAATTTTTTCGAGAATAACTCAAGCCGCCTTCCCAAGTGGTGCAACGAGGGGGACTCGGTGAAGCTTCCTTATTGCCCGTCTATGCCCCCAAAATATAGAATTTCTGAAACTCCATAACTGTGCTCATGTAACATCTTATTTATAATGTGATCCCGTACTAGGTTTGTACAGTTATACCATTAGTGTATCATGATTCATGGTCATCTGATGTTCAAGGGAGATATGTAAATTAACCTGGATTGACATTTCTAAATGTTGTCTGTATGTTTGGTACGTACTGTCAGTGCAGGAAAAGTATTGAGTCACTTGACCTGTTATAAGTAGTGGACATATTCAGCCTGTTTGGCTTCTCGGGCTTAAAGTCAAAAGTGACTTTAAGGAGATTTTGCACCGTTTGGCAAATTTACTTAAAGCCCGGCTTTAATTTAAAAAACTGTTTTAAGTCATAAGTTCAATTTAGGTACTTTTAACTTATGACTTATGACTTATGGAATTTTTTTTTTTCAAAATTCTTGTAAAGTTTAAATATTATGAATTTGAAATTTTTTTAAGTCAAATTTCATTTTAAGTCAAAATTATTAAAACCCCATTTAACTTTAAGTAAAATTAACCAAACACATTCATTCAATTTAAAGTAAACAACTTTACTTTTTCCTTTAAGTTAAAAACACCTCCATTAAGTCAAAAGTAACTTATTTTAAGCAATGACAAACACCCTCATTGTCGTATTGATTTGTCACGACCTTAAGATATAGCAGTATAGTCGACTAAAAGTAGATATATTTATTTACTGAACTACTGTTTTATAGAAAGTTTATTTGTAGTATCACTACTAATAGTACAAGATGGATCTCCCGATATACCTCTTACTCAGCTTCTGCGTTTCATTACAAATGATTCCATATCATTTCCGTTTTGTAATGTCGACGATAATTTATATATATAACAGTCCCCTCATTCAAATTGTCTTTAGAAAAGTTTACGTTAATTATTTTCGCCCGCCCTTCGCGCGGGTTTTCAACTAGTCTATCTATCTATCTATTATATTATATATATATAAAGGAAAACCCCCAGACGTTTGGTGGAGCTCTAAAATCGCTCGAATTCTATTTATCTATTTTTCTAGAGCTCCTCTATTTTAAATAATTAAAATCAATCTTCCTTCTTTAAGTCCTATTTTTTAGAAAAGAAAGTCAAAACCTTTTTTAAGTTGTATAAAATAAACCATTGTATAAAAGGAAAGTCAAAACGTTTTTAAAGTTGTATAAAATAAACCATTGTATAAAAGGTAAGTATAACCTCTAATTTATAAAATTTTCTTCTTTAAATCCTATATTTTTGAAAATAAAGTCAAAACCTTTTTAAAGTTGTATTTTATCTATTTTCTAGAGGTACTCTAAATTTCTATTTTAAATAATTAAAATCAAACTTCCTTCTTTAAGTCCTATTTTTTAGAAAGAAAGTCAAAACCTTTTTTAAGTTGTATAAAATAAACCATTGTATAAAAGGAAAGTCAAAACGTTTTTACAGTTGTATAAAATAAACCATTGTATAAAAAGTAAGTATAACCTCTAATTTATAAAATTTTCTTCTTTAAATCCTATATTTTTTGAAAATCTATCTATATTATCTATTATCTATCTATCTATTATATTATATATATAAAGGAAAACCCCCGGGCGTTTGGTGGAGCTCTAGAATCGCTCGAATCCTATTTATCTATTTTTCTAGAGCTCCTCAATTTTAATAATTAAAATCAAACTTCATTCTTTAAGTCCTATTTTTTAGAAAAGAAAGTCAAAACCTTTTTTAAGTTGTATAAAATAAACCATTGTATAAAAGGAAAGTCAAAACGTTTTTACAGTTGTATAAAATAAACCATTGTATAAAAGGTAAGTATAACCTCTAATTTATAAAATTTTCTTCTTTAAATCCTATATTTTTTGAAAATAAAGTCAAAACCTTTTTTAAGTTGTATTTTATCTATTTTTCTAGAGGTACTCTAAATTATAAAGGATATTTTTTAAGTTGTATTTTATCTTTTTTGAACGTCAGTTCAGGTGAGGATAGATTTTAATGATGTGATAAAGCCGCGCTTCGCGGCGGCGTTACAATATTTTTAAAAAAATTCAATACATTTACGTTATATTATAATATTAATATTAAATTTTTATAATTAAATAATTTTCTCTAATGAATCAATTTCTTGTTAAATACGATTCTTTCGATTGAGCCGCTCTCTCGTTAAAACGGAAATCCCAATTTTTAACATATATTATTAAGACTTATATAATATTTTTTATCTATAAAATCAAATCGTAAAAATAAAAAAAAATTATGACTTCAGTATCAAATTCTTAAAGCTAATACAATCTTTTCTAGCGAGCCGTCTTCCCGTTAAATACGTTTCGAGCCGCTCTTATTTGAAACCGAAATTCTAACTTCATTATATAAAGAGAGTAAATTCCAATTTTTATATTCTTTAAACTTTCTAATATTTATGGAGTTTTAAAAGATGAAAATACATCTTATATTTTCTGTATATTATAGATATTCTTGTATTTATTTACAGTTTTCGCATGGGAATGTCTTTCTGTTATGTTAACATATCAAAAAAAAGTTAAAATTCTAAGACATTTCGTTACAGGAATAATATTACATTTATGGATATATTTTTGTAATGCAAGTATAATTAAATTGTATAAAAAAGTTAAAATAAAGGATTTCTAGGAAAAAAGATGTATAGTTTTAAAAAATCGTATAAGACGTCTCCACCTTCCTCGTATTCTACTTCCAATAAAATATTTTATTTTTTGTATTAATTATATATTTAAACATCTTTTATACGGTCTTATCTAATGAACCGTTTTCTTGTTAAACACAGTTATTATTATTGATTCGCTCTCTCATTATGACCAAAAACCTAACTTTTACACATATTACTTGTATGGTAATGTTTATCCATAAAAATCAAATCCTAAAAATAAAATATAATTTATAACATCATATGATATTTTAATAGCTAGTACAATTTTTTATAGTGAGCCGTCTTCCCGTTAAACACGTTTCGAGCCGCTCTCGTTTGGGATCTAAATTTTAACTTCATTACATATTATTGATGATACTTATCTTACACAACAATTTTTTTCCTTGAAATCAAAACCTAAAAAATAGAGTGAATTCCAATGTATACTTTCTCTAGATTTTCTAAAATTTTTGGAGTTTTAGAAAATGAAAACACATTTTATTTTCTTTTTATTTTATAGATACTCCTGTATTTATTTAGGATTGTTGCATGAGATTGTTCTTTTACTCATTGTTCTTTTATTATGTTAACACATCAATTCTTTTCTTTTTAAATACGGTGACTTTTTTCATGACAATAGTATTGGATTTATGAATAAATTTTCCTAATATAAATATAATTAACTTATATAAAAAAATATATTTTAAGAAGATCGTACTTTCTATAAAATATTTAATTATATGTCTGCTCTATAAATTCAAACACCTATTCTAGTTCTAGTAGAACTTTTATTTATATATTTTTTTCTATAAATTCGAACTCTTATTCTCTATAAATTCGAACTCCTATTCTACTTCCAATAGAACTTTTAATCGTATGCCTTATAAATACTTATTATATTTCCAATAGAACTTGTAATCATATGTCTTTCCTATAAATTCGAACTCTTCTCCTTTATAAATTAGAACACCTATTAGTTCTAGTAGAACTTTTATTTATATATCTTTTCTATAAATTTGAACTCTTTTTCTCGATAAATTCGAACTCCTATTCTACTTCCGATAGAATTTTTAATCATATGCTTTATAAATACTTATTATACTTCCAATAAAACTTCTAATCATATGTCTTCCCTATAAATTCGAACTCTTCTCCTTTATAAATTTGAACACCTATTCTACTTCTAATATGCTAATTGATATTTTTATATTTATTAGTGTTTAAAATTCTAGAAAATTAAAAAAATCGATTGAGACGATATTAGAGCGCCACCTAAACTCCCGCTATCCTCCTTTATATAATAGATATTGATGATTTATTTTAGTCGATTTTTTCTTAAATAATCTTTATTTAATTTTTTTTTAAAAACATTATAAGGCCGTCACGAAGTGCGGCTTAATCGACTAATTTTTATATAATTCAATATCCGATGCAATTTCCGTGCACATCAACTAATTTGGAGAAATAAAATATAAATTTATCGTCCACCATCACAAACCAAATAATTATTTGCCGTCCATTACATACCACGCAACGCACTAATATTTGGTCATGCGCCATCCACCATTACCTTTAAAAAACACACACAGTAACGCACACACACAACAGTTCATGTTGTAGTGGTGGTGCTACCAGTGGTGTTGCCAATTTACAAAACCCCCATTTACAAGAATAAAAAAACCCCTAAATTTACAAACCTCAAAAAACCCTAATTTCCAAAAATGACATTCCTTGCATCATTTCAACCAACCCTAATTCTCTCCCCCTCTCCTTCCCTAACCCGACCCGTTACCAACCCATTTCTCCCTCACCGGACCCAATTCGGGTCATTCCCACATCAAAAACCCTTTCCTCGTGGCACTCTCTGTGTTTCCCAATTCGGGTTTAGTCAATTACCCGACCCGGAAACAGCTCAGGTTCTAATTAAGGGCTTGTTTGGCAAAGCTGAAGGCTTTCTTTACACAATTGCTGATGCTGCTGTTACAGCTGCTTCTCCTGCTACAACTGATTCTGTCACTACTTCGTCGAAAACCAGTGATTGGTTTTCGGGGATTAGTAATTACATGGAAACTGTTCTTAAGGTTTCGTATCGAATTTTGTATTCTTGATTTTCTTGTTTTTTTATGTGTATAATGTTCAAGATTTTTAATTGTGGAGAATAATGATAGTGGTGTGAATTTAGGTTTTGAAAGATGGGTTATCTACAGTACATGTTCCTTATGCATATGGTTTCGCAATTATTCTGTTGACTGTACTTGTTAAAGCAGCCACCTTTCCGTTAACCAAGAAGCAGGTTTTTTTTTTCTTTCGAATTTTAGTTTACTTTTCGAGCTTTTGTTTGATATATTGGTGATATAAGAGTGACTGATTGTTTTAGAGATGAATGTGTTATGGTTGTAAGTAGATGCTTTTGAATTTATTTTCTTGTTTTGCTAATTGAAAGGATCATGTGGAATGACTTTGCAGGTGGAATCTGCAATGGCGATGCGGTCTATGCAACCTCAAATAAAGGCTATTCAGCAACGGTATGCCGGTGATCAGGTTACTTTTTGTGCTCTTTTTCGATCGAATAATTTGTTTTTTCCTTTTATTTTAAGCTCCGTCACTCTGTGTCATTAGTCACTTGAGCCTGCACAAGTTTAAACGAGTCTATTTAGGGAGTATAGAAAATACCTTACAAGGATTCTTAAAAAGATGGATCCTTGATGGTCTAGCTATCTTATTGGTCATTCAATCACTTGTGAAGCTTACATCTGTGCTCCAGCTTGTGTTTTATGCTTAATTATGGAAAACTATCCATGACGACTGAAATCGTCGATTGACTATTTATTGGTTCTCGAAATTTGAAGTCAATGATTTTACCTTGTCTTTTTGTAGGAGAAAATTCAGATCGAAACTGCTCGATTGTATAAAGTAGCGGGGATAAATCCCCTGGCAGGTAATATTATTCTCCTTTTTTCATCAGTTGTTCGAGTCCACTGTCCATGTGTGAAACATAACCACACAATGCACGGGGACAAATGCTCAAGTCATGTTGCAGACTTGTGGAGATGCACTTATTATATTCTCATGTGCTTGATGTTTAGATCATATCATAGGTAATTACTAATTTTTGTTTGGGCAGGTTGTCTTCCAACACTCGCCACCATTCCTGTATGGATTGGACTATATAGAGCTCTTTCAAATGTTGCTGATGAAGTAAGTCCTTATATGTTTTTGTGTTTCTACATTTATCTTGCTGTTAGCTGTTGTACTCGATCTTATGATTCTAATTGAAAAGTTATCCTAATGTAAAGGGACTCCTGACTGAAGGCTTCTTCTGGATACCATCCCTTGCTGGTCCAACAACAGTAGCTGCTCGACAAAATGGAAGTGGAATCTCCTGGCTATTCCCATTCATAGTGAGTATTGTCATTAAAAAATGTGACTTCCTTTATTGATATACTCTAAATTTTTGATTATGGATCAACAATCTTGTCATATATTTATTGGCTAAAAATCTCTTACGATATGGGTACACAGGCATAATATTTTAATACTGTCGTCAAGAGCATAGCTGGTACAAACAGTCTTTAGAGTGTTAGGTAGTAAGTAGTCTAGATCATGAACATATTTCATATTTAGTTGGAGGGATTCCTGAACTTCCTAGGTTTCTTTTGTAAAACTTTTTATCAACATACGTTGGAATATGTATTTTCCACTGTTAAAAGATAGAATGATCTATAATACCGTTGAAGTATTAAGCATATCTTTATGTCATCTTTTGGTTCTTTACAGGACGGTCAACCTCCTCTTGGATGGTCAGATACCTTTGCATATCTTGTCCTACCTGTCTTGTTGGTAGTTTCTCAGTACATATCTGTTCAAGTGATGCAGACATCACAGGTTATACCTTTGGCTTGATTTAAAAATTTCCAGGTTCTATATTATGTAGCTGTAGAAGTGAACATTTTTATTAAGGCTGGTTCTGTCATTCTGTCTTACTGCCTGCCATTCTTTTGATACTTCCAGAGTGACGACCCAAATCTAAAGACGTCTCAAGCCATAACTAAGTTTCTGCCTTTGATGATTGGTTATTTCGCTCTTTCAGTCCCTTCTGGGCTAAGCCTTTATTGGTGAGTGGTTCTATACTTTGCATTTATGAATATTTAGTCACACTTGTTAAATCTGTGAAAGAAGCTAGATCATTATTAGCTAACAGAATATATGTTCTTATAGAAGGCCCCGATACCATTTATGCTTGCTCTAAATATTAACTGTAGAGATGTGAGAGAGTTATGATGGGGGTTCTCTGCTCTTATTATGGGATTCTCGTCCTACTACTCCCACACTTCTTATAAGATGAGAAAATATTAGTGACTGTCTCTCCTTTAATATATTAGCTTTGTACTTCTGTATTTAAAGAATTAGAAACCATGTTGCTGTTCAGGTTAACAAACAATATATTGAGCACAGCACAACAAGTATATCTTCAAAAACTGGGAGGGGCAAGAAACCCAATGAGTCAATTTAGTGATGATAGTGTCACAAAAGAGCTATCCAAGAATAAGATATCTGCAATCGAGAAAACCACAGCCAAGGTCACAGTCAAAGAAGAAATGAAGTCAACTCTAGAAGGACCCCGTCCTGGTGACAGGTGAATAGTTTTTTCCCACAAATATTATATATGCAACTGTTATGAAGCCCCAGATATCTATTATCGTCTTATCGGTGTTGTGTTTTTGCAGATTTAAACAGTTAAAGGAGGAAGAGGCAAGAAAGAGAAAGCAACGAGAGGAAGAAGCGAGGAATGCTAATGTAGTTGCAGAAAATAATGTTTCAGTAACGAATGGCAAACTCAAGACTGAATCTAATTCAGTTGAGGTAGAAGATGGTAAAATGGAATCACTTTATGCTGATGATTTATTGGCCACTGAGAATCCTTCTATAAACGGCAATCACTCTCCACAAGAGGTAAAAGATCGGGATATTTCAAGTCAGAGGATGGAAGATGATAAAAATTCCAGTAATAGCAGCTTTGGAAAGGATGATCAGCAGCATCTACATGAAAATCTAAAAAAGGCAAGATTTCATTTTATTTTTTAAAACAGAAAATCCAATAAATATCATGCTTTGATGAAAGATGCCAAGTCTCGTTGGCAAATCTTTAGAAGTCATTTATCTCATCTGTTTTGGGATATTGCTTCCTTGACTCAGGCATGTTTTTATTCTGCATTTCTCTGATTGTCCTTTGTTTTTGTCAGACCCAACTGTCCATGTTGATATTGATTGGTGGAACTAGTTTAGATTTATGCTTCTTAAGAAATTGTTAATAACCATTGTTACATCTTTGACGAACCAGGAAGAAGCAGTAGCTACTTTAGGCACAGGAGAAAATAAACTTTCTGGCGATGATACCAAAAGTCAGGATAGAAGTTGAGTTGTCAACAACAAGAAGTAATATCAATATGACTCCAATAACAAGATCAAGACAGCAAGTCATTTACACGACGTAACAAGAGAAGGAAGTAAATTCATGCCATGACAGATGTTACACAAGAATCATCCAAAGATCCCATGCCACAGATGAAAAGTATTGTTTTTCGTTTTCTTTGATTGGGATCTTATCAGGATATAAATTATTACAGGCCTAAATGATGAGAAATAGGGAAATTTTGATAATTCTTTTGGTTGTGAATCATGCAAGTCCAAGCCAAACAGTATGTGAAGTATGTGTGCATATTGACATTCTGGTTCCCTAAATAGTTTACTTTTTAATAATAATAATCATAATTGTAGAAGTACTTTGTTGGGTGTAAATCCTGGAATTGTGAGTATATGCGATAAGTGAAAGGGTATTGGATGATACCTAAAGTGAATGATGTGAAAGTAAATATGGAGTTTGATGTATGTATTGTTGTCATACATGTTCTAAAATTTGATAGTACTTAAAGTCTACTTGAAATAATTTTAATTTTTAAGTGATACATTGCTTTCACACTATGATCATGTAAACAGAGTAGAACAAAATCTTTAATCTCATGTCCTTTTTTGTGTCCGGGTGTGTTTCTAATGCAAGTGTGAAGAATTTTAGCTAGTTCTAGATTACCACAAATGAATTACTGACCTCTCATGACAAGTCTAAATTAACGTAATTGGCTTGCTTTTCATGATTTCTGAAAATAGCTTATGCTTCAACCCCATATGTTTAAGTCCTTTTTAAAAATTAACTGAAAGTACTTTTATATCTATTTTCAGGTTGGTTCGGTAATATGATTTTTCAATGACAATATCATTTTCATATTTTGAAGTTTTTCGTAATGATATCTCATTTCAGTAAGCAGCAAAAACACAATATGGCATACATATAAGCGTGCAAACCCTGAGAACTCATATGCAATAATATTTTGTACTGACATCAGTCTATACAGAGATACTAGATAATACTTGACTACTTGTTTAGAAAGACCTATACCTACCAAAATGATTCAGATTTCTGATATTACAGATGACACTAGATCCACTATGCAAGACTGTGTGCACTGGTCGGTGTAAGAGGACAGAAATCCATACAACAGGTAGAACCACCAAGCTACAGATTTTTCATTAACTAAACACATAACATAGCCACCATGCATGGTGCAATTCAAACATGAATTACACAACACTCTTCTTTCGTTGGAACAAAACTGAGACAGAAAAGACCAAAGACCAGGATGCAAAATATGCTTAAATGGGGTAGACAATAACATCAATTCACCACTGGAAAAATAAAATAAAGCTACATAGAAAGTCAAACAAAGATGTCCATGGCAGGTTAACAATAATAATCCAAGACATCTTCTACAAACATATAACCCAGGTTCTCTTGCAGGATGACACAAACTTTTCACAGAGGATGATCAGCCAATCAATATTCAGAAGGTGAAATGACATCGTCAATCTTCAAGATCATCTTAACAACCTGTGTTGCAAGTAAGAGTTGCTGCTGCTTCCCAATAAGAGTCTCGAAGACATTCTGCTCACGCATGTCGTTCGTGCCAACATCATTACAGTCTACGCCAAACCAAGGATAATTATCCTGCACACATAAACCCAAATAAATGCTCCATACTTCGATGAAAAAGGAAAAATAAGAAAGTAGATCATTGATGCCCAAGTCATGGATAGGTACCTTAATTTGCTGTGATTTCACTGCAGATAGTGTTTCAATGGGTTGGAGACCACTATTTTCTGCAAGTGCCATAGGGACAGAGTCCAAAGCATCGGCAAATGCCCTGATGGCATACTGTAAAAGGATACAGGTGTTCAGTATCACAAAAAGCCACACACTAAAAAATAAGATATAAATAAGATGATGCCTTCTGCATACCTGCTCGACTCCTGGGTATTTATCAGCAGCAGCCTCTACAGCAATTGAGCAAGAAATCTCAGCTGAACCACCACCATATACAATAGAGTTGTTGCGAATAAGATTCCTGGCCACACACAATGCATCATGGATGCTTCGTTTCGTCTCCTCTATCATCATCTTGTTACCTAGAGCAACACCGGAAACATGCTTACGAAATTTAGTTGTGAAAATAAGTTGTCAGATTCTATTGTTCTATACAAGACACAAGTCACTTCTAAGAATTCTGTAAATATGAAATATGTAAGAGGCTTGTAGTAAAGTTAATTGCAACGAAACAAGCCAACTGAATCTTAAAATGAATTCACCAAGGAAAGCACATCCTACACAGTTCGACGACACCAACAGGCAATAAGCCTGTTTAGGGAACAGACCATCAAACAAGCAATATTCAGAACCAGTATAAAAAACAATCCTTTACAATTCTTCCACTTCTATGTTGAATCTCACAGTAAAGAATGTTCATGAAGCTTTATATCTGTAACAGTAAACTTGGCTTGATACTACAAACATTAGAAAAGAAAGTAGAAGAATAAACATTGACTTACCACCACGAATAAATATGGTCACAGCCTTTGAATTTGCACAATGTTCAATGTAGAGCATCCGATCTTTTGTGGTGCCAAAAGATTTTTCACGCACGGAACCAGCCTAGAAATATAAACTAGATTTAGTACTTTAGTTCCAATACCATCATCATATGAGCAGTTTAAGAAAAACGAAGGAGGTTACAACAAAAATAAAAATTCTCCAAAGAGAACCGATGAAAATATAAAAAAGAATAGGTAAAAATGCATTCTTCCTAAGCGAAATTTGAATCAAAAAACAGCCTAGATACCTTGCCCAACTTTTCTGGTGTCAACTCCTGAAACCTTGGAACAATTCTCCCCCCTATGAAATACGAAAATTCAAAAATCAGTGCTAAAAATAGTTGAGGAACAATAAGATACGTTACAGTAGCATCACTTGGGTAAAACACAAGAGCTAACAAGACACGCACCTGTGGCTATAGCTATCAACTCTAACTCAACTCCACCAACCCATCGAACAGCAGGCAGATTTCTGTGCATCAACAAGTGATTTGCCTCATCATCAAAACCCCATTGGCAGATAACCAAGGTAGCACCAACATCCTGAAATTCGAGAAGAAAGAAATAAAACGCAGGATTTTAGTTTTATATAAATGTGTAGTAAAGCTGACTTTTGCTACGTGACAGTAGAAAAGTAAATTATTCTTTAAAATACCAACATGCTCAAATTTGATTGTACCGAATCATTAATGAAATATAAGTTTGAAAAAGTAGTTACCTTGCACTTTTGAACCATGTCATCAAAGTATTTCTGCTCCTGCTGACGTAAAGTTTGGAATTTTTCCACGGTATCAATGTCAACCTTATGCTTGGTCTTCGGCTTAGGAGGCTCGAATGGGCAAGTTAAAATGGCTATATTTGCATCTACAATCTGCTTTGGCATCTGAGGATGACTCATATCTTTATCAATGAGTATTCCATAAATAAGCTCTGTATCCTCCAACTTCCCACCTACTTTGCCCTCCACTTTAATAAGATCCAGGTTAACATCTTTCCTGTCCAAATCTGCAACGGCCATAACTGCTTTTACAGCAATTTCAGCCAAATCACGTTTGCATCTATTGACACTGTTGAATGAATTCCAGTTGATGTTAGGTTATGGATAATTATTTTTTCATTTAGTGTACTTGCACAAAACACCATGCATATATAAGCTCAATTCTTCCTTAAGATAAATCTCTCTATCACGTGAGGCATAGAGAAATGTAATCTTCTATATAATCTTAAAAACATCATTCAATAGAAATTCAACATGAAAGATTAAGATGTGTCTGTAATACTTACATTTTGGATGATAAAGTAGTCATGCAAGTTTGAACCAGAGGCTCAATGTTTGATGCACTAAAGTCAAATTTATTGGACACACGCTCTAAATGCTCAACAGCAATCTTTGATGCCATCTCAAAACCCTCGGCAATACGAATGGGATGAATCCCACGTTCTAATAGCCGCTCAGCTTGTTCGAGAAGTGCACCAGCCATGACAACAACTCCAGTTGTGCCATCACCAATCTCATAGTCCTGACTACGAGATAGCTCAACCATCAGCTTTCCAATTTGATTGTCCACCTCCATCTGCTCCAAGATTGTTGCACCATCATTTGCTGAGAGTCCAATTAAAAAAAATGTGATGAACAATAATACTCTATATAAAATGGCTCCAACTTAACAGAAAAATGAATAAATTTCTCAACCCTGCCAACAACTCTCAGCAAAAAATCTAATACGGACCACAGTTTTATACAAATGGATACAAGCTTACCCATGTAAGTACATACTATAGAATATGGATATTTCAAAAGTACAAGATGGGGAGATGGGGAGGGGGGGGGGGCTCTATGATAATAGAGAATTAGAATCTAGAGACATAATGCCAGTGATAGTAAGTACAATTTGGTATAATCCATTAAGTAGCACGATAAGAGGAGAAAGAGGAACGCGGGTTTGGGATACCAAAAGCAGTTTATTTAACAGGTAAGCTTGATTGAAGATATTGACAGTTGCACTATTAATTGAAAAAGTGTTAGAAATGAACCCATTGTTATGGCACAAATATATGATAAATACAGATTCATAACATATTCAAATTGCAGATCAAACAGTTAGGAAGTAAATCGAAACCTAATTAGACCAAAGAGCAGTAAAACCCTAATAATTAGGCAGTTGAGCAGTTATCGAATCATAAACATCACCAATAAATACAAATATATAGGGGAGAGAGAGAGGGGGGGGGGAGAGAGAGAGAGAGAGAGAGAGAGAGAGAGAGAGAGAGAGAGAGAGAGAGAGAGAGAGAGAGAGAGAGAGAGAGAGAGAGAGAGAGAGAGAGATTACTGATGGTGATTTCACCGTCGGGGCTCTGAAGCATCTTGTCCATACCCTTGGGACCGAGAGAAGTACGAAGAATACGAGCCACAGCTTTGGCGGCGGAGATGTTAGATTTCTGAGCATCGATACCTCTGAGTCTACTCTTCTGATCTTGTTCTCTCAATATAATAAATGGCCTCCCGTACTCATCGAATGCTAACGCCATCTTCCCAGATCTACTATGATGTGTTGGTGTATCCACAAACAAAGAGAAGCAGACGAGTGAGTGAGAAGAGAAAAGGGGTTTAACAAGTTTATTATACCCCGCTGCTTTGCCCTAAATATCACTTTTTTAGTGTATTCCTCATTTCATTTCCCCTCAATCATTTTACCCCATTTATTAATCTAATAATCATAATTATTTTATTTCACTATTTTTAATTACTATTTAATTATATTTAGGGGTCGTTTGATTGTTGGACAAAAATTATTATAGGTATGGGTTTTGTTCATTAGAACCCATTTACAGTAAAATCTTGTTAAATTAATACTCGATAAATTAATAATTTTATTAAGTTAATAGTTTATTCTGATCTTAATTTGGATCAGTTCAATAAATGATCAATTTCGATAAGATAATAAGATAATAATTTCTTCTAAAAAAATCTATATAAATATATGACCCCAATAATATTACTAATTAATAAGTCCTTTATAATCAAAAAATATATGTATTACCATTTTATAAAATATGATTTTAGGGTTCTTAAAATTTGATTTCATAAGAAACTCATCATTAACCTTCTTTGTTGCATCCAAAAATTCGAATGTGAAATTTTCGTAAAGCATTAAAAAGTTACTAATTAATGTTCTTTTATATCTTGAGTGCTTATATAAGTGCAAAAAATTTAAAAAATGTTGTTTTATCTATGATATCATCTTATATACATGAATCTTACTTTGAATCTCGCTAATATTCATTGAATTTGTAAAATAATGTATATTGAATCAAGTATAAAACATGAATTGTACAATTCATTTCATTTCAATATATACAATTGGAAATTAATTAATTTATCAATTAATTAATAATTCTCTAAATTAATAGAATTTTCCATTTCCAATTATATTAATTTATAGAGCTTTTACTGTTAGGTTGTCAATTTTTAAACTTTGAAACCCGAAATCCACCAGCAAAATCTGATACTTTATGAGGAGGTGGGTTTGAGGATGTGGTATGAGGATTCAACCTGAATTTGTTTATTTAACTTTTTTTATAAAATTAAATACCATCTTAATACACATATTTTAAATGATGTTGTTTAATTCTGAATAAATTAATTTTTTATTTAATATTAACTAGTAATTTTTTTAACTTTTTTAAAAAATGTTTAACTCGTCAAATTATAATTTACCAAATACACATTTTTTAAATTAATTTTTTGTTCTTAAATTGTATAATAAATTAATTTTATTGTATAAATATATTTACACACAATATATTAACAAAAATGAGTTATTAATTATATTTGAATCAAACATATTTATTTTAATATTGAATCAAACACCTGATGTCATAAATGATACCTCAAAACTATCCAAACTTAACCCGATATCTATTTCAAATCCATACAGTCATTTGAACCAAATGACCCTTACAAGTAATGAACATATCCCTACATAAAATGATTAATTATTAATTAGGTCACTTATTTCACTTTAGTATATTAAATGAGAACCAATTTCGTTTCGATATCATTTGAATCATTAAAATCATAAACAATATTAAATAGATAACTCTAAATATGTGTTTGAAAAATAAAAGTAATATTTTGTTGATTCTACACTTTTTTTTTTCTTAAATGCTACCACAATCAAATGAATAATTGTTAAATTCTAGTATTTTAGATAATATATTTAGATTTTTAAAAATTTATTTACTATTTACTTTTAATTTTATAGTTCTTTTCCTTGTTTTAATTAAAAATAAATAATAAATGAACTTTTTAAATTCTAAATATGTTATCTGAAATACTAGAATTTAACAACACTACAAGAATAAACGTTATATTAGACGGGTTAAATGCGATGGAAATTTCAGGCGGATAAATATGATGGATTCTGTTTTATTTATACTGGTGGATAGTTGACCTTTGACCATTTTATAATTGTGACGGAAAAAAGTCAACATTGACCATTGACATATCTTAAAGAATGGGAAATTAGTTTAATGGATAGAATCCGTCGATTTTATATTTTTTGCCGCCAAAAAAAATTCCCGCTAATTTTTTTGGGTTGGGATTAATGTGACGGAATACTATAATACTGACGGATTTACTTAATGTAATGGAGTCTGTTGTTTTTAATTTAATTATTAAATTTACTAACTTTGTCATATTTAGTTTATTACCCTTTTTAAAATAATACATATGTATTAACCTTGGGCCTTGGCCTTATTACGTGTTTTCTATTACCCAGTTTAGCAAGAGCTTAAATCTCCAAAGTTCCAAGACACCTACAAAATTAAATTTCTTCTGTATAATATAATATAATGCGTTACATACTTACAAAAACATTATATGTCCAAAAATTTTATTATAACACCTGAACATTATCATTTTTATTTATAACCAAGTTTTAGTTTTAAAAAAATTCTTTAAAATCATATTAAATAATAATAGTTAGTTATAACTATTTAATCTAACAAAATTATACCTTTTTTTTAAAAAAAAAATAAAACTTCTATCTACATTTTTAGAGTGCATAATAAAAGTTTAAAATTATTTATCAAAAAAGTTAAAAGTAAAAATTCATAAATTCAAATAACTACTTATTATATACAAAAAAAATTGAAACTTCAAATTCCAATATAAAATAAATAACATTTACTTTTCTATACAAATTTTGAATACATTTACTATTTTAAAAAAATTCATTCTTTTGGACTTTCACAAATTTAAAACCTCCATTTTACTTGAAATTTAAGAAAAATAAAATGAATTAAAATTTCACATATAGTTATAAAGTAACTCTTCTGTTAAAACCAATTAACAGTTGTAAAATAATTTTAATAAAATATTGATACTTTAATTTTAAACAGTCTCATCACGTACAATCGCCTTAGACCTCGGAACTGTGAGCAACGGCAGTACTTGTGTGGCTGACTAGTACTCTT
Source organism: Saposhnikovia divaricata (assembly GCA_036435485.1). Taxonomy (NCBI): domain Eukaryota; kingdom Viridiplantae; phylum Streptophyta; class Magnoliopsida; order Apiales; family Apiaceae; genus Saposhnikovia; species Saposhnikovia divaricata. The sequence goes on from CM071600.1 coordinate 15,421,723, forward strand.
CTTTACTTATCATTCTATTTCAAAATACACACCCATATTAATAAAACAATTATGTGCATAATGTATTGAAATTCAATTGAAAATCATATCACTAAAATCCAAAATACCGAGGTATGTAATCAGTTAATTGTATTTGTCTGCTAATTTTATGATATGTTAGTTATTTATATATATTGTATTAGTGAGGTATGTAAACATATATTGTTCTGTATTTATACATATATCCTTTGGTGGTGAGATATGTGATAGTTGTTTGATAATTTTTTTCCCCAAATTTACGTAATTTTTTTGTATGTAGATGTCGTCCGATAAAAGTTGGATGAAGCGTTGGTTCGATGGCAGGGGTGGTATAACAGAGGAGTTTAAGAGAGGTGTGGATAATTTTGTTGAATTTGCACAACAAACAAAAGATGAACACGGATTGATAGGATGTCCATGCACCAAATGTAAAAACCTGGCTTGGATCAGTGAAGATGAGGTTAAATTCCACATGTATCAGAATGGTATTATTGAGGCATATACTGTATGGCATCATCATGGTGAAAAATCTAAACGACACGGTCATTATGCTACGGGAACGAGTCATAATCTTAATATTAATGAAGATGAAGATATGTATGATGCTTTTGAAATGTTGAGAGACATTGGGGAAAAATATCGATTCCAAAATGTGGAAGAAGAACCAAATAAGGAAGCCGCTGATTTTTACAAGGTAGTAAATGATGCCTCTGTTCCTTTATATCCAAATTGTGAAGAGCATTCAAAGTTATCATTTGTCACTAAATTATTACACTTCAAGAATATGTATGGATGTAGTCAAAAGGGTTTTGATGAGTTACTTAAACTTATTGGTTCTATATTGCCTAGTCCACATACATTGCCAGAGACCCACCAAAATGTGAAAAATATGGTTCGCTGATTAAATTTAAAATATGAAAAGATCGATGCTTGCGAGAATGACTGCATGTTATTTTACAAGGAAGATGCTGACCCGAAAAAGTTATTTTGTGATATATGTGGGGCAGACCGATACAAAGTTCAGAAAGATCCAAAAAAAGCATGGGTAGCAAAGAAGATCCTAAGGTACTTTCCAATCATCCCAAGACTAGAACGATTATTCATGTCAAAGCACACTACTGAACATATGAGGTGGCATAAAACTAGAGATGTAGTAGAAGGACAAAACACCCACCCGGTTGATGGAGATGAATGGAAACAAGTTGATAAAAGATTTCCTTTCTTTGCAAATTAGTCTCGAAATGTCAAGTTGGGTCTTGCAACTGATGGATTTCAACCCTTCCATGATAAACATTCAAGAGGCTATAGTGTTTGGCCTGTTTTTGTTGTAGTGTACAACCTTCCACCGTCTATGTGCATGAAAGATCAATTCATAATTATGCCTCTCATCATTCCAGGAAATAGGGATCTAACAAAAGACCTCAATGTTTATCTACGACCCTTAATTGATGACTTGAAGATATTATGGGACACAGGAGTAACAACATTTGATAAATCATTACATTCTAATTTTGTAATGCAGGCGGCACTGTTATGGACCATTAGTGACTTTCTAGCTTATGGTATGCTCAGTGGATGGTCAACTCATGGTAGGATGTCATGTCCAATTTGTCTTGGAGATGTTAGAGGGTTTCAACTAAAGTACGGGGGAAAAGCAAGTTATTATGGTACCTCTCGTGTATTTTTGGAACCAAATGATCCCTTGAGAAAAAATAACAAGTATTGTTCTAGGGAGACAAGATCTGTTAAAACTCGTTATTCAGGTATAGCAGTAAAGAATTATTGTAAACGGGTTAAATTCTATCCGCATGGAAAAATAAAATGGCGGAAACCTGAGAATTTTGGGGTGACGCATAATTGGACTCATATGTCCATGTTTTGGGAACTTCTATATTGGGAGACACTTCAGCTTCGTCATTGTTTGGATGTGATGCACACAAAATGTTTTTGACAACATTTTTCACACAATTTTGAATAATGACAAGACAAAGGATAATAAGAAATCAAGAAAAGATTGTGAGCATCTGAAGATACGAAAGGAGTTATGGATTCGTCCGGATGGTACAATGCCTCAAGCACCATATGCTCTGACAAGAGACAAAGTTGATAAATTGTGTAAATGGCTGAAAGATTTGGAACTTCCAGATGGATGTAGCTCAAACATAGCTCGTTGTAGTAAGGAAGATAAAAAGACGTTTAGAGGTATGAAATCTCATGATTGTCATGTTTTTCTGCAAAAGTTAATGCCAATTATGGTACGTGACTTGTTACTGTTGAGTATTGAATACAGTAAAAGAATACAGAGGGAGGGTGAATGGATTCTTGAACTTTTCTTTGTTCTTGAATCTTTGCAACAAGATATGTGTTGAATGTGTGAAATGTGTAAGTACAGATAACAAAGACAAACACAACACAATATCACTTTAATCTAATATTTTATTAGATAAAGATTTTGCTACAATCTGTGAATACAAATGGTAGTATTCTCAGCTTCGTTTTTCTTAGAGAGATATTTCTCGTGATGTATCTTGAAAAACTTCTCTGCCAAGGAAGTGAGGCTGTATCCTTATAGACATGGATACACCTACTTACTACAAATAAGGTAGGTAAAACAAACTACTTTCCAGTATGTCTATCTTATTTGAGTAAGAGTCCAAACGGCTACAGATTTGACTTTGCAAAGCCTGTTCAGATCCACTTCTTTAGCTCCTTGTCCCTTTGTCTTATCTCTCCAAGCTTCTTTGTAGGCTTTCCGATGTGCTTTATAGTACATAGTCAAATAAAGCGTCTTGGCTTGTTGCAGGTTTCTGACTTGTACAATTCTTCAGTATTTTGTCTCCAAGAATGTATTCGAGAAGTGGCTAAGTGACTGATTCGAGAACTCGAATTGACTTAATCGATAACTCTGAGTTCTCGAATAGTGTTATATTGACATATCGAATCACTTCTCGAATAGCTCTTTTCTCTGGGACTACTTGAGATATCGAATAGAGCATTTTGACATATCGAATCCCTGAGATGTCGAATAGCTTCTTTAGTCCTTGAGATATCGAATAGAGCATTGACTTGTTGACTCTTAGAGAACTCGAATGATGCTTTGACTTGTTGACTCCATGAGTTCTCGAATAGAGTAATAGACATATCAAATCTCTGAGATATCGAATGAGATATCGAACAGTGTATTCAGAGATATCGAATAGTGTCTTCTGAGATATCGAATCTCTGACTTTCGAATGCTAGACTTCTCGAATAGACAAATGTACTTCTCGAATTGGTACTTAGGCAAATTCTTCTTTTCTTCAAATCCCAACTATGATTATCTGGCAGTCTTTATCTCCTTGCTTGAGACATGAACCTTGGAACTCCTTTCAAGCATTATTCTTGACTTTATAAGTACAGTAACACAACTAGAATTTGATGTCTATTACAAGTACAGAACAAATAGAAACTCTACAACTAGAGGTTCCCTCAGTTAAGAGGTCATGTAGGTAACGCATAGCATTACACATACTTAGGCTTGTTATTAGATGTATTCAGGCATGCCTCTGTGACTAACAATCTCCCCCAAATTGTGAGTAAGACCCTTAGTCACAATTTCATGTCTGATAACAAGCCTAACATACATAAAGATAAAAACTTGACAGTACATGTATGAATTTCGATTAGCAATGTGGATAGAACTACAGGGTGAGTAATCTTACAGCCTATGATGAAGTACTAGCCATTGTCATTTGTTTCCCTTTCCATAGCTTTGGCTTGCAAATCATCATATGCTTTCTGTCTTCTTTCTTTCTCCTTCCTTGTATTCTCATCCATAGCTTTTATTATTTCTGCCATAGCATCCAATTCTTCAAGCAAAATTGAGTCTTTGAAATCTTCACGCACTGGTTTCAGAATGTTTGCAGGATATTGGTTGAGTAGATTCATTCTGATGTGGACCTGATCCCCATTTCCCCTCCTATACTTCACCACATAGGGGTTAAACTGAACTCTACACAATCCGCTTCAATCTCCAGTCTCTCAATTTCTTTCTCCCTTGCTAGCCATTTCTCAAGACACTCTTTTCTGATTTTCTCCTTATGATCTCTGTTCATCTTCAAAAAATCAATTAGCTCCAGCTTCCATACTCTTTCCACTTTATCTTCTGAGCTCAACAATGCAATGATTCTTTCTATGTCATGTAGTTTGCCCCAGTGTTGACATCCTCCTTGTTTGAATTTCTCCTCCCTTCCATCAGTATATTTGATCTCAAGGCAGTTATCAACAATGGCAACATGATAGATTCTTTGAGCTTGTAAGAATTGCAGTTGGTCTTCATCAAAATCTTCATCTAGTGGTTGGAGTTTTAAGCCTGGATAGATTGTCAGAGTCCTTGACTTTGATAACTTTGGTTTCCTTGCAGCTTGTTTGAATTTGATCCTTTTGACATGGTTGCCTGGCAGTAGCATGTGACCTTTGTTTGTGGACCATTGTAGTATTCCATTAGCAGTATGCTTTTTGAAATATACAGATGGTTTCTTGACTTGAATCTTCTTCTCTTCTTGAGGTGGCAAGACAGTTGCAGAAGCCATAGATGTAGATTTTGGTAGGTCACTACTAACAGCATTCACCCTAGACTTAGAGTCTTGTGATGTGGTGAGGTTACTGTCAGCAATGCCTAAGGCTTGCTGTTTTCCATTCTTCCTCTCATAGACTTTGCCTTGGTCATCATCCTTCTTATCCTTGCTGTCTTTCTTCTTCTTCTTATCCTCATCCCCCTTATCACTCCTGTGATGACTTCTCCTCCCATCACTCTTGTCTTCATCTTCATCATCCTTATTTCTCCTTGGCTTGGCCATTTCTGGAATTACACCAGTTGCAATGTATGATCTGAGAATGTGCAGTGCCTCTATCTCTTCAGCAATACTTGTCCCCTTCTTCTTTTGCAGTAGATCATTGATGGCAATAATGAGTCTGTGATTTCGAGAAGTGAGATCATTGGGAATGACCAATTGTTTAATCTCTTCAACTCTGGTGCCAGACTGATAGATGATTGTCCATGGCTTCTTAATCACTTCTGGCAGCCTTGAAGGTTGGCCATTCCTCAAGTCATCATACAGACTCTTATTGTTTTCATTTACATTCCTCTTCTCTATGAGCTCAATCAACGCATCTATCTCTAAACGTTTCAAGGCATGTAGAGTTTTGTAGGTTAGATGCCAGATTCTGGATTTTGCTACCATCATTACTTCCTTGAGCCATGAGCTATCAACTTTTCTAGGTACCACGGTGAAGTAATCGATCTGATCCTTCAAGCTCCTTAGATACAATTGAGTGTCACCAGCCTGTTCTTTTGAGACTTTCAAAAACTCCAAGAATGTATCATCATGATAGACATTTGAGTTTGCAATTTCTTGTAGCTTGGCCTTAGTGACCACCTTCACTTCTACAGGCTTGGCACTTTTAGATATGGAGAGTGAAGGTTTATCAGATGGCATACTCCCTGCAACCACTGTGGTTGTGATAGATTGCTTTTGACCACTGGAAGTAGTGATGTGCACGGTTGGTAGAGTGACAACTAGCAGAGAAGTAGGAGGCTCATCAACTTTGTCTTTTCCTTTTCCAAACACATGAATTAGAGATTTTGAAGTTCTTTGATGACCACCTTCAATGATTTGATGCCCTTTACTGGTGGTTTCTCCCCCTTTGTATTTGAGTTCTTTGATGTCCTCTTCTCCCCCTTAGGCTTGTTGTCAGGCACAGAGGCTGTAGTATTGACCTTTGGGGTTGAAGATTCTTCAGGTAGAAGGAGACCCATGTGCTTCATCATTGCAGACAACATTGATTGTTGATGCAGAAGAACATCAGTTGTGGTGGTGGCTTGAGTGTTCAACTGCTCAGTTAGAGTTTGTACCTTGTCTGTAAGATGAGCATTGGACTGAGTGAGAGTAGCTACCTCCTTTTCAAGTGCATATACCTTACTGAATAATGCATTAGATTTGAAGCCAGACAGGGATTGTTCTTTAAGTCTCTGCACTTCAAATCTAGACAGCTCATGCACAGGAACCTCAGTGACCAGCTTGTCTCTATATTGATTTGCAAAGAGTGTCCTAAGCATGGCATTGGCGTCTGTAGTCTGGTCAGATAGAATTTGAAATTTGCTTCCTAGACCTGTGACTGTATCTTTAAGTAGAGCTAGACTATTATCCATCTTGGTGCAGGTGGTGTTGTAGTGTCTGAGATCTTTGACCACACTGTCTAGTTGAGGAAATTTGGCATCAAAGGCCCTCTTTATCTCTTCTACTGAAGTGGCTGTCTTGTCAATCACCTTGTTGACTTCAGTTTTGACTCCCTTGCCAAGATAGTGTGCAGCCTTGAGGAAACCCTTGTAGGAATCATTGACAGCTTCATACACTTCACTAGGGGACAGAGATTTTGCATTTGAACCCAGTGAAGTGATGTATTCCTCTCTAAGATATTGAAGTGCTTCACTGAGAGTTACATCATACTTTCCTTGCATCCAGGCATCTACATTGCCATCTCTCTCAGCATTATCAATAATCTTGGCCTTCTGCATCTCCACATCATCCCTATGGCATAGTAGGATGGCTTCATAATCTGGATTTGAGATGTTGGAGGTGACAAGGTTCTGGGCTATTTTGACAAACTCAGGAATCTGATCCACAACATAGCTTTGGAGAGCTTCAATGGACATTTGTGGTGGAACAGACCCTGATCCTGAAGCACTGTCATGTTGCACAGGCTTCAGCCATTGGGACAAAAAGTGAGAGCTAGAGCTAGGCAAGCTAGACTCCTCAGTTACAGATGCAACTTCTGTAACCGGATGGAAAGACTCTGCTACTGTTGTCTCCATAGAAGTGGGATGAGTTACAACAGTAGTTGACACAGGCACAGAGTCTCTAGTTAAAACTAGTGAATCCTCTGTGTTTGTGATGGTGTCATTAGGAGATGCCCCATCATGCATTCCCTGACCATCTAAATGTGGTACCTGGGTGGTGAGCAAGGTGTCATGCACCAAGTCACTTGAATCCATTTGCTCATCAAGATAAAAGAATTCTTGATGATCAATGCCTTGCTCCTCAATTGCTTGAGTTGCAGGCTCCAAAGAAATATGAGTGGTAGATTCTGGAAGAGAAGTGTGTTGTAGATTAGATTTTGGCAACTCCCCCTGAGAGATAGAGGGAGTTTCAATTGTGATGTGCTCTCCACTCAGTGTTGTGCCAGCCTTATCACTCCCATGTGCTGACTCTGTACAAATAGGTGCATTGGGGAGGATGCTTGATTCTAAAAATGCACCCTATTGAGAGGATACATCTAGTGAGCTGTTTGCCCCTGATTTTACAACTTCAGCCATTTGGGTGACTGAAGAGGTGGTTTTAGATTTCTTCTTCTTCTTTAGGCTAATGATAGGTGACTCAGTTTCCTCACTTGCTATGCCTAATTCTACAGCCAAGGCTGCTTCAGTTAAGATTTTTAGAGGTTCAGAAGCAACCTGTTTTCTCTTCTTTTTACTAACATCACCCTTTTGAGAGAATGATGCAGTTGGCTCTGTGTTTGGTAAAGTGTTTGGCTGAGAGGGTTGGTTAGCAGGCCCTGGGTTAGCATTTTGCTCTACTTGCTTGGGCCTAGCTAACTCAGATTTTGAGGCACATATTGGCATGTTGTGGGGGTAAGACCTAAATAAACTCTCCATAAGGGGAGTTATTTTGAGCCTTACATCCACATCATTCCTAGTCTCCAAGCTACCAAAAATGAGTTTGGTCATGGATTTCGGATAGCCTATTCTATTTTTATCTAACCCAGGCAATTCAATCAATTTAGCATCTATGAAATTAAGTACAGATTGAATAAAGCGAGGGAAGAAAATTTCATTACCTCTCTTGGCTGAGTTCTTACCAAGTCTCCCATACAATTCTTGCATTATGATCAAACCAACATCAATCTTTCTCCCATATGCTAGAGCATATCCTATTTGTTGAACAGGTGTGCTGATTTGATCCAAGCTGGACTTCCTTGCTGTGAAGACTTGAAGAAGAGTGGCAAAGACATAGCTCCATTCTTTCCTCAAGTACTTCCTATTCAAATTTCCAAGCTTGATTCTATCTGAGTAGTTGATAAAATCAAAGAAGTCTTCGAATTCCTGATCAGTTGCTTGACTGTCATACACTTCTTGTTGTAACCTCAGTGCTTGATTCATGTCTTCAGTAGTGATGGTGATTTCCTTGTCCTGAATCTTGCAATAGATTACGTATGAAGTTATTGCATTCTCTAGGGCCACGATCTCCACAGTAGCAGTTCTCCAAAATTGTTCTAGTAAGTCTAGATACAGGGTTGGGTTGGCTGGGAGTGCATCCTTGATGAATGATTCAGCCATCCATCGAACGAAGCACTTAAAGTTTGCATTGGGTGCTTCAACATCGTTGGTTATTTCTATGAAATTGGTGTGGGTAGGAATTGTGAGTTGGGTATTTGCCATTGTTACACGGAGAGATGAGAAGAGAATGAAGGTTGAAGAAGAAATTTAGCTTTTGACGTTAGGGTTTACAGAGGTTTTGGAACTTTAGCTGCCTGAGTAATCGAATGAAATGATTTGAACAGTTGTGGAATTGTATATATATGACTAACTTGAGTTGTCGATTAGATATAACTTTTGTATCGACAAGTCAGTCCTTCGAGAAGTGTAAAACAACTATTCGATAAGTCAAGAAAGGCTTATTCGATATCTCAAGCAGTTGGAAACTCACAGCTGGAAGTTATTTAACTCAGAAAATAATTTTAAGCTAAATAAAATATGTTTTTATGAGCGAAATGAAATTTTGAATATAAATCCAAAAAGCAATTAAGTGTCAGCGAGAAATCAGCCTTTTCAAATGATTCGATAACTCAAACATAGTATTCGAGAACTCCATCATTAGAGAACTAAAATACTCTATTCGAGAACTCAAAGTGTGCTATTCGATTTCTCCAAAAGACACTATTCGAGAACTCAGGAGGGTTCTTGATAGGCCTATTCGAGAACTCGAGCCATGACAAAACAATGAACCATTCGAGAAGTCTGACTTATCGAACTATACTCTTCACTCATAAATTCAATTTTCACTATCTTTAAAATTTACCAGAAATATTCACTGAAGAATATTCTACTAAATTAAATAGTGATTCTCTCAAAATTTCACAGAAATTACAAGCTAAAGATGTATGATTTTCAACATATGCAGCATTGTGGAATATTTATAAATCATAATCCAGCCAATACTTACTTTAAAAATATTGAGCATTTGATAAAGTAAGTATTTACTGCTGCAACAATCTAGTTGATATATTCACTCAGCCAGAATTTGAAGAATTCAGCATTCCAATCTCACTAACCAACCTTGTGAAGGTGGCTTCATCTAATGGCTTAGTGAATATGTCAGCTAGTTGTTTCTCTGTGGGAACATAATGTAACTCAATGGTTCCATTAGTTGCATGCTCCCTTATAAAGTGATATCTGATGTCAATGTGCTTTGTCCTAGAATGATTGACAGGATTGGAAACTATAGAGATTGCACTTGTGTTGTCACACATGATTGGAATTCTTTCCAGCACAAGTCCATAATCTCTAAGTTGGTTTCTGATCCAAAGCACTTGAGCACAGCAACTTCCAGCAGCTATGTACTCAGCTTCAACTGTGGAAGTTGACACAGATTGTTGTTTCTTGCTGTACCAAGAGACTAACCTTTGTCCAAGAAACTGGTAGCTACCTGAGGTGCTTTTCCTATCCACTCTGCATCCAGCATAATCAGCATCAGAATAACCAACCAGATTGAACCCTGTGTCCTTAGGATACCATAACCCCAAGTTTGGTGTGCCCTTCAGATATCTGAAAATCCTCTTTATTGCTATCATATGTGATTCCTTTGGATTTGATTGAAACCTTGCACACAAACATGTTGCAAACATGATGTCTGGCCTACTAGCAGTGAGGTAGAGTAAAGAACCAACCATGCCTCTGTAGATTGAGATATCTACCTTCTTGCCCTTACCATCTTCATCTAACTTGGTAGCAGTGGCCATGGGTGTCTTTGCAGGTGAGCATTCTTCTAAGTCAAATTTCTTCAATAGATCCTTGATGTATTTGGTTTGACTTATAAAAATACCATCCTTCCTTTGACTCACTTGCAGCCCAAGAAAGAATGTTAATTCTCCCATCATACTCATCTCATATCTGCTCTGCATGAGCTTAGAGAATTTCTCACACAGCTTCTCATTTGTAGAGCGAAATATGATATCATCCACATAGATTTGAACTAAGATAATATCATCACCATGTTTCTTGTAAAACAGTGTCTTGTCTAGTGTGCCTCTAGTGAATTGATTCTCAAGTAGAAATTGTGACAATGTGTCATACCATGCCCTAGGAGCTTGCTTAAGTCCATACAATGCTTTAAGCAATCTGTAGACAAAGTGAGGGAATTGTGGATCCTCAAAGCCAGGTGGTTGTTGCACATATACTTCTTCTTCCAACTCCCCATTCAGAAATGCACTCTTGACAACCATTTGATAGACCTTGAAATTGGAATGTGCAGCAAATGCCAAGAAAATTCTGATGGCCTCTAGTCTGGCAACAGGGGCAAAAGTCTCATCATAGTCAATGCCTTCCTGTTGAGAGTATCCTTTTGCAACCAACCTTGCTTTGTTTCTTATGACTACACCATTTTCATCCATCTTATTCCTTAGAACCCATTTTGTTCCAACAATGGTTCTATCCTTTGGTGCATGCACAAGTTCCCATACTTTGCTTCTTTCAAATTGGTTTAGCTCCTCTTGCATAGCAATTATCCAATCAGGATCCAACAATGCATCTTCAATTTTCTTAGGCTCAACTTGGGATAGAAAGAAACCATAGAGACATTCATTTAGAGTTGCTCTCCTTGTCCTCACTCCTGTATTTGGAACTCCAATTATCTGATCTGCAGTATGTGACCTATCCCATTTCCTTGTATGTTCAGATTGATTTCTCAGCCTTGATGTTGCTTCATCATCCAGATCATGATCATTTACATTTCCTCCCCCTGTGAAGTTTCCACTAATCACAGGTGTGTCTTGGATGCTTGTTTCTTCATTGTTGGTTGACACAGGTTCTTCATTCACTTGAGTTTGTTGGATTGTGGGCTCAAATTCAGTTTCAATCTCCTCATCAGAATCATCTAGATTGTCAAACTTCAAAGGATCTTTATCTTCATCATTGGCTTCTTCTAATCCAGGTAGTTTGCTGTCATCAAATGTCACATCTGTGCTTTCCATAACTTTCTTTTGAGTGATGACATAAACTTTGTATGCAATTCTTTCCATAGAGTAGCCAAGAAAAATTCCTTCAAATGCTTTTGCATCAAACTTTCCAACATATTCTGAATTGTCTTTTAACACAAAGCATTTGCTTCCAAAAGTATGAACATACTTTAGAGTGGGCTTCTTTCTAGTCATCAAGTTGTAAGGTGTCTTTCCAGTGTTTTTGTTGATGAGGGTTCTGTTTTGGATATAGCATGCAGTGCTCACAGCCTCATACCAAAAACATGTAGGCATCTTTGCATCAAGTAACATTGTTCTAGAAGCCTCAATCAGAGTTCTATTCTTTCTTTCAACAACTCCATTTTGTTGTGGAGTCCTTGGAGCTGAGAATTGTCGAGAAATACCATTTTCTTTGCAGAATGCTTCAAGCATGGCATTTCTGAACTCTGTTCCATTATCACTTCTTAATGCAATCACACTTGCATTGTTGGCCTTTGCTTCCTTGTCAATTTTCTTTATATGCTCAATGATTACTTGGGGAGCCTCATCCTTTGATGCCATAAATTCTACCCATGTATACCTTGTGAAATCATCAACCATCACCAGAGCATACTTTTTCCTTCCTAGTGACATAATATTGACAGGCCCAAACAAGTCCATATGAATTAGTTGTAGGGGCTTGGTTATTGATGTCACTGTCTTTGACTTGTGGCTTGATCTTTTCATTTTTCCCTTTTGACAAGCCTCACACACTCCTTCTTGACAGAATTCAAGTGTGGGCATGCCTCTCACTAACTCTCTTTTGACTAGAGAATTAATGCCTTTGAAGTTCAAGTGTGATAGCTTCTTATGCCACAGCCAACTATCTTCATTTGATGCTTTTGAGTAAAAGCAACAGATTTTGTCCTTGTTTGCAGAGTTCATATTGGCTACAAACAGGCTTCCTTTCCTTACTCCAGATAGAGCAAAGTCACCAGTCTTTTTGTGGGTGATCAAACATTCATCTTTGTCAAAATTCACTTTGAAGCCTCTGTCAGTAAATTGACCAACACTCAGTAGATTGTGCTTGAGTCCCTTGACCAGTGCTACATTTTCAATGATGACATTTCTAATTTCCAACTTGCCATATCCCAGTGTGTTGCCAATGCTGTCATCTCCAAAAGCAACCATTGGGCCAGCCTTCTCCTCATACTGTGATAGCAGGGCCATATCACCAGTCATATGGTTTGAGCATCCACTGTCCAAAATCCACATGACCTTTCTTTCACTTTCTTTGCCCTGCAAACACAAAGGTATTACTTCTCCTTTGGTACCCAAACAAGTTTGGGTCCATGTGGCTTAGCAACAGTCTTATCATAAACAACATGCTTATCAATTTTCTTGATGTTAGTCTTCTTGTCACTGTTAGAAGTCTTAGAATCAGGGTTCTTAGACTTAGGTGACAGAGGCACCTTCCTAACTTTAGGAGGACTTGAAGACTTTGTTCTTGTGTAGTGTGTGTGAACATTGTGACTGATGCAACCTTCCATGAATTGTATTCTCAAATTAAAGCAACTAGTCATTACATTCATGTTACATGGCATACAATCAAATTTATCACAGAAAGGAGAGTCTCTATGTCTTAAAGGCACAGAGCAATCATAGAATGGTTTAGCAACGCTACCAGATGGTTTATTGCATGCATGAGTTAAATGATTAGTGCTAAAACAATTTTGACAAACTTTCCTAGGGGCATTTGGCACATAAGCATAATTGTTGTCCTTGTTAATCCCTAATTTGCCACTCCTGTTTTGTTTCTTTTTAACCACTTTCTTCTCAAACTCATTATTCCCAGCTGAAACAAACTTCACAAATTTCTCAAGTCTAGGTCTACCTCCTACTGACTCCTTGGCTTTGGTTTTGACATTCTCACTCTTAGAGGATGCTTGTTGTTCATTTGATTGTGCCTTATCTTCATCATCCAACATTTGCTTAATGAGTAAGGCATCCTCATCAATCTCAAGTGTTGGTGTTTTAAACATTGGGGTCTCAGCCTTTTTTAAAACCCGAGGCACTTCCTCTTGAACAACAATGTCATCTTCAATGACTGCATAGCCTTTCCTCTGTTTGAGAGTGTCATAATCAAGTCCAATAGCAGTTTTAGGTCTAGCTAGATTTTTCTCATGGTAGGACTGCAATAGACTAGAGGAATTCTTAAATGTTTTCAATTTAAATTCATTTTAAATTCATTTTCAGCTAGTTCATCCCTAAGAGCTTTCTCAACTTGACTAGCACATAGAACCTTATTCTTTAGATATTCGATTTCTTGTTTAAGGTTTTCTATTTGCATAGCAGTTAGTTCTAGTTCCTCATTTCTTTTGTTCAACAGTTCATTCTTAGTAGACAGTTTAGCAATTTCTTCATTAGCAGCAGTCATACTAGTATGAATATTAAACATCTCAACAAATAGTTGTTCAACCATAGATTTGTATTCAGAAACAGACATGTCTATAGTAGTGAGGGATGGTACCTGAGAGTCTGATTCAGATGGTTCTTCCTTGGAGTTGGCCATCAAGGCATAGTTGCAGAATTCTTGTTCTTCTCCATCACTATCAGAATCATCCCAACACTTCCCTTCAGCTATGTAGGCCTTACATGGTGCATGCTTCTTTAGCAGAGCCTCATACTTAGCTTCAAGCTCAAGAACTGGCTAAGTGATTGATTCGAGAAGTGGCTAAGTGATTGATTCGAGAACTCGAATTGACTTAATCGATAACTCTGAGTTCTCGAATAGTGTTATATTGACATATCGAATCACTTCTCGAATAGCTCTTTTCTCTGGGACTCCTTGAGATATCGAATAGAGCATTTTGACATATCGAATCCCTGAGATGTCGAATAACTTCTTTAGTCCTTGAGATATCGAATAGAGCATTGACTTGTTGACTCTTAGAGAACTCGAATGATGCTTTGACTTGTTGACTCCATGAGTTCTCGAATAGAGTAATAGACATATCGAATCTCTGAGATATCGAATGAGATATCGAACAGTGTATTCAGAGATATCGAATAGTGTCTTCTGAGATATCAAATCTCTGACTTCTCGAATGCTAGACTTCTCGAATAGACAAATGTACTTCTCGAATTGGTACTTAGGCAAATTCTTCTTTTCTTCAAATCCCAACTATGATTATTTGGCAGTCTTTATCTCCTTGCTTGAGGCATGGACCTTGGAACTTCTTTCAAGCATTATTCTTGACTTTATAAGTACAGTAACACAACTAGAATTTGATGCCTATTACAAGTACAGAACAAATAGAAACTCTACAACTAGAGGTTTCCTCAGTTAAGAGGTCATGTAGGTAATGCATAGCATTACACATACTTAGGCTTGTTATTAGATGTATTCAGGCATGCCTCTGTGACTAACAGTTACCAAAATCAATTGGTGATGCCATTATTGAGTTGTGCAATTTTTTCAAAGATTTGTGCTCAACATCTTTAAAAAAGCAGGATCTTGAGAAAATGGAGAAGGATATGGTGAAAATTTTGTGTAAATTGGAACTTATCTTTACGCCTGGTTTCTTTGATTCAATGGACATTTGCTTATTCATTTGGCAACAGAATGTATGCTTGGTGGCCCGGTCAAATATCGTTGGATGTATGTTTTTGAAAGATACTTGGATAAATTGAAGTTAACTGTAAAAAATAAAGCTCGTGTTGAAGGTTCAATGGCAGAACGCTATATCGAGGAGGAATTCACAAACTTTTGGTCTCTGTATTTTGAGTCGGATGTCGCAACCGTACATAATCGGCTACAGCGTAGTGAGGTTCCACGACAAAAACATTATCCACATTTACTAGAAGCTTACACATTTCCCACGAGTAAGGTTGGAAGAGAGAAACAAAGGTACTTGACTGATAAGGAACTGGAGATTGTGAGATATTTCGTTCTCATTAACATGCTTGAAGTTGCAGAGTACTTAGAGTAAGATTTTAACTTTAACAAATTTAAATATAATTTAGATATTTGTTAAAAAAAATTGATTATATCAGATTCTAACTTTATTTGTTTCAGTCAATTTGAAGAATTAACGTACCAGAAGAATAATAATAATAAAAGAATAATAGAAAAAAAGAATAAAATTATATAATAAATAGGATTTTAAATTTAATTAGAATAATGGGACTAAAATAGGGATAATTAGTAGGTTTGAACTAGGATTTTGTAACGCTATATAAAAATATTATTCTTTTTTTCTCGTCTTAGTTATCAAAATCGTAAGGTTTTTTTTCACACACAATTCAATATTCTTGTAAGATTTGTAAAAAAATCGTCGTAAATCAGAATTCGTTGATTTTAGACTTGTCGGAAAGATCTTTTCATTCTCTACAGAATAAATTTAATATTTTCACACACACAAAGTTTTTTTTATACTTTCATGGTTGTAGTGCATTACTTTAAGTAATGACATTCTATAATATCAAATACAACAAATACATGACTCTAAATAGACTCTTTATGATTTTTGAGCTTTATATTTACGTCTAGTTATGATAACAATTTTTTTCTGAAAAATATTAAATTTAAATTGTACACTCATACATGTTTATTTATATTTTAGAATAGCATTTTAAAAACTCAATCGTACAAATATTTAAAAGACATGAATTTAGTTTAAATATTCAAAACATAATTTTTTTTGGCAAGAAATATAAAATTATCCTAAACAAGTAAACATTTATAATATTATAAATAACAAAAATGGTAATTTTTAAACTTTTGAAGCTACCAATTCTATTGTTGTAAGAAAAATGAATTTTGATACAATAACAAAATTCATTTATTTTCAATAAAAATAAAATATACATATGTTACTTTCTTATCTTTTAAATAATAATATAATAAATTAAGCATAAAATGAAACGATAATGTATTTTAACAAAAAGTCAGTAACTCTAAGTAACAAATTAGGATAATTTAGTTGTATGTACGGTTATTTTTTTCATCCATTTGCCCACTTCTACTACTACTACTACTACTACCCCCTTTTACTACTACTCTGCTACTCTTATCTTGTTCCCGCGCGAAGTACATATTTGGGCAATTTTCTCCTTACTTCTCGATTTCTCTTGTTTGTAAAATGGCTAATGGAAGGTCTATGGGTCTTGTTTGTAAAATGGGTTTGTAAAATTTGGTATTTCTCTACCCCTTCTTTTATTTTGTGTGAATTTGTTTGCTTACAAACTGTTAAGATTTTGGTTTTTGAAGCCTCTATTTCTCTATTTCTAGGTTATGGTTAATAAGTTTACCCATATAAATTCTTAATCATATATATGTATATGTTTGTGCTATGGATATCTTTTAGTTAGGGTTTATTTGCATATCGATGAACTTGATTTCACTAGGAAATACTAAGTGCAGATTCAATTCATGTGTTTGGCTTTGAATATTTTAAGATGTGATGTATATTGAAAAAAATATTGATATGTATTGAATATATCACCTATTGTTTTACTAAATGTTTTTAATCTCATTTTTGTCAGTTGTGGATGATGTTTATGATTTCCCTGCTGTCACTACTTTCGGTAATGGTGGTAACTGTTACAAGGCGTGGGGAAGGCAACGGTGCTAGAAGAGGCAGCAGGGGTGGCAGGGGCAACCGAGGTGAAGGTGGCAGGGACAACCGGGGTGAGGGTGGCAGGGGTAATAGTAACAATGAAGATGCCGATAACAGTCAGATGAGTACAGTATTTGATAGGGCTGATAGATCTGTGTCCACTGGCCATTATCCCAATGTCCCCAAAGATGGTGAGCCGAAGAAAGGGATTGTTTCGTTCACCGGAAAGTAGTAAGTCAATTAAATTCTCTGTATTTTTTAGGGTAATTGTTAGTGACACTATTTGTGATGGTTTCAATTTTATTCTTGTCAATTTTTCTATCATTTTCTTGTTTAATCCAGTATATATGACTAATTTATAATTTTGGTTATCGGTGGATATTGTATGTTGTAGCATAGATGATAATGTACAAAAAAAGACATTAAAAGCAATATCAAGAGCTCGTTGGCCTACAGGAGCTGTGGATAGCGTTGGTAAACCCCGTACACAATTCTTTGACGATGAATTCTATAAGGGTGTGCTTGAAGAGTTTGAGGTAGTAAATAGCCCCACACACACACATGTTTATAAATATTTTATGTTAAACCTCTTAGTGTTTACTTCCGTTTCCTTAGTTTTTTCTTAAATGTCAAAAATATTAGGACTACACTTACATTGTGGTAATTATATTTTGATATCAGAAATACTATGACTACAAGGAAGGGGTTCCCTTTGGGAGTGGCGCGTGCTAAAGTTAAGGAGCATTTGAAGAAGAATTTAAAGAATACGATATCATGGGAGTTAAGGGAGGCTAATAAGAGAGTTCGGAACAGTGCACCAGGAACCACACGACGTGATGTTAAGCCCCTGCACATCAAACCCGCTGCTTGGGATGCACTATGTGATTGGTGGGATTCACCAAAGTTTCAGGCTATGTCTAGGCAAAAGGAAAAAAAGAAGCGGAAGATGTTATTGCACGCTACTGGCGTAAAGCCTTATGTCATTTTCCGCCAGGCAAGTATTTTTTTTTATTTATTAATTGTCTACTTTTGTCAAAACAAATTCCTAACAAATAACCAAATAGCCCCACAAAATAGTTTTAGTAACTCTACCCCTTCCGGGCTCACTCTAAAATAGCCTTATAGGTTTAGTAAAAATCACAAGATATATCCAAGTTTTTCCACTTGAATTTTGTGCTATAGGTTTTTTTTTTATTGCCACTAACTTAAGTAAAAATAAACTTAGAAGATATATGAATTTGGAAGTTGCCAAAAATGCTCATTCAATTGCATAAAACATCTATTAATAAATTTAAAGATACACCTAAGTATATTTCATGTAATTTGTTCTTTGTTAAAATGTTTATTTCATATTAAGATATTAAGATAAAACAATACACTTGTAAACTATTTTATTTTATTGTCTACTGCCTTTTTATAGGAGCTTGAGAAAAAGGAAAATCGGATGCTAACACTAGTTGAGTTTTTTGATGCTACCCACGAGAAAAAAGATCAAAAGGGCACATTTTGGACACCAGAGGCAGCGAATCGTATGAGGGTATGTGGTTAAAGATAAGTCTTTGATCAATAATTTCCACAACACATATAATATGTTTACATATATGAGATTTTTAATGCATGAAATTTTAGCAGCACTTTTAACTTTTATGTATAGATTAACATGTGGCTAGTTTAGTTTTTTTTTATTATTAATATTGAATTCAAAATTTTATTGTTTCTTAGAAGTTCATAGTTTAATATAGAAGTCTGAAGATAACTTTTATATTTACTTTCAGGCTTGATATGATCATAGTAACACCTTAGTTCAGCTTGATCCTTATACTAAAAATTTCAGGCTTTATTGGTAAAGGGGTGGGATGAGTATACAAGGAATCACATGAACACCGAGGCAAACACCTCTTCCCCTTCAGCTTCCCCTCCTATGTCGCCAAACAAACGCTTACGGGCAGAGGCAGAGGTGGCATGTTCAATTTCGAAAGAGCTTGGCACTCAGGCCCATAAAAAAAATAGATTATTTATGGGGGGTCGGGCAAACTTGTCTGATATCTATAGTGGCGATGAATTGTTTGCTCAACGAAACCCACGTTTGATGCCTAATCATGGTGAAAGCTTATCTCATAAGCTGCTACAGCGTGCAATGGGAACTGCTGCTATTATTGTTCATGCATATGATACTGATGTTTCTGTAGCTTGCAGAGATATTGAAGATCATGTTGAGCGCTTGGCGGAAGAGGTGATAGCGAAAGAGGACATGTTTTAAGCTGAGTACACTCGAGTGACTTTTAGTATGGTTGCAACAATCTTTGCTGAATACAAGAAGACCATGACAGAGGTACTCTTTCATTAGCTTTTAGAAATAAAAAGACTCAATAGTTTATTGATTTTGTTGTCATTATATCATCCATTCATTTGTTCATTTCTACATACTATAGTTCAAATATATCCATGATTTGGCTCCTATAATTTGATGCATGTTGGCTTAAATCATCCCTGTAATTCATAATACTAACAATCTATTACTTAATAAAATAGGAAGGGCAGGGTATCTGACTACTGGGTAAACACCATATAAAACAATGTATGTGGCATATTAATTGTTACAAAGACTTGGATTCAATCAAATGTCATTACTTTTACATATGTGACCTGGCTTGTATAATTTTCCTATGTTGTGACAAGAAAATGAAAATTATAACTCTTATGTATATGATTTTCAATGCATATGTATATGTTGTAATATATTTTATTGACCTTTTGATTTATGAGACTCTCTTCTTGCTTCTAGTCTTTCTGGTCTAAAGTCCAACGCTAATGTAGCTACAATTATACCTTGTAGATGAATAATTAAACGAAGTTTTGCCTCTAGCATGTCTGAAAAAAATGGAAGATTGGGATGTTATGTCACTATATAATTTATATTCTAGATGTACCCTCAAGCCTCTCTAGGTATTATATACGGTTCTCACTCTAATAAGAACTCTGTATCTTACCATACTATAATTGTTTAGTATATTTCACTATGTCAGGCCATATATTTGCTAAGTAATTTACATATTCCAGACCACAATAGAACTGACTTGAAATTTATTTCTTTCTTGTTGACATGACTTTGTAATATTTATCATTTTTATTATTATTGCAGGAGTCCAATAATGGTGGCAGCCCTCATATCTCAGATGAGCACATGTTTGCTTAGGATGCAATCTGGTGTGCAATCGGGTTGATTTAGTTAATAGTTAGATCTAAAATCCAATTGGACTAGGATGTAGTTGAAGTCTGATGTAGTAAAATCCGATTGGTGTAGGATGCAGTTGAAGTAGTTCTTAGGTTATTAGATCAGAATGTAGTTGGATGCAAGAACAATGGACATGTATGACATTTACTTTTGGTTTTAAGAAATGACATGTTTTTCTTTTAATAATTAATTAATCTATATTGATTCGGTTACTATATGTGCATGCTTGAGAAAATGTGTTCTAACTGAACAATGAACAAGATTACAAAAGATCTTGTTCATGCCATGACATAAAAACTACAGATGTCGTTTAACTTATAGAGTATTATGGTAAATCATATGTGACGGATTATGAAACTTTTAATTTGAGATAAAATAATTAATTTATTTTTTTTATTATTAATTTTTTTAAAAATATCTTAAATGCTACGGCATCTGTCTTATATTTATTATTATATTTAACAACAATTCCGTTGAATACATAAATTTAGCGGGAACCAATATTTTGGTGGAAAAATTTAAAAGTTAGTGGGAAAATTTCAAAATTATAAATATGACAGAAAAATCGGTCGAATATAATAGGTAGCAAATGTGATAGAATATTCGTCAAATATAATAAACTTAGTGGGAAAATTTCAAAGTTATAAATACGACAGAAAAATCGATCGAATATAACACGTAGTAAATGTGATAGAATATCCGTCAAATGTAATATGTTAAATACCACGGTCGTGTTAAAAGTTACCCTTGCAAAAGCAACGGCTCCCCTTCCGTCTCATTTAGCATAAAATCTGATACTTTATGAGGAGGTGGGTTTGAGGATATGGCATGAGGATTCAACCTGAATTTGTTTATTTAACTTTTTTTATAAAATTAAATACCATCTTAACACACATATCTTAAATGATGTTGTTTAATTCTAAATAAATTAATTTTTTATTTAATATTAACTAGTATTTTTTTTAACTTTTTAAAAAAATGTTTAACTAGTCAAATTATAATTTACCAAATACACATTTTTTAAATTAATTTTTTGTTCTTAAATTGTATAATAAATTAATTTTATTGTATAAATATACTTACACACAATATATTAACAAAAATGAGTTATTAATTATTTGAATCAAACATATTTATTTTAATATTGAACCAAACACCTGATGTCATAAATGATACCTCAAAACTATCCAAACTTAACCCGATTTCTATTTCAAATCCATACAGTCATTTGAACCAAATGACCCTTACAAGTAATGAACATATCCCTACATAAAATGATTAATTATTAATTAGGTCACTTATTTCACTGTAGTATATTAAATGAGAACCAATTTCATTTCAATATCATTTGAATCATTAAAGTCATAAAAAATATTAAATAGATAACTTTAAATATGTGTTTGAAAAATAAAAGTAATATTTTGTTGATTCTGCACATTTTTTTTCTTAAATGCTACCAAAATCAAATGAATAATTAAATTCTAGTATTTTAGATAATATATTTAGTTTTTTAATAATTCATTTACTATTTATTTTTAATTTTATAGTTCTTTTCCTTGTTTTAATTAAAAATAAATAATAAATGAACTTTTTAAATTCTAAATATGTTATCTGAAATACTAGAATTTAACAAGTATTCATTTGGTTACGATAGCATTCAAGAAAAATGTGCAGAATCAACAAAAGATTACTTTTATTTTTCGAACACATATTTAGAGTTATCTATTTGATATTTATTATGACTTTAATGATTCAAATGATACCAAAATGAAATTAGTGACCCTTTTAATATATTGAAGTGAAATAAATGATCTAATTGATAATTAACCCCTAGATAAAAAGGATTCTCTATGTGTCATAAAAACTCGCGTTTTATAAAATTTTAAAGTCAAAGTGATCTAATTTTGATCGATAACTAAAAAATTATGTTAAAATAAAAAATATGAAAAAAATGTCCTTAAATGTTATGTTTACCTTATTATCAAATTCAAATTTTAAATTTCTATATTATAAATTAATAATTTATAATTGACGGTCAAAATTGAAAAATTTTGGCTTTTGAAATTTATGAACGCTCACTTTTAAAGGAGCGGGGCAAACACACCTTATATGCATAATGGGCTCGTTTGGATACCTTGAAACAAGTAACTTATAATTTTAAGTAACTTATAACTTAATGTCGATAAATATCATATAAGTATATAAATGATAAGCAGAAGTTGCTTATAAATTTAGTGAAGTGTTTGGTAAATTATTAACTTTTTAGTAAATTTATAAATTGAACTATATATGTAATGAATAAAATATTGGATTAATATATGAATTTTAAGCTTAAAATGGAAATTAAGAACATAAAATTTTGTGATAAGCATTAATAAAAACAATCAGAACTCTAATGTATTCTAAACAATCCGAAATAACACGAAACAGTTATATCCGAATACACGAAATATACATAAAATACTACTGAATATGGAAAATGAGTGATTAAAAATATACGAAATACTAATGAATACATAAAATAATATACGTATATAATATTTATTATGTTATATAAAAAATAATAAAACCGTATTTTTCGTGTTGTGTTCACGTGTCACATGTCAAATTGCCAGGCTTAATTCTAATTCATATATTTATTACACTTTAATTTTATAATACTAAATAAGATAAATAAATTTGCATAATAAATTGAATACTAAAAAAAATAATAAGTTATATAAATTTAGTATTTACTAGCCATTTTTCAGTATATTAGATTTGGATTTTTTTTTAAAAAAATCCAATAACTGATATGACCAAAAATTTTTGCACTCTAAAAATAAATTATATACTAGCTTATAACCCTTGCGATGCGCGGATTTTTTTGATATATAACAAATTTTATTTTTTTGTTACAATTATATTTTTATATAATCATTATTTATAATATTTTATTTTAATTTTAGTATTAATAATTTAATTGAAATTAATTAATGATATGCATGGTCTAAAACTTATCTTATAAAATTTTAAAATAAATATGTCGTTAATAGAATTCGAACATTGAAATTTTAGTAAATTAATTTAATTATATAATATATTTAATCATTTGATCTAACGATTCTGATTTTGTACTAAAAATCTAATGGTCATTATTCGTAGTATACGAATGACCAACATTTTTTGCACTCTAAAAATAAATTATATACTAGCTTATAACTCGTGCAATGCGCGAATTTTTTTTGATATATAACAAATTTTATTTTTTGTTAAAATTATATTTTTATATAATCATTATTTATAATATTTTATTTTAATATTAATAATTTAATTAAATTTAATTAATGATATGCATGATCTAAAACTTATCTTATAAAATTTTAAAATAAATATGTCGTTAATAGAATTCGAACCTTGAAATTTTAGTAAATTAATTTAATTATATAATATATTTAATCATTAGATCTAACGATTCTGATTTTGTACTAAAAATCTAATGGTCATTATTCGTAGTATATGGATTTCTATTATATTTTGTTAGTGATTAGAATATATGATATGATATTTTTGGGTATATATTAATTATTGCTAGATATGATATGGTTGGAAGATATGATATGATTGATGTTTTTAGGTGTTCATAAAAAGTAATATCTTTAACTAAAAGTAAATGTGAAAAAGGCAATCGACTACTACACAGTACACTGTCTGTATCTTTTTTCCAACACATCTTTGATTTGTTATCCATCTAGTTGAGAAAGAAAGGAGAGAATGTTAGGACCAGAATGTTGCAGCAACCCACCAAGTGACCAAACTTAAGCTCAAGCAGTGGATCAGGATCTGTCACTGAACTTGCAGGCCTTAAAGCCTATGTCTCTGCCTCTTCTCATTCCAAACTGGCCATTCTTCTTGTTTCTGATGTTTTTGGTACTTCACATATTTTACCCTTCTTCTCTTTTTTTTTAATGTATTTCTTGAAGCCTGATGGTTCATCCTTATGACTTTACGTGTGTTACAGGCTGTTTTTATCAAATTTCATCTTGTTCAACAAAGAAACTAATGATAAATTATGTAAATGTAGAAGTGTATTTTGATTCGTGAAATACGAGAATCTAGTAAAGGAGATAGTGGCCTTGATCATCACTACATAAATTGGTTTCAGTTTATTTAAAAGTGCTACCAAATTATTATTGTTGTTAAGAATGAGCAGGACATATCATACAATGCACCAAAGTACTGAACCATTATATAAAGGAAACCCTGTTAGGCGATGTGCTTCTTCATTGCTAGTTTAAATCGAATACGAGGATCTTAATTGCATGTCAGATCATCTAGATTATGTAACAGACTTAAACACAATGATTCCATGATGTTAGATAAAAGTCTGATCATGGAATGGAGGGGTTGAGGTTGTGATTAGTCGTTTAAAGAAAGCTTGTATTGTTTATTATATCTAACCCAACATCCATTAGATCAACAGTCATGCTTTGTGTTTGTTTTGAACTTTTTTTTAACTCCAATTGCTTTTTGCAGGATATGAATCGCCAAATTTAAGGTATTCCTATCATCTCTCACATGTAATTCTTGATTATTTATTTATCTATCGGTGGCCGATGACTTACTGAGACTTGCCATATACAAGTGTTCTTGAGAATCTTCTGTTCCATTGTCAAGCATATTAGGAAACTTAGTATGAAATAAGATCTGAATTCAACTATTGACTTCTAAAACAAGTGAGAGACTATGGTGGCTTACTGGCTTAATGTTATACTCGTGCAATCTTAAAAACTACACATGTAAGCAGCTTGATTAACAGGAAGCCAGAAGGGGAAAATACTCGATGCAATGAGTAGTTCTGTGGTTGACGTCTTTGTGCTTCTTTTAAACAGATGCAGTATTTATCTGTATCAGGTTTGAACTTTTAGCTGGGGATTACATCTGAACTCCAGTGACCTCAAAGCATTCAAAGACTCTACTACCTAAACTGAAAACTGACATTGATGCACTAGTAAAAGTATATTCAGCCTTAAAAAAGGGTAGCTCCGTAGCTTGTAGTTCCACTATACCATTTTTATTATTTTTTGCTATGAATATTAAATTTATAGACAAGGCTAGCAGGAACTTCGTAACAGTTATATTAGGTTAGCTTTTCT
This sequence comes from Saposhnikovia divaricata, assembly GCA_036435485.1. NCBI lineage: Eukaryota > Viridiplantae > Streptophyta > Magnoliopsida > Apiales > Apiaceae > Saposhnikovia > Saposhnikovia divaricata. Next base: position 15,446,982 of record CM071600.1, read on the forward strand.
ATGCATCAAGTTACAATGTTAATTTATATGGATACTAAGTAGGACTTCGTGACTTTTCCTATAAAGGAAGCTGGCTGACAAAGTTGCTAATGCTGGATTCTACGTTGTGGTACCAGATTTCATGCATGGAGATCCCTATGATCCGCAGAATGTTGAGAATCCTATTTCAGTCTGGGCGAGCATACACAATACAGTTTGTTTCCGACAATACTTAACTGAGTTTCTTTTTAAACTAAAATAGTCCAAGGCCTTGTTAACTGTCAGAAAATTACAACTCAACAGAATGTCTTATTTATAATTTTATATATTGCGAAGCAGACCATAATTTTATATTATGAAGACAGATTCTCTGAAAGCTAAAGCCTCTACCTTTCTTGCTATTTTTTATAGGACAGAGGATTTGAAGATGCAAAACCAGTTATTGCAGCTCTGAAAAGTCAAGGCATAACAACAGTTGGAGCTGCAGGATTTTGCTGGGGCGGTATGAGTAATGCTGACATCTTGATAGCTGGATGTTTTTTTTTCTTCAAAGTGTCTTTATCTTTAGTCATTCACATATCAAATCAGGAATTCATTTGTTGCAGATTAGTTTTGTTGTTGCTTATTTTAGAGTGACTTATTTGATAATTGTGGCTCTTTGTTCTTTCCTCAGCCAAGGTGGTTGTGGAACTAACGAAGTCTCCTCATATTCAAGCTGCAGTGCTGTTACACCCTTCTTCGCGCATGACTTTGGATGATATGAAAGGTATAAATTATAACTTTTCAACTTTCAATACATTCTTTTGAGACCTTCATTGCCTTGATTTTGGTGAGAAAATGGGGCATATATGTAGGCTACGGAAGTAATTGGTCTTGTTACGCATGTAGTTTGACAAAAAGCTAGATTAGAGGTTTTTACACGAGGCAGTGATCTAACTATACTAATAATTCACGATACATTATATTTTCCTTGATCCTTTTTCTCCTGACCACAATTTTTTGCAAACGAAGTTACGAAAATAGTTATTCCCCTCTTGGTAAGGTACAGTAAATTTGTTGGAAGTTGAGATTACACTATGCTTATGTTCTTTCCCTCTCAAAGTTGAGATTGCACTATGCATATGTTCTTTCCATCTCAGTAAGGTACAATAAATTTGTATATGATTTGTAAGTGATACACTGATTTGTAAGTGATACACTGATACTGTGATTGATATTTTCACTTCATCTAACAATACATCACAATGCTTTTCTTTCAGAGGTTAAGGTGCCCATGGCTATACTGGGAGCTGAGGTCGACAATCACTCTCCTCCTGAACTCATGAGGCAATTTGGGGAGATTCTTATATCTAATAACGTACGTGGTCTGTAAAGTTATTTATTTTCTTCTTACCTCTGTAGTTATTTACTGCCAACAACTGTTAGAGATTACTATTTTGTTCTGATAAGTTCTAGTAAACTTGCACGGTTTTACATCCCTTGCTACATTGTTGAATGTGTACTCACTGTATCAGGAGGTTAACGGCCTTGTATTTTTTACAGGTTAAGTCTTTTGTTAAGATATTTCCTGGTGTGGCACATGGATGGTCAACTAGGTACAAAGATGAAGATGAATTTGCTGTAAAATCGGCTGAAGAAGCACATCAGTACATGCTGGACTGGTTTCTTGCACATATCAAATGAAGACGAAGACTTTTCGGGTCTCCATTTGATTACTACTAGTAGTTCTGTTTCTTGTTATGCTGTGGATGAACTCTTATTAAACATACTCTAAAGTTTAAAAATATGTGATAAATAGATGACTGAAGTGAGAATGTGAGATACATAAATAAATGTACCTAATAAAAATTGCTGCATTATATGAAAAGTACATTTGAGTAGCTATACAAGTATATTAGTAAAAACAGGCAGCATCACCAGAGATCTAATTATGTTATCACAAGCAAGCTGTTAACTGAGAAATGGCTGGGCTGTTTTTTATAATGTTTAAAGAATTATATGCACAAATATAGCTTGATCATATGGATCATGTGAATTTTTGGTCTGTTATTAATTGTAAACTCATAAAAACTAGAAAGCAAAGCTGAAAAGGCTAAAGGCATACACATAATATACTAGAAGCAAAATAGGGGAAGCAACTTATCTTTAACCAAAATTATAACCAAGGCAAATTAAGTGCAATTAAATCTCAATTAATTATCTTTGACCCTGTTCTGGTGTTTTTCATTCCCACTCTACCCCAACAAGACCAAATTTAAGGTGAAAAGATTAGATTTTTATCCTTTCTTTGTAGCAAATTTAAGGCAAAAAGATTCAAATTTTGTCCTTTCTTTGTTTGCAGAAAAGAAGAAACAAAGACTGATTAGATTAATTGGTGCAAATTGTATTTGTGTGTAAGCCCAAAATCAAGAAAATGGGGAAAAGTGGGTGTGCAAAAGGAGGGTTTTCAAGTAGTGTGTAGTTTTTGCAGGCTTCTTCTCGGGCTGGAGTGCCATTTTTAATTCACAAGGTTCGTCGGCCTAAAGGCAGCAGCTTTTGGCTCCCTGCCATTCAAGTACTAGCAAGCTTCGATCTTCTATTGTCACTTGTGGTAAATCTTGTGTTTTCATTATCTGACGTTAAATTTGGGGCTGGGTCAGTCAGTTTTTAGCATTAGATTTTTTTTTTTTTTTTAGAATTTCTCAATCTTTTATCTAGTTGTTTGCCAACTGATTTTCAATTGTCCCCTGGGATTTTCAAATATACAAGCGGACATTGGTGGCGATCATGCTATATTTGGGCAGGTCGCTTGCTTTTTGATCATATTTTTAGCCAGCAACCACTGGTTGTAAGCATTTGATCACATTAGATTGTTCCTTTACCAGCGTTTGATTCTTCTCTATTTCAAGTTCTCAACCACTTGTCTTAGTCACGAGCTTGATAAACAAGGAAAACCAGGATTAAATGTAGTGTGCCATGATTAAATGTTTGTGTCTTTAATATGCAGCATCACTTCTCAAAAACAAATGTAATTCTGACACCTCTAAATCGAGGTATGCTACCTTTCTGATCTAAATCGTAGTAAAAAATGATTGCTGCAAGTTTCTGTGACCAGCAACAAATCTATGAAGATTGTGGGCCTTGAAACTACCAAGTATGTTCTATCTAGGGTAGCTAAATTGGTGCGGTTATAATTCATTGAAGTGTTTTACTGCCGGTTTACATGCTAGTCTAGTGTTTCTAATAAGTTTCGCCACTATCGTGTATTCCATACGGCAAAATATTGAGAAATTTTTGTATTGCACGCCAAAAATTTAATTGGACTATTTCTCTGTTTGTGCCATCCCTGCACACCCATGTGTTTGTGTCATCCCTGCACACCCATCAATCCGTTAATCTAAATATTAGGTGATGATGATCATGATCAACAAAAGTTTCCAGGTATGGGTAACTCGGCTCTGGCTAAAACATCGGATTGTATGGATCATAGAGAGCACCATAGAGAACCGTATAGGATCGTTCTCAGTTGGGTTTCCCAAACCCAGCTGGGGTGGTCTTGCAGTTGTCTGATAGACCTTCTCTTTTTTTAAGTCCTCTTTTTTAGGAGTCCACTTGATTTTCTGGTCTGCTACAAGATTGGGCACATAACGAGTTTTAGTCTGTTTATCCCTCTTTTTCTGTAAATTTTTAAAAGATTTCAAAACCAGGCTTAGATTTACAGAATATTTGAACCATTTACAATTGATTGTTGCCAAATTTCTGTGTTTAGCAACAACATATCTTATAAGATTGTGAGCCTTAAAAATACCAAATGTTTGTATCTTTGTTAAATTGGTGTGGTTATAATTGATTCAGTACTTCCACTGCCGATTTACATGCTAGTCTAGTGACTATCAAGTTTTAATCACTTTGTTCAGCTGCTGTGTGCATGGCTATATTCATTATGCAAAATACTGGGAAAAGTTTTGTACTACACAGCAAAAAAAAATATTTGATATCCGGAAGAATGCAGATTAAACCTAATAAACTTGTTAAATAGACTTTTTAAGGAATGAGTGTATTCGAAAATTGAAGGTGGATGATGTTAAATATCAGTCCATTGCATTTTTTTGATGATATGCCTGAATCTTGGTTTATTAACATGGGCTCTCTACTAGAGTGTGTTGGTAGGATTTTGGACTTGGCATGGTATACATGAATGTTTATTCAAACCCCAATTACAATTTCTTGGATAATTAGTAAAATTTTTGTTCGACTTGAAGTTTTATCCCGACAAGCACATTATATGATAATTTATATCCAAGTACTTACTAGACTAACACGATTGTTGGGGAGACGGTTGTTGCATATCAATCACTTGGTTATATTGCATGATTGGATTCTCCCCGGACCATCTTCAGAAATTGAAAATGAAACTTAAAAGAGTGGAACAAAGAAGCTTGGGAAGATGTATTTGCCCCTCATAACCTGGTGTTTTTGATGCAGTCCCATATCGAAAGAAAATAAAAGTAAAAGCTTGTATATTTAGAGGGCGTGCAAGCCATTAGCTCACGACCTTACTTGAACAGGATCTGTTCTATAGGCTCGTACCTCTGTATACTTGATTTCCAAGTAGACAGGTGACCAAGTCTGGTTGATGACACATGACTGCATGACCAGAGCGTGATTAATAGCCTTCTTTGGTCAGAGCACCATTGAGAGCCGTAGAGGATCGTTCTCAGTTGGGTTTCACCCAGCTGGGGTGGTCCTGCAGTTGTCTGACAGACCTATATCTTTTTACATGATTTTCTGGTCTGCTACATGATTGGGCACAGAACCAGCAGCATCAGCCTGATCGTAGGTATTCTCACTCTCGAAATTTTTGTCTGGGGTACAGATCCTTTGACAACTTAAGTGTCACTGATCCAGTAGTTGTTGCCGTAGTCTCCTCCATGAACTTATCAAGAGACTCGCGGCGTACACTACCTCAGCATATTTGCATAGATTCACGATCAAGTGTTAGAGACTCAAGTTTTCAAACAGCAGCAGAGAGAGTAGTTCCACCTGGAGTTTTCATAAACTCCACGGCTTTTCATTCAAACAAGCCAATTTTCAACCATGTCAATACGACCAATTCCATGTTTGCCTACCATATCATTTAACTTGGAGAGCAAAGATGCAGGGGATAGCCCTTCTTCATTGAGTGAAATAGGGAATCCCGAAACGATACCGATCTCTACATATCTGTGTGAATTTAAAGCTGTTAAGTGTCACACTATTGCAAAACATGTCCGCCATTTAAAAAGTATCTTGGCTACATGATTTTCTGGTCTGCTACATGATTGGGCACAGAACCAGCAGCATCAGCCTGAATCGAATGATGAAATGTCTTCCCTATAAAGACTGTATGGACTTGTCCGACCTGTTACACTTACAGATCCTTTGTACAACTTTTTTTTTTTTTTTTGTCAGGGGTACAGATCCTTTGTACAACTTAAGTGTCACTGATCCAGTAGTTGTTGCCGTAGTCTCCTCCATGAACTTATCAAGAGACTCACGGCATACACTACGTCAACATATTTGAGCGCATCCATGTCTATAAATTGCATAGATTCACGATCAAGTGTTAGACTCAAGTTTTCAAACAGCACTGTTCTTGAATCAGAGGCATTTGGAATTCGAGAAGCATTCTCCTGGATTGTCCGAGATTTTCCTCGACAGATTATCGTGGAAAGCGATTCTCTTCAAGATGGTAATGCAATTAACAGGAGGACTCATTTTTAGCTTAGTGGTGGGAGGTATTCTGGATGATAGCACTGTTCTACACAAAAGAGATGGAAGGTAGATGTCTAAATGCTTGGATTGCTTATTGGATTCCTCTAACAATACTCATTGTAGTTGCTTATGTGGAACAAAGATTTTTAAAATTAAAGCCGATTAAATCTTACATTCGTTCAACCATGTCTCAAGAAAGGTTAAGTGATTTTTAGTTATGTTGTCCATAAAAAAAGATATGGTTTAGAAACTTGACTATATGAATTTGATTGATACGTCTGCATCCAAAAATGCAAGGCGTGTTATATTTATATAAAAAAATGAGATTATTTCGCCTAGGACCCTTTGATTCTCAGGACCGGGTCCTGCTTCGATTCAAATTTTTGTAAGGATTTGTAAAAAAGTAAAAAAAAATGGTTTATTATTTAACTTTGATCCAGAATGACGGTAAGGATTTCCAAATTACTTACAGGCAAATCAGCGAAGTAGCATCAACTTTGATTCAAATTTATAGTTTGTAAAAAATTAAAAAAAAAAAATGGTTGTTGGTTTGAGTGGCTCATCAGGTGCCTGATGAATTTGCCAAGAACAAACTTGTTATCCTTTTTTATGTTTTTTATGAACATAAAAAAGGGTCCATAAAAAAGGATATGATTTAGAAACTTGACTATATGAATTTGATTGATACGTCTGCATCCAAAAATGCAAGGCGTGTTATATTTAAATAAAATAATAAGATTATTTCGCCTAGGGCTAGGACCCTTTGATTCTCAGGACCGGGTCCTGCTTTGATTCAAATTTTTATAAGGAGTTTGTAAAAAAAGATGGTTTATGATTTAACTTTGATCCAGAATGGCTGTAAGGATTTCCAAATTACTTACAGGCAAATCAGCGAAGTAGCATCAACTTTGATTCAAATTTATAGTATGTAAAAAATTAAAAAAAAAATGGTTGTTGGTTTGAGTGGCTCATCAGGTGCCTGATGGAGACTTGCCAAGAACAAACTTGTTATCCTTCCACCCACGGCTCGGTGGAAGTGATCGCTGCTCTGTGAAGCCAGCCTAGCGCTGTGCTTTCCACTTTAATGACCATGAGCACCAGGCCTTCGCCCACGGCTCGGTGGAAGTGATCGCTCTCCAGGCCTTCGCCCACGGCCCATGGCACAACTCCATACTTGGAATGGGCAAGCCTGTGAATAACCAACCCGGCAAAGCCCGACCAATCTTGAACCATGCCCAGAGTCTTCAACCATCTTATATCTCTCACTTGAGTTACAGGCCCCCGCTACAAGGTCCAAATGCTAAATTCTCTGTTTCCTGTCCAATATAATGAAGGTTTTCTTCTTACCCTGAAGCGATGTGGGTTCCTCTTCTTCATTGTCTTTGCTCAATATGCTTTCCTTCGTGTGATAATATAATAGAATGATTTCTTAGAATATAGGTAATCAAAATATTACTTTACTGCTATGATTTACCAAAAAATTCAATTGTAATGTTTAACTAATATTTTACATTCATTCCCTACGTATATCCAAGTAAGTGGTATGATTGGAGATATACTATAAACAAGCTTGGTTACCTATATCGATGACACAATATATTTTAGGGATTGATAGCGATTTCGGTTGAACCGTTTAGTTTTACTTACTCTTAAAGTCCCATTAATTGTTTTCTATTTCTAGAGCTTAGTCGAACCTTATTTTTTAATTTTAAAAATTTGGAAAAACGCAAAACAAATTAACTTAAAAACGACTATGAATATTGAATCGTGATCTTTATTATTTGTCGGTTAAATAAATAGTTCAATTTCAACTATTTTTCATTTTTTTAATAATAATAATTTTATTTTTGTTGTCAATCTTCGCATAACTTTTTGTCCAAAATTCAAAATTGAATATATCGATTATACGCACTTAAAAAACAAATTTAATATCGTGTGAACCAATGGCCCACATATCAAATATTAAACTGATAAGAACAGATACTACACTTGATCTTAGCCAAAAGGCCGAGAAAGGTATGACTTGGGTGGATGGGGGACTCTTCCTTTTAAAGCTTTGCTCTTGTCCCAGCAACATAACCATCTCGATGTGGTACAAAACTGGGCAATGAAATTAAGGTTCTAGCATTAACCTTTTCCTCTTTGAGACATCAAACAAACTCCCTTTCTCTTCTCCTTTCAATCAAAAGGAAAGTAACAATCTCTGGTTTTGTTTTTGTACCTACAGCTGCTTCTAAACACTACTACTACGACACCAGAATCTATTTTTGATTAAAACACATATAGCTATTTCTTTTGAACCTATCTTTGACACCTAATTATTATAAAATCTATTTTAAATTTTTTTGATTATTTCTTAAATTTTATCATAATTAGAAAACAACAAAAATTAATATAGTTAAGGAAAAGGTAGATTATTCGAATTTTTCTTGAAATTAAAAAAAATTATCAAATTTGGCGAACAAAAATAATCAAAAGAATGAAAAATCATCAAAAAAATTTGGACCATTTCTCGATTTGTGCGTGTCATCCTTGCGCAGGGGCCATGCTAATCTTCTCTGTATCGTTCCAATTTTATCGGATGTCCCCGAAGGGACAAAGCTAATGGCAGTTGTCCAGCTATATGAAAAGCAAAAGTTTCATTCGATTCAGCGATGTGGGAGCTTAGATACACAAAACAATTGAACTGTCCTTGCAATTCAAACTTAAGAAACAGTCTTTCTTTTTTCGTGGAGTAGAACATATCTTTGGTTCGATTTACATACCTCCCTGGCTTCCTTTTTTCAGAACAGTGGCACAAGTACTTGGGTTTGTTGTTTTAGTTTTGGGTTAAACAGCAAAGTCCTTTAATACGAGTAAAGAGTTTGTGGAGCTCGTTTTAGGAGTATTTTTTTACTCTGTTTCTTATGGCTTCCGGTTCTCAGAACAAAATGGCACAGGTACTTGGTTTCTTGTTCTTTGTTTTGGGTCCAACAGCAAAATAGTCAAGGTGCATCCATCCGTTTTGTTTAATACAAAATTTCAACTTAGATTTAGGGTGGGGTGCGCCTGGCCTGGCCAAAGCAGTAGTGCAACGCTTAGGCGACGCTCGAGGAACCCAATAGCAAGCTACTGTGACGGAACCTCCCCCTCAAAAAACAAATTTAATATCGTGTGAACCAATGGCCCACATATCAGATATTAAACTGATAAGAACAGATACTACACTTGATCTTAGCCAAAAGGCCGAGAAAGGTATGACTTGGGTGGATGGGGGACTCTTCCTTTTAAAGCTTTGCTCTTGTCCCAGCAACATAACCATCTCGATGTGGTACAAAACTGGGCAATGAAATTAAGGTTCTAGCATTAACCTTTTCCTCTTTGAGACATCAAACAAACTCCCTTTCTCTTCTCCTTTCAATCAAAAGGAAAGTAACAATCTCTGGTTTTGTTTCTGTACCTACAGCTGCTTCTAAACACTACTACTACGACACCAGAATCTATTTTTGATTAAAACACATATAGCTATTTCTTTTGAACCTATCTTTGACACCTAATTATTATAAAATCTATTTTAAATTTTTTTGATTATTTCTTAAATTTTATCATAATTAGAAAACAACAAAAATTAATATAGTTAAATGTATGATGAGCTAACTAATATTAAAAAAATAACATGTGTGTATCACACGAATTATAAGCTAAATATAAATAAGTAATTTGAAACCGGAACAAAGGTAAGTGTTTATCTCAAGATAAATTTGGTGGTCAAATGATTTGATTTCGATGAATTTTCATTCAAATAAAATTTTTCTCCTCCCGAACAATTTTTTTTTTTAAGCATACGAATTTACCAATAAGTTCTCTACACACAAATTTCTAGAGTCTAGTCAAGCTTTGTCCTCCCTTATTTTTCTAGTTTTATAAATTCGAAAAAAATGCAAAAAATACATTAACTTAGAAGCGGCTATAATTATTACGATCGTAATCTTTATAATGTGTTGGTTATATCGTTTAATTTCATTGATCTTTCATTGTTTTTTGAATAATTTTGTTTTGTTTCCGATGCCTCCTAGTCAAAATTTGGCCATCGTTATTTGTTAATTTTAAAAATTTTGAACAAATGCAGTGAATCAACTTGAGAAATGTCGACGATTATGACGCCATAATCTTAGTACTTTTCTGGTTAAATCATCAAATTTCAATAAATTTTCAATTTTTTTAATATTTTTTTTTTCGATCTTTGAGAAATTTCAAGCCTACGAAACTACTTGTAACTTCGCACTCCAAAAATTTCTAGAGCCCACCCAAACATTGACGGCCCCTATTTTTAAATCCTTTAGATTCGGAAAGATTCAACAAATTAATTTAAAAATTGCCGAGTACGGAAAAAATCACAATCGCCATAATTTTTCGGTTGATCCGTTTAGTTTTCCTGACTCTTAAAGTCCCATTAATTGTTTTCTATTTCTAGAGCTTAGTCGAACTTTGACCGCCCTTATTTTTTAATTTTAAAAATTTGGAAAAACGCAAAACAAATTAACTTAAAAACGACTATGAATATTGAATCGTGATCTTTATTATTTGTCGGTTAAATAAATAGTTCAATTTCAACTATTTTTCATTTTTTTAATAATAATAATTTTATTTTTGTTGTCGATCTTCGCATAACTTTTTGTCTAAAATTCAAATTTGAATATATCGATTCTACGCACTTAAAAACTTATTGACCAAGTGATTGAATGTTGATCAACATTGTGTATCGTTTGTCGCGGCCTTGCATGCCATTAGCTTCGGATGTCTTATAATATAAGGAACAAAACACTCTCGTCGCAATTACCTAAAAAAAAAAAAAATACAGAAGAAAGAAAATAATCTCTTACCATAACTTGTTCGAACCAGACCTGGATCAGAAGTTATCTTTGTCTCGTTGCAGCATAATCGCCTAATGTATTTGGCAAGAAGATGGACCATATTACTTGTGTGTGTATGAGATTTGTTCCTCGTTTGAAAAAACACAAGAGTTTCAAAACGCGAATGAGATGTGATTCATTTGTGTTACATCGACGCTTTTCGACCAAAATCCGAGATGCTTGGTTAGGAAACCACAACACGTCTATGCACAGGAATTGCTACTGACGTCAATGCGGTTCCTTTTATGATCAAAAGATTCATGGCTACATCTAACGGATGGATATTACAACGAAACTCATGACGTTGTAGAGTTGATTTCGGGCGGATTTAGGTTGAGAACGGTCGAAAGTTTTTGACATATTAAATTGAGCAATCATAATTTCACTAACTCAATCGGAAAGTAAAAATCATAATTTCACTAACTTACGAATATAAATCAATTATTTTGTTATGAAAAATTAAGGAAAAGGTAGATTATTCGAATTTTTCTTGAAATTAAAAAAAAATTATCAAATTTGGCGAAAGAAAAGGCGAACAAAAATAATCAAAAGAATGAAAAATCATCAAAAAAATTTGGACCATTTCTCGATTTGTGCGTGTCATCCTTGCGCAGGGGCCATGCTAATCTTCTCTGTATCGTTCCAATTTTATCGGATGTCCCCGAAGGGACAAAGCTAATGGCAGTTGTCCAGCTATATGAAAAGCAAAAGTTTCATTCGATTCAGCGATGTGGGAGCTTAGATACACAAAACAATTGAACTGTCCTTGCAATTCAAACTTAAGAAACAGTCTTTCTTTTTTCGTGGAGTAGAACATATCTTTGGTTCGATTTACATACCTCCCTGGCTTCCTTTTTTCAGAACAGTGGCACAAGTACTTGGGTTTGTTGTTTTAGTTTTGGGTTAAACAGCAAAGTCCTTTAATACGAGTAAAGAGTTTGTGGAGCTCGTTTTAGGAGTATTTTTTTACTCTGTTTCTTATGGCTTCCGGTTCTCAGAACAAAATGGCACAGGTACTTGGTTTCTTGTTCTTTGTTTTGGGTCCAACAGCAAAATAGTCAAGGTGCATCCATCCGTTTTGTTTAATACAAAATTTCAACTTAGATTTAGGGTGGGGTGCGCCTGGCCTGGCCAAAGCAGTAGTGCAACGCTTAGGCGACGCTCGAGGAACCCAATAGCAAGCTACTGTGACGGAACCTCCCCCTCAAAAAACAAATTTAATATCGTGTGAACCAATGGCCCACATATCAGATATTAAACTGATAAGAACAGATACTACACTTGATCTTAGCCAAAAGGCCGAGAAAGGTATGACTTGGGTGGATGGGGGACTCTTCCTTTTAAAGCTTTGCTCTTGTCCCAGCAACATAACCATCTCGATGTGGTACAAAACTGGGCAATGAAATTAAGGTTCTAGCATTAACCTTTTCCTCTTTGAGACATCAAACAAACTCCCTTTCTCTTCTCCTTTCAATCAAAAGGAAAGTAACAATCTCTGGTTTTGTTTCTGTACCTACAGCTGCTTCTAAACACTACTACTACGACACCAGAATCTATTTTTGATTAAAACACATATAGCTATTTCTTTTGAACCTATCTTTGACACCTAATTATTATAAAATCTATTTTAAATTTTTTTGATTATTTCTTAAATTTTATCATAATTAGAAAACAACAAAAATTAATATAGTTAAATGTATGATGAGCTAACTAATATTAAAAAAATAACATGTGTGTATCACACGAATTATAAGCTAAATATAAATAAGTAATTTGAAACCGGAACAAAGGTAAGTGTTTATCTCAAGATAAATTTGGTGGTCAAATGATTTGATTTCGATGAATTTTCATTCAAATAAAATTTTTCTCCTCCCGAACAATTTTTTTTTTTAAGCATACGAATTTACCAATAAGTTCTCTACACACAAATTTCTAGAGTCTAGTCAAGCTTTGTCCTCCCTTATTTTTCTAGTTTTATAAATTCGAAAAAAATGCAAAAAATACATTAACTTAGAAGCGGCTATAATTATTACGATCGTAATCTTTATAATGTGTTGGTTATATCGTTTAATTTCATTGATCTTTCATTGTTTTTTGAATAATTTTGTTTTGTTTCCGATGCCTCCTAGTCAAAATTTGGCCATCGTTATTTGTTAATTTTAAAAATTTTGAACAAATGCAGTGAATCAACTTGAGAAATGTCGACGATTATGACGCCATAATCTTAGTACTTTTCTGGTTAAATCATCAAATTTCAATAAATTTTCAATTTTTTTAATATTTTTTTTTTCGATCTTTGAGAAATTTCAAGCCTACGAAACTACTTGTAACTTCGCACTCCAAAAATTTCTAGAGCCCACCCAAACATTGACGGCCCCTATTTTTAAATCCTTTAGATTCGGAAAGATTCAACAAATTAATTTAAAAATTGCCGAGTACGGAAAAAATCACAATCGCCATAATTTTTCGGTTGATCCGTTTAGTTTTCCTGACTCTTAAAGTCCCATTAATTGTTTTCTATTTCTAGAGCTTAGTCGAACTTTGACCGCCCTTATTTTTTAATTTTAAAAATTTGGAAAAACGCAAAACAAATTAACTTAAAAACGACTATGAATATTGAATCGTGATCTTTATTATTTGTCGGTTAAATAAATAGTTCAATTTCAACTATTTTTCATTTTTTTAATAATAATAATTTTATTTTTGTTGTCGATCTTCGCATAACTTTTTGTCTAAAATTCAAATTTGAATATATCGATTCTACGCACTTAAAAACTTATTGACCAAGTGATTGAATGTTGATCAACATTGTGTATCGTTTGTCGCGGCCTTGCATGCCATTAGCTTCGGATGTCTTATAATATAAGGAACAAAACACTCTCGTCGCAATTACCTAAAAAAAAAAAAAATACAGAAGAAAGAAAATAATCTCTTACCATAACTTGTTCGAACCAGACCTGGATCAGAAGTTATCTTTGTCTCGTTGCAGCATAATCGCCTAATGTATTTGGCAAGAAGATGGACCATATTACTTGTGTGTGTATGAGATTTGTTCCTCGTTTGAAAAAACACAAGAGTTTCAAAACGCGAATGAGATGTGATTCATTTGTGTTACATCGACGCTTTTCGACCAAAATCCGAGATGCTTGGTTAGGAAACCACAACACGTCTATGCACAGGAATTGCTACTGACGTCAATGCGGTTCCTTTTATGATCAAAAGATTCATGGCTACATCTAACGGATGGATATTACAACGAAACTCATGACGTTGTAGAGTTGATTTCGGGCGGATTTAGGTTGAGAACGGTCGAAAGTTTTTGACATATTAAATTGAGCAATCATAATTTCACTAACTCAATCGGAAAGTAAAAATCATAATTTCACTAACTTACGAATATAAATCAATTATTTTGTTATGAAAAATTAAGGAAAAGGTAGATTATTCGAATTTTTCTTGAAATTAAAAAAAAATTATCAAATTTGGCGAAAGAAAAGGCGAACAAAAATAATCAAAAGAATGAAAAATCATCAAAAAAATTTGGACCATTTCTCGATTTGTGCGTGTCATCCTTGCGCAGGGGCCATGCTAATCTTCTCTGTATCGTTCCAATTTTATCGGATGTCCCCGAAGGGACAAAGCTAATGGCAGTTGTCCAGCTATATGAAAAGCAAAAGTTTCATTCGATTCAGCGATGTGGGAGCTTAGATACACAAAACAATTGAACTGTCCTTGCAATTCAAACTTAAGAAACAGTCTTTCTTTTTTCGTGGAGTAGAACATATCTTTGGTTCGATTTACATACCTCCCTGGCTTCCTTTTTTCAGAACAGTGGCACAAGTACTTGGGTTTGTTGTTTTAGTTTTGGGTTAAACAGCAAAGTCCTTTAATACGAGTAAAGAGTTTGTGGAGCTCGTTTTAGGAGTATTTTTTTACTCTGTTTCTTATGGCTTCCGGTTCTCAGAACAAAATGGCACAGGTACTTGGTTTCTTGTTCTTTGTTTTGGGTCCAACAGCAAAATAGTCAAGGTGCATCCATCCGTTTTGTTTAATACAAAATTTCAACTTAGATTTAGGGTGGGGTGCGCCTGGCCTGGCCAAAGCAGTAGTGCAACGCTTAGGCGACGCTCGAGGAACCCAATAGCAAGCTACTGTGACGGAACCTCCCCCTCAAAAAACAAATTTAATATCGTGTGAACCAATGGCCCACATATCAGATATTAAACTGATAAGAACAGATACTACACTTGATCTTAGCCAAAAGGCCGAGAAAGGTATGACTTGGGTGGATGGGGGACTCTTCCTTTTAAAGCTTTGCTCTTGTCCCAGCAACATAACCATCTCGATGTGGTACAAAACTGGGCAATGAAATTAAGGTTCTAGCATTAACCTTTTCCTCTTTGAGACATCAAACAAACTCCCTTTCTCTTCTCCTTTCAATCAAAAGGAAAGTAACAATCTCTGGTTTTGTTTCTGTACCTACAGCTGCTTCTAAACACTACTACTACGACACCAGAATCTATTTTTGATTAAAACACATATAGCTATTTCTTTTGAACCTATCTTTGACACCTAATTATTATAAAATCTATTTTAAATTTTTTTGATTATTTCTTAAATTTTATCATAATTAGAAAACAACAAAAATTAATATAGTTAAATGTATGATGAGCTAACTAATATTAAAAAAATAACATGTGTGTATCACACGAATTATAAGCTAAATATAAATAAGTAATTTGAAACCGGAACAAAGGTAAGTGTTTATCTCAAGATAAATTTGGTGGTCAAATGATTTGATTTCGATGAATTTTCATTCAAATAAAATTTTTCTCCTCCCGAACAATTTTTTTTTTTAAGCATACGAATTTACCAATAAGTTCTCTACACACAAATTTCTAGAGTCTAGTCAAGCTTTGTCCTCCCTTATTTTTCTAGTTTTATAAATTCGAAAAAAATGCAAAAAATACATTAACTTAGAAGCGGCTATAATTATTACGATCGTAATCTTTATAATGTGTTGGTTATATCGTTTAATTTCATTGATCTTTCATTGTTTTTTGAATAATTTTGTTTTGTTTCCGATGCCTCCTAGTCAAAATTTGGCCATCGTTATTTGTTAATTTTAAAAATTTTGAACAAATGCAGTGAATCAACTTGAGAAATGTCGACGATTATGACGCCATAATCTTAGTACTTTTCTGGTTAAATCATCAAATTTCAATAAATTTTCAATTTTTTTAATATTTTTTTTTTCGATCTTTGAGAAATTTCAAGCCTACGAAACTACTTGTAACTTCGCACTCCAAAAATTTCTAGAGCCCACCCAAACATTGACGGCCCCTATTTTTAAATCCTTTAGATTCGGAAAGATTCAACAAATTAATTTAAAAATTGCCGAGTACGGAAAAAATCACAATCGCCATAATTTTTCGGTTGATCCGTTTAGTTTTCCTGACTCTTAAAGTCCCATTAATTGTTTTCTATTTCTAGAGCTTAGTCGAACTTTGACCGCCCTTATTTTTTAATTTTAAAAATTTGGAAAAACGCAAAACAAATTAACTTAAAAACGACTATGAATATTGAATCGTGATCTTTATTATTTGTCGGTTAAATAAATAGTTCAATTTCAACTATTTTTCATTTTTTTAATAATAATAATTTTATTTTTGTTGTCGATCTTCGCATAACTTTTTGTCTAAAATTCAAATTTGAATATATCGATTCTACGCACTTAAAAACTTATTGACCAAGTGATTGAATGTTGATCAACATTGTGTATCGTTTGTCGCGGCCTTGCATGCCATTAGCTTCGGATGTCTTATAATATAAGGAACAAAACACTCTCGTCGCAATTACCTAAAAAAAAAAAAATACAGAAGAAAGAAAATAATCTCTTACCATAACTTGTTCGAACCAGACCTGGATCAGAAGTTATCTTTGTCTCGTTGCAGCATAATCGCCTAATGTATTTGGCAAGAAGATGGACCATATTACTTGTGTGTGTATGAGATTTGTTCCTCGTTTGAAAAAACACAAGAGTTTCAAAACGCGAATGAGATGTGATTCATTTGTGTTACATCGACGCTTTTCGACCAAAATCCGAGATGCTTGGTTAGGAAACCACAACACGTCTATGCACAGGAATTGCTACTGACGTCAATGCGGTTCCTTTTATGATCAAAAGATTCATGGCTACATCTAACGGATGGATATTACAACGAAACTCATGACGTTGTAGAGTTGATTTCGGGCGGATTTAGGTTGAGAACGGTCGAAAGTTTTTGACATATTAAATTGAGCAATCATAATTTCACTAACTCAATCGGAAAGTAAAAATCATAATTTCACTAACTTACGAATATAAATCAATTATTTTGTTATGAAAAATTAAGGAAAAGGTAGATTATTCGAATTTTTCTTGAAATTAAAAAAAAATTATCAAATTTGGCGAAAGAAAAGGCGAACAAAAATAATCAAAAGAATGAAAAATCATCAAAAAAATTTGGACCATTTCTCGATTTGTGCGTGTCATCCTTGCGCAGGGGCCATGCTAATCTTCTCTGTATCGTTCCAATTTTATCGGATGTCCCCGAAGGGACAAAGCTAATGGCAGTTGTCCAGCTATATGAAAAGCAAAAGTTTCATTCGATTCAGCGATGTGGGAGCTTAGATACACAAAACAATTGAACTGTCCTTGCAATTCAAACTTAAGAAACAGTCTTTCTTTTTTCGTGGAGTAGAACATATCTTTGGTTCGATTTACATACCTCCCTGGCTTCCTTTTTTCAGAACAGTGGCACAAGTACTTGGGTTTGTTGTTTTAGTTTTGGGTTAAACAGCAAAGTCCTTTAATACGAGTAAAGAGTTTGTGGAGCTCGTTTTAGGAGTATTTTTTTACTCTGTTTCTTATGGCTTCCGGTTCTCAGAACAAAATGGCACAGGTACTTGGTTTCTTGTTCTTTGTTTTGGGTCCAACAGCAAAATAGTCAAGGTGCATCCATCCGTTTTGTTTAATACAAAATTTCAACTTAGATTTAGGGTGGGGTGCGCCTGGCCTGGCCAAAGCAGTAGTGCAACGCTTAGGCGACGCTCGAGGAACCCAATAGCAAGCTACTGTGACGGAACCTCCCCCTCAAAAAACAAATTTAATATCGTGTGAACCAATGGCCCACATATCAGATATTAAACTGATAAGAACAGATACTACACTTGATCTTAGCCAAAAGGCCGAGAAAGGTATGACTTGGGTGGATGGGGGACTCTTCCTTTTAAAGCTTTGCTCTTGTCCCAGCAACATAACCATCTCGATGTGGTACAAAACTGGGCAATGAAATTAAGGTTCTAGCATTAACCTTTTCCTCTTTGAGACATCAAACAAACTCCCTTTCTCTTCTCCTTTCAATCAAAAGGAAAGTAACAATCTCTGGTTTTGTTTCTGTACCTACAGCTGCTTCTAAACACTACTACTACGACACCAGAATCTATTTTTGATTAAAACACATATAGCTATTTCTTTTGAACCTATCTTTGACACCTAATTATTATAAAATCTATTTTAAATTTTTTTGATTATTTCTTAAATTTTATCATAATTAGAAAACAACAAAAATTAATATAGTTAAATGTATGATGAGCTAACTAATATTAAAAAAATAACATGTGTGTATCACACGAATTATAAGCTAAATATAAATAAGTAATTTGAAACCGGAACAAAGGTAAGTGTTTATCTCAAGATAAATTTGGTGGTCAAATGATTTGATTTCGATGAATTTTCATTCAAATAAAATTTTTCTCCTCCCGAACAATTTTTTTTTTTAAGCATACGAATTTACCAATAAGTTCTCTACACACAAATTTCTAGAGTCTAGTCAAGCTTTGTCCTCCCTTATTTTTCTAGTTTTATAAATTCGAAAAAAATGCAAAAAATACATTAACTTAGAAGCGGCTATAATTATTACGATCGTAATCTTTATAATGTGTTGGTTATATCGTTTAATTTCATTGATCTTTCATTGTTTTTTGAATAATTTTGTTTTGTTTCCGATGCCTCCTAGTCAAAATTTGGCCATCGTTATTTGTTAATTTTAAAAATTTTGAACAAATGCAGTGAATCAACTTGAGAAATGTCGACGATTATGACGCCATAATCTTAGTACTTTTCTGGTTAAATCATCAAATTTCAATAAATTTTCAATTTTTTTAATATTTTTTTTTTCGATCTTTGAGAAATTTCAAGCCTACGAAACTACTTGTAACTTCGCACTCCAAAAATTTCTAGAGCCCACCCAAACATTGACGGCCCCTATTTTTAAATCCTTTAGATTCGGAAAGATTCAACAAATTAATTTAAAAATTGCCGAGTACGGAAAAAATCACAATCGCCATAATTTTTCGGTTGATCCGTTTAGTTTTCCTGACTCTTAAAGTCCCATTAATTGTTTTCTATTTCTAGAGCTTAGTCGAACTTTGACCGCCCTTATTTTTTAATTTTAAAAATTTGGAAAAACGCAAAACAAATTAACTTAAAAACGACTATGAATATTGAATCGTGATCTTTATTATTTGTCGGTTAAATAAATAGTTCAATTTCAACTATTTTTCATTTTTTTAATAATAATAATTTTATTTTTGTTGTCGATCTTCGCATAACTTTTTGTCTAAAATTCAAATTTGAATATATCGATTCTACGCACTTAAAAACTTATTGACCAAGTGATTGAATGTTGATCAACATTGTGTATCGTTTGTCGCGGCCTTGCATGCCATTAGCTTCGGATGTCTTATAATATAAGGAACAAAACACTCTCGTCGCAATTACCTAAAAAAAAAAAAATACAGAAGAAAGAAAATAATCTCTTACCATAACTTGTTCGAACCAGACCTGGATCAGAAGTTATCTTTGTCTCGTTGCAGCATAATCGCCTAATGTATTTGGCAAGAAGATGGACCATATTACTTGTGTGTGTATGAGATTTGTTCCTCGTTTGAAAAAACACAAGAGTTTCAAAACGCGAATGAGATGTGATTCATTTGTGTTACATCGACGCTTTTCGACCAAAATCCGAGATGCTTGGTTAGGAAACCACAACACGTCTATGCACAGGAATTGCTACTGACGTCAATGCGGTTCCTTTTATGATCAAAAGATTCATGGCTACATCTAACGGATGGATATTACAACGAAACTCATGACGTTGTAGAGTTGATTTCGGGCGGATTTAGGTTGAGAACGGTCGAAAGTTTTTGACATATTAAATTGAGCAATCATAATTTCACTAACTCAATCGGAAAGTAAAAATCATAATTTCACTAACTTACGAATATAAATCAATTATTTTGTTATGAAAAATTAAGGAAAAGGTAGATTATTCGAATTTTTCTTGAAATTAAAAAAAAATTATCAAATTTGGCGAAAGAAAAGGCGAACAAAAATAATCAAAAGAATGAAAAATCATCAAAAAAATTTGGACCATTTCTCGATTTGTGCGTGTCATCCTTGCGCAGGGGCCATGCTAATCTTCTCTGTATCGTTCCAATTTTATCGGATGTCCCCGAAGGGACAAAGCTAATGGCAGTTGTCCAGCTATATGAAAAGCAAAAGTTTCATTCGATTCAGCGATGTGGGAGCTTAGATACACAAAACAATTGAACTGTCCTTGCAATTCAAACTTAAGAAACAGTCTTTCTTTTTTCGTGGAGTAGAACATATCTTTGGTTCGATTTACATACCTCCCTGGCTTCCTTTTTTCAGAACAGTGGCACAAGTACTTGGGTTTGTTGTTTTAGTTTTGGGTTAAACAGCAAAGTCCTTTAATACGAGTAAAGAGTTTGTGGAGCTCGTTTTAGGAGTATTTTTTTACTCTGTTTCTTATGGCTTCCGGTTCTCAGAACAAAATGGCA
The DNA here is from genome assembly GCA_036435485.1 of Saposhnikovia divaricata. Classification (NCBI taxonomy): domain Eukaryota; kingdom Viridiplantae; phylum Streptophyta; class Magnoliopsida; order Apiales; family Apiaceae; genus Saposhnikovia; species Saposhnikovia divaricata. The sequence continues at coordinate 15,467,492 of CM071600.1, forward strand.
CAGGTACTTGGTTTCTTGTTCTTTGTTTTGGGTCCAACAGCAAAATAGTCAAGGTGCATCCATCCGTTTTGTTTAATACAAAATTTCAACTTAGATTTAGGGTGGGGTGCGCCTGGCCTGGCCAAAGCAGTAGTGCAACGCTTAGGCGACGCTCGAGGAACCCAATAGCAAGCTACTGTGACGGAACCTCCCCCTCAAAAAACAAATTTAATATCGTGTGAACCAATGGCCCACATATCAGATATTAAACTGATAAGAACAGATACTACACTTGATCTTAGCCAAAAGGCCGAGAAAGGTATGACTTGGGTGGATGGGGGACTCTTCCTTTTAAAGCTTTGCTCTTGTCCCAGCAACATAACCATCTCGATGTGGTACAAAACTGGGCAATGAAATTAAGGTTCTGGCATTAACCTTTTCCTCTTTGAGACATCAAACAAACTCCCTTTCTCTTCTCCTTTCAATCAAAAGGAAAGTAACAATCTCTGGTTTTGTTTCTGTACCTACAGCTGCTTCTAAACACTACTACTACGACACCAGAATCTATTTTTGATTAAAACACATATAGCTATTTCTTTTGAACCTATCTTTGACACCTAATTATTATAAAATCTATTTTAAATTTTTTTGATTATTTCTTAAATTTTATCATAATTAGAAAACAACAAAAATTAATATAGTTAAATGTATGATGAGCTAACTAATATTAAAAAAATAACATGTGTGTATCACACGAATTATAAGCTAAATATAAATAAGTAATTTGAAACCGGAACAAAGGTAAGTGTTTCTCTCAAGATAAATTTGGTGGTCAAATGATTTGATTTCGATGAATTTTCATTCAAATAAAATTTTTCTCCTCCCGAACAATTTTTTTTTTTTAAGCCTACGAATTTACCAATAAGTTCTCTACACACAAATTTCTAGAGTCTAGTCAAGCTTTGTCCTCCCTTATTTTTCTAGTTTTATAAATTCGAAAAAAATGCAAAAAATACATTAACTTAGAAGCGGCTATAATTATTACGATCGTAATCTTTATAATGTGTTGGTTAGATCGTTTAATTTCATTGATCTTTCATTGTTTTTTGAATAATTTTGTTTTGTTTCCGATGCCTCCTAGTCAAAATTTGGCCATCGTTATTTGTTAATTTTAAAAATTTTGAACAAATGCAGTGAATCAACTTGAGAAATGTCGACGATTATGACGCCATAATCTTAGTACTTTTCTGGTTAAATCATCAAATTTCAATAAATTTTCAATTTTTTTAATATTTTTTTTTTCGATCTTTGAGAAATTTCAAGCCTACGAAACTACTTGTAACTTCGCACTCCAAAAATTTCTAGAGCCCACCCAAACATTGACGGCCCCTATTTTTAAATCCTTTAGATTCGGAAAGATTCAACAAATTAATTTAAAAATTGCCGAGTACGGAAAAAATCACAATCGCCATAATTTTTCGGTTGATCCGTTTAGTTTTCCTGACTCTTAAAGTCCCATTAATTGTTTTCTATTTCTAGAGCTTAGTCGAACTTTGACCGCCCTTATTTTTTAATTTTAAAAATTTGGAAAAACGCAAAACAAATTAACTTAAAAACGACTATGAATATTGAATCGTGATCTTTATTATTTGTCGGTTAAATAAATAGTTCAATTTCAACTATTTTTCATTTTTTTAATAATAATAATTTTATTTTTGTTGTCGATCTTCGCATAACTTTTTGTCTAAAATTCAAATTTGAATATATCGATTCTACGCACTTAAAAACTTATTGACCAAGTGATTGAATGTTGATCAACATTGTGTATCGTTTGTCGCGGCCTTGCATGCCATTAGCTTCGGATGTCTTATAATATAAGGAACAAAACACTCTCGTCGCAATTACCTAAAAAAAAAAAAAAATACAGAAGAAAGAAAATAATCTCTTACCATAACTTGTTCGAACCAGACCTGGATCAGAAGTTATCTTTGTCTCGTTGCAGCATAATCGCCTAATGTATTTGGCAAGAAGATGGACCATATTACTTGTGTGTGTATGAGATTTGTTCCTCGTTTGAAAAAACACAAGAGTTTCAAAACGCGAATGAGATGTGATTCATTTGTGTTACATCGACGCTTTTCGACCAAAATCCGAGATGCTTGGTTAGGAAACCACAACACGTCTATGCACAGGAATTGCTACTGACGTCAATGCGGTTCCTTTTATGATCAAAAGATTCATGGCTACATCTAACGGATGGATATTACAACGAAACTCATGACGTTGTAGAGTTGATTTCGGGCGGATTTAGGTTGAGAACGGTCGAAAGTTTTTGACATATTAAATTGAGCAATCATAATTTCACTAACTTACGAATATAAATCAATTATTTTGTTATGAAAAATTAAGGAAAAGGTAGATTATTCGAATTTTTCTTGAAATTAAAAAAAAATTATCAAATTTGGCGAAAGAAAAGGCGAACAAAAATAATCAAAAGAATGAAAAATCATCAAAAAAATTTGGACCATTT